>JBAMNC010001016.1:1630000-2830000 GCA_037902135.1 Cetoscarus ocellatus
GTCCTGCACTTGGGAAGGAGCAGTCTTGGGCTGAACAGGCTCCTCTGGTTGCTGATGCCGACGTGCAGATGGTGACTGGCATCGTCCATGATGTCCAGCAGTTTGTTGAGTGTCCTCTTTTCTGCCTTTGTCACCAGAGAGTTCAGCTTCATGCCGACCACAGAGCAGGCCCGCCCGTTCAGTTTCTCTATCCTGGATATGTCCTTCTTGGATGTGCTGCCCCACGCCCCCCCCAGCACACCGCAGAGTAAAAGAGGACACTTGCTACCACTGACTGGTAAAACATCCACAGGAGATTCCCGTAGATGTTAAATGAATGCAGCCTCCTCAGGAAGTACAGCCTGCTCTGTTCCTTCCTGCACAGGTGGTCGGTGTGGATCGTCCAGTCCAGTTTGCTGTCTAGCCACAGCAAAGTACTGATAGGAGTCCACAGCCTCCACCTCAGCTCCCTCGATCAGAACTGGTCGTGGTCTTGGTCTGGACTCCCCATAGTCGATGACCAGCTCCTTTGTCTTTGAGGTGTTGAGCTCTAGGTGGTTTGCGTGGCACCAGGCAGCAAGGTCCCTCATTAGGCTCCTGTGCTCCTCCTCTCTGTCGTCCCTGATGCATCTAACGATGGCTGTGTCATCAACGAACTTCTGGATGTGACACAGCTCAGAGCTGTTGCAGAAATCCGCGGTGTACAGGGTGAACAGAAGAGGGGCCAGCACCGTGCTCTGGGGTGCTCCAGTGCTGCTGATCACAGTGTCAGACGTGGTGTCCTTCAGCCTGACAGACTACGGCCTGTCAGTGAGGTAGCTGGAGATCTAGGTGACCAGGCAGGGGCCCACTTGCGTCCTGTTCAGTTGACATAGAGTTGGAAAATATTGAACAATAATCATATCTGAATTTTTTTTTTTTTTATTACAATAGCTGAGTGGCAATACATGATAAATATATCAATTATTTTGAGAAGAAATATCAAAGTGAGTTCATGTCAAGGTCAATTTCACTTTTATATTTTGTCAGCTGCACAGTGTTAACATGCAAATGGAAAACTGTTATAAGAATGAACTACCAGTTTTGTGAGAAAAAATGCTCAGTCTTAAATAAACTGATAATTCCTCATTTATATGTAACATTTCAAATACATCATGTGCAGTCAACAAGCATGTTCTACCATAAACAGTTTCTCTATTGAATTGATGTATCTTTTAATTCAAATCAAAAATCAGTGATAAACCCTGTATATTTCTCAGCCTTGACAACTCAGCTTATCTTTTGTTTCTGATGGACTATTCTGGATTTGTTAATCAGTGCTTTTTTTTTTCCAACAGGTGCCCGTACCTGGCCATCCATCTGTCCCCTGCCATCCCAGTCTTTGCTGTCCTGCTCTTCCTCTTTGTGATGGCCATGCTTCTGAGGACGAGCTTCAGTGACCCAGGAGTTCTGCCACGTGCTTTACCAGAGGAGGCAACTTTCATTGAGATGGAAATCGGTGAGTAAAAGAACCATTTAGTTGAAAGTTTGTGATTTATATTTTCATTCATTCTATTATCAACAAATTGTCTTGTCTGACATAAATTCCTTTTTAAATATGGTTTCTAAACTTTTTACTTTGATTTCAAATTGAATAAAGAAGCATAGTTACATTATCTTTTTTTATTTTTCTGTCTTATTTTTTCTATTAAACTATCAGAACTATCACAGTTCTTTCTGTTGAGCTATAGTTCTTATTGGGCCCCATACAGCAGCTGTTCATTGGTAAAAAAAAAAAAAAAACTAGTTACACTACTTTCCAACCACTGAATGGCAAGAACATGTATTATAAAGTTAATAGGAGTTTAGTTATGTAAAGTATTTAGAGGGAAAAAAAAATATTTGCTGCAATGGAGATCAAAATTGGAGCTTTAGGGAAAGTCCTTTTTGTATCAGATGTTCCTAAAAGGACCAAAGATAAACGATAATGTTACCCCATAATCACTGTTGTGATAAAGGGCAACTAACTTTAAGGGATGCAAATTTTTCCATTATTTGATATGTTGATATCGCCAAACACTATATACTTAGTTTTCTGTCATTGTATATCTTTACACATAACAGCTTAGTTTGCTTGAAACATCTCCATTTTAAAATTTGTGGACGATATCGTTATTGTGAGTTTGCTGCACAATAATGAATCCAGCCATGGTCCCATCTTGAACGATTTTACCAGTTGGTGCGACCTTTCCTTCTTGGTGCTTAACACATCCAAAATGAAGGACATTATTATCGATTTTAAGGCAACAGCTCCAAAACATGACCCCACAGTCATCAAGGGTCAATCTGTAGAATGTGTGGAGAGCTACAGATATCTCAGGACTGTCATTGATGCCAAACTGACATTTAACAAATATTGTGAAGCAGTATGTAAGAAGGGACATCAGCGTTTGTTTTATCTTCGTAAACTGTCCTGTTTTAATATTGACAAAACCATGCTGACCCTTTTAATTGAGCTTTTATTGAGTCCGTGTTATCTTTTGCCCTGGTGTCCTGGTTTGGTAATTTGTCACCACAGGACAAAAATGCACTGCAGCAAATTGTCAAATTGGCAGGGAGGTTAATTGGGGAGCCTCAACTCACTATGACAGCCTTCTACACCTCACAGCTGCAGTGTAAAGCCAGCTCTAAGCTCACAGACTGCTCACATCCTTTGCACGGTGAGTTCCAGCTCCTACAATCGGGCTGTCGTGTTGTGGTCCCTAAGCACCGGACAGAGAGGTACAGATGCAGTTTTGTACCCACAGCAATTGGTACACTGAATGCTAAGGCCACAAGGTCATCTTGTTCACATTGCACGTTAGTCGGACACAGGGAGATGTTTAAGCACATTTCCATGATTTTATTCTATTTATTTAATTTATTTTAAATTGGTTTTAGATGATTTTATTGTTTTTCTATTGTGTGAATTTGTTTGTCATTACATGTCTGTTGAGTGGCTGTTTTTAATATTGGGATGGATGAGATCCCTGTCTGTAAAACAAATGTACTGTTTGGTACTAAAAAAGAAACCTTGAACCTTGGAGAGAGAATAAAAAAATCTTTGCCAGTCATCAGGTATGATCCCTAGTGGAAAACAGGAACAACGGAGTTGAATTGAGATGACGTCACCTAGTGGAAAATCTCTTTCTCCCACACTTTTGACCATTTTCCTCTGAATGTGGCTGTCTGTTTATTTTAGTCACAGATGTAAAAAAAACAAACATTCACAAACATTTAATTCTACTAAAAAATAGAGTGTATTTTCTTCATTAATACATAAAGCGATATAAGCAAAGAAATTATACTTTTTGTCACATTTTCATCATAACAAAAGTGATTTTTAATCAGTAACCTTTGTAGGGAGGAGCACTAGGGCACATTCATACATTTTGCTGGCATGACAGTAAACTTATGTAATATTTGTGGCAGAAAAATTGTCTGTTAATGTCAGCAAAAATGTTCATATCTGCAGATAATGATAATCAACTTTAAAGCCATAATTTGCTTCTAGTGATAGCATGATGATAACAATATGCTTCCCTTCTGTTTTTGTGTTTCCTTCCAAATGATCCAGACTGCCTACTCAGTCAAGTTATCCAGCTTGATGAATGAGGTTTTCATCAACATTTCCATAAGATGACTTAAAGTTTCAATAAAAAGAAAAAGCATGTTCAGGAATTGGCAAACTAAGGAAATAGTATAAAGGCTTTGTTCTAAGGAAGGACATTTAAAGGGATACAAAGGCACAGATTTAAACTGCCACATTAGATGAATATAAAATGGAGGAAATAGGTACAACCAAATAATAATCCAGAAAAACTTAATAGAACAGGACAGTTTGTAAACCAAATATTTTTACAAATTTTGAATCTGACAATCTGATGCATATCATGATACGAGCCTGATGATACCACGTACCATATTGAGATTCTATAAACAGGACAATACACAGTATTAGGGATGCACATATTATCAGAGCAGAATCACATGAACAGATAATTGCTTAAATAGTTGATTTTCTGTTTCAGCAGATATGAACATTTTTGCTGATATTTACTGCCAATATTTTGCAGGTACCAGTGGTCCATAAGGATGTCATATTGTGGCTGTACATAATACTGGCAAAATGTACAAATGCACCTTAGTGGTATGCCTCATCATCACTAAATGCCCACTTTTATAAATCAACAGTGTCATTTTTTAAAGAGTTATGTTATTTTTCTTGTTTTACATCTTTTTTTTTAATACAAATGGACATTAAACATTACATGAACAGGCCAGTTTTTGTAAAGCAGAGGCTTTTTGCTCTTGGCAAAAATGTTAGTATCGATATTGTTGATAACGAGTTTGGCATAAGAGAGATCAGCATAAGTCAAATATTGTTTATCCCTACACAGCATTAACCTGACACACCATATGGACCAGTCAATATATTTTACTGGTCCATCTGAGAAAGAGCACATAGAAAGTGTTCGGGAATGGATAGAACCTTTATCAGGCATATCCGGCAGGTGACTGGATGATTGTTCTGGCGATTATGTTCATCAAGAGCCAATCCGATTTGATAAAGAAATGCTGTCCGGATCGAAAAAAAAACCCCAATACAGTAACTGTATCTGTTAGCATCTATGCTCATCGCTATACGAGCAATCACTTCTTGCTGTCGGCTTTTTCATAGCTCTGCCTCTTCCTTCTCTGAGAGACGCTAATTAGGCCTTGCCACTTTGGGCCACTAGCGGTGACTCTTGTCAAGCTCCACTCATTCTAGAGTGGAGTTTGACAAGATGGATGGATACAGACATTGAATCGTTTAATCAGGCAGATCCAGCTGCCACGCAAGGTTAACACAGTATATCACAATTTTTTACTAAATAGTCTAGTCAGACAAATCTCTATTAAGTGTCTTCAAATGCCAAAACAGTCCAGTTTTGCATCTTTTGTGTTTATAACCCATATTATTACATGCTTTAAAAATTTCGTTTATAATCACTGTTTTATATATAAAGCATGCCCCCTACAAACTTTATTGTCTGCCCTAGTAACAGAAGCTATAGGGGGGTAAGGGATGACATATTTTTCTAGGCCAATGCCTACAAACACAAGTTAACATCGTGCTGGTTCCCTCTGCTGCAAATACACTTAAAGACTATGGGATTTTTCATGGTGTTTTGGATCATTGCTGATAATAAGCTCAGTAAGGCATAAAAAAACAGGGAGGGACGGAGAGTCGACTGACTAAATGTCTGCTGCCAACTTGCCCTGGAGGCTGAACTACAGTACAAAACAAATGTCCTTTATTTGTATAAATGTACTTATGAAACAACAAAATTATGCTTTTAAATATTGTCACAGTATCCCCCTGCAAGATATTTCAATATAATGGTGTATCAGTATTTTTAACACCCCTAATTATAACTTATTATTTATTACTCCAGTATCAAGCCAATACTGCAGCAAGAAGAGAGGACAAGAGTCTGATTTCTCACACCCTCATTAATTAGTCAGATTTTTCAGTTTGTACTCATAAAGTTGTCTCACTTGTTCTTGATAACAGTCTAGCTCCTCTGCTTGAAGTGTGCAGAGATTACAGAAATAAATCAGCACTGATGGTGTAACCAGGCGTTTTATCTATACTCTCTAAAACATTAACTAAATACAGGACACGGGTCATTACAGTTCATGTCAGGTGAGGCTCTTTTTCCTTTTAGTTTATAATAACACAGACAGACTGCAGATTAGTCAGGCAGAGTGAAACATTTTAAAAAGCATGAATACTTCAGTGTATGTGCACATTAAGCAGAGAACAGACAGTGCTGTTTGTTTATTCATATTTGTTGTGCTTTATGTTGCTGAGGGTTGTGTGTGGATGTAGAGCTCAGTCTGGCACATCATTACAAGGACTTCTGTTGTCTCATTACACAGAACAAACTATACACAGCAGAATAATGACAACAACAAAGCCTCTACAAACAAAAATAAACACCAGCTTTTTCTATCTTCAGAGCGCCTATTATCTGAAGGAGTAGGGCTTAATTTAATGATTTTCTGCTTCCTCTGTCCCGACCCTCCCTGTCTGAGAGTGTATCTGTTCAATGTTGGCTCTTTGTTAAAGATTCACTGTGTCCTTCAGCCATCACTCGGGCTCTCTCTCTCTCTCTCCTCTCTCTGTGGGCCTGGGTGGGTCCGGTCTTGTCTCTGGACAGAGCGCGAGGGAGGGGGGGTGTAAAAGCGAGGCTAAGGCCCTCGCTCCTCAGAGAATCGGTTATCTGACAGCCAGAGCTTCTCTCATCATGACTGTGACTCACACATACGCTGCATGACAGTGGGGCACTAACAGCTTTGTCCCTCCTGACCTTAGGGTGGAATCATAAAAAAATGCATCAAAATAATAGATTTTTGATCTTATTCAAATTGTAACTAGATCAGGAACATTATCTGATTTTATTTCTCAAAGCACTCCTTAACGCACAATCTGAGACCAAAATATATTGCTGGCAAAATTGAAAATACTGTTTCCACTGCAGTTTTTTTAAAGGGAAGCTTAATACACGGATATAAACAAGCATATCTTTCTGATTTTGTTCAGATTTTTTTAGGAAGCAGGCCCTTATTTATATAAAATTAGTTGAATGTAGAGGAGTAATAACGTTCTGTCCAGTCAACCTTTAAAATGAGATGTATGAGGAAAATGTAACAAAAGACGAGAATATTTAACTCCTTGGATTCCTCCATGTAACTTTGCAGTTCAGAGACAGTTTGAGCAGTTTCCTGATACTCAAGATCTTAACTCCGTTTTAACAAAAAGAACAATCAATCTGGATTTCCCTCACTTTGAAAAAGTTTGTGTTCTCTTGTCTCAATCTCCACCCTAGGCCAAGCTAAAAGTGTTGTAACATATGAAAGAGCTTGTCATTGTCTATCTATTGTAAAATTATGATGAACAATAAGTATATCATTTGTCAGAATTATTTATTTTTACCACGGAGTCTATTAAGAGCTATGGTTTTCAACTGAAGGGACTGTGATATTTAATAGAAAAAATGAAATAGAAAAAAATCCTAAATTTGCAGCCAATTTGCTTTTAAGAATGGTTTGTAAATGAACAGCTCACACGCAACTGCGAGTCGGCTGTCATCATTCTCTTAATAGAGCCATTCAAAAGATTGACTCGTTTGCAAACGTCACATCTCTCGCTTACACCACCACAGATGTGCTTCTAAGTAGGTCAACAAAACAAAGCCTCTGTTTATGAGTAGTAGAAGATAATACGATGATAGAATAAGATAATGTAACATAACGCGGTAAAAGTTCGAGTCACAACAAGCACACAGGAACGTTTAGAGAGCTGAAGAGTTTATCTGACTGTAGCCAGAGGCCGGCTAGCCATACCCATTGACTCCCAGTGTTTGAGCTAAGCTAATTAGCAGTGGGTGAGCTTTGCCCGTCTCTTCCTTGTTACTGCATGCAATGTTGAAAGAACGGTGTCTATCTGCTTGTCATGGACTTGCGAGTGGGGCAAGTCATGAAAAGAACACAAAAAAGTTGGTATATCCCTTTAAAGAGGAATTTTAGTCAGACAAGAACACAGTCGCTCAGACAGACTTAGAATAAAGGTGTAGTCAGTAAATGAAAATCAGAAGAATATTAGCTATTGTGAACACACTCTAACAGTCATCGCAATCAAATATATGAACCACAGTTAACGCAAAGTACAGGCTCTTTAACATATGAGCATAAGAATATGCATTGCAGCAGCTCAAATGTAGCAGCCAGTTTCAACAGCTTCCATCCCACACTCGCCACTCTCACACAGTGTGCTTATTGATGTGTTTGGGTAGCTGTTTGCTGTTATGAATGTGGGTGAGCAAACAGAAAGTTGATGAAGCAGGTATGGATGTTTAATCTTGTTCTGAGGCTAAGGCAGGCATGTTGATGAAGCTACTGCTGCCTTGGGGCTCCGTCCTCTCTCAGCCTGTTAGCGACAGGTCCTGGGGGGGAATGCTAATACGAGGAGAAGCTTCCTCCTGGAATTTATAATGGGAGTAACAGACATGGCTTTGCTACCCGAGGGAGTGGCATCATTCCCTCTGAGTGATGATTCATTAATTCGTCCTCTGCTGGTTTATCCTGAAAGACACTAATCCAGCATTCTGTAGATCCATAATGCATTAATGCAAAGAGCATTTTGTTCTAGTAAATCGTATATTTGTAGATGAAATTTGGATGGTTTACATATCGGCTTGCACATGCGAAAAATCATTCTTACTCTGGCACAGATGATTAAATTTCCACAAACCCCACATTTATTATCTCAATCCATCCCCAGAAAGTCGAATGAGCGTGCTTGCTCTTTTCCATCACCTACACATTCACGCCTTCCCACTGCAGCATGTTAATGGTGAATTTCTCCCTAACAGCTGCTCTCCTGAGAGGCTCCAGCCAGCACAGACAGCCTCTTCTGCATCATTAGCCAGCCGTTATAACCTCTCAGCCCCTGCAGTGCAACATAATCAGAAAGATCTGGACTGACAACAAATGTGAATGTGTGAGAATGTTATTGCAGAGCAGGAGCCAAAGATACTGGCTATTTGATACTGTTGTTTCAGTGTTTGGAACATTAAATGTCTGAATGCAAGTGCTGACAGCTCAGCAGAGATCACAAATTAATCCAGCATTATCCATATGATATAATGCAAAGTGATAAGAAATGGTTTACACTACTATACAGCAGAGCATGTCACAACATTTCACTGCATAGTATGTTACGATATGATGTGGGGTGAGGCATGAAAATGTGATGCATACAATATGAAATAACTGGACAAGACAAAACCATGCAATATGTGACATGATGATACAATACAATAGTACATGATACAGTGTAATACAGTCATATACAGGGCAATGCATTTCCAGTAATAACCAAGGATATACAAGTAGGGACACACCCGTCACAATGCAATACGAGACATCTCAATACAATATGATGTGATAGGATATGATACAATACAATACAGTACAGAAATATACAATGCAAAACAGAATCATACTTTACAACAGGGCATTTTTTGGCTCAAGGCACACTATGTTCATACCCATGAAAAGCAGCCTCTTGAACTTAACAGAAGCATCACGGTACTATAGGTGTCAAAACATAATATTTTAATCTATGCATTGGGATGCAGCAACAGATGAAGATGCATCAATGCAGAGACAGTCAATAATCGTTTAATCTTGGAGAGGCTGCTGCTAGACTGAAGTATCAGTTTTGTTACCGAAGAAGAAAAAACAAGCAAGATGAGACCTATGAAATGTATTCATTTTGGTTTACAATAAAAGTACATTTTTATCAGCAATCGATTTTAAAAGCCATTTTTAATTGATAAGATGAGTTCATATTTTTTCTGATTGACTGTATTTTTTTTAATTAAAAGTAGCCTGGTGCAATGATACAGAAAATCAAGGATAAATGTATCGTGATATTGGATCAAATTGAATCATTAGCTCAATAATCATAATCGCAATGGAATCATATAGCTAGACAAGTGAAGATGCAAAGCTCTATCTTATATGTTTTTATTTCTATTCATCAACACCTTATTAAATTTGGCCATCAGTTGTATTAATCTTTAAATATTTATTTCACAGGTTACAAGTGTAAAACTGGAAGTGCTTCAACAGCACAAACCTCTGCAAAGGCTTTTCCAACCTTGCCGAGCAAGTTAATGTCAAAAATGTGGAAAACTGCTATATCTCGCGCTGTTAACAAATCCTTGAAAGATTCCTGGATTCTCATCCAGATTTGGATCACCACCAAAATTAAACCTCCTGTCCCCTGTGCCATGACCAACATTCCCTGAAAATGTCATCTGTTGTGATGTTATAGAGTCACTAGCGAAAATGTAGAAAAGTACCCTATCTCACACATATCTGAATTTGGATCACAACCAAAATATTTGTTGGCCCTTGGCCCATTTCGGATCTATTCTGAAAATGTCATCAAATTCTGTTGATAACCTTTTGAGTTATCCTGTTAGCAAACAAACTAACAAAAGGAGACCCAACCATAACCCCCTTGGTGGAGATAACTCGATGAACTAGGTAACACAAAAATAATAATTTCATGCACTTGCTTCAATTCTGCTCATAGCAAAATACTTGAATTTGTTTGTTAAGTGAAACAATTTGTGGTTGTATGCAAATTACTGAAGTTGTAAATCCAGAACTCATGCATAAGTTGTGAAATAACTGTAATCATGATTGTAAAAATCCTTAAGGCACAACAATTTGCCTTGCCACACCATTTGGGAACCACTGCAATATGAC
The DNA here is from genome assembly GCA_037902135.1 of Cetoscarus ocellatus. Taxonomy (NCBI): domain Eukaryota; kingdom Metazoa; phylum Chordata; class Actinopteri; order Labriformes; family Labridae; genus Cetoscarus; species Cetoscarus ocellatus. Next base: position 1,640,327 of record JBAMNC010001016.1, read on the forward strand.
ACAACACAGTTCATTCAACTCTACATTACTTTGCATGTTGTCACTGGAACAAAACAGCACAGTTTCTGTGTCTCTCCTACCTTTTGTCACATCGGCACAGATTTTTAAGCAGGCAGAAGTAAACACAGAGTGGGAGCACACTGCGCACACTGAGTTGTCTTTACTAACGAACATATTAATGGAACAAGAAACTCAAGACTAATACAGAGAAGAACACATAGAAATGAAACCATAAACGACCCAAATGAACTGACAACATCTTAGAAGGTTCAACTGCCGAGTTTTTCCACACATTTTCCTTTGTCCTTGTCACTGAACCTCACATTTCTCACTTACATGAAAAATAGTTTAATAAGAGTTTAGAAGTGTACTGAGCATCAGTGTAATCAAGTGAAATGAGGCTTGAATAAATTGAATATTTCATATCAGTGAACACACTGATAGAGGTGTTATTTTATCATTATAAGATTTTAGTTTGGTTTGTGGTGTTGGATGACAATTTGATAACACCTTTAGAGGCATTTTAGTGTGATCTGGACTGCCAACACCCTCTCATAAGTGTTATTTGTTCCCACAGAGGCTGCCAATGGGAATGTCCCTGCAGGTCAGAGACCGCCGCCCCGAATCCGCAATGTTCAGATCAACAGCCAGATCGTCAAACTGAAGTACTGCTATACGTGCAAGATCTTCCGACCACCTCGAGCATCTCACTGCAGTATCTGTGACAACTGTGTCGGTAAGACGCCTCTGATCTTCTAATGTTCAAAAGTAAACGCGTGAGCAGACAGTTTACAGAAATAGAAAGGTGAGTGTGGGAAAAACAGCCTGCCGATGGGAGAGATTATTACTAAAGCTTGGATCTAAATAACCCCCCTGTCTTTTTGGTCATAGTGATTAAATAATTTTAAAAAATCAAAGCTTAAAAGTAAATGTTGGACTCAGAAGAAAGACAGAAGTTTCAAAAACAACTGAACAAGTCAGACAAACATCTCACATATATTACTTTTTATGTAACTAGCTCTTCAGGGGGTTTGTGGTGTTTTGGCATTTGTGTCTGTATGAATGTCGGTGTGGGTGTGCGTGTGGGTGTGTGTGTGTGTGTGTGTGATCTGTCAGCCCCACAGAGTAACAGTGATTTGGCTCCTGATGATTGAGGAATGCGTCTGAGCAGGGTGCAGACACATAAGTGATATGAGAGGAGACAGTGGAAGCTCAGTGAGGGAATAACGCTCAGTCATTGTGAACACTGCTTCATCTGTGTGCACCTGCTGTAGAAACACCCACATACGTGCACACCCACTTACACAACAGACAAACACACACAAATACACACACACAGAGTCCTGGCATGACACAGCAGCACTCATATCTGCACTCATATCTGTTACTGCTTAATTTCATGTCATTTAAAGAGGCTAAAGTCCGTCACAGAATGAAAAGCTAATATGAAACACAGCAAAGTAAAGAAATAAATTTGATTTGTTGATGCCTGAGGCCTCTCCAGTTATCTCAGCAGATGTCTGGCCTGCAATACAGTTAGTAAATAGTGGCTTTAGCTCTCTAAGAAACACTATGACACTTAAACTTAATATCACATCACATGACATTGGTATTTTTTCAATGATAAAAATTCAGTCGGTTTCAATGATTGTGGTGCATACTGTTAAGCGAGGGATCAATTGTGTTTTGCAATTGTGATCTCAATATCTATTAAAACAACCGTGATTATGATTGTTGTGTGTATATATTTATATAGTGTGTATCACAATATTAGATTTTCCCCTCAAAATAATGATGTTATCACAATATTTACAAAGAGAAAAACCTATAATATGAGTCATATTAATCTACAGCATTAAGTTTTGCCTCTGCTTTGGTAATACTTATAAAAGATGCACAGGGAGGTTGAAAGACTGTCTGTGACCATAGCTGTTTGAAAAAATGTACATTAAAAGATTAATAATAAGAACTGTGATGATGTGATAATGATGAAATGTTGGCTCAATTTGATTATTGCTGTTTTTAAAGAAGGTTATTATATATGGGTGTATAATGCAACAGCCCTAATAAGAGACATAAGTGACCTCAGTTTCCAAATGCTTAATAAAAAGGAAAGGTGTTGGTACACAGTGGTAAACATGCCCCTTTTCCAGCTTTTTTGGAATAAGTTGCAGGCATTAAATTCAAAATGAGTGAATATTTGCAAAATAAACCCAATAAAGTTTATCAGTTAAAACATGAAAAAGTATCTCGTCTTTGTAGTGTATACTATTAAATATGAGCCCAAAGGATGTGCAAATCATTGCTTTCTCTTTTTATTACAATGTGCAATCATAACAATGATAATTTAATTTAACCAACTAAACAATAGCAATCAATAATTACTGTAATTTGTGAACATGTCAGAAAGTATTGTTATTTTGCTGTGCCTGAGTCTGCAATCCAAAAATAGCAATTGAGGCTAAAATAGGACTTTTTTTTAGAAACAACATAAAGAGTCCTTTGTAATAACAGCAGCTTTCTGAGGCCGTACTTTGTTGAACTTTGACGTACTTGATTGTCAGCATTTTCACATGCTGGAAATGAACACAGTGCTGTTGAGCAGGTTTATAGTTAAATGTCTCTGTTTATGTTTAACACGATAACCTTTCTAAGATAACACTGAACATCATGGTTACACAGTTTACAATTATAGTAGATTAAAGAAATGTACCATGTAATGGAATTTTTCCTGAACAGTTGTTTTTCAATGTATTTTGTTTTGTTAGTAGGGAGTAAGGATGTGGTTATTCATATAAAACTGGTTCAATATATCATTAAATAAACAGAAGACCTGCAGATGACGCACTGCTAGATATGGCTATGTTTACAGAGCTCAGCAGTGGTTGTGTAGTACAAACATTTTTCTTCTCTATATCGGATTTCATTATAACCATAATAATCTAATCTAACACCCCAAACTATGTAAGTGTCAAACAAGAATATTCACCCCTGTTGGAGAAACAAGTTTGTCAATCAACTTTGGTTTAAGAAATGTTGAAAAAACTGTTTGTCAGCAGCCCAAATCCACAGACTACTTCACTTAATGCATCTCTGCCGCTTTATTTACAGTCAAATGTGGGGAAACATTATCTGTTTTGGGCAGTGTCATGTCTCCTGTTGTCTGTCTGACCCTGGCCTGCTTTTCACCTGGATCTCCTCCAAAGAACAGAAACTGAGAAAAGAGGAAATGTTCCCTATATTTAGACTGAAGCCGCCGCACAAAGCTGTTTTCTGCTCAAAGTCTGCAGCTAAGATTCTTATTTTTAACTCCTGTTTGATTTCCAAAAGCGTCTTGTTTCTAAGGAAGTTTATGTGTAGCCTTGGGTGAACTTTACATTTATCAAATTAACTTTTCTTTTTTTTCAGACCGTTTTGATCACCACTGTCCATGGGTGGGGAACTGTGTGGGCAAGAGGAACTACCGATACTTCTACCTTTTTACTATGTCACTCTCCCTGCTCACCATCTACATCTTCACCTTCAACATCGTGCACGTCGTCATGCGTGAGTAACCTTCAAGTCTGATATGAGGGAACAGACAGGTGCATCGTGTAGAAGAATGGGCGGGGAGTTTAAAGAATGTGGAAAATCAGGAAGGACAAACTGGGTTACAAACCTACTGGTGTGAATACAAACACACACACGTGCTTAAACTATGACCTTGTGCAGACCACACTTCTCCTGGAGCGTGACATGATATGCAATACAAACTGACAACTTGACATGATTCCTCTTTTATCCTCGTCCACCCGATTCCTTGTTCAGCCAAACTCAGAGACTGAGAGGACAGAGAGAATAAGAAACTGGAGGGTTTCTAGTCAGGATAATTAGCCTGAGGCTTGTTATTTTAATACTGCAGTAATATGTGAGAATTATCTTTTTATTTGAGAGAAAATGAATAATGAAGCAGATGGATTTCTTGAAAGTGTTTCATTTTTAACTCTCCTCTGTCCTTGTCTGTTCACAGGTTCAGTGGATAATGGCTTTCTGAACACTTTGAAGGAAACACCTGGGACATATCCTTTTAACCTCTGACCCCAATATATATCACAAAACAGCTTTCAGCATTTTATCTCAAGAAAAGAAAAGAAAATGTCAAGACAAAGTAGATAGATAGATTCTGTATTTATCCAAAAGGAAAATCATTTCCAGGTGTTCCATTTACACACATGGTAAAGTTTTGATATTTAAAGCCTAGGACCATAGAAAGTCTACCTTAAAGCAATCCTAAACTTTAGATGGCATATTTATTAAAACCTTCATTTTTACATTTATTTTTAACTTCTTCAGTACGGTGGCCGACAAGGGCAAATAGCCTACAACAGCTCGATGCATTTCAGTAAAAGGAAAACAACATAAAGAACAGACAATATTTAAATTTGGAAACACAACCACAGGTCAGAACGAAATACAAACATGGAAATGTGGTGCAAATTATATGACATGCAGCAAGAATTAAATAAAACAATCCAAACCCAGAAAACACCTGCAAGAGCAGAAACACAGCATAACAATGTACAATAGAAGTGCTCCAGGCACAAATATTAAAATAGGTTTTAAAAACTTAACATTACCTTGCAAAGCCGTAACTTCAGTCCAAGTCATGCCTGCTGCTGATTAACACTAAAACAGTCAGCTTAATTTTTAAAGCTTATTTATAATTACGGGTTTAAAGCCACTGTAAGTTATCATTTAATTTTGATTGGATACGTACGTGTAGCAGCAGTGTTTATGAAGCCCTGAAAACCCCTTTAAATAGCTGAAAAAAAAAATCCCCAGATTGAACTCCTCTACAGATCTGAATTTTAATTGAAGAATGAGAAATCCCCACCACAAATTTTCCCATCCCTAGCAAAAGTCCCTAACCGAAATTTTGCAGACTTGGCCCCTAAAATCCTGTTTCCCCCCAAAAAAGCAAAGCCAAAAATAAAATGTTCTCCAAATGTTTTTCGATTCGATCCAATATCTCAGTTCTCTTTAAAGGAGAGGGTAAAAAAATCCAAGTGGTCTCACTCCAAACCTAAAAGTCCAAAATCAGTCAATCAAAACTCAAAATGGAATAAGCCATCAAAAATGAAAAGAAGGCAACGCATTGCAAAAAAATAAAAATAAAAATAAAAATATTCCAAAAGGGGAAGACTCACCGTCCGGGGCAACTTCCTGAGTCCAAGCTGAAATACTCACAGTTACCCTTTTCCAGCATCCAAGCTCCTGCATGGAGAAGTTTTTTTCCCCAGCCCTAGAGAAATCTTTTTACCCCTCACTTAGAATTCAGAGGCCTTGCCAAGTTGCTTAGTTTCTTTAAAGCGCACCAGCTAAGTCTCTACTCAAACATTTCCCCTTCTCCTCTCCTTTGTTCTGCCTCACCCCCTCCCCCTCTTCACACCTGACCCAACCTGGCTGCAGCAGGTCACCTGACCAGGAAACTGAAGCTACACAGACTTCTCCTCACAATAAGATCAGCAGTGTAAAGATAGGGCGAGCAAGGGGATAAAACGTTGCAAGGATTTTACTAAATATATAAACCCCCAAATCAAAACGTATATCACCGATAATCATGGATCATCTGTTCTCTCTCCTTCCAGCAGCGTGTTATTTCATTTCCATTGTGTTTCAGTATCTGTGTTTCATTCTGACCTTTGGTTGTGTTTCTGTACTCAACTCTTTCCTGTTCTTGCAGGTGTTTTCCTCTCAATTGAACTGTATGGAGCCATTGTAGGCCGTTTGCCCCTCGTCCCACACCATACTTCAGGGACTGCCTTTGAAAATACTGAAAAAACTGTGGCAGCAGCGTGATGCTTGTACAGTTAGAATAAAAATGTCGTCCGTCCACATACATGCAGCACTCTTATGTCTGCGTCTGTCAGTCTCGTGGTAGGGTAGTGCAACTACATATCCTGTTAATAAATAAAAAACTTAGAACCCTGGCTCATTACAAGGCATGCACATATGCATCAGTATAACATTGGTATGTACTGACATCGGCCCATGAGCATTGAGGTTTAATATGCTCAAGGAAGTGTTCTAGATAAGATATTTTTAGTTTTGGGCCTTTTTAGCTCATAGACGTAACAAGGCAAGCTTTTGAAATGTTCTTGATATAATTGTTGTATGCCATAAGCATTGAACTACAGATCAACAATGAGTTGTCTTATGTTGAGGTTGTATAAAAATATTTCATACCAGTCATTAAATTAGTGGTTAAGCAGGAGGACTGAACACTAGCAAAAAACTTTGCATGTCACATTTCTTTAGGAGCCCAGCAGTGCTTAATGCCTGATCTCACGATCGCCCCCTGAGAGCGTCTGTTTATTGCTGGTGCTGTTCATGTCCCCCCTCCTTACCCCATGCACTCCTGCCCTGTGCAGTCTAGTATAATATGACAGACAGATGATGTCTTTTCCCTGAGCCTCTACCCCAACACTGTTTTCTTTAAATGGCAGTCTTGCTCCCAGGCACAGTATGCCTCTCAAGCTTTGGATTTATCCTCATGATGTAGACGTGTCCTTATTAATCCTTGAGAAAACAAGAGCTAAAGGGTAAGAGATAATTCATGCAAGGTTTTCTGCGCTAAAACAAGATGCAGGCATTAGCATGTACAGTAATTAGGTTACAGCGTCAGCACTAAAAAGATAGCGAAGCAGAGCCCACTGCACTTGGTTGTTTGGCCTTATGTTACAAAATAGAAATGTTCAAATCCAGGAGAACCAGGAGAGTGTTTCATGGAGGTAAATATTTCTTGTCTGGGTCCTATAGGTCCCAGCTCAATAACATGGAGCACCAAAGAGACTTCTTAAAGGTTTTTCAATTCTCTGCAATATTTTCCCACCATGTCAAATATTTAATGACTGGTCCCCTTAAGCTCACTGAGAGTACAGTCCTTTAAGCCTAACTTGAATTTGTGGTCAAGACGAGAGACATCTCTCCAGGGTGCCATTTTACCAGCCAATCCTTTTCCCTTTATTTTTAGCAGTTGGGTGAAATAAGTCAAATTATTTTGTTAGCTCAAGACCAAAATGTAACCACGTTATATCAAAGAAAAGTATAAACCAAGAAAAACAATCCTATCTCACTGTTCTGTAATTTCACAAGGACTTATTGACTCTGAACTACAATTTAAGGGCAATTAAAGGTTGTATCTTCATTATTAATGCTAATGTTTATGCTTGCCTTTCACAGACAACTTTGTCTTGGTTTTTAACTGTGTTGACATTTATAGGCATATATTGAGATACCAAAGCAACTTCTTTAGCACATCAGTTCCAAACTTTGCAAAGCTGACAGTGTAGAAAACAAAGTCATGGAGCTATGACTAGTCATATTAGTTAATTATTTATTATGTATAAGTACGCTATCAAAGGCCTGTCGGGCAAAACAAGGCAAAACAACTGAAATTGATAAGTCAGTGAGCTTGAAGAAACAATATGTAACTTACCGTAAATTTTGGGCTATTGAGCGCACCTGAATATAAAATCTAAAAAAAAAATGTGTACATCTAGGCCACACTTGCCTGTAAGCCGCAGGTGTCCAGTGAGCGAAGCTGATCGGGTTTGAGCGCGAGGGGAGAGCGAGGGGAAGGACTTTGGCCAGAGCGCTGAGTGATTTTTTTTCTAAAAAGCTGGAGTGTCAGCTTATTTTTTGCTCCTTCCCGCTCCAATTTCGCTCACACCATGCGTCTGAAGGGTAGGAATTTGAGTGAAAGGTGGAGGGATAATAAGCGGAGCAGTGTGCATCCCCTCTGAGTGGACGAGCGGACGCAAGAACAGCTCTGTGTGCGAGTGGGACATTTCATCGCTCCACTCCACTCACATGCTCTAGCAAGGCTAAATGAAATATAAAAAACACTTTAAATTAGCCGCATCATTGTTTAAGCCGCAGGGTTCAAAGCGTGGGAAAAAAGTAGCGGCTTGTAGTCCGGAAATTACGGTCACAATTATGAAGCTGTTGGTTCAGTACCAATCAGGAAAAGACGTTCATCCCCACATAGCATCCTGGTTGCCTTCTTCCAGCACTGTGTAACTTCAGTACTGGACCACAGTTTTAGTCGTGCATACAGCTGTTCAGCACTTCTTCACACATCAGCTTGCTAAAATGAAGCCAGTTTGCTCATCTCAGTACGGTATGATAAAATGCTTAAAGTGAAGAGATTGTAGAGGATGAGGACAGATTAGGCTAATAAAGGGTTACTGAACAAATAGTCGGTACGGTTGAATTTTGTACAGGCTCTTAAACATTAGTCACAGCTTCACAAAACAGTTTGCTGCAGGTCTGATGTTGAGCTACTTATGATGTTAGTGAAGAAAATGCTTGTTTTGGGCTGTGAATTATTTTTGTCTGTGTTGAAATCATAGTTGTTTCATATGCAAACAGTTTGCAAACTATTGGTCTTAGACCAGGGGTGTCCAAACTGTGGCCTGGGGGCCAAATGCAGCCAGAGGTTAATTTTCAATCAGTCCTCAGCGAACTCCACTCGGTACAATTGTGGCTGGTATAGAAACACAAAGCTTTTACTCAGCTAAGAGCACAAACCTACGCCAAAGCATTTTCAACGATGTTGGGTGAGTCATTATCGAAAATGTGAAAAACTGTCCCACTGTGCAATATTAACAAATATTTTACAAAATATTCCTTGAGCCGCATCTGGATTTGGATCATCACCTAAACAATCTCATCACCTCTCCCTTGTGCCATGATCCACATCCTCTGAAAATTTCATCATGATCCATTGAGAACTTTTTGAGTTATGATACTTACTGACAGATAGACAAACAAACAGACAAGAAATAAAGCAAACAGTAACTCATCAGTGGAGAAACATGAATTATGACAGCAAAAAGCATTTTTTTGTGATATCTTCTACAACATTAAGGTTGAAAAAGTACGTTGTGTCAATAATCTTTAATCATCTTAAAGCTCAAACAGCCCTATAAAGTTTTTCAGCTTTGTGCATTTTGTTCTTGTTTTGTCTCTGGTTGTGGAGACGAGCCTTCTTTCCTCCTTGTTGTATCATTGTCATCATGACCAGGGCCGATCATGTTGAAGCAAAGACTTTCCAAGGCCCCCTGAAATCTAATTGGGTGTCACCAAATCCTTAACTTTGAAACACTAAAGGTGTGCTCCTGTCATCCATGTATTTTTCTGTACGTGGCCCTTAATAAGAAAACTTTGGACACTCCTGTCTTAGACACAAGGTGTAATTGTGTATTTGTGTAAAATCTGGTAATATTGCTGTACCATAGGATAGTGTAGTTGCACTTTAAAACTGTTGCTTTGTGCTAAAAAGTGTGCTTAAGTGCACTTGATCAAAATTTTCTCCATATTGATGCTTTGACAAGGCAGCTCATCTATCTAAATTTTATTCTAGCTTGCCATTTTTCCCACATTTAAAAAGGACAAACTGTTACTTAATTTCTGTTTCTGCATTTTCTGCACATTAAAGGTCCACTTTTTAACCAGTGCATATAAGCATGTAAAAAAAATTGTTGACATTTCCTTAACTTGTGTCCACTGTGCTGGAGGTCTTGGTGTGCTTCTTCACCCTGTGGTCGGTGGTCGGTTTGACTGGCTTCCACACCTACCTGATTTCCCTCAACCAGACCACCAATGAGGATGTAAGTATTTGTTCAGTTTTAAAGGGATATTTGGGTGGGGTTGTGTGAGGTACAGGACATGAGCCTAAACATGTGCCACATTGTCACAGCTCAGTTCTCTATCTGTTCAGAAAAGCCCGGGACAGATGCTAATGCTTTACATTGCTGTACATGGTACTAAACTACAGGGGAGATTGAGGCAACAGAGTGTGGCTATGAAGCCTGGCTTGAGGAGACACTGAAACAGAGGAAGAGAAGCACAGTTAGTCATATGACAGACTAAAGACCATAAAACACAAGCTCAAAGTTCTCAACACAACTCGAGAAGGGCCAACTATACATGAAGCGGGAATAATCTGGCACTGTAATGAGTCCTCAGGAGGCTTATGTAGGGGAGGTTGATGAGGAGATGAGGGCCAGGTGAGTAGCGCCAGAGAGGGAGCAGCAGAAGGGAGGAGTGAAGAGCAGGAAAAGTCAAATGTAGGGGCATCACATGCTACAAACACTTTGTTAATATCCACTTAAATTTCCACTACTAAGCTAATTTGATTAGGCACTATTTTGTTACACGGCACCGCCTATGTGTCCTTCCGCCAGCAGCTTAAGGATCAAACTACAGTCTTACTTGAATGTTTCCAAATGCCCATAAAATACCACATCCCAAATAAAGATTCGCAAAAGTATATGAATATTTAAGGATTATCCTGCTGACCAAGAACAGTCATTTTGACAAAGAATGTTTTTCTAGCTCATTTTACCCCCACAACAATTAACATACAGTGTGCTATTAAGAAGTGAACTTATCATTGAAACCATGGCTTCTGTCTTTACAAAATAACAATCAGTATTAGCTCAATACTTACTCTGAAGATTAACTTTCATTTGGCTCCTCGGCTTTGTCCCTGGAGTTTGTGAAACAGTGAATCTGGTCCGTACAATTATAAATGTCCATTAAAGCAATGAGGCTGTGCGTGATGAGAGCTGCTCACTGCAAGAGAACGTATAAAAGCTGATCATATCCTCTGATCCCGAACATCCTAAAGCATCCTGAGATGATTTTTCTGTCACACTCTTATTCCATCCTCTTTGACGACATGAGCTCACGACTTATTCACCTGAATCAACAGGTACCATGGGTTTCTCCGGTCCTCCAGTTCTTACAGCAGATTCTATCATTTTCAAGTCAGACCTGTTGACTCTTGTGAAGCAAACTAGGTGGTGCTGCTGGTGGAAGGACACGTAGGCTGTGCCGTGACTCTAAATAATGCCTAATCAAAGCTGCTTGGTAGTGGGAAATTATGTTGATGTAAACAAACTGTTTGTGGAGTGTGATGACCCCAAACTTTGAGCACAGAAATCCAGTCAGTCTGCATAAATCTACACACCTACCACCATGTCTTTTTTTCAGTTTGATTTTTCTCATGAAGTAGAGAGCTGTCATTTGCATCTAGTTTGTTTATGTAGCACTGTGCCTTCATACAAAAGAACTCTGATCTGTGAGCTCATGGTCCAGTAGGTGACCTAAATCATTATTTTGTTTTTTATTGTAACTTCCATGCTCTCTTATAATCAGCTGACTATTGTGGAAAAACTCCAGTAAATGCTGAAGTTGCCCCATGTTAACTAAACCTCAGAGTAAAAGATAACTCTAGGATTGCCTAACACAAAAATGAATTTTTTAAAAAGTTAAAAGACTAATGCTTATTGTCCCCAAAAGTGAAAAGCATGAAATAAATGCAAAGTCTTGTTTCTTAGATCAATCAAAGAAAAACAGAAGGACAACTCAAATCCTCATTAACTGAGAAAATTGTTTCTTTGTCTGTTTTTTTTTTGAATAAACACTGTAAATGTTTTTTCAGGATTGTTGCTGGTCAGAGTTCATGTGATAAATGTTAATGTTTGGAATGTGCTGACCTAGATGTGTCCCTGTGTTTCTTTGTGTATTTGAAGTTACCAATTCAGAGACTAAATACATTTTTATACATATCAATTAAAATTAACAAGCCAACAACAACAATTAAATTCTGCCATTCATACATCAGTAGGAAAAATGTAACTGCCCAGCTGCCCCCCCACCCCTTCATTTTATCACCCACAAAGACAGTCTGCTATGTGGTTATGTGCAGACGGCACTATGATTATTTAAGGTGCCCATTACAAGCTTAAAACTATGTTATAATAGCTGTTTATTTACTAGTGATGATTTATTCAGAGATAAGTTCAGTGTAATTACAAATGTTCAGTTCTGTTTTAAGGATTAATTGTAAAGGTTTTCTTCTACAAATGTAAAGATAAGCAGATAATGAGGACATTAAATATGGACTAAACAGGACATGTTTTTAGAAGTAGAGTTCAGGCGGCCTGGATTGATGTGTGTGGAAAGACAAACATACATCAGAGATGTGTAAACATTACAATTTCTAAAACCACAGTGCTGTTTCCTTGACAACGGCACCACCTCACTCAGCTGAAGGACAGAGGGCTGCTAAACTGCAGCTTGTTAAACAAGGCTGTTATACTGTAAACTGTAGTAAAACAAACTGAGAGTGTGGTGAGCTCCAATAAAAAACAGACTGAGAGAAAATAGAATCTATTTTTGTCTGAAGCTAAAACTGTGGATCTGTTTTTACTCCCTTCTTGTAAGATTAGGTATTTATTGAGCAACCTGGACAGACTGACCAATCCTCATTCCCCTGTTTATTAAATTCATAGGTCCCTCGCCCTGCAAGATTAATTTTCTTTGCTTTTAAATATTGCTAGACAGGACTCAGGGAGCAGAAGAACATGACACCTTGAACTAAACTCTCAGTTCACAAAGATATGTGCTATGCCTCTCTAAAAATCCTCTTAAAATGTGATGTTTTTTACTTCCTGGGGTTTTTTATGTAATAGATATACAGCCTTCACCTACACGTGTGTTTTCTGCCTGTAAAGCATGTAACACCTCCTCCTCCTCCCATCAGGCATTATTTGAGCAACCAATTCACGCAGAGATCTTCATCACAGCCTCCTCTAGCCTTCCTGCCCCCTCAGATCTGATCGTTTCTAAATAGGAGGGAAAAAGAGCTGCATTCAGTCTTCTACAGAGATGAAATTTCATTTCATAATTCAACTTAAATTAAATCCTTGCTTAATAGACACCCAAGACATGATGTAAACAGTAAAACATACCAGGACATGGGATCTTTAAATGCAAAACATGTAAGTCCTGCAGCCACAGGGGTCTGAGTTCAAACATGATGAAAGAAGACATGTCCTGCTGCGTGTCACTGCTGCCCACCTCCACGGCTTACTTTTCTGTTTATGGGACTCTGTTGAATAGTCACTGCACTTCTTAAAGCCAAGCACACACTGTGGAATTTCAGACTGCAAAATTCAATGATACATCAGTTTAGTTAAACTTCAGCTCACATTGTGTGACTGAATAATTTACAACAAATAACTAACACACATGACCCATGCTGCTCACGCTGCCATGTCTGACCCTAGTGCTCAGGGTCAGAAGTAGAGCATTGACAAAGTTTCATTTGAAATTCCCTGCAGACAGAGACTAAATCATGTCTGCCTAAATGTTATGCTGTTGTTACTTTAGAATGGCTCAAATGCACACAAAGAGGAAAACACTGTCTCTATGGCACACAGAAAGAATCACCAGCAAGTACAGTAAGCTGCTAAATCATAAAAAGTATTCTCTGTCAGCTGAAGCTGTGTCTACATTTTCCTGCTTGTTTACGCATTTCCTGTGGGGAGGACACATCATCATAGACATGCCATGGTGATTTCAGATGCTGAATGACAGCACAATAAAGATAATTAATAGACAAATAAAAATAATTCAAGAATCTTTGCTTTCAACATGTCTTTGAATGTAATCAAATTATCTGATCATCAGACTTAAGAAATAGAACCAACTCGTGCAGCGAGTCAGGCCTTGATCAGGTTTTATGTCCACTATTACCTTTTAAGACAAACGACATACCATCAGGCTGAAATCTTGACTGACTTCAAAATCAATTGCAAGACTCAAGAATCAGGCAAGAGTCATGTTAAAATGATTCATTCATCTCTGGCATTAAAATATACTTAAAAACAGTAAACCACTGTTTGTCTTTCACTGATGAGTTCAAAATTATGAGGTTGAGAATAAGTGGCATTCTAGGCTTATTCAGTACACAGCAAAGCTGACCTGTAGCTAAACAGTATGTCTCTACTTAACATAAAAATGTCTTCTTCAGTGTTTTAGGCGCTGGTTTGTTGTGCATTTCAAAGGAGGAGCATAGGTGACAGATCACACATCTGATGACAAGGAATAAGACAGGAATGAGACACTGCAGCTCCCAGTAGCAGATCTTGCTTCCCTACAAAGCAATCTTCTTTTTAAATCAGTGGCTATGTTTACATGCAGTCATTAAACCTTTCATAACCGGAATATTAGCAATAACCTGGTTGCGTGCAGCCGTGTAAACACTGAAAAACCTTTTGAAAAAACGAAATATGCTCATATTCCATTTTTTTAAAACCCAAAAGTCACCCCTGGGTTACTCCTTTTCTAACCCGAATATTTGGTCATGTCATGGTCATGATATCCTCATCGAAAGGAACATTAAGTTGTGTTCTGCGCATGTTCTTTTCGCTAGGAATCTTGGTCTTTTGAGTACAGGAATTACTTGTTGTAAAATGGCACAGCTCCGGCTCGATTTCCTAATTCTTCACCTTCTCGTCTTCCATTAATGAAGAAACTGACAAAGAATAGTGTCAAGTACTGGTGGTGGGTCAGTACCAGCACCAAAGTGCTAACGAAGCTGACTGTTAGCTGCTCCGGGCCGTTCATTATCCGCTGTGCTGCTGATGTTGTTCTCGTTGCTATTGGATACAGGAAGAAGAAAATAATGCACATTGCGTCATGACGTTCTCCGTGCGTCACTGTTTTGTTCGGGATACTATGCATAGAGGAGTAACCCTGTTTGCTCACGCATGTAAACTGGGTTATTCCGAATGTTTCAGAAACTGGAATATTGATCTTAACCCGAATATTGACTGCATATAAACATAGCCAGTGTTTCCACAACAACAAAACTTGTGTCTTGTCATTGGGGCTCCTTCATTGTGTCTAAAACATATCCAGTTACACCTCTGAAAATGAAGGATTTCTCTTTATTAAAAAAAAAATGTTGGTCATGTTTAACCCTCATACAGTGTTTGTGTTTTGTTAAGCTGCTTTCACACATGGATGTTTTGGCCGACTTGTTGGCAGACATATAGGGAAATGTCAGACTGCGTTGAGCTAAGTCAGGCTATGCAAAACTGAGTTATTGTCAGTTGGGCAATTTTTGGGTCAAATTATGAGCATGCTGAAAAATTTCTGACGCCCTTGCAAACGCCAGCAAGAGTTGACTCTGGCTTCCCTTCGCTACCCTCAGTTACTGCTGTGTTCATCTCTACTGGCCAGCGTTGGGGCTTGCCTGCTCATAGTTCAGCGTACAGCGTTGAGACCTCCCACTAACAGCCAGCTTGTAGTTCCAGGGAAATGAAATCATCTTGTGGAAGATTCCAACAATGTTTGACAACTTCACATGTTGTACCCTTAACTGAGGCGAAGTTGCATCAGCTTCACACAAAGCAGATCAACTTGGAATGATCTTTTGCAGACGTTCCCTATAAAAGCAATAGTAAATGCTACTGGAATTTACTTGCATTTGCAAACTCGATGCAAAGGTTCAATAGTGCCTGTGTTGTTCTCTATGAAAAGATGGGCAGACCTGGGGTGAAACAAGTCTAAGTCTGAGCCTGAGAAGATAAGGACCTCAAGAGGAGAGTATGAGCGGGAAGTCCTGCAGCATAAACAGCAGCATTACATCTACATTGGCAAAAGTTTAAAATCCATCTAAATAAAGTCAGTGAGCCTTCAAGAAACATCATTCTTCACAAGCACAATGGTTTTCTTTGCTCACTTTTGGAATTGTCTTTACCTTGATTCACTGAAACTTTGGTGTTTTTTAACTTTGGTCAGAGTCAGCTGATATATGTTGATGCAGAAATGTAGCATAAATCAGCAAACATTCAGGGGTTTGGTACATTCATGTAATTATATTTAATCAATGTTTACTTTGTCCCAATTACACACAGTATTAGCAGCATTTATTGTTAACATTTGCCAGTAAACATTTTGAGAGCACATCTATAAATGAAGGGGCCATTTTCTCTTTGGGAAAAATGTAATTAAACAAAAATTCAGTACAGAAAATATTTATAGAATGATAAAACAGCACCTTAAACTCACTGTTTTTCTTAGTCTTGGAAGCACTCCCTTCTTCTGTCCATAGAAAATAATGAATAAACCATATTCCTCAAGTTAGCAGTGAAAACAGGACCTCAGACCTGAACATCAAACAAGGATTAAGCTAATGCACTTCACTAAAATAAATGTATTATATGGGATTAGTCATTCTGAAACAAAATTACATTTCAGTGCAATAATTCTACCTAATGTTTCTTAAATATGTCTTTTATTTAATCCAGCACAGACAACCTAAGACAAAAATTGTACTTATGAGGAAAATCTGCTCTATACAGCAGGAACACAATTTGGCTTGTAAATGCTTTGAATGCTTAAAACTGCAGTTTCTTAGGCTCCTCGCTGCTCATAAAGTCGACAAAGTCAAATGATCTATAAATATACCTGAGCTATTCTAAATAAAAGCAGTGAAACAAGAACAAAACAAAGGATTTGGTTTCTGACTGGATGTGTCAGCTGCTTGAAAAGAAGCTTTCAGGATTCAGGAAGGAAACAAGAACTGGTCGCTTTATTTAGTCAGATACATTGAGGCTGATGTAAAGCAGGTAAGAAGAGATGAGAGTAGATTACATAGTGTGTTAGTGTACAGGAGTGTTAACTGTGTATACCTTACTGGCTTTGTTAGCTGAGCTCTGACTGCAGAGGCTGAGATGAGCAGGGATGGTGCATGTTGTTGGAGGATGGAGATGGCTGAAAGCAAGAGAGTGCACTTATACTTTGTTGTAATGATTAATTTATTATTATCCCTTTTTCCTTCCTGTGGGATGTCTGCCCTCATTTTTTTAATCTTTTGAAGCACTGCACTGTGCACCTACAGCGATGTGATGCTGCTCCCGGATTTGAAACAAATTGCTGTCAGCCGTGCCGTTTCAATAACTGTGATTGGCCTAATAATAGATGCATTGATATCTGCAGGGCCTGGGCACACTGCCAGAAAATATCGCTGTGGCAGAGGGGTGGGGGAGGGAGAGGTGGAGGAGATAGAGATAAAGATGGCGGAAGAAGGGCAAAAGGAAGAAGGCACCTTGCCTGTTGTAGCTGCTCAGGTCCCCCATATATACCCTGTGAACAATGTGAGCAGCACACATACTCAGAGTAGATGGATTGTCCACGTAGGCGCATGCAGCAGTGAAATACCTCGCAGGCAGACTGTTGACCTACATCCACTGTGACTATAAAAAGAGCACCCTTCTTTGTCTTGCTGGAGGGTCACTCAGTGCAAACTCTGCCGTCAAACTTTTGTTTAAGGTCGGCTATATGTGCATTCACACTTGTGTGCAAACTTTCTTCTGATGATTTTAAGGTGAAATAGAAACAAGGCTCCTTTTTACAGGGATAGTTCGGGAGTTTCCAAGTAGGGTTGTATGAGGTACATAGCATTAGCCTGAACAAACACACTGACAGACAGCAGTTCTCACTTGTGCCAAAATCTTCGGCATAAAGGCTAAGGCTTTAAATTGCTTCTAACGGTGCCACAGAATCTGTAATTTTAAGACCTCTGGGTGAGAACAGGCCACAAAAACAGCACAGTTGATTGTACACTATAAACAGATTATTAATAATGACTTACTTTTCGAAATGCAAGCCCCTTTGTTTTGGCACTACTTTGCTACTCAGCACAGCCTATGTGCCTTTTTTTCCACACGCAGTGTGCATGTTTCTGCCAAACCAGACAGGAAACTGGAAATCAGAGAGCCTTACTTACCTTAATTCAGCAGTTTTGTATGTTTACAGTGGTAAAATATGTCACAGAAAAAAATATAAACTGTTCAGTTATGCTTGCTGCATGTGGCTGTTAGAGTTAAAGCTCAATATGCCACCCCTGTGGAGAAAATCTCCATGTTCATACAGAATGCTTTCATTCTGCATGTGTCCAGGGTCATTGATTCAATGAATCAAGTCACTTCTGTGGAATTTTTTGTTGTAGTTCTACCCAAACTTTCTATATCAGCTTAACTATAAGCTTTTTTTCTTAGGTTAAATTGTTGGAGAGATAGAGCTGTGGCAGTAGGGAGATTCGGCTAAAACATTCATGCACATGCTCCTGGTATGAAAGCTGTAGTGTCTCGAGACACAGCCGGCAGGTGCATCAGCCTTATGCATTCAGTGTGAAATCAACATAAGTTGCACTCTGATTACACACTGACACTGATTCTGGCAGAAATCAGTGATGAAAGTGTTTTTGTGAGAATAAACACAAGTATATGTCAGCGTTAATTTTGATACTTTTACAAGATTCCTTTGGGATTCTTTCAAAGTCGTGGTTAAAATATTTTGATTTTAGGGCCATAAAATATCTTAAAAAGTGTTACTTTCACTTGTACAAGTGCTTAAATTTGGTAGCACTTTAACGTACACATATGACATCATACTTGGACAAAGCAATAAAGCAAAGATTGGTTACCAAGAAAAAGTGAATTTCCAGCAATAAAGTTGATTTACAAGGAACAACAGTTTTGAATAAATTAAAATGTGATTATGAGTCTGGTATCTTGTAAATGTACATCTTAATGAGTCAAAAAGTCAGAGTTCCTTAATTTCACTACAGCTCATCCCAAAGTTTTCCATTACTTAGTTGTAACATGGCCATAACCAATCTATAACCATATTTCAGATGAACTGTAGCTGTATCTCCATTGTAATTCACATGTAACTTGGCCGCCACTAATGTTAAACAATGTCATTACACTTAGTAGTAATTATGCATTAGCACAGTCATGACTTAGCCATACATACTTGTAACCAAGTTGTAATTACACTGTAACACAGTCATAATCTTGCTGTAACTCAATCACAAATAAGTCCTTTCCAAGCTAGAAGACAATTGTAACTCAGCATTCAGTCAATGTGAATTCCTGAGACAATTGTTTTTTTTTTAACTAGTATATGGTGACCCAAAACCAAGGAGCTGCTTTCAGTGGGTCCTGAATGTTTGCTTTAAAAAAACTGTGGCAAAAGGTTTGCAGTGCCTTATAAAGCGTTTGGTGGACATACATATATGTATTTCATTTTATTGTGTTTTACAGGGACATCAGGTACTTTTTTTTTTTTTTAACTGGAGATTTCCGCTGGTTTATACCCTTTTTGGAACTGTCTTTACCTTGATAACCTTGGGATCCCTGGAAAATGACCAAAGCACATGTGTTATCAGAGAGCAAATTAAAATGAAATGTCAAAATGTGCTCTTCAGACATGTTGTACCACCCTGTTTGATCCATATTTGGGTCCATGCTAAAAAAAACAAAATGTTTCAGTTTTTCAGAGCTCTGGGCTAGGATTTCTAATCAAGGAAGAGATGATGGTTCCTGAGGGACAGATTACATGTTTATGTAATAATTGATGTTTTTGGGGGTAAATTGTGACCCTGCTGAGGTTCTGATACACTGTCTCATACTCCACACACCTCACAGTGTAAAAGGCTTCTGTTCATTGGGAATGGTGGAATATTTTGTATGAATCTTGAGATTTTGTAATGAATTATTAAAGTGGTTCTAGTCACATTTCTCATGTTCACCCAGCGGCGCAGATTTCCCATTAAACCAGGAATCATTATATTTCTGACGACATCTTTTTAGTATTTCAAAGCAGAGCCTGTGGGAATACAATCTGAAAATGGAACTATGCTTTTGAATGAGGAATAAGTACAGGGGGGAATGTTTTAAAACTGCACAGAGCAAGATCATGAGACATTTAGGAAGAGTTTGGGATGTTGGTTTGGGTGTCATACTCAGTCTTTTGTATATTTTCTCTTTCTCAGATTAAAGGATCCTGGTCGGGGAAAAACCGAGTACAGAACCCCTACAGCCACAAAAATATCTTCAAGAACTGCTGTGAGGTTCTCTGTGGGCCCACATACCCCAGGTAAGTCTGTCAGATTAAAGATTGGTCGATTTATTTTGTATAAAACACCTGTCCTGAATGACAATCCGACATCTTTGTTGTTTAATTCATCTCCATGTTCAGGTTTATGTCTTTGCTGAGTTCTCCATCAGAGCCTGTGATAGATTAGACCAGAGGATTTATCGCTCTGCTGGGCGTCTTTCTGGTGAATAATGATTAGGATGCAGTTAGTGACTGATGGTCTTGTCCCTCTCTGCAGCGTCTTGGACAGAAGAGGACTGATGCAGGACGATTTGCCCATTCCTGCAACGCCTGCTGAAGCAGCCTCCTCCGACTGCACCAGCAGCAGCAACCCTACACCGCAAACTACGGTGAGAGCACACACATACACATACACTGTACCCACTCGTCAGGCACTTCCAGTAAAGTGGATGGACGCTAACAAAAACACAATGTAGTGAATTGGGAGAAGACATAAAACAGAGTCTAAACTAATTACAGTGAGTGCAGGAGAGCAGAGAGGACTGTTTTTAAATTAAAATTACAAATTGTTACATTGATGCAAAGACATTTTGCTGCTTTTACTTAATAGCCGTCATTTTTTTACCTGCTACTTTATCTTTACCTAATACAATTATATCTATCTCCTGCTAATGGCTAAAAGAGAGATGTGCAGCTTTGGTTACAAGTAAACAGCATTCAGTACAATCAATTACACTGGCATGGATAATACTTGGTTTATTTGAGCTGTGCAAATTTAGAGCCCATGGCACTCATTTATCAAATGTGTATTGCCAAAAATTAGGTATACATTTATTTCCACGTACAGATAAGCTCTTATCAAGCTGAACCTGATTAAAACGTGGGCGCAGGAAGCAATTATATTCTGCATCAGATCTGAGCTCCTGTTCAAGTTTGCATTCAGTGAAGTCTCAGTGCAACAAATGAATCTGTCTGTGTAGAAGAAAGTTGCGCTCAGTGTTTTGTCGTAGGCTGACAGGTTCACAGATTTGAAACTTAATGGTGATTTTTAGGTACATTCTTTTGAATGGAAATCTTCAGCAGATTTCTTCATTCAGTGTTTTCTCTATCAATTTATTTTAAGAATTAGAGAGACTTCTTTCAGTAATTATAAACATTTCTGTCTCAATGGTAAAATATCTACAACAAATATAAAATAGCTGTGCAGGAAAACTTAAATCTGCAGTAATTTGACAGAAGACTTTACCAAAATCTTATTTGCTGAGTGCTGCTCGGCTCGCTGTCCAAAACTCCAATCAATGAGTTAGCTCAATTCAGTTTATGGTGTAATTATGTAACATTACAACAATATTTTCTTTAAATGCACCTTTGTAACAGTATTTGGAGGCAAAACTTTGATAAAATAGCTGCAGCTTGGTCCGTGTTGTGAGGGGATGGGGGACGAGCGAGTGGACCCTTTAGTGTCTTGAGGGCCAGACAAAGATAGAATGATTGGGTGATTGAGTATTGCTCAAACATGTCTCAATAGCTCCATAATTTCCATTGTTCCCTCTTCATACTGACCTAGTTTACAATAAATCATACCCTTTGGCCTGGCACACTCATAGATTTTATAAAATCTTAACTGATTTTGAAGAGACCCAACACAAGAAGACAGATAATGACAGAATTATCAGTTTTGTTCTTGTAGTTTGTGATGTGCCCCAAAGAGATAATCAGGCCACACAACAACCCACTAACTCTCCAACAACCAGGGCTTCTACTCTTGCTTGTAATCTCACATGATCAAACGCAACTGAAGTGTAAACCAACATGGTGAACGACACCAGGGGGAATTTAAGCTTAATGCAGCTAGTGGTTTGTTTCCTATGACTTTCATGATTTTTTCCAGCTTCTCTGTCAGTCTCTTATATATAACTTACAGATTACGCTGTACAGACGGTCATGTTTTGCCACAGATCAGTTCGTCCTCCGTTTCTGTCATTCCTCTCAACTTTATGCTTTACTTTTTTTTAAGTTTTCATGGCTATGTTTGTGTCCTGCTTCAGCCAACTTGTCCCCTGTTTGATTTTGTTTCGTTCCATGTGACCAAACACAGAGGATGTGTTTGGCTGATTTTTGCACTCAACACACCACAGGATTCCTAATCGTAAATACTGAACACGTTTAATATTAACAATTTCAAGTCAGCGCGGCTCCAGTCCTCTTCCAAAACGATTAAATGACTCCTAACTCACCTCACACCGAAGGATAACAGATAAAAGATACCGCAATTACTTGATTATAACTCGCCCTCGTTTGTAACACACACCCCATTTTTCATGCTTTTTTCCAGGAAAAACGCTGTATTCAAATATAACACACACCCACATTTTGCCCAAACCTTGCTCTCTCAGACAACTCAAAAATTGCTTTTATTCAAAGTTTTAATTAATTTCAGTATTTTCACAACGAATACCGTACACAATTTCCTCTCTCAACCGGATGCCAAAACACCTATTGCTTCACACATGTGCAATTACTCGATTTCTGCCCAAGCATGCTCAGTCATAGTGTACCGACCAATCAGAGAGCAGCTATCAACATGCCCATGTCTTCGATCAATCCCAGCTATTTTGGTCCCCTTGCTCACAAGATGGCAGCACCCTGTGTTTACATGTGCGTGGTACTGTAATACTTGAGAATTACACAATCGTTACTCAAAGGTAAACTAATTAAGACCCAAAATATTGGATTAGAACAGTTTAACAGCCAGTTTAATAAGAATTACGCAAGTTTGGCGGTAATGTTTTGCAGAGAGAGAGAATATTTCCGCTTTCTGTATAAGATGTGTTCTTTTGGACCACCAGATAATCAGGCCTTTGCTGACTTTGGTGTGAAGCAGGGATCCATGCAGACACTTGGGCTGATTATCTTGTTTTGTGTGCCTGTTGTGTGTTGTGTGCATAAGAAAACGTGCAGGTCTAGACCTTCCTCTTTGTTTTTTAATCTGCTGAGACACAATTTTATGTTTAGTTTCTGGTGATGTGATTGATCATTTCTGCTTTGGTGGACAAACGTAGGTTATAAACTTAAAGAGATGCTGTACAAGCAGCCTTTATAGTCAATAAATTTATGCATCCATTTCTATTTGCATCTTTTCAGCATGCTGTCCTCTGCCTACAGAAAACCACGGCTCCTCTCATCCCAAACGAGCACACACCTGATGATGCCAAACCCAGCATTGCTGACTCAGCAGATAAAAGCCCCTCCCCCAAAGAGGAGCCTTCCCCTGTTGAGAAGATCCCACCCCTGGCTTCCCCTGAGACCGACGCCGAAACCTCCATCGCTAAGGACAAGAGTCATTAGCTGCATTAAGGGGTTGGGGTGGCCTGTAGCCCCTCCCCCCTGCATCCTGAAACATTGCTTATCAATGAGTGATCACTGCACGGGGGACTGCCCTACATTCCATCAGGAGAGCTGAGCTTCTGCAGCTGCTCCTCCTTCTCCATCCTGTCCTCCGCAGACGCTGCAGAGCTGTTTGACTGACACTTGCTCCTGCAGTAGGGGGGAGGGACTTAAAGGAAAGTCAGCAGCTTCCTCTGTCTCCTGAACACTGCATGGAAAACACTCACAGAGGAAAAACCACAGAGTAAAGAAACTCTTCAAGCATCCTGAGAGCTCACCTGTGGGCTGCTCTGACTGTTTTTGTCCTTTATTTAAAAAAACATAAAGACATTTATTGTAAAAGGCCAGTTCAGTATACTCATGCAAGCGTCTGGCAAAGACAGTATAACTCATGGACATGTATAAACTCTAAACCTACAGTCAGTTTTCTGTTGTGTGCCCATTACATGCCCTATGCAAACCTTGTGGAGACTGGACCAGCAGCTTTGTAAAGAGAGAGATTAAAAGCTGTGAGGGACAAGTACATATGATGTCCAGGCAGGAGGAGGACATGCAAATCCTCAGCTGACCGATCCTTCCAGTGAAGTCCAAACCTACCTTGTATTCCGATACTGCTGCGTTTTGAACTGTTGTTATGTACGTGCATCTTTCTTTATCTCAGAATGAACTGATCCAGACCTGTCCTTCCATTTTTATAGATTCAAAGATGTAGTAAGACGTCTGTGCTCTGAAGTCATGAAACAGCATCATAGCTCTTCCAGAGCCACGGTGTGAGTGTGAGAAGGCCTGACTCCTGATGATAGTAGACACTAATGTGAACAGTGCCTTATCAAATGTAACTGGGGTAGACTTTAGCCTGATTTATACTTCTGTTTTAAACCTACGCTGGACCTGTGCCGTGGTGTCCTACATCGTTTTGAGTTTTTATACTCACATGTCAGTGTTTCCACGTTGTTCACACACTCCCTGCTTGTTTGAGTACAAGACACCATGGCTACAGAAACAAAGCATATAATTATGGAGTAAAGAGCAAATAAATGATTAGCACCAGTTGACTACAGTGCAGTTCCTGCAAAGAGGAAAAGAGAGGAGAGAAATTTACTGCTGCTGATTAAGTTGAAGTACGGAGGGGATATTTAACTCATTTGGCCACTGAATGAGAAATGAAGGAGGAAATACACTACAGATATACAGTATTGGCGAGTAAATCTAAAGTGTTGGATTGACTTTTGAAGCCATTTAGTCCCTTATAAGTCCCTGAGATGTGGACAGGGACTGGCAGTCACCTGTAGTCCAATCACAGGGGCTTGTGGTCTGTGTTTCGGTTGGCGTGCAGTTGTATTTAGGGGTACATCAGCTCTACAAGTGTAGCCCTCTGTGTGGGTTTTCATGCTACATAGACTTAGAGCATAGGTAAAGGGGTAGCTTTAATACAGAAGTATAAATCAGCCTTAACAGAGAAGCCCTCAAAATATGTTTAAATTGCTGATACAGTATTAAAGAAGAGAGGCTAATGTTGAGTCCAGTGGTTCCTAACCTGGGGATGGGGAACACTGTAAGAGGCTAAGGCTAATCTAAGGGGACATGAGATGTTTAAAATTTGTTTGTTTTAGAAAAGACTTATGTGCTTTGTTAAAAGGTATCTTGGCTGGTATTTGGTGACATTCACTGTGTTAACATGAACTCCAGAATTCTGGTTGTGGTCAGGTTTTTTAAGTATCCTGTTTCTGTGTTTCGGCATGTAATCATCATACTCTGTTTTCAGACACAGGTTCTGGTTTCCCTAACTACCTGGTAAACTGAGGTACAAATAGGAGACTGTGTCATGCATACATCCCATCCTGTTTTCTGATCGCTTTGTGCCACAACTTAGTTCTTGCATATAAACCTTACAGGCACCTGACAAATATGATGTAAAAATCAGAAACCATCAGTATTTGTTATGTGCACAGGGAAAATAATAACCAGGTTTGTCTTTGTGCATTTAAGCTTCATATCCTAAACATGGTCAAAACAGGGATCTGCCTTATGACCAGGACACTGAAGTTCATGTGAACACAGATGCTGATGGCACAGCAGATAAAAGTGAGGGGAAAAATGTTGAGGGGAGGGAGTGCGGGAAGGTACACTACAAATGTCGAGGTTTTGGCTGTGGTTCTAC
The DNA here is from genome assembly GCA_037902135.1 of Cetoscarus ocellatus. Classification (NCBI taxonomy): domain Eukaryota; kingdom Metazoa; phylum Chordata; class Actinopteri; order Labriformes; family Labridae; genus Cetoscarus; species Cetoscarus ocellatus. Next base: position 1,665,624 of record JBAMNC010001016.1, read on the forward strand.
TTAACTTTAGGCTAGTAAGCACTAAGCCTGTTTTCACTCCTGGTGCTAAGCTTATGGTGTTTTTCCACAATGTGCTCTGAGTTAGTTAAGGTTGGCACAGTCACAGTTATTTTAATTTTTACTGCCAAAGTTTGCAAGCTGCCAAATAAAAAAATCTTTGCCATCCTACTCTGTAGACCTTCCACTGGGTTACCAAACTTACATATTGTGCATTCCTGCAAAGTGATCCAGATTAGTTAAATTCAGGACAAGGTTTGGTAAAGCCTGTAAAACCTTATCAGTCAACTAAACTCTCATTTGGTAGACTTCATAGTTTCTAGCTCTAGCCTTTTGACCCAGAGGCTTAACACCCCAATAGAAGGGTGTCAAAAATTGATCTACAGATCTGTTATTTTGGTACCTTTCCCAACTTTTGACAGTGTTTGGACAAATAATACTGTAGGATTCAAAATCTTACTAAACCAGACTGATGAAAACAGCATATCAGACTCAGAGGTGTAGCAGGATGTACTGAAGTTTACCATGACTGTGGTAGCATGAGCAAGCTACCAGTCTACCAAACAGTGCTGAACCAAAGCGGGACACTTTGTGAAAACGCACCATGAGCTTAACCAGGCTAATATTTGCTGACCAGAAGTTTATGATGAGTAAACTAAATCCTGTTATTTAAAGCTGGGGTATGTAACCCAGTTGGGACTGAAATGAGATTTTACTCCCCAAGGAGGTGACAAATGGTCTTTTATGTGGCTTCAGTAATAAGATGATGGCAGATAATCATATCTTGACAAAAAAACTGCATACTGCAGCTGTAAACATAGAACAAGAAAACAAATGATGTTTTTAACATAATATCCAGGTATCTCCCTTTTTAAAGGAAAATGAAGCAGAGGATGTTAATTCAGTAAAAAAAGATAACTATGAGAAGTGTTTTTGTGTGTCCCCCATTTAAACCCCTAATTTTACCCTCTTGATAATCTAGAAGCCAGTTTAGATTATTTTAACAACTGTGATATGATTATGTTTGCCTTCAGCCTTCTTTTCTCTAATCTCTAAAGGTTGGGAATCACTGGAAAATATATCACGAAGCAAAAACAGAGCAAAGCCATTGTTAAAGTGTAAATAATTGAGATGAAATGAAACCTCTTAGCTTGTAAATGAGGAGAAATGTTTTGTTTTACTTATTTACTTTAGAGTGTAAGTGCAGCCTTTCTTAATGCAGCTGCCTGTGAGCTCAATCACCTCCTCCTGTAAATCACTCCTGAGCCCATCTTCCTCTCCTCCTTTCGTCTCTACTCCTCTTTAAAAACCTGTATTAACTCCACACTCCTCCTCATTACATCTTCCCTGTGACAGTCCCTCTCTCAGAAGCCCGAGGGCCCCGGGTGTCGAATGTGGCAGGCTCATTATCTCAGAGAATAGAACCACGGCATAGAAAAAGACGTTCAGTGCTTTTATTCTGACACATCTGTGTGTTTCAGACAGAGCACAGCCTGCTAATGTGGCTTCTTTAAAGTTTGTTTTGTTTTGGTCACAGATCATCAGAGGGTTCTGGAGGGTGACAGGATTGAAGTTTATTCATAGTATTTAAATGAATTTAGCTGATAGCGAGAGTCTGTAATAGTGATTGTGTCATATGCAAGACAGAGTCAGTGTTTGTGAAATATACTCGTGTAGAAATACTAGCGTGTCAACAGCATTGCAGCAGAAACAAGGTCTTTTATTTAAAGGCTCAAAGTGGTCCGTTTCTTATGATCTTCTCTGGGCAAATATTGAGAAGAGCATAATAATATACTGGATTGTTAGAAGCAGAAATTGTGAGGTTGAAGCAGGAAACAACTCCATCAGCTGAGGATTTTTTTTTGATTATTTATTATTAGATAAGATAAAGATAAATATATTAAAGTACTCCTTTTACTTTTTTAAGATGACGAAAAGGATCGAAATCTTATTTAACTAAATGTCAAACAGAACTGTAGGCTAGAACAGATGTGCATCTCACATTTATCTTTATTCCAATTTTGCTAAGGACATAATTTATCCTTTAGCTACTGCCAAACAAGTTTTTTCTTATCATAACTGGTTTCTCATAATCTTAGAAGAAGTTTGACTTGCTTTAAGATTTTTTGTTCGCTATCTAGGAAAACAACAAGCTTACCACTGTAATAGACCTTAACATGCCATATCATGCTGCCATCGCCCCAGTAATGAGAAAAATTGAAGCTTACATTTTTTTAAAGTTCTACTTAAGCAGTGCAAAACAGGCCTAAATCCTGCTTTAAGGACCAGGCTCCCTTTATGTCACAGCGCAACAATCTCTGGAGCTCCCTAAGGCTCAGTCCTCTGGCCTTTTCTATGTATGTTCCAAGAGAACCACAGGTTTTTTGTGCAGATGAGAAACAGATTTAAATATGTAGAAATGTTTATGCCTGATTTATTAACACTTCATTTTTGGTGACCTAGGAACCAAAACAGTTGGGTGATTACTGTGATGGATTGGATCATGACATACCACACTGCCATTGCCTACAGTAAAGAGGTAAATTAAACTTAGAAAATGTATCCAATAAAATGGGAATCCTTTGGCCACGCAAAAATGTTTTGTATCCAATTCGAAGGACAGGGATCCCTATTTTTTATTTGTCTTATCAAAATAAGAGCACAATAGTCATGGGAGTTCCCCAAGACTCCCTTGCCCTATTTTGTTTAGCATTGGAATGTTCCCACAGATAAACTCAATACCTTGATATGCAGATGACAAACAAATTTACATTGTAACAATGTTTACACCTGCACGATTGTTAAAAAAAAAGACTGCACTTAATGGCAATCTCAAACCAAAACCATTGCCTTGTTACTCTATTAGACAAAACATCCACATGTCAAGCTGCCGTTTAGGAAATAAGGCAAATTGAGCCTTAAACATTTATAAAGACAAACAGCATGAGGTAAATTAAACCTAGAACACTTATCTAAACAAAACAGGTTTTCCGTACTAAGTGCACATCTTATTTGAAAACCAGTTGAAGGGCAGGGATCCCTTAATTTTCATTTCTAATGAATATTGTCAGAGCACATTAACCTCCGGAGTTCCCCAAGGCTCTACTGTGGAGCCTCTTCTGTTCAAAACAATAGAATATCTTGTTATGCAGATGACAAACAGATTTACAATGGAAAGTGATGATTATGCCTAACTGGTGGTTGACTCAACCTAATTTTCTGGCAGTCTAGGAAACGAAACTATTGCCTACTCATTATGACAGATCAGACCATGAATTCTGCTGTTCTATCATGCTTACAGGAATTGAGCAAATCAAGCATTAACATTTTGATCTGGGGCTGATGGTTTTGAAGTGAAGATCTTGACAAAACAACTTTTACTTTATGAAAAAAAAATGGTTAGATTAAATGTATGCAAGCATGTTCTCTGATAGCTTCAAATAAAATGATTAAATTTATACCTTCCTATGCAGAAACATTGTTTTCCTTTAAAAATTTGTGAACCAGTTTTTAGATAATTAAAAAACCCACTCATTTAAGCTCCTGAACAAATCCTCCTCCTGTGCTCACCTCTCTACACCAGAATAGAAGTTAAAATAGCTTATCTTTTTTTTGTTTTTTGGAAGAAGCAGTCAAGCGTGCTGTTGTGTTTGTATGTCAAATTAAAGGTAAATGGGGTTGATCAGTATGTACTGCTGAAAGTTTTAAAATACAATACAAAGATCAGTTCATAATGCCTAACCATGTCAACTTTCTTTTGTGGAAGTATTCAGAGGCAGTTTGGTGTATTTGGTCGCTTTGCATTGCTGTCACTGAGAATCAAGAATGTGATATTTGATAACTAAAGGGAAGTTTGTGTTTAAACTGTGTAACAAAGCAGATTTAAAGGGATTGTTGATTTTTAGCTCTAAAGGTTTTCAGACTGAAGACAAGTGTAATTCTTGTACGTATGAATCAAGTGTTAAAATGCCACAACGTCGTCGGATCTGAATGCTCTGATCAATCTATTATAATGTATACAGATACAGTACTATATCATCGATGGAACTCTTTATTTATGTTCACTTTGTTTAGTATCAACACTGTGACTATATGTATTTCATTCAGTTGACTTCACTTCTTTTTACATGATCAATGTGTCTGGTCAATAAACAATATTGTCTTATTATTTATATTTGTGTTTTCTAGAGGTTTTTACTGGTTCTATGTGCTCAGTTCATCTACTACTGTTGAATATTCATCAGTCGACTTATTTTGTATGAACAAACAAATCTGTCGCCTTAAATAATCAGAAAGTGGTCTAAATTGTTTTAAACAGTAGTATGGTACTTATACTTTTCTTTGCAGCTTTCTACAATAAGTAGGAAGTGCTTTAAAAAGAGGAATCAAAAAAGCTCCAAAAAAGGCTGTGATCCGTAATCATGCAACTTAGAATGGTGCTTGTGCGACTCAGCCTGGACTCGGCTCTTTTCAAAATACTGCCTTGTCCTCATGAAACAATCCAAAGGAAATATGCATATTTGTAGCATGTTTTTCAACTGATTTGGAACAAACAAACTGTAGGTCTGAAAACCATTGGGACTGATGTGATGAGGTCAAAGAAGGAGGGTGACACAGGGAAGAAAACAAACAAACATTCTGTCTTTACAGCTATCCTGTCATGATGAGTTATTCATTAGCTTAATGCTTAAAGTTGGATTGCTGTTTTTGTTAAATTTACTTTTTTCAGTCAGGTGCAGCTGTGTTTCCAGAGCTTGACAAACGTTGCAGATTTGAGATTAATTTAAAAGCATCTCTGGCAAAAATTAAACATGCTAAACTTTCAGTCAGGGGTTCATGAGGTTTCTGAGATGGGGTCTTGAGTGTCACACACCCCTGGTGATTGTGAAAGTCGGCAAATCCAAGCTGCAAGTTAAATACTTTACTTGGATGTCTCTTCATATCCAACATATCAGAACCCTGAGGATCTTCAGTAGCCTTGACTTTATGAGCTTGGAATCAGGATGCAGTCAATTCAGGTGTGCAGTCATATTCATCTCTGAGATCCAAGGTAAATGTTTTGCACCATGTGACAATACATGACATGAAGTGATCAGTCTAACGGGTTGGGGTATTTTCACCCTGGCATTAAATATTTCATGACTTCTTTCTTGGCACATTATTCACTCTTCTACCAAGTTCCATGATAAATAAGACCTGTTTTTTTCTTCAATTCTCTTAAAAGGTAGGTACGCTGTACCTCCTTTATGGAGATAAGAAATACTATATTTAAAACAACTCAATTAAGTTTTATTCAGAATTAATTTACATTATATACATTTCTCATGGCGCATATAACATTTGCTATGAGCCTCAGAAAAGTTAAATCACACAATCAAAACTTTCCATACAAATATTTTACATTCGTGTTTACTACTGCAAAACATAGCAACATAATTCATTTTATAGATCAGAGAAATTTAAATGCTACTCAGGTACCTCACAAAAAAGGGTCCAAAATTTCTCAACAAAAGAAACAAATGTCTTAATTCACATCATAATGTATATTCAGCAACACATACATCTAAAAACAGAGAGCTGCAGCAGATGAAGACAGAGTTTGCTGCCTAATCAACAGTCCAAGCAACCAGAAGCATCACAGCTGTACAGCATTTCATATTAACATTGTTATTTTTTTAACAGTGTGCTCTTTTTTTTATTTTCATGGTATAAAGCCTCAGTCCACTCAGTCCTTGAGCTGCAGGATTAACTATAATTTTCTGCCACGTCTCATGATCCCTCGTTCACTGTCAGCTCCTGCAGCTGCTCTTGAATAGTATCCAGCTGTTCTGTTTGCTGCTTTTCTTGTTGTTTCTCCTCTGTCCGGCTTGTCTCCTCCTCTGTTTTTGCTCCGTTCTCCAGGTTCTCTGAGCTCTCAAAACAGCCTGAATCTCTTGGCTCTTTGGAGTCTTCCTCAGATCTGTCCTCATCCTCAGGCTCTGACTCCTCTTCAGCTACAAAGGAAAAGAGAAGCACTTCTTTATTCATTCAGGACTTGGAGGAGGGTTTTGATCTCTTTCAGCCTTTGAAAAAAAACTTTAAAGTCAGACGGTTCAAGCTCTAAATGTGTATTCTGGACTACTTTATCTTTCTTTTGAGGTATCACTGCAGACCTTTATGTGCACACTAATCAACCAGTCGTTATCTGATCTGGAGTTACCAGAGGCCGTTTTCAAGAAGAGGGTTTATTTTACATTCTGAGTCCATTAACCCTGGGATAAAGGACAATCTGGCTTTTCTGTTTTAGAAACATTCTGGTAACAGAGTCTGTGAACAAACCTGGTCAGGAGCAAGTTTTCCTGAACCTGAGTTTCTCTGCCTCCCTCCTTTAACAGATCCAGAAAAACAGCCTCGGCTCTGCATTACTTCATTAATTTAATCTGAATAAAGCACGTTCTTCAGCGCTTTGGTGATGCACTGTTGAATCTGTCATCCATCAGTATCATCCCTTTCTACAAACATCAGCCATTGGCAAGTGAATGCAGGACGAACAGTTATTAGCTGCAGATTTATCATTTGTGTCACATTGATTTAATGCCGACATCAAGCACAGATAACTGCTGGTTAAGTAAAAAAAAAAAAAAAGTTTATTAGTGAGCAGAATACATGACCTGTTGGACAAACTCTGATTTGTTTACACAATGAAATACCAGATAAATTATCGGCATTGTGGAAGAATTACACCAAAAGATGTCATCAGAAAAACATTAGACACATTGGTGCCTGCTAGGCTGTTTTTTCAAACACTGGTATCAGCCTCTGCTCAGTTTTTCACAATCAGTGCATCACTGTTTTTTTTTTGTTTTGTTTTGTTTTGTTTTTTTAAATAAAAACCTAATGCTTGCGGTAAAATAATATTACTGTAGTATCAAAGCTGCTCTGTGGGTAAACTTACAGTCTCTCAGGAGCTCTGAGGCATTCAGGATCTTGGAGCGCTGCTCTGGGTCTGTGATGTTCAGTTCATTGAGGTGGTACTCTCTCAGACCGCCAAAGTCCTCAAGAGTCTGAAAACCATGCATGGACAGCAGAGAAGTCAGCTCCTGAAACACAAAAACAGAAATGTTTGGCTGAGTATCCAAGAATATGATAAATTAGATTTCAGGTAGTTGAATGCTGACAGCTATAACTGAATCATGGTCACTTCCTTGATGCTTGGGTTTGTTTATGTGTAATCGTTTTCATCAATAATTGATGCAGTTTGATTTATTGTGCTTCCTTTTTAAGAAAATGAAATAACATTTAAAAAGGTTATGTACATCTTATCAAAACAGACACAAACAAAACCATTAAACACAAAATGTGTCAGTAAATAATCAAACTAGGAATCAACTGAAGCTGACGGAGTATTTTGCCTCTCCTGTTCAATCCAAGATTTGACCAAGAAAGTCAGCAAAAGCAAAAAAAGTAAATGCAATACTAGAAGTGCTCAGAGAAACAAACTTATGCCAAGGGATTTCCAACATTGTTAGGTGAGTTATTGTCAAAACTTTGGGAAACTGCCCTATCTCGCACTGTTAACATATCCCTGAAAAAATTATTGAATCCACATCACCAAAACATACTTGTCCCTTGTGCCATGACCAACATTCTCTGAAAATGTCATTTCATTTAAACGAGGAGTGATTGACTTATTAGCAAGAATGTGGAAAACTGCCCTATCTTGTAATGTTAACAAAAATCCTTTAAATAAAGTCTTAGATCTGGATCTCACCAAATCTAATCCTTGGCCTATTTCTGACCTATCTTAAAAATTTCATCAGATTCTGTTCATAAAGTTTAAGTTTTCCTCTTCAAAATTGGTATGATTTTGTTTAGTTTCTGTGAATATGAAAGCTGGTCAACGAAGGACAATTTTGTTTTTAATATTTGTGATCTGACTTTGTAAAGAAGGGGCAGGACTAGATAAAAATCCTGCTTCATTCTGACTCTTCTCAAATGGGGCTGTTGTGTTGACATTTATTCATTTGTACATACTACATGAGTTTATGTACAATTGTGTGATGAAGACTACTTTGTTTTGACCTCGATTTTTTTAAGTTTGAGATGAATACATGAATCAAATCAAATAATCAAACTAACAAATACCAGCAAAAACACAACCTCGTTGGTGAAGGTACTTATATACTAAATTGTATTTATCATCTGCCTTAGAGTTTTATGATTTTTGCATTGTAAGTCATTCTCATTGTTTATCTTAAAGGAATTGTAGCTCACATTCAAACCGATGCTGTCCAGCACCTCCTCCAGTGTTTTGGGTTTGGATTTATCTCGGTTGCCCTTGCTGTTCTGGCGTCTCCTCCTGGTTGGGGGGCTCTCATCAGGCAGCAGGTTGACGTAGATGAACTTAAAGGACCCCACTTTGTTGTTGAGCTTGCCTGTCCAGGTCCCTACGGGGGGCTTTTCAATAATGTAGATAATGTCTCCTTTCTGTAGATGAGAAATGATGCATGAGAGGCAGGCAGTCATCATGATGACAAAAGGACAAAAAAAGCCCTTGAGACAGAAATCAATCAGTGCCTCATAAATATTGTTAAAGGCAAGGCAATGTAACGTTATCTAAAAGCACCATTTATACATACATACTTTACAAACAGCCACCAAAAGCTCTTGAACTTTGAACTCAGACATAAAGAGCAGCAATCAAAATGACCCATCTCTTTTCAAAATGTTAACAAGCTCCCAGGACGGTTTGACTCTACAAGACAGCAGTCAAGGCCGAGGGCTAAAATGAGACCCACTTGAAGTTTGAGCGACTCCACGTCGTACGGGCTTGGAGTGAAGTCAGTGTGAACCAGAGCACGACCACAGAAGGGGCCATTATAAGAGCTCTCCTCCAGCCGCATACTGTCCCTCTGACAGTAACCACTGTCCAGACTCTGTCTGTCACTGCCTGAGGAGAAAAGAGACAGAGAAAGAATTCAACTGAGGCCTCTGATGCTGTTACAGAGGAATCTGGTCACATAAGAACTCTGCTCTGCCTCCTATCATGTTTGAACCTCATTAGTAGGAGCTATTGTTTTTAAAGTTGTCACATCAATGAAGTTCATTTCACTTTTGGTTAATATCTATTAAACTACCATTTAGAAAACAAGAGTTTTGATCATGAGAACAAAAACAAGATGAACTAACAAACAAGATAAACTAGAAAACATTCAGAGAGTGCAAACCTCCACCATGGTAGCTCACATATTGCTGTTCAATCAATAAGCAATAGTTCCATGATTAAGTTAGCATCATAATATGATTCCTTGACCCTGAAAACCCACAACTAGCACTCAGAATCATGCTGAAATCCTCATTAGTTAAACAGTTATTGAGCAAGAACGATTGTTCGCTAATGTTGTCTGGATCACCATCAAAATCTAAGAATTTTTAAGTTGGTCCATTACCAACATCTCCTGAAAATTTCAGAAAAATGTATTATTATTATTTTGACTCACAGTTCACTTAAGAGGGTTTTTCTCTTTCATCAGTTTCACCTGCCCCCTTGATGGTTTACTGTAATACCCTTGGTTTTGGCACTTCACTTCCCATAATACTTTGTTATATGTAAACAGAGTTACTGTAGCCATGAAATCACTGCTTCAGTATAAAGTGCATCCTCTGGACTTAAAATACAATCTTCTGCGTCCAGTACCCTCACAGTTAGGATTAACCAAGTCATCATAAAATTGTGCCTTCAATTTGACTATTAATCCAACTCATTCGTCTCAGTCTCAATGATTTTTTCACCAGGCAGAAGAAAGTAGGTCAAAGCAGCCAAAAAAAGAGCTGCCTTGCATACTAAAAAATGCATCCTGATGTAGGAGGACATCACGTAACTTTTGCAGAGCTGTGCCTGACACATGGGCACATTATAAAATCTTCTCTGGTTTTATAAATAATGTAAAAGTGTAGGTTATGAAATGTAGCCCAGAACGACTCTTTCACCAAAACCTGAACCAATTGCTACAGATTGTTTTACATCTTTGAAAAGCTGAGTGGAAGCATGCAGCTGTTATATTGAGAATTACTGTTGGTTGTGTGAATAAGGAAGCAGGAAAACGCCAACGGATGTATTTTTTAAATCACTTTTAAAGACATGATGATTGCTGGAGCTTTGAGTTAAGGGTTATAGTTCATCTAGTTGGTTTGTTTTAGCATGTTTTATTTATATTTATGAACACTCCCACCAAAGCTACAAATAAGAAGACATCTTGTTTGGGTCTTGTCCTGCTCCTCCCTCCGTTTTGTTGTGATTCTGCGTTATTCTTACTTCCTGAGAGCTGGCGGGTGACGGGGCTGGGCGTGGTGTCCTCTGACCCAGTGGAGCACACAGACGTCCTCTGTCCAGCACTCAGATCTGGAAGAAAATCAGGAGAGACTGGAGACAGATCCTCTCCACTCTCACCCTGCAGACACAGAGGATGATAGACAAGGTCAAAGGTCAGATCAATTTACCTTCAGCTCACTCTGTTAATAATGTTGAACTGATACTGAAGGATATAAAGTAAAATAATTATGATTTCACTTTTTCTGAGAGATTTATTTTGTGATTTTATGACCAGATTTTTTATGTCTTTTGTGTGTGTATCTAAAGTGTGAATCATGATCATTTTATGATTGGTAACTATAAGGTAATTAAATTGTTATCCCTTACACTACTAATTACTGGAAAAAATACATCTTTCATAGTAATACATTACAAATATTTACTGCTGTAAAGCCAAAGACAGATTTAACTGGCCATAAAAAATGTCATGTTTTATCATTTTCTTGATAAAGGGAATAAAAATTAAAGTGTGAAAGTGGAGATATCTTCTGCTGGACAAAAAATATTTGAAAGTGCAAAGGATATGAGGGTTTATGCTTGATATATTATTCAATTCATTGCTGATAAAGGCACAATACAAAAACAGATGATCTGTGCTGGTTAAAAAAAAGTGTTCAGAATGGCAACACAGTGTTAGAATATATACAGCTTTGTTTTTAGTTTAGTTCAACAGATAAGTTTGGCCTTTAGACGTCTGAAAACACTGTTACCTCTTTAAATGAATTTTACAATGTTAACAACAAAATCATCAATTGTGCTATCTAACCACAACCCAAAGTAAATACTTTACTGTCATCAAAGAGTGAAAAAAACATTTTCAGTGGTTCAGTGGACTGGGATTTTTGAAACATTTTCTTTAAAAAAAAAAACCATTCAGCTTCGACTGGACTCACAGTAGTAACTGTAGTGCAAGTAACATTTAACTGTCACAGTCAAGCAAAAAAGAAGTGAATTCTTATGAATACTGTTAGGTAGTAATATCTTAAACAGTGTCTTATATTTTGACATACATTGTTTTGGAAATATTCTGAAAAGACATCAGGTGGCATTTTATTTCTCATAAAGAGACAGCAAAGACAACGATTTACTCCAAGTTTACGTCAAACAGATGCCACATTGCAGAATGTTGTGATTATTATGCAGCTGTAAAAACATTACCAAAGTTCTGCTTGTCATGACAGTATGAATTAAAACAATTCACACGTTTGCCCACAAGATGGCGATATTGATATCTTTCAGTAAAAACAACAAGAGCAGTCTGTGTCAGAATGTAACGCTTTCTTTGGAGAATGTCAAAATAACAATTTAATGAATCCTTTTCGTTCATATACTTCATCAAGACTGACTTTTTCTCGTGTTCCATTTCATATCTGAAGTTACTCATTATGTACTGTGATTGAGACAGTTTATTTTATGTATTGTGTTGAATGTTAAACAACAGGATTTACCCCCTCTTCAGCCAGAGCTTTCTGCACCATCTTGGATGTTTTGCGGGTCATAGTGCGTGAGATAACATTACGCCACTTCTTTCCCAGTTTGCTGCCACTTTTGATTGCCTCCTCTGCTGTGACACCGTCTGCAACCTAAGACAAGAAGAAAAACAACAAAATTTCTAACATTTCTCAATAAATGTTGGAATCATACATAACTTGAGGTACATCATTTTGAAAATACAGGTTGTAACAAACTCTCAGGGTGGTTCACAGGCTTAGAAACCTGCAGACTGTGTGGTACTGGGGCTTGGATTGTTTATAACCACACAGACACACACACCCCAGCACACACACACACACACACACATCCACCCACATATTCACACACACCTCCGCTTTTTGTGGCACAGGGCTTTAAAAAAAAATGTTTTTCCACCAAATGTAACTCTGCGCTCAGTCAAACAGCTCGGAGCTGTGGGCTTAGTCATGAAAGCTGAGAATGTTTTCTGTTACAATTTTTCACAATAAACGTTTTGTGTGAGGACAAAGAAGTCAAGACATCAAAAATTTTTGAAGTGAAATGAGACAGGAGTTCTGTTACATTTAAAGACAACACAAAAATAATTCAGGGGTTTGAGAGATTGTAGCTGTGTGCTCTGAAGAGCGACCATCATTTGGTGGCAGCAGTAAATCTTTTTTCATGAAGTGCTTTAAAGAAAACTGTAGCAAGGAGAATAAAAAAACATGTGGTTTGTTCAAAGTCACATACCGGAGTACGAGGTGTTTTTTGTCTGATGTGTCACACCATGATATTGAAATACTTCGCCACAGTTAAAACAAGAAATATTAATCACTAAAAATGTAAAACTACATAAAAAGCATTACAACAGAAAAGTAATGCTGCAAGATCAAATGCAATTTACAAATTAGACAGCAACAATGTAATATGTAAAGTATGCTTAAGTTGAATTTATGATGGTGAATTATCAGTGAATTTTGATGCATTTCAATGTTTTACATTTCAAGACAAGTGTTTTTTGTGAGGATATTTTGAACAGTTTTCTTTGCTCTGATTTAAGCCTCTAGAAAATCAAGCAAGGGACGCCCACTTTTAGCCAATTGGAGCTCAATTAAGGGACAGTGTTCTTACTAGATCCTCTACTAAGGTATATATGCTTGTTCTACCTAAATGAGCGTAGTTGTTGTTTAGGTAATTTTAATTTCATGAAGTTACTTGTGGTTTGTGGCTCTTTTGTGGATGCAAATTCATTACATTGGCATACTGCTAATGGCAGCTACAGGCACACAAACACAGTGAATTAGTTGTGTAAAAGGGAGGGGGCATTGCTCGGAGCACAACCATGGAAGGGAGGGGGGAGTAAAATTGCCTTAACATTATTCTTATCCAATCTACATATCCCGGCTTTAAAGAAGACCAAGGGTCCACAGATGATGTTAAATCTAAATGTCTGCTTTTATTTTCAATAAAAAAGGAAAAATGCTGTTGGTAAAAACATTAGCTTAACCACAGAAAAAAGGACTCTCTCTACAGATAAAGTGAAAAGGAAAAAAAAAGCTAAAGGACACAGTAAAAGAAAAAAAAAAAGAATGTTGGCTGTAACAAGGTTCCTATTGTTTTTCACCTGTCCACTAAGCTGTCTCAGTCCTTTAATGTGAAATAAGACATTCAAAAGATCAACATGTCCTTATTGTCCATCAGCGTGAAAGTGGCGAGACGCTGTGTGCCCCTGGACTATGGTTCAACTTCAGTGCACCTAAACAGTACCACAGCACATAGTTGTGGTTTAAAAATGAATATATTGACCTCTGATTTTAATCTTAGCTTGATTTGGTTGTAGACTTACACACTACTGTTCTTTTTTAAAACAAAACAAATTTTAGACATTTTCCCTGAGACACTCGAGTAAAGATAAAAAAATATTAATTCTTTGTGTGACACCTGCAGTAAATTTTGTTAGCGACACCTTCACGGTAATGCAAAAAGCCGAGTATGAAAATAAATCTCCATGGTATTCATGAAAACAATCTCAATTCTTGGTGCATGACCATCAGTCTCTTGGTTAAATGCTCCCTGATTGTGTCTGCCTGACGCTGAGGCTCTGTGCTTGACTGGCTCAGGCTGTAGAGGACATCCTGTCTGCATCTGAGCTCTTTGGTGTGCTTCTCCTTCTTACTTCCTCTCTTCTTCTGCACTTCTATACTTGTTTCTCCTCCAACTTCTACTCATACACAGAACTAACTTACTGGAAAGATGTCAAAGTTATGTGAATTAAAAAAAAACAGTAAAACATCAACCAACACATGCTGCAGTTTGTTAAATCAGGAAGTACGAACCATGGACTTCTTCAAAGCTGGAACTGATCATGATTCTGCTTGGCATTTTATTCTCTTGTGGAGGAACTTTAGAGAGTTCATAAATACGTACTTCTATTTTTTAAAACAAGGATGTTCGGCTAATGATGATGTGTTTGCAGAGGTGGAAAGAGTGCAAAATATTGTGCTTAAGTATAAATGCAGGTACTTTCACAAAGAGTGCTCACGGTGCTGAGTAAGATGGGTTCTAATTTCTGTGACAGTAAAAAGGACAACACCTACTTACCAACCAATTTACCCACCCTGCCTCTTACCTACCAACCTTTGAACCTACCAGTCAAACTTCCAACATATGTACAAAACTATCTACGTGTCTCCCCACTCTCCAAACTTTCTATCTATCTACCTACATGCAGATCCAGCTTCTTCAATTTTCCCCTCCCTGCCAGCTGCCCACCATCTTCCAGCCGGTTATCAGCTGACTTCCAGCCACTGGACGCCACCCCTCCTGGTGCTTCCTTCACAAGATTACATAGCTTCAGTCTTTTCCTTAGCTAGTAAAACAGCTCCAAATCAACTGGGAGCAAACCTGAAATCACCAATTCATGCAACTATTGCAACTATATTCATGCAACTGTCATGGACCTGTCAGGGACCAGCCAAGACCCCATCAACGAAAGTTTTAAGTGCCTTTATCTGTACTGTAACTACCTACATACCGACCTACCAACAACCAACCCTACTTCCTACCAGCCTATCAAACTCCCTACTGACCTATCTACCAACCTACTTTCGTACCAACCTTCCCTCTTACCCACCTATCAACCTACTGACTGAAGTGCCTTCATATGAACAAACCTATCAACATTTCTCCCTATCTACCAAACTTTCTATGTTCTACATACCCACATACTATACCTATCTACCTACAACCCACCTTCTTTCCTACCAACCCATCAACCTACCTCCCTACCTACCTACCTTGCAACCAAAATTCTTACCTTCCAACCTATCTATATCTATCTGCTAACCAAACTTTCTTCCCACTTAACTACCTTCTAATGACCTTTAAAACCTACATAACAACTCAACATTCCTATATACTGACCAACAAATTTACATTCCTCACTTCCCAACTGCTTAACTACCTCCCTGCCTTACTAGCATTCTACATATCAAATTTATTGCTTATCTACAATCCAACCTACCAATCTTTTTACTTACCAACCTGCAATGCCAATGTACCTACCTTTCTTACTTCCCACCTTCCTATCGAACCTCCTTTCAACCTACCTACCTACCCACCTACTATCCTAGCAGGCAAACCTTTAACCTTACAGCATATCTACCCTCTTACCAAACGTTCTACCTACCCAATGACCTTCCCCTCCTATCTACATCACAAAACAACCTTCCTACAAACTGACCAAACAATTTACATTACTTACTTCCTACCTACTTATCTATATACCTTCTTACTTACTATCATAATTCAAAATCTATTACTTAACTACCTACAACCCACCTACAACCCACATACCTTTCTGACTGCATGCCTACTTACTGCAGCTCTCCCCACCTTTCTACCAACCTGCCTACATAAATACTTTTAAAACTACCTTTCTCCCCACATTTATATCTATTTATGTTTGTATGTATATATATATATATGTATGCATGCATGTATTTAAGTATCTATAAAAAAGTTTCTCTATTTTTCAGTATCATGATACTAACCTTAGTATCAATTTTGAAGTTATTTTGCGAACATAAAGCAGCAGTTGATATCAAGCCTCAATCAGTTCAGTTCAGTTCTTCATTTTATTTTATTTACTTGGCACTCAAATGCCACATGTGAAATGGAGCAATTATTAACTTTCCTCAGAGGAAACTTCAGTAAAAGTAAAATTACTGATCTTAAAAACTGTTCAAAAAAGTACTGGTACACAAAAAGCTACCAAATTACTGTGCCATGAGAAAATGTTATAAATGTAAATACCATTTAGCCCTCTGTGTGTGTTTGTTTATTGATTGATATTCAAGAGGACTTACATTCTCCTCAAAGGGTGACTCCTTCTCTGAGCAGACAGGAGAGGTGGGTTTATGCTTCATAAAGTCCTTGAAGCTGCTTGACCTCTGCAGGGTGAGCTGGAAACACACAAGGAGTCACGTTATTATGAGTACAATGATTTATGAATTTTCAACAAAATCAAAGACCCATCTTGTTCCTGTATTTCCACATGCCTCTGAGGAGGTAAAATGTGAAATAAATACAAACGCATGCACATACTGTAGATCTTTTCTTGCTGGCAGCTAATGAGTTTTGTGTTTTTTGTTTTTGTCTTGTTAATTTAATTTATCTTGTTTTACTCTCCTTTATTTTTTGTTCCTTACCCTTTCCTTGTTTAGTTCTTATGTGGAGACATGAATTGTGATGGATATTTGTGTTCATACATCCTCACCTTTTTTGTGTTTCTGAAATAACAAGATCCACATAAAAACATTTAACCATTAACAAACTGTAACTAACAGTAAAGAGGGCAGTGATGGTGTCAGCAGTATCCTGTAGTTTCAAATGTCACACTGATAACACTCATTTCAGTTGTGCACTCATGCGCATGTATCTCAGCCTTCACCTTTGAAAACGTGTTAATCTGCAGACGGATTTTACTGACAAAATAACACCCCCTCCTCACACATTAATCAAAATAGACTTAAATCTAGGCCATTAATATGTGCATGTTGCAGAGAGCCCTGCCACCTACTTCTGAAAAACAGTTCATATCTTGTTTAGCTGGAAACAAAAAGGCAGTGATGTGTGGGGATTCCTGATCGAAGTTAAGTTAAACTTTTTGCTCCATTGCTATATATTTTAGCTTATCCATGAAAAGGAACATTTATCAGCTACATGAATGAATTTTCTCATGTTAGCTTGATAAAACGTCAGTGTTAAATTTGCAGGTAACAGAGTTAACTTGAGAAATGTAACATGGGAATAAATAACTTCATATGTTCTTTATTTGTGAAACTAAAGTCCGCAGTGTGGCTCTAAGTTAATACTTCTTTTTAACAAACCACTACGGCTAAGATGATTTAAAGTCCAAACAACCAAAAGAAAATTAACCAAAACTGTAAAAAAAAAGGGATCCATCATTTACAAAACTCAAGCAAGAGTTTGTGAAATTATTAAATACTGATGATTCAATCAAAGCATTTATCCTTTTTTCCTCCAAAGAGCAGAATGTCATCTGCTAACACTTCAGACTGAAACTTAAAAAGGACCAAAAACAGCATTTTTTTCTCTTTTTTACAAAACAAATGACACAATATCTTACTATACATCAAAACCAACACAAACTAGATCATTCTAACAGGAAACCGAAAAATGACACCAATGTGGAGGTGCCACAAACTGCAGTTCTTCAAGTGTCCACTTGGAGTCATCTGCAGAGAACCAGCAAGTTACAGAATGATTTCTATAAACAGACATACTGTATTTACAGCCTGGTCCAACAAACAGCTCTAGTCTGAATATTTAATATGTCTAAAACATCTTACTTAACAGAGGGAGATTTTTCAATATTGCGCCCATTTTTTATTTCATTAGGGATTTCTGGTTTTGTAGTTGAGGGCATGATTAACATGGCCACAAGCCAGGGGGATGAGCAACTCTTGGGCCACAGTATTGCTATTCACAGTTTTAGAACACCAGATCATTACAAATAAATGGATAGTATCAATAAGACAATCAAAAATACATCTAATCTGACTGAATAATAAATATGTGGCCCTTAACATTATCTATCGTTATATTATGAAGGTCATGACTAAACAGTTAGGCTAAATCAATGAGGTAATCACGGTATGATAGAAAAATCACAGGAACTTTTCAAGCACAAAAAAATTTGTTGTGTTTTTTATTAGTTTATACATCTTAACTTTATCTTACAGGTAAGTCCTCCCAAGAATAAAAATACTATTTACAGAAGTAACTTGATCAAGGTATAGTTACAAAATCTTAGTTACTGATTGTTATTTCAGTTCATTTGATGCTTTTAATTTACAAAAATATTTATAAAAAGACCTTTACGAAATTAATGCAAATCATATATACTAATTCCTTGTAAAAAAAAAAAAAATTAAACCAGTTATCAGAGGCTGTTACTGCAATATTCCCATTCATCTTGTTTTAATGAATTTGCCTTTGCTGTTGTGGAGGCAAATCAAACGGATAGACTGATCATGGACATTTTTTCATCTGTATGGTTAAAATCTTGATCATTTGTATGTGACTGGTGGGCCACATGAAGTGAGGAGGGGGGCTGCTTCTGGCCCTTGGGCCGCTAGTTTCCCACCCCTACTTTGAAACAATTTACATCTAAAATTCAATACCGTTAAAAAAAAAAAAAGGTTTTTTTTCTAAACAATATGGAATCAATTCCTTATTTTTATCTTTTGTGAAATACATTCCAAATTATTATATCTCTCTATCTACCAAAGCAAACTATCAAGTCAGGCGGCTGTTTTTATCATTACAAATTCAAGCACTTTGTCAAAAGGCTTTTTCCAAACTGTGAATATTTAAAATGAAATTGAAGTATTTTCAGTCATTCAAGACACAGGCACATAACCCTGCACATTATTTCACTTTATCATTGAATAATTCCACATTTGCTCTCCCTTTGCATATTTAAAGAAATCAAGCCTCTAAAACACAAATTTCCTTCTCCATTTTCTTCTGATTTTATCTTCAGTTGAAATTCTTTGGTATAACCCCACGTCACTGTGCATCATCCTATCACTTATTGTTCGCCTTGCATCAGGCTGAAACCACAGGAAATAGGCAAAGCTTGAGCAACTGCCAGCAGCCAATCATTGCAAACGCAAAGTCAGTGGGAGCTGCTGACAGTCTCTTTGTCTGAAGAAATGAATCAACACATGACCTTTTTGTTGTGAGGCCTCTGTAACTCTTGCTGTAAATGTTTCTTGCCTCAGTCTCTCTACAAAGCCACAAAGTTTCAAAGAAAGCCATCTTATAAAACTCAAGATGATCACAGAGCAGAGATGAGTAACTTGGAACAACGAAGCTCAGCAGACTGCTGGTGACAATTACGCTCAAGGAGATCACTGCTGAGAACACAGAGATGTATAACAATGAGGTGTGAATTAGACCACATAAGGGGGGATGTGGATGGGAATAAGGGCACTGGTGTCAAGCGTAGGAGGCTAGGTAGCATGGTGGCAGCTCGAGACGAAAGAACCTGAAGCCACAAAGTCTGCTGTGAGTCAAACTACATCTGCACTGCGATGATTCACCTCGCCAGAAGAAGAGGAACTTTACAGTATGTTTCCAAAAGAGCACAGAGACTTTGTTAAAGCCAGAATGAAGTGAGCGGTCACAAAAAATTAAGACTTAAAAGACGTTTAAGTTTGGTTTTCATAAATGTGTTTTTTTTTAAAGCCTAACCACAAGTTTGCAACACTTGAGCAGACATCCTGTGTTGAAAAGATGTGCAGACCAAGACAGCTGCATGAAGCTTTAACAGACTATTTCAAGCTTTTTCACAAAGAATTCACAATCGCTCTCTAAATTAACATTTATATGAGCTCAGTTAAAAATTTAAACCCTCCTCATCCCCCAGAACAAACTAAAAAATCTCACCTTCTTCTTCTGCACCTGCTCCTTCTCTGAGGCATTTGAGGGCCTTCGCCTCAGCATCTTCTTCTTCGTCTTTGGTGGTCCTTCAGATACCTCTGGGCAAAAAAGGAATTGAGGGGTTTAATCAGAGAGGATTTCTATCACTGAGCTGTCACTGTCAGAGCTGTCAGATCAGAAAACACAGCAGGAGGTAGATCTGCATTCTGCGGTAACCGAGACTAGAGCAGAAGCAGAGAGGAAGTCACGTGGCCACACAGGAACTGAGGAGTCAAACCCTGTTTTTAGAGCCCAGGTTTACACTCAGACTGGTGGCTTTGTAACATCTGTTTCACAAACTTTCCTGCCCACAAACTCTCTGTGGTTCTACATTGAACTGACAAAACTTAGTTTGATAGGCTGATGATAATTTGTTTATGTGTTTTCGGCCTTTTTGCACTTACTGATTGAGAGACAGTAAAAAGAATCAAACAGTGAGGGGAGAGAGTGGGGAGGACATGATGGAAAGAGGCCACAAGCAGGTATCAAAGCTTCCATTCAATGAGGTTCACAGTCATAAACCCACCAGGCTATTGGCACCCTGGCTGACAGTATCTTAAAGTGTTTCCTGGTTGACTTTGACGCTCTACAAATTATCATATGCTACTTTTTTGTAACTCCTTAATGTCACTTTAAAACGCTAAAATTAGCCTAATTCACACTGCTGTTTTAAGCCAGCCTCTAGTGATAGCAACAGAGGCATGTAAGAGGCAACACAACAAAAGATGGGACTATTTTAAACCTGTTAACTTGTTTTAATAATATTTTCTGCTGCCGTCACTTATTGTGTGACATCTCTCCATCAGTGCATGATTGTAGGACCTTTTTGTGTAGGATTTACAAAGTTTGCTTTCTCTCTTACTTTTCTCCTGTTTAAAACTTCCAACTATTTCTAACATCTGCAATGTCATTTAAAGAAGTCTAGTTTCTCTCCATGACAGCCTGATCTTCATCCCTCTTATCTGGTTAAAGTCTGTCCACCACCTCTGTCCCCTTTCATAACTCTTTCAGTCCTTTCTTTACCCAGGGGTTGTTTCCTCATATTTCATAAAGGCAGTCATAACATCCATAGTAGGGAACCCTGATGAAGATCTTAACAACTTGGAAAACCTCCAACCCACTTCTAACTAACCATTTCTCTCCAAAATACTAAAAGACAGTTGCAGCTCATATCCACACTCACCTGTTTTACGAACTCCTGCTGCCTTTACACCCTAACATTACACAGGATCCAAGGTCTGTACCCAGGCAGATCCATCTTGTAAAGCTTAAAGTCAAAACTTCTCAGCTTAGTCTACAGAGGCACTGATCTATCAGTCTCTTTGATCCCCCCTCACCACTGGTGTTCCACAAGGCTCTGTCCTGGGTCCGCTTTTACTCATCTTGCCACTTGGACAGATTTTGAGGAAACCAGGTGTTCATTTTACAGTTACACAGATTCCAACCACTTTCTGTCCCCCTGGCCCAACTCTGCCCTCCACTATTTACCATCTCTGTTGCTTCCTTGCAGTTAAATTCTGGTTTTTCAACACCTTCCTTTAACTTTACAAACGTTATAGCAATAAAGCTGATATACCTTCATGATTTAAAATATGCCTCGACCAAATCTGTCCTCTGTGCATTGACAGCTCTACAATAATTCTCTGCCTAAAAGTCAAGCTTTGCATCACCAAGGACAGCACACTATTTGTTACCTGGTCTGCACATTTACCCTTCATTCAATACAAATAATCTCAGTCTCTTACATTAAACAGCACTGCTGTCCTTGTCAAAGCCGTTGTTCCATCCAGTGTGGACAGTTGTAACTCCCTCCTCTCCGAGTGTCCTGAAAAGCTCCTCCAAAACCTCAGTTAGTCCAGATCTCAGCTGCTCATATCATCACCAAGACCTTTTTCATTGAACACATCACACTTGTCCTTCAGCGTCTTCACTGGCTGCCGGTTAAATATTGCACTGTCTATAAGAGTCTCCCTCTCACATGCAAGGGTCAATCTAGCCCATCCCCCTTGTAGATTTTTGGTCTACCTCTGTGACAAGAGTGCTTATTTTTATAAACTGAAACTTCTACTGGCAGCAGGGTGTCAGACAAAACAGTAAACTGGAAACTGCTGAAACAGACGAAGAGACACAGACGTCTGTGAGGTTCTTTTTATCCCCCTGTCCTTTTTCGTATTAGCGCTGGCTAAGGACAGGTGGGGCTACAGCTGTTTTTATTACTGTTGGGTAAGGCTGGGAGGAAACTACAACTCCCAAAGCTGCAGGTTTCATAGTAATGTCATTTTATGCCCATTTAGTTATGAAGATCTGTAGTGACAGACAGGAATACACTGTAGTTACTGTTGTATTTCAATGCTTATGTGATTACCTTCAAGCAAGGATTTTTTCCATGGTGGGCTTTAATCATAATTTAGTACATTTGCTGCTATTAACTAAAAGATCAACACAGCATGATGGACAAAAGAAACGGAGGGGCTGTATTTTCATTAACAAAGTTTTTTCTTTATTTGAGTTTGTGGTTGTAGGAGGAGCAAAGGACATTGTTGCAAGTAGTAAACTTTGTTTTAAACCTTTGCAGGTCGTTTTCTTTGAGAAAAAAAAAAAAGGACAAATGATAAAGACCTTAAAATGAAAAATGTACCTTTAAATACTGGGTAATAGTTTAAGTAATTGCATTATATTTAAAATTAGTAAATGACAAGAAGAAATTCATCGCAATGCCCAAGTTGTTGTTGCCAAACACCAAGTGTGATGCACAAGCCAGACCATCAAAGTAGTGGGACCAAGTCTTTTCTTTTTCTTTTCTTAAGGAGTGAAAGTACCACCACACCATCATAGCTGTCTATGACATTGTAATAAGAAAAAAAAAAAGAATCTTAGCATGTTCCAGTGCCAGTTATGACATCTACAAATAAATTAAGACTTAGCAAAAACACAATATCTATCTATCTATGTACACACATATATATATATGTATATATATATATATATATATATATATATATATATATATATATACATATATATATATATATATATAGAGAGAGAGAGAGATAGATAGATAGATAGATAGATAGATTTTCATACACATACATATATACTTATATACTATTCATCATCCATAATCTCACATCGAGAGACATGATCATAAAGCATAAAATATCGTTGTGCTCCACCAAAAGAAGTTTCAGTTATCAAATATGTGTAACTGTTGGTAAAATGGAAAAATAAAGCTATAAATTATTTAATCAATGTTATAAAAAGTTTCTAATTATCTTCTGATTTGGTTAGATAGTCACTGTCAGCTAAAACAGTGGTTCTCAAACAGTCTGAGGCTTGTCTAGGTGTGCCTTGGGAAATTGGTAAGTGATAGCTTATAACCATACAGCAATTACTTCATGATTTTCAGATTTACTTCATCAGATATTTGCGCACATTTGTTTAGCTGTACAGTAATTATGGAGTATAATAAATAACAACCATGGATAGAGAGATCTTTTTAATACTAACATCAACAGCAATAAAGATTATAAGGTGGAGAGGACTGATGTTGATTAATACAGCAACATCTAGTTAAACTGCAATTAAATTGTGTTGAAAACCTAAACATAAACAGCTTTCACTTTAATTTAAGTGAGGAGCAGAGAGACACCAGGCGCATACTTATGTTATCTTTAAAGGCACGAGAGATAAAAAGATATCAGAGGGGTTAACATAAATAAAAGGCAAAAAATAAGCTCAGTCATGTGTGACCACAATTGTTTGAGTCAGATCTACTGTGGAAAATAACATACTGTCCCTCATGGCTACTAAATAATTTATTTAATCACTTGAAATTCACATGCAGATGTTGTAAAATTAGTAAGTTAAAGGGTTTGCCTTTTTGTTAACCTAAACATCGATCAAAATAAACATGGTTATGATGTTTACCATGAGCAAGTAGCACAACACTGCAGATAATAAGACAGAAACAACTTGTGAGTGAGTCAGAAATGTACGTGCCTCAGACTGCAGGACGAGTCAAACACGGGCAGTGAGGAGAGTGTAGCACAATGCAGAGTTAAGCTTGTTATTTTAGTGAAGAAGAAAACCACATGATAAGAGCAGGGTGCCCTATTTTAGCTTCCTGTCACACAAGACAAGGCTGGCAACAGACAGATCCTTGTGTGACACCAAAACAGAATGTATCAGTCCAGAGAGACTTTTAACCCACCTGCTGTGTTTATATGAATCACTTTAAAACGAGCTACAACTGCAAATATTGAGATACATTACACAAAAAAGGGATTGTGACAAAAATCAATTTACAAAGTCTAACATGGAATGAAAAAAACAATGGGATAAGGAAATATTGCCAACCTTTGAGTCAGAACAGGAAAACATAAAATCTGATTTATTTAAACATTATAAATTAAAAATTGATACTGGTGGATAACTAGCCCCAGAGCATGAAATGACATCAGTTTGCCTTTGTCCTGTTTTCTCTTTTGTATGTATATTTGTTTTATGTATTTCATTTTTACTCTTTTGATATTTGGTTGATCATAACAAAATCCTTAAAAAAACCTTCAGGGAAACACTTCCCTTTGTAGTAACAGAATTAAAGGGTAAAGGAAGTTATCACTTTTTGTCCCTTTTCATCCATTCGTCTACTTTAAAGATTGTGAAGAAAAAGAAGAAACCAATATATGAGTATGAAAATGGTGTGCCTTGTGATTTATCATGATTTTTGAAAGTGCATTCCTTATTTATAAAATGATCAAAGGTTTATGTAAGTAACTTTGGCTTATTGTTAATGTTTCGCTTATGTTCTGCTAGGCAGGCTCCCTCTGAAATCTGATTGGCTGCCTCACATTTTTCAGCATAGCGAAGTCTAAACAAATGAAAAGTTGGGATGTTGGCTGTTTTAAATTAGATTGGTTTCGTTAAGTTTACGGTCTTATAGTTAGGATGTATTAAAATGAAAATATTTAAATATCAAATATATAAAATATTTTCTTGCCCCTTCAGTAGGTATTCATTTGTTGTGGTAGATAAAGAACACAACTGTAGTACCTGAGTAATAGAGTATAGCTCCACAAATATAACACCAATATAAATGAAAGCTGCTCAGTCAAATTATTACTTGAGCAAAAAGTGCTGGAGTAATAGCTTTTAAAAAAAACTTGTAACTTCTGTTGGGATAAAGTACTATTACTAAAAAGAAGCCCCCAAATTAAGTTTTTCCTAGACAGTCAATACATGCAGGTCAATACTACAAAAAAAACCAAACATCTATAATATGCCAGAACATTCCTTAATACACCTTAAGTAAATAAAAAATATATAATGCTGGTTTAATTTCATCATGTCAGGAGGATGCTGACCAACAGAGATGTCAACACGCACAGATGCTGCAACTGAACACAGTTCAACAGGACACCAGAGCAGAAAGACCCTTTTTCATGAAAAAACAATGACCTCATACCTTTAGTTCCTCTTTTTTTTTTTTTTTCTTTTACCGCAAACCCCCACGCTAAACGGATATGAGTGAATATGCCTTTTCTAAGAGCAGTCCAACTTTCTGTATAAAATGCGTCTCCATGTGATTCAGTGATGCACGTGTCTGATGAGCGTGCAAATGGGTGTGGGGCAACACTTTCACACATTCACCAAGAGCTGTAACTTCGACAGGCGAGGCGACCAGGCGTTTCTGGGCATGAGCTCTTCACATGTCACAGAGGGAATATTCAAAATATGCATATTTTGGTGTTTCATTCCCGTACTGGCAGATTGAGCATACATCTCTTTACAGTAAATATGAGGCAACTCTTATTGTCAACTGGCTAAGCTCAGCACTAACACTTGTGAATGTTTTCCAATTTGATTTATTTGTTTGGTTTATTTAATTAAGAATAAGAGATCCTGTTCAAATATAGTTTGTGTTGATTTTGAAACCCCTGTGATAAACCTGTACTATTTGTCTTGTTGCTGCTTTTGTCCTGGATATGTGCCATTGTAACAAAATATGTAATCCCACAGTCTTAATATGATGCTTTTTTCACTTTAATATGCCTTTGATTGTTTAATGTGGGATAAATTACTTCAGTGCACAAAGAAGTCCTCAGCATGGAGACTCCTTCCTCTGTCAACAGCACCATTAGCTGCCTGAAACAGCTCTATGTTTTTCTTAGAAATTCAAAATGAAGATACTAACTTGAGCCATTGACATTAAACCTCTTTTTTCCTCTTACCCTCATGGTGCAATAAAATTTTTAGCTAGCTGCTGCCAGCAGTCATACTCATGAGTTCAACTGAAACGTGGCTGTGTCAGGAGGAATATGTCAGTTTAAATGAGCCCAATCCTCTCAGTGATTTAAATACTCATAATAGCACGAGACACAGGCCGTGGTGGTGGTGTAGCAGCTGTTTATCACTCGTCTCATTATCAATCATAGACCAAATGCTAACTACACTCCTTTTGAAAGCCTTGTTATAAATGTATCTCAGCTGGTTCTCAGCTGAGACCTCCCTGCAGTTTGCCTACTGGCCAAACAGGTCGGTGGATGATGCTGTCAGTCTGGGACTTCACTACATCCTGCAGCATCTTGACAGCTCAAGGAACTAAGCAAGTATTCTGTTTGTGGATTTTAGCTCAGCATTTAATACCATCATCCCTGACATCCTCTCTTCCAAACTCGCCCACCTCAATGTTTCTCCGTCCATCCGCCAGTGGATTACCAGCTTTCTGACAGACAGGAGACAGCAGGTTAGGCTGGGAGACCTCACCTCAACAACCCGGACTGGACTGTCAGCACTGTCGCCCCCCAGGGGTGTGGCCTGTCCCCACTCTTCTTTTCCCTCTACACCAATGACTACAACTCCAAGTACCCAGCTGTTAAACTCCTGAAGTTCGCAGACGACACAACAGTCATCGGTCCGCTCCAGGATGGAGTCGAGTCTGCATATCGACTGGAGGTTGAGAGGTTGGTGTTCTGGTGCAGCCAGAACAACTTGGAGCTGGACAACAGCCCTGTTTCAACCGTCGAGTTCTGGGAACTACGATCTCTCAGGACCTGAAGTGGGAGATGAACATCCACTGCATCCTGAAAAAGGCTCAGCAGAGGATGTACTTCCTGCATCAGCTGAAAAGACATGGCCTGCCTCAGGAGCTGCTCATCCAGTTCTACACTGCTGTCGTTGAGTCTGTCCTGTGCACCTCCATCACCGTGTAGTTCAGAGCAGCCACACAGCAGGACAGAAGCAGACTGCAGTGCAGTTAGGACTGCTGAAAAAAATCACTGGAGCCCCCCTGCCCTCCATCCAGGAACTGTGCTCCTCCAGAACCAGCAAAAGGGGAGGGAACATCATCAGAGACCTCACTCACCCTGGACACAACCTGGTCTCCCTCCTCCCCTCTGGCAGACGATACAGAGACCTGCGCACAAAAACCTCAAGACTCAAAAACAGTTTCTTTTCTACTAACTTAACTCTCTTAAATAGCTGAACTATGAACCTACAGCACTGTATATATTTTTTTTCTATTAAGTGTACATATTTTGTTTCTACTAGGTGCATACATATTTTTCTTCTATTTCATTAGGTGTATATCAATTTTTTCTATTATTTGTGTTAAGATTTGCTGCTGTTTTTTCCGTGAGTGACACCACCTGCCGAAACCAAATTCCTTGTATGTTGCGAACGTACTTGGCCAATAAAACTGATTCTGATTCTGACTCAAAATGCTGCATCATGTGTACTGAACTAGGAGAAGAGACCACATTACTCCCGTATTAGCATCTCTGCACTGGCTTCCCATAAAATATAGAACAGAATTCAAGATTCTTCTTTTCTCACTTATAAAGCTCTCAGTGGGCACGCACCAATATCCCTTAAAGAGCTTGTAGCGTCGTACAACCCCTCTAGAACATTACGCTCCCAAAATGTTGGACTGCTCGTGGCACCATCAGTCTCTAAAAGTAGTATGGGAGGTAGAGCCTTCAGTTATCAGGCTCCTCTTCTCTGGAACCACTTATTGACCATGGTTCGGGAGGCAGACACACGCTCTACCTTTAAGGTTAGACTTAAAAACATTTCTCTTTGATAAAGCTTTCAGTTAGGGACCAGCTCATAGTACATAGTTAAGACACATAGTTAAGATGCAATAGGCTTAGACTGCCATGGGGATCTGGCACACTGGGCTCTATCTCTCTAACACTCTCACTCCATCCTCTCTATATTTATGCCTTTGCCCCTTTTTGTTTGCTCCTGTACTCGTCTCTGGTTCTTGACTTGTAGGTGGCCTGGGATCCTTGGTGTGGACTTATGGAGCTTCAATAACTTCAATTAAAATGATTTGGCCATTCCTTTAGCCCCTTTCCATTATCATTACAGTTTCTGATATTAACTTTAGAGAGATCAACAAAATGAAATGCATGATAGTTCCTGCAAACAGCACACATATATTAGTGTGGCCTAGACAAACAATCATGGATGACCTGCTGCATGAACCTGCTCAGGGCAATGTGCTCTATCCTGCTTGGACCATCAGCAGAGATGACATCAGTTAAAATAAATTCTACCTATAGACCAGTTATACCCATTTTAATGGCAGTTCAGTCAGATGCTGGTATATTAATCAACATCATCCCTCTCCAGAGTAAATTCATTATAGATATTAATATTAACATTAGATTAATCTCTATATCCATGGTTGTTATTGATTCTCGATTCTTGATATCTCAAGAAAACCAGCAGACCCAACAGGCATAACGTGCATGCTGCTGATTCTGTGAAACTGAATCATTAACTGAAGGGGGCGTGTTCAAAAAAATAGCAGTGCTGAGTTCAATTAGTGAGGTAACTGATTGTGTGAAAAAAATAGGTGTTAAACAGGTGGCTCTTATTTAAGGATCAAGGCAACTGACGCTGCATATGCTGGCTGTGCATTTGTCCTTGAAAAACAGAGTAAAATGGGTCGTTCAAGACATTGTTCAGAAGAAGAGCGTTCTTTGATTAAGAAGTTAATAAAAGAGGGGAAAACCTATAAAGAAGTTCAGAAAATTATAGGCTGTTCGGCTAAAATGATATCAAATGCATTAAAGTGGCAGCCAAAACCAGAAAGTCCAGGAAGACAAAGAAAAACGACTATTCGAATGGATCGGAGAATAACCAAAATGGCAAAGCCTCAAGCAATGATCAGCTCCAGGAGGATCAAAAAAGATCTAAGGTTGCCATCAAGGGGACCCGGTTTGACATCAAAAAGCCCGTGACGACGGAGCTGCGGGGGATCCCGGAAGAATCCTTCCAGGAGTGCATGCAAGCGTGGTGGAGAAGGATGGGAGAGTGCATTACACTCCAGGGGGATTACATCGAAGGGGAAAACTTGTAGTCTGTAGTTTGGATTCTAAATAAATCTTTTGTGACACCAGTCCTGGAACTTTTCTGACACACAAAAAATCTCAACATAAAAGCCCAAGATTTAGCACCCTTGAAAGATAAAGTTCTGAGCTTTCTTTGTAGAAATGGTCCTTTATGTTAAATACAAAAAAGGCTGATGTTGCTCTCTGCTTGCAAAAATCCAGAATGTGGACATTGACTTAACTTGAACAGCCTTGAGAGTAGAGCTGGAGCAAGTTACTGATGTCTTCATATTTTCAGCAGTCTATAGTGCCCGTCCATGGACTTAATGCTGCTAATTTTTCTCACAATTTTCATGTTTACTTACGAAATAGTATTCAAAGTAGTAACAAAATGTGCTACCCATTAGCTGGTATGTGTTATAAAACAACCTGTCAGGACAAAATGATACAACTAGCCCTGTCAAGAAAGTGAAGTTTCATTTTACACTATACACTTTCATGCTATCAATTTTATGTCTTTTATATTCTGGAATTGTTCCAAATGTTTGATGTCCTGTTTTTAGAATCATGACAGAAGAGTCAGCCATTTTGTACTTCAAGAACCTCAACACCCATTTGACATGACAAATATTCTGTGATACTTAAATCCTGATGTTGACTGGACATTTTTTCCACACAGAATTTGAAGCCGTGTTGGCTTTCAGTTTACTTTTGGCTTATAAAAAATGTACAGTTAAAAGCACCAGGTCATTAGAGGAATACATTCTGTGGTATTTCATCCACTTCGCATCTTAGTTACATTAACTCTCTCTCCAACAAAAACTATCAGTTAAATTACAACCACTAACCACATTTGGTGGACCAAAATCAAAACTTACTTCTGCAAGTCGTCATAGGGACACTTCTTCCCAACAGTCCTTCAAAGATCATGGCTTTGTGATCATTTTGACATATAAATGAAGTCACCTATAGCAATGCCTATTCTGTCTAAACCAAAATTATGGAAACTAAAGGCTACTATCTAATCTATCTATCTAACTTCACTCTTCTTTTTAGGAAGTGAAGAGATGTGTTCCAAGGTAATTTGGAAAAAAGGAAAACAGCATTTGTGCATCAACCTGGAATTAAAATATCGGTTTAATTTCTGAAGCTTGGAGTCTTGAAATGAATAACTAACCAGTCAATAATCAAACTCATCTTTCCATCAGTTTATGTCAGTGGATTCCAAATTAATTTTTACCATGACAAAACCAAGACCAACCAAAAATCTCATGGCAACCAAATTCATATCCATTCCAAATAGCTTCTCTAAAGCTTGTTTTGATATCTTATGAGTCTGCTCCATCTATTTATTTTTAATCTACAAATGACTGATAATGTAGGTAAAATGACTGTCTTACTAAGGAAATAATTATTAACAAAATTATCTGACATTTATACTCAGAGTAATTTAAATTAATCAATTAGTCAGTACTGTTTAGTGTATGAATGACTTATGGTTGTACAGTTTGTATAAAGTCCCAAGGCCCACCTTAAAAGTCACCCCCTGCCCCATCAGTTGAAAAACAATGCTTTATCTATTTAAACATTTAAAATTTGTCTTAATTATTTTATGATCTTGTCATGTCAAAATAGTAATGACTCAAGTCCAGTTCTTTATTTTAAAGTGTTTTTCAATTGTTACTTTAATAAAATAGGAATTACATCAGCTGGTTGTATAAATATCCAATTAAGAACCAAAAGACCAATACAACCACAACAAAAAAATCACACAAAAGACAATTATAACTTTTCACACAATATCAGCAGTTTTTCTCAATAACTTAATAATCTGAATTATTCAACAAATACATCCTTTTACTCAAAAAGGCTTAACTGCAGTGCATCACTCAACCTGGTGTAGCTGCTCATCAGAGACTGCATAGGGGTTTCATTTGTGTTCAAGTAGAGCAGAGTGATGGAGACGTTCAGTTGATGATGTGGAGCAGAGTGATGGAGACGTTCAGTTGATGTTGTGGAGCAGAGTGATGGTCAGCGTTAAGAGGGTCAGTGAGGAGGAGCAGACAGAGGCAGAGGATCCAGATGTGCTGAAAGGCTCAGTATGTTTCAGCATCCATTCCTTTTCTTCATGTAGTCCTTGACTGTCAAGTTCAGGACCAATCAGCCTCCGGATTGTCTCGTAGTAATTATTCAGCCAAATAAGCTGGGTGAGAAAAGACCATTTTTAATTTAACTGAGGAAAAGGGCAGGCAAAGTCAGGGGTTTTGGTAGGAAAGAACTTTAAGAACAAAAAAATAAACCCTTCTAATGAGTTTTTATCACCCTGTTCCAAGATCAAGTAAGTAGTTTAAGGAATTGATCCATATACCTCATTTGTTGTTATAGCTAAAATATAACAACGTGGGGGGGGCTGAAAAATTTTCTGTCCCTCAAAGGGGCATGACAGAAAATAATCGAAAGCCACTGTCTTTACTGAATGTGATGAAAATAAACGCTCAGAACAGAATCCCCCTCTTTCCCTGGAAGTAAGGCAACTTTTCCTCAGTGAAGCAACAGTAAGGAGCTGGTCTTCCTTGGCTGTTGTCTTCCAAGAACGCCCACTTCCTGGTCTGTCCTTGACTTCTCAAGGGACTTGGTCTCAAGTTTAGAAATGGTACCAGGGCTGACACCAAATAATGCTGCCACTCTGCCAACCAGAACACCAGCTTCCAGTTACAGGGGATTTTGGCACATTTTGGGGGGGGGGGGGGTACTACCCACACATTTAGCTGTGTTGCTCATCCCATGAATGCACAATCCTTACAAGTTGTACCTTTCTGTAGAGGTGACTAAAATTTCTTTCTTTCTAAAGGCTTTCCAAAATATAAAATACAATATCAACCAGTATTATTAACAGGAAGACATAATCGACCAAATCACAGAAAATGTTTTCTCAAGACTCTGCCATTCTTATTTTCTTTTTTATGTTTGTCTATATATTTTACAGGGTTGCAAATATTATGTCTTAAAATGCGTAGATGTGGATACAGATTGTTGGTACTGGCAGCAAAACCTCATCTGGTTAAATCCATTTTGTCCCCAAATCATTTCCACAGCATATATCTAAATTGGTGATTCAAGATATTATTGGAACCATATTGATATCAACAGATAATTGCCTAAAAGGTTGTTTATCAGTATCAGCTGATACAAACATGTTGGTATTTTAGCTCTGCATATTGGCCATATCTACAGTATCCCATATATTGGCTCTAATATTGGCAGAATGTATATAAGAACATGGACCCAAAGTGGGATAAATATGAAAAAGGAAATAAACCTTCAAGCTAATTTGGCCTCAGTAAGTAAAAGTACAAATCCATTTTTATGCAATTCCTTTGGTGCATAAACTCTTTCTCTCCTGAGACTACAGTGTGAATTGTGAAATTAACATCAACTCATGTCTTACAGGCATATCAATCGAAAATACATTCTTTCCTGTGAAATCATGTAATCTTCAGGCGAAAAGAAAGTTACCAGAGAAGTTCATTTCACACGTGGTTTTATTTTCTTGTAGACTGCTCTGATCTCTGAAGTACAGAGAAACTAAAGCCAGAAGTGTAAAAGGGGTTTTTCGGAGGAAACTACCCCTGTTACATCCAAAATATGGGCAGCCGAGTTATATCATACACTCTTAAACCCAACATTGTTTTAAGAATTTTGACAGGAACTCTTTTTTTGTCTCAGTGAAAGTGAATCTACAAGACTGTTGCGTGGTTTTAGCTAATGTGTGATGCTGGACTCTTCTAATATATTATATGTTTGCAGAAAATGAGGCGTTATTCCATCAACTCCACAGTCTGAAAAATCTCTTAAAGAGGTTGATTAAGCGTTAATGTAAAATGCATTACCTGATCTGTGCTGAGGAGAGACGTGTCGATTAGTTTCCTGTCGTATGGAACCATTGACACGGTGTCAAAGGTGAGGTAGTTATTACCATACTGCAGGGGGAAAAGGACAATCAAAAGGGTCACAGTGACATTTTTCGTATCATCTTTTAAAAGCCTTTTTTTTAAATAAATTTGTTCATCAGTAAATCTCTTTTTGATCAGCCTCTCTGTACTCACCTTAGTTTGTGCAGGTACAACCACAGCAATGTCTTCAATCCTGATCCCAAATTCATTCTCCCTGTAATATCCAGGCTCTAGAAAACATTTATTTTTGAGGTAATTCATTGAGACATTAAGAACATCATTTATTTACTTCAACTAAAAGGCTAATTTCTTTTGCAAAAATGTGTTGGTTTTGATTTAGACTGAAAAGGCAAGAAAAACATCTTACCTATGGATGTAAACATGCCTGTGGTGAAGCCGATGTTGTTGCTTTGAAAGCCAACTGGCCCTGAAAAAATCACAGCAAAACATAAATTTACAGATAGTACAAGGAAACATATAAATGGGATAATGACATCTATAAAGACAAAAAATAACAGTATTTTCCCCCATATCTAAAGGTGCTTCTTACTATTGCTGTCTGTTCAAAACATTGTTAATTTAGCTGATTAAAAAACAACCGAAATTGTTTCATTAACACTATGTATAAATTTTGTCAGGTGCACTTTGGTTAAGTTAAAATTGTAAGATGGGTTTTGTGTGAGAAAGTCCAACATTACAGTTTTTAGGCCATTGTGCCAAGCTCCATTACAGAGAGACATTTTTGCTATGATGGATTTATTTACTTGTTTGCATGCAAGCTAGAGACAGAACAAGGTTTACTCTTATCTAAGAGCACCTCTAAGTCTAAGTCCACAGTGATAACAATAAACAGAACATGACATATATTTTGACATCAGTCTGCTCTGAGTAATATCTGCATGGCTGGACACGCTGTCGTAAGATGATGCCAATTGGAAGAATCTCGGCCTGCCACCAAAGTTACACAGTGCTAAATGCAGAAGACAGGAGCACTGTGGAAACCGGACAAACACCATTGTCCTTGTTGACAGCCATTGTTGTAGGAGTCAATTTAATGTGTTAAAGGTGCAGTGTGTAGGATTTGGCATTGGAGCAACATCTATCGTTCAGATTCTAGAATGAGCCCAACCGTAACCAAAACGTCACATCGCTGAGCAACAGAGGCCTGTGAAGACCAAAAGGGATCGTGAACACGGCATCATTTACTAAAGTGACAAGGTTTGTAACCATTATCTTTAAGCCCAGAGTAAGCGCAGAGTAACAACTGCCTCTACTTCCACCGCCGTCCTCTCTGCTCTTCTTCGCCTGCATTCCAGGTAGATTTCAGAACTGGCAGACAGATTCACGTTTCGTTCTTTTTGTCCCTAAAATCCACCCGTAGACAACATGGTGGATTGTTATGTCGGCCTACATGAACGCGACCCGCAGTAATGTAAATTTTTTGAAGCGTTTTCTAACTAAATAAAAATAAAACAAATGTTTTATGGAGATGACTCCTATTTTGACGGACTTTACATACAAATAGAAACATTATATCCTATATTCACCGTTTCTGTTCGGCGAAATGCTGTCAAATTCTACACACTGCACCTTTAATACTTATGATCTGAATTGTTTAATGGTTCAGGGTGTTTTATTTGGACACTAATAGGTGAAATGTCATGTGGATTAATTTAAATGTGGCAGAAAAAGGTGTTTATGGCTAATGAATGAATAGAATGATAGCTGGTCATAGGTAGTGGGGACAAACAGTTCTTATGCAAACATGTAAAGACAAAAAACTATAAATATATATACTTCGCAACAGCATTGGAGATCTTGACCTAAATCATCAAATCACTGCAGTTAATGTTTATTTGCTTCATGATCTGCATTCAGTTGAAACACCACTAAAAGTGATTTAAAACCAGACATACTTAAAAGTCCCGTTTTGTGGTGTGTTTGACTGTTTAAATCAAACTTGGGTGTCTTTTATTCAAGGATTTGGTTTAGGTTGAATAAAAATGTGGATAAGATGCAGCTCTTTTCCCCTCCCCTTTAGAAGCACTTGGATCTGAGGGGGCGGAGAGGCTACAGAGGCTACGATATTGATCTGACTGCCCAGACATCTCTAATGGGAGGTAGGAAGAGGAGTTTCAGGCTATGCGGCAAACTTTCAGAGCAGTGACGACCAGAAAACACACGTAGGCGAGGCTGTAAGCTATTACATAATAAACCTCAGGAAGGAAAACAATGAGCATTTTTAGGTCATTTTTTAAGAGGCATAGAGCATTTTAAAAACATAAAATCCCCAACAGGGTTCTTTAAAATCTTTTCTGTTCAGTTCTATTCATCTTCAACCCAGTCTTCTTTTGCCCTGTCAGGCAATCGTGTTGAATATTCATTTCTCTGTGAACTGAGAGTTCAGTAAAAAGTATCATGTTCTTCTGCTTCCCAAGTCCCTCCTTTCAACATTAAAAGCAAATCAATCGTATTTTGCAGGACATGGGACCTTTAAAGACATTTCCAGATAGAACATTTAGACATCAGGCCAGTTTTTCCAAACTCAAGGTGGCCCATTTTAAAACCTGGAAATTATCTGGGGCCCGCTGAAACCTCATATTACTTCAACTTGGGACTCAAAGTATTTATCATCTCTTTTTGTTTTGATGGACTGATTTCAGTATGAGCACTCAGTTAGGCCTCTATATTTTTGTCAGTTCTGGGACTTGAAAATTGTAACTTAGCAACGGATGATCATTTGAAATTTCATTTATGCTTACTGCTGTTATTTATTGTAAATGACATCTTGCCGCCCACCTGCAGTACCTCCTTTGCC
This sequence comes from Cetoscarus ocellatus, assembly GCA_037902135.1. Classification (NCBI taxonomy): domain Eukaryota; kingdom Metazoa; phylum Chordata; class Actinopteri; order Labriformes; family Labridae; genus Cetoscarus; species Cetoscarus ocellatus. The sequence continues at coordinate 1,701,543 of JBAMNC010001016.1, forward strand.
CACAAGTCGGCCCTGGCCTTCAGTTTGAGAAGCACTGCATAAGATAGTCACTACATTTATACTATTTGTGGATATATTTTGCTTCAAAGCTCCTATTGTTCAAAGATATGATGGCTGACGTTAAACATTTTACTGTCATTAAAAGAGGTTTAACCTTAAATCAGGTTCACATAATCAATTTTGATGACTACTACGGTATGTCCATAGTCACAAATGATTTTATAAATGTCTAGTTTTCATACACAGAGTACCCCTGATTTAGCTGTATTCTCTCTCTGTCTGAGATACTAGGTTGAAGCTCCTGTCACTCTAAGCCTCTTTTCTCCACCTGGGCGTAGTCTGCTCTGATTGACTTACAGGTCAACTCTTTGGTAATTGGTCATTTCAGTACTGCCCAGTGCCACGTTGACAACAACTCTGCATTCACTCTATCATTCTAACATTCTGCAATGGACTTGAAAACAGAAGCCAATGTGCTAAAACTGATGATGAAACAATGGTAGGATGTCAGATGGGCAGGTCTAATGCGTTGGGGCTGGGGGGTACAAGAAGTTTAAGGCAGCTGCTGGTGCTACAAAGAGGGGGAGAGGGAGAAGTCTAAATGTAGTGGACTTATGTTTTGTTCATAGAGGTGCTCTGTCACACAGAGGAGACATATTAAACACATGAAAGAATTTAAAAATAGGAATGCATGATATTAGTGTTATGATTACACCTAAAAAATTCAATCTTGTATCAGCTGATATAAAAAATTTTGCCAATGTTTACAGCCGATATCGCCACTATATAAGGGCAATAATATTGGCAAAAATACACAGATTTACTTATCATCAATGCATGGGTCTGATTAAAAATCAAGAGTTTAATGTGTGTTTTACATCTGTTCTTCACACAAATAGACTTGCACTGAAAGCAATAAGTCAATTTTCATAAAGTAAAGACGTTGTGCTCTTGATGAAAAAAATCTGTAGCTGCAATAATGAGTTCAGAAATATCAGTATATCTGATATCAGCAAAAGTCCAATATTGGCATCCCTGTTTATTAAACTAAGTAAAAGCAAAAATGACCTTTTAACAGACTTGATCAATCAGCTCACTCTGAAGAGTTTGGAGATCCTTAAAATAATCAGTACTTAAATCTTAATTAATGTTCGAGTATGGAAACATATTTTTAGAGTAAGGAAGTAAGGCTTTGTATTGGTAAGCATCTTTTACAAAGTGAGGAAATAAAAGGCTTCACAAATTATTGAAACTGACTAAAAGTGAATGTACAGATGGTTCACAACAGGGAACTCTAGTCCAAGTGTACTTTCAGTATTATTCATTTTACCACTCACACTCTGTATTAGTAGTGCAGTGTAGTAAGGGCACTTTGATGTACAAACACTTGTTGAGTTCTTTCTGATGTTATCTGATCTGTTTTTTGGTTGGGTGTCTACTTGTTCTTAACTTCGTTTTTTTGGTTTGTGAAGTTCTCAGAAAAATAAAAAAGTAGTTTCTTTCTGGGCTGTAACCCCTGCAAAAGAAAAGGGGAACCTACACTCATGAACTCCAAAGTAGTTTCCAACACCATGACCTGTGCCATGGCCATAGTTCAGGCCCACCTCCCATAGCGCCCTGCGGGCCAGCATCTCCATGTTGACACCTGCAGGAAAAAAAAGAGAGAGAGGAGCAAATCTCAAAATGTGCTGAAATCACTTTCTTGTGCTTAAACTATTGTAACACATTCACCCAAAGCTGTTTAATACTTTCAAGTGGGGAATAGAGCCCCCTAGTGGTCAAAGTAGATACTTTCAACATGCATGACTGTATTTATTCAAACCTCTTGTCCCTGAGGGGAAGACGGTTCGTGATATCTCAATGTTTCCAATGAGCACTCGAGTGAAGGCCTCCTATGAAGCAAGGAATGAGTGTTTGGATTAATGATGAATAAATGTTTTTGAGAATAAAACTGCCATGTTTTCAACCCAAAACCAAATAAGTGTTCTCGTTTATTCATTAAATTCATTTAAAGGGCATTGGATCAAATTTCCAGATCCACAGCTCTGTAGTTGATAAGTCATGTCTTGTATTTTGACATAGAAAATATAAACATCATGGAGTAATATGAAACAACAAGTGTTACCTTCTGCATGGCTGTCGGGGTCCCCCAGTGAACTGTCCGAGTGATGTCAGTGGTCCCATCTCTGGTGGTAGTGAGAGACACGATGGCTCATTTAATGTGAAACCAGAGAGTTTTGAGATGACGTTGTTGTTTTTACTCACAGATACTGGCCACCAGAGTCGACCAGGTACATCTCATCAACCGTCAACTTCCTGTTTGTTTCTTGTGTAGGGCTGAACACAAACAAAAAACATTGCCACAACTGTCATCAACTTTCTGATGGATATTTACATCATTATTAATCATTCATATAATGCATTTTAAAGCTGGGGTAGATGATGACTTTTCATATGAAATAACATAAGACACAGTGAGGCTCTTGTCTAACCAGCTCACACAGTACTGTTTAAGCCTGGGACTAGAACGTAATATTCACCACATTTTACTCTTATATGGAGTTTTAAAATCAACTGGAAACAAGTGGGTGGAACTGAAAAGAAGTGCTCCTCGCCAGTTCAACCCACTTCTTAAATTTTGCATAAAAGTTTCCTGCAATTTAGACAGAGTGCAGGTGTTTTCCTGCATTTAGTTTTTAATCATTTCATACCCAATTCTTGGTGCAGGGCATACATAGAGACTATTATGGTAAATATAATACTTCATAAGACACATTTAAGACCCTCTTCAAGCATTTTGCAACCCTACTGCATGTTAAAACTAACTGGTTATGACTGGCTATTAACTGGTTATAATAGTGACACAGTTACATGACTTGTATTCAGATCTTTTAGTGGGAACAATATGAGAGAAAATGACCTCTGCAAAGGGATATCTGACATTGCGAGCCAAGTTATTAGCAGAAATGTGTAAAACGGCCCTATTGCAAAATGTTAAAGGTCCCATGTCCTGGTGTGTTTGACCCTGATTGTGTCCATCTGTCATTGTCTCACCTGTGTTTGATTACTGCTGTGTGTATGAAGTCTTTGTGTGTCTGCTGCTCAGTGTCAGTTTGTCCTGCCTGTACCCTGTGATTAACCTGGATATTTCCTGAGGCCTCATGTTTTCTTCTTTACCGTGCCCTCAGCTTCCTCGTGTTCTCCAGTGTTTTCTAAATACCTTTGCGTTTTTAGTATTTTTATTTTTTTTTTAAGATTTTTTCTGTTAAAGAGTAGTTTGTTTATTAGAACTTGCTCTTTTGTCTAATAAAGACTTTGAGTTGATTCCTGCTCTTGGGTCCTCTTTTTGTACTCCTTTTTTATATACCATAACAGGGTGTCTTAAACAAGGATTTGTAAGTTGAATACAAAAAAACTAAAAAATGCAATCTTTGTAGAGGATCAGATGAAGCTCCTTTTCCCTCCCTTTTGGAAATGCTTGTATTTGAGGGGGCAGGGAGGCTATAGTAGGCTATGATAGGCTATGATAGGCTATGATAATGTGCTGTACACTGATGTGCTTCCCAAAAGAAGTCCGATGGGAAGGGAGAGGAGGGGTAACAGGTGGTGAAGTGGATTTTCGAAACAGTCATTGTGTCTGCCTGGGATGAGCAGAAAACACACATGTGGGTGGTTTCTGTATAGCTAATACAACATAAACCACAGGAAGTAAAAAATACAGTGTTTCAAGTCAACTTTCCTTCAAATAGTGCATTTCTCTGTAAACTGAGAGTTTAGTTAGATATGTCCTGTCCTTTAGTGTTCCAAGCCCCTTTTAACAACATTTAAATCAAATAAAATTGATTTTGCAGGACATAGGACTTTAATAGATGCAACAGTGCTCAAATAATTCACAAACATAGTGAGAAAGAATACATACTAATATATACTTTACACAAAAAGTAAAGAAATTAGTTTTTGGTAGATTATTCTTTGTAATAATTGTTAGCCATAAATCTTATAATGCTGGAAAGTCTGTTTGTTTCCCTTTTAAATGCACACACATATAAGCAACATGCATTTGTGTGATAAGCAGCTGAGATGAGTATCTGGTATGTGCCCAAGAGAATTTGTCAAATATCTCTGGCAATGCCAAACAAGCTAATTCTGCAATTGACTCTTGTGGATTGGATGATTTAAGAAACTGAGGAAAGACTGGAGAAGACATACTGGAAATTTTATAATTTATTCATTTAACAAACAGACGTCTCAGTAGTGTGTGGAGGAATGTTTATAAAGGTGTGAAAAACCTCACAAAGTACCATCAGAATTCCACTATGTATGTTATTAAACACAAAATTGAGCCTGAAACATTTTCTGAAAAAGTAAAAACAAGCCATAAAAATGGTACCTTTAGAATTTTGCATTTAAGACTTAATAACACCACTTAATTGCATTATTAAAAATGTAATGTGTAATAATAATAATGATACCACTTAATTTATGTTTCTAGTAAAACATTCAAATAAAAAATCATATTTTTCTAGCATTTGATATGTTGCTGTATGAATAGCATACAAGCAAAAACTGAAGGTGGGCTTTCTTCCTCATCATCACACATCTAGTCCCCATACAATATTTACATATAATTACTCTTTAAGACTACCTCACAGGACTCACACATGTAAAATTAATGCTCAAGCCTCAGCATGCGGGCTGAGATCAAGCCAGCAGTTGGGTTTATTGTACAGTACAGGCAGTTGTGTTTTGAATTAAACTAATGACCAGAAGGAGGAGACAGAGGTCTGCTTTGGTGCTTGTTTCACATGTTTACAAACAATCTTTGGATGCAGTGTTTTTTGTATTGCTTAGATAGCGTACAGTAAAAAGCTCATAAGACAGTAATGGCAGGTGAGACAGGAGAAGGTTCATATTCCTTTTTTGGTCATGTAAACTGAGACGTTTCAGTTTTTAGACTGAACTTAAGCTGACTATTTTTTTAAACTTTGCGTTATTTAAATCAATTATTTATTAAACAATTATTAACTTTGCTGTTGTTAACAGTCATTTATTGTTGAAAAGAAATACACCAACCAATCAATCTGAAAGGGTCTCCACTCAGATTTAAACATAAGTCATTGCAATTTCTTGGTCGGCGTTGTAAATCCCTCCGTGATAAGACTGACCCCTTTCTGTGCTTTTATAAATCTTTCTTTGTTTAAACCTATTTGCCGCAGTCTTGCATCTGTTCATTGGTGGAACTGGCTAGGTTTTAGCCACTTTCCCTACAATTTTTATGTTACCCTTTTGCCCCTTGCTGATGACGATGAACGCATGTTTGTGAAAAATAAGCTCTCAGATCATGAGTGCTTGATCACATAAATCAGGTGGAGAAATATCCCTCTAAAAAAACATGAAAAACCATGTTGATTTTCAGTTACTTGTTACGGTGAGATTTAACCTATTTTTTTCCCATTTTCAATTTTCACTGCCTCTTCTTTTTTCATCTAACTTCAATAACAGCTGAAAGAATGTCATGGGACTAGTTCTGAAAGGTTTTACTGTCAGAAAGAACTTTTTTTTCTTGTCACTTATTTTAGCTTGGTAATTTCAGGAGGAAAATCAAGGCAGAGCTATTCGACTGAGGGACTACATTACAAATAAAAACAGGGAGAGTGAAGCAGCATGAGGCCTCACAGGAGCAAATCTCAGTGGTGATTGGTGTCAATGAAAGAATATGAATGAGACTGTAGAGAGAGGAAGCTACAAAAAACATCCAAAATGTTTCTCTAACACTCATGTTCTTCATGGAAAAATAAGGTACTTTAAAAGAAGTGTGCATGAATGTTAGTAATGTATGCTCAGAAAACAGTGATTTCAAAAATGTGTTTCATGTATGATTTCAAAACTAAGAGGAATTAAATGAATACATCTTACCTGTAATGGGCAAGTGCTGCATTTGGTCCACTTGCAGAGATCGTCTCAAAGCTTGGACCTCTGTTGTCCTTTTGTTTACTGCAATTGTGTATATATTCATCACAAAGACTTTAAAGTATGATTCATTATAACTCTTAAAGTTACTTGCAAACATTTCTTAGATTTATCATCATAGTAATTACGCCTCTTTCTTTTTATTTCAATTATATCACATTTGTGAGACACTGGTAGAGCTCAACAGCGTGGCTCTGGAAGTAAAAGTCCCATTCATTCTCTTCTTTGTGGATATGATTATTCACAACAATGTCATAACTGTCCAAGATTGATTTACGATGAGCTACCTAGGTTTGACACAATGGCATATGCTCTGTAAAATGACACAAGCTCAATGAACTACATTACCCACAATCCTAGAGTGTCACAAGCCCAAGTCACACTGCTGTTTCAAGCCGTAACATTTACAACCCTGTGACGATTGACCTCCACAGTAAATGCTGCAGAGATGGAATGAGGAAAAGAGTTGATCCCCTCTTTGTTCCATCTTTGTAGGTAGTAACAGAGGCAAGACGACTAATGACAGGACAACCGTGAACCTGTTATCTGGGAAGATGAGAAAGACATTACCTTGCACATGATATTTGCTGACTAATTACTTTTACATCCAACATCCCAAAAAATAAGAGACAAAGCGAGCAAATCACATCTTGTTTTTTTGGCAGCTCTGCAGTGAGCAAAAAGAAGATATCCCACAGGGGAGGATTGTGCTGCAGTAGCAAAACAGTCTGCAGAATCACGAGAAGAAGCACTACAGGCAGGTCGTCCACCATCAATGCTTTGATAGTATTTCCTGCATCATCGCTAATTGTATGTTTCACTACCTTGAATCTCCACCACTGCATGTCCTACAGGTACCCACCAGGTGGCCCATGCGAAGTGTCAAATCCTGTAGTACCCCAAATGTCCACTTAAGGCTGCCTACAGAACTTGACACCCAAATGAACGTGAGCAGGGGAAAGACGTTTTTTATGGCCTTAATACACATCTTTACAGCCTTGTTAAAAGCAAACAGCTTCAGTCAAAATATATTCAATGTATTGAGCAAAAGTTCAGTTGAGATGATGTGCAGTATGGTAGCATCCATTAGAGAACATCAACAACGCTCCAAAGCCTCCTGTGATAATCACGTCACATGGCTTTGTCCAATACTTTTACAGTCTATGCTGTACCCACTTTGGTTTTTGTGAACTTCAGCTGTCAGCTGTTAATGGTGATCATACACATCACAATCTATATTCTATGTGAAATGCTATATACACACATGAACTGCAATAGATTAAAACATTATTAATGAGCATGTAAACACTCCAACAAAGATCAATGCAGAACAAAGGTGTGTGTGTTCAAAAGTTTGGAAAGCTATCATTCACAGTGGAATAAGGGATCTGCAGTGGATTATGGGGTACATAGTTCCCTAATTCCCAGAAGAAAGAAAGAAAAAAAAATCATCATATACAGTTTTGTACTTTTTCCTTTCCCGTGTTCTCCAACTCTGTTTTTGTGCTTAATTCATTTATTAAGTCACAAGTATTTGAGCAGCTGGCTGACTTGGTTCAAGGATTAATAAAACATGGAGGTTTCGAGAAACTTCAATTGATGGCACGAATGGTGAAATTTACTTTCAGAACCAGAGGTGCTGAAAGAGTGGGTGGTCACTGCTGAGCTCTATAATCAACCTTGTTAATGAGGTAGCAAAGACATTTTGCTTAGCAAATATGCATACTAATTACTCCTGCTTTCTCTCTCTTGTGTTCTCACCTGCGACACATATTGACGTATTCTGAGGCCGTCAGCTCTGTCTCCTGCCCCAGGGGCACCATCTTCTCCAGCCACATCAGCAGCTGGATAACTGCAACTGCATCTCTCACCTGCACAGAGCCAAAAAGACGCACTGAACAGGAGAGTACCAGCATGGATTACAACATAAAAAATACAGGTTGACGATTTACGCTACAATGAAGTGATGCTGTTAAAGTGTATTTGTGTGTGAAACGATAATAAATGTATCAGAGTGTGCGTTCATTTAAAAGTTAAAGCTCTAAAGGCCAAAAATTAATTAACATCCAAAATGGATGTTCATGAATCACAATGGCTCTTATTTGGTTTGTCAAATTTATCTTTGTACATTCAAAAAAACAACAACAAAAAACAGGCAAGGGTTGGTCTATATGAACCAAGATTATACTTTGATTTTTTTTTTTCATTTAATGTTGATACATCATGGTTATATACATACATATGTTTATATTTTATGTCAATAGAAGAATGAACTGTCATAAACGCAACTAAAGCAGAGGTAGCACTGTCTTAATGCCAGTCCCAAACATTTTGCCAAAATGGCTGTTCAATTTCTTCAATTCAGACAGTGTGAATGAGTTTGTTTTCAATTTATCCTCTGTCAAGAAGATTATGTTTTTGCTGCTTTTTGTTTGTCTGTTTCTCTGTTTGAATGTTAGCAAGATAATCTGAAACATAATGAAAATATTGATGAAAATCTCATGGAATTTTGGTCATGGAACAAGGAATAAGGGATAAGATTTTGGTGGTGATCTGGAACTGAATGCAGATAGTTATTATAGCAATAGCACAACCACAAAAACAGATTACACAGTTTCTGCACACTGTATAAATATCTAAACAGTCATAGTGTGGCATTAACTGAGGCCAATGTCAAATCGAGTATAAAGTCAAATTTTTCAAATTTTTCAAGGATTTGTTACCAGTGTGAGATGGGAAAGTTTTCCACATTTTTGCCAACTACTCATCTGACAATGTTGGAAATGTCTTGGTGGAGGTTTGTGCTCTGAGAGCACTTGCAGTTTGATAATAAAAATAATAAACTACAGAAGTCAAGATCTATGTGTTGTAGTGTTATTCAACATGTATCAATATCATAATACAACATAATCACAATACAATGCTCCTTAAATAGGCTAAAAACTCAATACTCAACATTTCACATACTGCACATTATATTGCAATCAGTAAGCAAACTATTGTTAGTGTATCTCACTGTGTTTTTTTGTCTTATATTATGATCCCACTTAAAAATATATACATATATCTTAAAATACACATTTTGCTGTGTTGACCAGCCCTAAAGCATGAAACTATTTCTGTGCAGATGACGTACATGTGCATCTCTTAAGATCCGCTGCTCCGTCTCATCTTTCACAGCTTTGGTCGTCAGCACAGGAGAGTAGGAGCTGGTCAGCAGTTTTTCCTACATGAAGCAAAAAGTAGCAATTAACTGACTTAAAGGTAAGAGACAGTCTCAGAGTGCTTATTCTGTGAAACACAGTATTCAACAAGTGTATCAAGTAAGGAATGTGCAGGAGTACATGCAAAATTATTCACTGAAGTCTAATAACAATAATAATAATAATAATAATAATAATAATAATAATAATAATAATAATGAGACCATGAGGACCAAAATAAAAGGTAAAATTATCAAATCAATAAGAAAAGAAAAGGCAATAGAGAGGACATACCACAAGACAGGAGAATAAATAGAGAATGAGACGAAGGCCCAGCATCCAGCCCCTCTCAAGGAGGTTGGTTCCAGAGCTGATGCAGTGTGTGGAGGAGAGCCCAATTATATCCAACTATATATGTATTTGTTTTAATGTAAACACTTTGTGTTACATTATTTGGTGTGAAAAGCGCTGTATAAACACATTTTGACTGATTGACTGAAGCTGTACATGAAACAGGAATGGGAAAAATTTTCACCTTCAAAGCTTCAGCAACTAGTGTCCTCAGTTCCCAAACGCTTATTGAGTGTTGTTAAAAAGAAAGTGGATTTAACAGTACACTAAACATGCACCTGTCCCAGCTTTTTTGGAACATGTTGCATCCAATTCAAAATAAGTGAATATATTTGCAAAAACAACCACTTAAGCTATATCAGTTGAATATTATATGTCTTGTCTTTGTAGTGTATTCAACTGAATGTAAATCTAAAAGGGTTTGCAAAATATAGTTTTCTGTTTTTATGTATGGGCAGCACGGTGGTGCAGCAGGTAGTGCACATGCCTCACAGCAAGAAGGTCACCAATTCCATCCTAGGGGTGATTAGGGCCTTTCTGTGTGGAGTTTGCATGTTCTCCCCGTGCATGTATGGGTTCTCTCTGGGCACTCCTGCTTCCACCCACAGGCCAAAAACATATGTGTTTGATTAACTGGTGACTCTAAATTGCCCTTAGGTATGAGTGTGAGCATGAATGGTCGTCTGTCTCCCTGTGTGGCCCTGTGATCAGCTGGCAACTGGTTCAGGGAGTGCCCCGCCTCTCGCCAAGTGTCAACTGGGATTGGCTAAATCCCCCCCTTGACCCTGAAGGGGATAAGAAGTTTATGGATACATGTTTTTTATTCAAGTTTCCTGCAACATCCCAACTTCATTGGAATTGGGGTTTGTAAAAAAAAATATTTTTGGAAAACATAACATGAAAACATATTTGACACAAAATAAGCATACAGTATAAACAGTGATTCAGAAGGGACTGATGTAACCCTAGAATTGAAGCTGTTTTTCAATTTGGCCACAAATCGTTCACTCTTTGGAGCCGAGAAGTGTTTGAGTTCATAACTAGCATTCAGTTTCACAGTACACAAACTTTCCTGATTCACTGCTCTGATAAATATTGATTAGTGACGCTGTAAAAACTTGGATTACATCCACAACTCATATGCAAATATTTATCTGAGCCAACAAGCCATGCCTCACTGCAGTTATTATAGCACAACCACAGAGACAGATTACACAGTTTCTGCACACTGTATAAAGATCTAAACAGTCATAGTGTGGCATTAACTGAGGCCAAAGTCAAATCGAGTATAAAGCCAAATATGTTCACCGGAATATCTTCATACCTCTGGTGTAATGAGTTCATAAAGTGCATAGTTTGTGTACTCAGTGCCGATCCACACTTTGACACCAGGCTGGGACACGTACTCCGTCAGAATATCTCGGACTGTGTCGTACTCTCTCAGCTGCACACAGAGCGAACCCTCACAGGAGGTGTTGAGGTAAACCTTCAGTTCATCTGAAACTCTGTGTGTGTGCACAAAGAGCCTGACAGATGTGGTAAGAGAGAAAAATATAGGTCACTGAAATGCTGTTGAGATGAAACATAGTATATCATTATAGCACCATATATTAGTATGAGAAGCTTTAAAAGAGACAAAAGAAAAAAAGACATATGAGAATCAAACATGCTATCCCTAAGAAATAGACTCACATGACCTGATCCATTGTGAGCAGTGTGTAGGAGTAGAAGAAGGGATTGTATGGGATGTCGTTGCCACGCAGATTAAACAACCCTGCACATGGAAACAAAAAACTGTGACTGTAAATGAAAAGCAGCTGGTAGATTTGCTAATGACCCTTTGCAGAGAATACTGTTCAAATGTTGTTTGTGTCAGAAATACGTGACTTGTTGAACATCTCTGTCATTAAAAACAGATCCAATAATTCAGAAATAAGAAGTCAGGCAAGGTTTGCAGCTTATGAGTCTTTTATTAACAAAAGGGATGCTTTGAATTATTCATGAGATATTTCAAAGTGTTAAATCAAACCTCAAGGGTGCACAGATAAAAAAAAAAACACGTGTTAAGAACATGATTGTTGTGAACAATAAATGATGACACACATTACTGGTTAGATGAGAGCTTGAGATTCATTTCTGTCTTGTCCAGTTTTTACATCATGTTTCTCAATAATTCCTGTATGACTATGGTATTGTCCTTAAAAGATGATTTTTACTTCTTAACATTTCAGTACTACTATCTTGTGAGGCTCTGATTTCAGTCACATCAGACTGAAACTTGTTTTCAGGTCCTTTCTATCCTTCTTCTATTGCAGATTTTTTGTAGTTTCATTTCTTCTTCACTTTGCATTTGAAGAGACAGTTTGTGCAAACACGAAATAGAGGCACAGGAGGGACCATGACAAAGGGAACAATATATTATTTAGGGGTTAGCATTACTTTTTGTGTGAAAACTTATGCATTATGCTTTTCATTCAAAAAATCTTTTTTTTATTTCACATGGTTCAGGTTATCTTTTCCTTAACAAGTCAGATGTATTTTTGACTGTCACCATCTTTTAAGGCTCACTCTGCCTCAGTGCTGTATAGTATTGAAAATAACATTTCTAGAGTGAGAGTCGAACATAAAAACTGCCATGAAGTCCAAAATAATTATTGTTAATTTCCAAAGTTAATTACCACATTAAGCATAATGTGCTCTATATATGAAGTTAAACTCTTATGAAAAGCCTCTCCTTGCATGCTGTAATGCTTTAACACAGATGGTCTCAGTTGCTGCCGACATTTTTTAACCAGTTATTACCTCTGCCAAGAAGGTTATGTTTAGCCAGCATTTTTCCATTTCTTTGACTGTCTCTTGAGCAACATAGTTTAAAAGTTTTGTAAGGATTGGATGAAATTGTCGGGGAATGTTGGTCACAGTACAAGGAAAAAGTAATTCCATTTTGGTGGTGATCCAAATCCAGATGTGGATCCAGGATTTTTTTTAAAGGATTTGTTAACATTATGCAATTATTCCACATTTTCACCAATAATTTGGCTAAGAATATCAAATGCCTTGGAGGAGGTTTGTGCTTTTAGTCTCTTGGTAAACTAGGAACATTCTCAGAGCAACTACGAGTAAGGAAATGTCTAAAGTTTCATCTTAGTGAGAAGAAATGATGACCCAGTGGTGATTTTGCAGGTGTTTGTCTGCTTATTTGTTTGTCTGTCTGTTAGCAGGATGACTCAAAAAGTTCTCACAGACATTGTTGAAAAAAATCAGGGAATGTTGGGCATGGCATAAGGAAAAAGTGACAAGACTTTAGTGGTGATCCAAGGACGGATGTGGATCCAGGAGTTTTTTGAGAGGAATTGTAAACATTGTGCAACAGGGCAGTTTTAACCATTTTCCTTAATAACTAGACTAAGAATATCAGAAATGCCTTGGCAGAGATAAGTGCTCCAGTGGCACTCCTAGTTATCTAAACAAAAGGCAATAAGCACGGGGTAGACAAGACTGTGATATACTTCTACAGACTTGAGAGAAACCCAGAGAGGAGCAAATAGCAGATCAATGATGTTAGATCCTTCTCTGTGTCAGCAGGTCTGCAGGTTACAACAGACAGCACCCACAAACTTCTCCTAATCCTGAGGTTAAATATTTTTAACTTGAGCAGAGTATGACTGCAGTTAATAAAATATCTGTCTCAGACACTGACTTAAAGTGACAGCTTACAGTAATAATGATGTATTGATAGCTAACATTAACAAGCTAATGTAATTACATTGGCTCTTTCCTATAATTGGATGAGAAGAAATGTCTTGTTTTTCACTTTGAACATATCAGCATAAATAATCCAAACTCACAAATAATAGTGCATAGTTTTGTGAGTGGTGAAGGCTTCTCTTTACTATTTCAGCATCAATGAAGTGAAGTATCACTCAAGGTTTTGCTGTTCTTGAGTTAAATATCGTCCCAGAGGCTGTATGAGGATCAAAAGCCTAAAATTTGCAGTTTAGAATTATGTCTTTGTTTTTATGTAGTTGCAATGAAATATGAAAATGCATAACCTTGAAGAGATGAAATCTGAAAAAGCCTGTGCTGCAGCTCCACATAGTGATCAATGGTGGCCTAAACTCTGTTTTTTTGCTCCCCAGCCTCCCTCCCTCCCTCCATTCATCCTGCTCTCAGTAGAAATTTAATGAATATAGTGTGAATAACATCCTGTGTCTGTAATATTGCAATATTCTTCATCACAGTAAGAACATACATTGCAATGATACATTTTGAAAATATTGTTGTGCCTTATTTTAGGTGTTTGAATTGTACTGAAAATCAGTTTCAAGATAAAACTTGGATAGCTCAGAAGTATTACTGAGTTAGCAGTGTTAGTTATTAATAAACATCTGCAGAGATGTGTGAGCTACTTACAAGCTGTTTCATCCAGTGCTGAAAGCAGAAGAGCAGTGGGTTCGTAAGGACTGTCCCTCATTTGAGTCCGTATATCCTCCACTTTTACTTGCCAGGGCCTTTCTGTAAACACAAACATATGTTGATCTTCACTGTTTTCATGTGACAACAAGCAATAATTAATATGATTTGACAGTGAGCCTGTTTTGCCACTGACAACTAAAAAGAAGAAACAAAGGGTAAGGGCAGGACATTAATTCCTTTGGAGACCAGACATTTCAGCCTGAGCTGTTTGAAAGGTCCCATTAATTCATAATTTCAGTGCATTAGCACTAAAAACAGTGTTCAGAGATCATAAAGTAAATCAAAACAGGGGTTTTTATTGAAAAAAAAAACCCACTGGGGCAGAGACCCTCAGTATCCCAACTATGCCTGGTGCTACCCTCATCAGTTTTTACAAAATAGTGACCTCAAACTGGCAGGTCTCCAATAAATGTTGAATCTTCTTTTCGTCAAATAAAAATGTATACAAAATATTAAAAAATGTCTTTTTAGCAGAAAAAACAATATCATATTGAAGTTATTCCTACATTAGTATCATTTTTTACTTCTCTCCAAGTTGATTATGAAGGTCACAGGGTGCCAAATCTTGATCTTGAGATTAAAATGAATAGGGTTGGTCCTGCTCTTTGCCCAAACTTATGATGCAGGTTAAATGGTTAGTTCAGTATTTTTGAAGTTGGGTTGTATGAGTGACTTGACAATAGTCACTGAAGTGGCCCCCAGCAGCGCTGCAGCTTTAAGGGGGGTGAGCTGAGGAGACCTGTAAGTTACACCTGGTGGGTACAGTTATATCACATAATTGTTTAAGTTTTGCGTAAAAAAGAGCCACAGAACTATGCTGGATTGGGCAAAAAAATTTCAGAGCATTCTTCCAGGAAGTCTCCGTGTTTGGCACTATGTTACGATGCAGCAAATGACTGTGTTCTTCCACCTGTGAAGGAACACAGCCATTTGCTGCATCATAAAAAAGTGCCAAACACAGAGACATCCTGGAGGAAAAATAATTCACTCTGACTTTTTTTTGCCTAGTTGTACATTTGAGCCCACATAGATTTGTGGCTTGTTTTTACATAAAACTTTCACAAAACACTTCTTCTTAAAGCTGCTGGGAGCCCTTTCAGACACTTCACTGACTACTGTCATGTCCACCCTTTAACCCAACTTCAAAAATACTAAAACATCCTCTTAAGCCTTTCTTTAATGTTTGTTTTACATTAACCACTCTAACTACTGAGAGCACAATAAATAAATCAAGAAAGCATCATAAAAATGCTTGTCACACTGTAATGTAACAAGCAGGGCTGTATGCATCCATGTCTGCTGAGGGCTCTGGTATACAGTTTAGGACTCTTAATAATGTGGTTAGGAGGCTTCTGTGATTTCAGTTTTAAAATGACCTTATAACAAAAAGTAGATTGTCTTTACCCAGATTATTTTCTAATGTAAACACGCCTAAAACACAGACACACCATTAGACTCTTAGTACACTCCATTAGCTCCACTAGTCCATTCTCTGATCATAAAGTCCAATAATGAGCGTCCAGACAACTTCCTTTTCAGGAGACTTTTCCATCTCTTCAACATGATCTGTTTTTGATATGCCATAAAGTCATAAAAACATGAGCAGGCTCTTTATGGCTGTGTTTGTGGAGCCCCTTATCGCTGTGTGTTTGCAGGTATTTATCAGTAAATTGATAAGACTTTAAGAGCACCAAACAGGCCAGGCAGCAGACTCCAGGGTGTGTGTACCTACGTATGACTCTGTCAGGAAGCCGGGTGATGTTATCAAGTGGAATGGATGGTCTGGTTGTCCACACTTTGTCGACAAGGTTATCAGGGATGGACTTAAGGCTGCGATTGCTCGACTCCAGATTCATGTTATAGTTCTCCTGCGTTTCTAAAAGAGGAAACGGCAGATGATTGCACACACAGATGCAAATCAATCTCCAGTAAACAGTCTGAATGGCGTCTTTGCGGAGGCTCCATCAATAAATTTCCATCTACTTGAGCAAGAGTTTTATTGATGTTAACCTGGACTGACAGGCGGGATGGAGAGGAGAGACTTACGGAGGGAGAAGAGGAAGGGGTCAAAGCCGATCTCGCCGCCTGGTGGAACCTCGGAGATGAGCCACTCTGTGATACTAATGATGGACACTGGAGAACATCAAACATGACAGACTGGAGTCAAGTTATTATCAACTTAAGGAGACGCGAGAGAATAAAAACCCAGAGTGTCTCACCATGTTTTTTTTTCATGTTTGCAGTTCTCATCATGTTTGTTACAGTGATGTAGCTGTAAGCAGTAAAACTTGCAGCAGTAAAAGGTCATATTTGGTCTTCTGTGCATAATTCATGATGCCATCAAAGTGTTATCCATACGAAAATTGACTTTGTGATACAAAATATATAAAAAAAGAAATGCTGTGTCACCTAGCAATAAAGGTGCATTATAAGGAGCAGCAGAAAAACAAAAGGGAGATGTATTCTGTAATTAGAGTGAAGGTAAAGGTTTTTAACTTTGGGAGGCTTAATGCTCTGAACCTTCACATGGAAACATCAGAGCAAACTCTTCTGGTTTTCTGGGCTGCATCTCCTTGAGTCTGGAAAACTCAAGCACTAAAAATGACTCGAGTATGAGAATCTCTTAAAACTTCTGTTATCTATAAAACTTCTGTTTAAAAAATAAGAAAAAGTTCCTTGCAACACAAAAGTTCTGCACTTTTAAGGAGGACTTTAATAATATAGTGAAAATAGAATATTAGCTAATAAATTAACAGGAGGAGATGAGACTGCTCAAAAAAAACAATGAAGACATTAGCAGAGCAAACTTGTCCTGAAAGAACCTAGCTGACCAGCAGGTTTGCTTAAACAACCTTCTTGTTTTGGGAACAGTGCATAACAAGTCTTTTTTCCTATTTACTCAACGAATCAAAAGAAAAATAAAGAAACAAAAACCAAAAGTAAAGTAACATGCATGCAAATGTATTAATTTCTGACCATGTGCCCAGTTTCCCCTGTAAACACACAGCATCTGTCATCTTTCCTCATCCTGTGCTTCCTCTGTAATTAACATCTTGATGCATCTCCTACCAGGAGGATGAATAACTTAGCAAAGATGAGGTGCCAACTTACACCTTTCAAACAAATCTATAAACACATTTTAGAGAAATAAGCATTTGGTGCGCATAGGAATTGTGCTTCTGTTTCAGTCTTTTTCTATTCTTTGTGAATTAACCTCAACAGATAAAGTAGGTAAATAGCTGCAATTTCAAAGACAATGAATGTGCCTTGCTCAGGACAACAAGCAACTGCGTACAGCCATGTCATGTCTCCTTGCATGTCATGTACATTTGCTGAATGTCTACTTGTTCTCTCTAATTGCTTAGAGTGACAAACATACCTGTCGTGTCATGTAATACAGTTTGCAACAAACTTCTCCTGGCATTAAATTTGACCTGAATGTACAGGGAGTTGGGTTCAGTGTCCCCTTTGCGTCCTTGACTAATGTAAAAAAAAAGATCTTTGTTATTAACCCTCTCTAACAAAGGAGACTTGGCACACAGTATTTCAATAGCGGAGTCACAAGAGTGCAACAGAATTATTATCAGGGCATAAAAAAAAAAAATATATATATATATATATATATATATATATATATAAAACTATATATAACTATATATAACTATACATATATATATATATATATATATATAACACCTCATGCCAGTTTGAATGCAAAATGTGATGACATCTTTATTTGATTAAACATTTAAAAAAAAAAAAAACATTTAACTCCCATTTACAAAATGCTTTGTTGGAAATCATTTTCGGATGATATGAAAATGATTATCTGCAAATTGGATTTCAGAGCATTTTTATTTTCTTGTGCTGTCAGCTTAAAAAGTCACACTAAGAAGATTACGCTCAAAAAGTGTTGACATCCATAAACTGACATAAAATAACTTGAAGTCAACTTTTTTTCTACTTCACTGCATCAGAATGTTTCTCAAACTTCAGTCCAAATCATTTATAAAAATTAGCAATTCAATTTTAGAACTTTAACCCTTTATATGTCGGTTTTTTGCCAATTAATTTTCATATGAAATGCAAAATTCTAGGAGAATTATTTTGATCAACCCAGTCTGGAACATGTTAATGATTAGAAGTTATGCTAATTTTTGACATGAGTTAGCTTTTGATCACAATAAGAGTGTCATGCTTTTGCCCTGAGGTACTTAATTAAGAAAGTGGGACCATCTGCTGGAAAATAATCAAATAAAAAGCCTGGCCTGCAAATTAAAAGAATCGTATAAGAGATTACAAGTTGCTATGCTGCAAGGGCCATATAATCAAAGATCATATGTATTAATAAACACATTAAATTAGGTCATTTTCGCCCTTAATCTGCATTGTGGGATTATTTTGATTAAGACAGTTATAGATCTATTACATTAAACAGTGATCTACTTTCAAAATATCTTAAATAATGCTTGTTTCAGCCAAATTACATAAGACATATTGATGTTATTATAATTATGTATTATTTGTTGTTTGTTTTGTTTATATAAAGAAACAAACAAAAAAAAACATGCCAGTTAATTCATCTATCAAATAAGTATAAAAATTGTGTATCTGGTAAATTTTAGACATATTCCACTTCTGAGTGACTCCTGGAATATTTTCACATTTTAATGTTATTTTAACATGCCGTCAGCACCACATTTTCAGTGTTCCAACACAAAACATGAGGCATTTTTATTTTTGTTGTCTGAGGCCTATTTTTTCCCCATGATATCCTGTAATTATGGGTGCAGCATGTGAGGATATTTTTACACTAGACCATCAAATCCACAAATATTTCCCTGGCATCCATTTGTACTGCGTTGTCAAAACAAGTTATGCAAACGTAAACCCCCTACCATCTTTTTCCAGCTCCCAGTTGCAGTCCAGCTGTCGCTCAGCTTGGACCCAGTAGCGGCTGTCTGTCCACAGGGTGGCCTTGGTTAGGGTGACTATGGCGGTTCCTGGGGAGGGGTGGGAGAGCAGCTGTGTTATTTAGGCAGCTGCAGTAACAGTGTATTACAAATGTCAATAAATGTCAGAACAGAACAAGGCATCATGGGGCAGATAATCTTGTAAAACATGGAAATGTGAGGACAAATAAAACAAAACGGTGGTTAAACCCAGATTTTTTGTTGGCTTGCATGATGAAGGCGTGAAGCTAAATGGTTGACAAAAATGTAACTTTGACAGTACAGAGTTTGGGAGTGCTCTTTCTCTTGTTAGATGTTGTTAAAGATTTTTTTTAATTTACTTTTGAAATGATTTTTAATAATACATGGAACACCGTGAGGCAATTCATACCAGTTTCTTAATCTGGGATATAAATGAGTGCAGATAAAAGCACTTTATGATTTTGATTTTTAGATTAATTGTTAAATCATTCCTACATTAACTTATGGTCATAGGGAACAGCTTCAAAGTGCTTATTCTGTGACATGCAGTATTTAATATGGTATGAAGTGCCCACTCAATATGACTCAATGATGTCACCTCATCTCCGGTAAATAAGCTAGCGCTTGCACTTTTCAGGAGTCCAGTTTGCTCTCTTTGTCTAAGTAACCCAGCTGAGGTAAGCAGTTTAAAAAAGAGATTTTTGCAAGGAACTGCTCTCTGATGTGCTTCAACTATGATTTTTAAAGCTCATGATACTTTACTTCTATGGTAAAAAAGCCCTATGTTTATTTTGATAGCAAATCAGGAACCTGGGGTAGATAATTACGTTAGCTTCACCATGAAAAAAGAACTTGCTACAGATTGAAAAGTCAATAGTTAAAAGTACAATACTTTTGAATTGTCTGGTAGTTTCTTTTTTCTCTCTCATTAGAGAAATGATTCCTTAACAAGTGCAGAAGCATTCTCATTTTCATCACAGTAATGCAAGGAGATGATATAGTGAGTGGCATCCACTGATATCTCGCTGTTTTAGAGTAAACACTACTTAGTTGGTGTTGTATTTTCATTTAAAACACTTGTGTAGTAAACACAGAAGTAAAAGAAGTGGACAAAGCCATGTCTTAGGAGCCTTTGGGATGCTGTTGATGCCCTCTAATGGACGCCGCCATACTGCACGTGCTATCTCAACCTAACTTTAGCTCCATCTACTCACAGACAGAAAGGCCGTATTGAGGCTGACCAATAGCAAAGCCACATTTTCAAAACCAGAAATTTTCGATAAATCCTACAAAAAAGAAAAAAGCCATGTTTTTTAACTCAGCTGTAAAGATGTGTATTAAGGCCATACAAAACATATTTGCCCTGCATACAACCATTAAAGGTGCGTACACACCGAACGCGACTTTGCGACCTCGGTGACCACTCTCCATGTAAAGTCAATGTACAGCTGCGATGGGGTGGGGTTAACCCGCGACACAATGGACGCGTCCTGGGCGACCACGTCGCTCGTTGCTTAGTCGCCAAAGTTGAAAAGTTTTAACTCTTCAGGCGATGTCGCGTGTGGCTGTGCCGCAACAGCTGATCAGCGTTGTGTGGGTTTGTGACGGTACCCATGACAGACCGTTTTCATTCCGGTTCACAGAGTGATAATCCACCTAGACGGGACTGCAGAGAACTCACAGAAGATGCTGCAGGGCCATCAGCTGCAGTGTTTCGTGCTTGGTAGTTTAGTGAAAAGAATACAGTGGGAATAATGTCAGCTAATACATCCTATTATATGATATATGATATGATTGCGGTGAAACTCTAGCAGGCGTGACGTCACTGAGCGACGGCGACGGTGTCCAAAATGAGGTATTAATGGACACGATGCGACTTCAGTGGGCGACGCGATTATAGTCGCAAAGTCGCATTCAGTGTGAACGCAGCTTAAGGTGTCATTTTTCTGCAGCCAGCTCTCAGTGGACTCTCGAGGTACTACATTTGGCACTTCCACATTAGCCTCCATTTACAGCCCCAGAGGTTGTCCCCTGGTAGTACATCAAAGGCAGACCCTTGAATCTGATTTTTTTTATATTCTACAGGCAAATGGCTGTCCAGATAATAAGTGCACAAAGTATAAAAGGTAGTCTTTATTGGAAATCTAATACCAAGTTCAGACTGTGCATGTTTCTGGCCCACCCCGACAGTCATATTGTTTTTGGAAACAGTCAACTATGAAAACAAACGTTTCTTCTCATATGGTATGCCATAGTGACTGACAACAACAGACCAATCTAGGACACCGCACAACTCCATGACAGAAAGTCTAGAAGGTGTGATTTTTTGTCCTGCCTCCTATAATTTTTACCCTCACATCAGACACATTGACCCATGGAAGCACTGGGTACTTAGTATGTGCAACAGTCAGGTATGCAAACAGACCAAAGTTGATGCCAAGCTAACATTAATTACAATGTTTGAATGAAAAAAACAGAAGTTTGGTGCTTAAAATACAGTGTGCTTGTCTGTTGAAGTCAGTGTCACCCGTCCTTCTTCTAACATCACCATGTCAGTCTTTGTATGCAGTGGTCATGCTTGTTGGGCAAGTCATGGTAGGATTTTATGTCCTTGTTGTTGCACAATCTTACATAATGACCATCATAACCAACAAATAAAATAGTGCAGTCTGACTTCAGCATAAGACACTCTGATGTAGTTAAAAATTGTTATTTAACATGGATGTGTCAAAACATTTCGACTCAGATGGGTCTTCATCAGGACATCAGAATATTTTATGTTGGCCCAGGACTTGTAAATTCACTCTCTGAAGTTATTTGCAAAATGAACCCAATGTCAAGAGCACTGTTATGCGTCAGTCTCTTCTTAAAAAAAAAACAAAAAAAACAATATGCATGATCATTAATCCTGACCTCTATTATCGCCTTAAAATAGGCTCCATAATTTAATGCTGGAGGTGTTCGGAAAATGGTTACTCTGATGAATGGCAGGATGCAACGATGCAGAGAGCGGAAGTGATAAAACTAAGTGAGCAAGGAGGAGACGGTTGTATTGTGAGGATGTGGGATGAAAGTAGAGGAGCTGCATGACCGCCGCACTCAGACGTGGGGAGTTGAGTCACAGGGAGGAGGAAGAGGAGGAGGATGAAGGAGGTAAGAAAGGAGGATGGTAAGGATTGTACCTGCGGAGCCTGTAAAGCCAGTCATGAAGGCCATCCTGGCATCACGTGGTGCGATATACTCACTCTGATGGAAAATAAGATGGGGTTAGCATCCTTTCTCTCTCTCTCTCACACACACAATGTTTGAACCCAGATGAATTAAGTATGATGGACAGCAGATGTACCAGGTGGGCATCAGTGCCAGGGATAATGTAGGCAGAGATATTCAGGGGACGCATTTGATCTCGTAAGTCCTGCAGCTGGAGGGTGGTATTTACTGCTGTGATGGGAAGGTACTGTCACACACACACATGCAGAAAAAGGGAGGGGGAGAGAGAGAAGGGTGTTAAAAGTCTTAAGATTTAATTAAAACCTGAAGAAGTGCTGATTCAACTCTTTCTTTATCTCCCTCTGTAAACATTAACCACAGAGCATGAGCTGTAATCATTAACTGTATACAGCTCATGCAACAAGTTACAGCAAAGGAAAAGCACTCTATGATCTCTTTGAGGACAATATCAGGTCTCATTTTGCTTTTACAATTATCTTAATAATAGTCCTGTTAGTGATTTGTCTCACCAGTGTGGACAGAGAGCAGTTCCTCTCTGTTTGCTCCTCTAAAACTGCAGCAACAGTGTGTCCTGAAACAAGAAGAGCAAAGTGACATGGAGACCTTGGAAAATGACACTGGAGCTGAGCTATGTAGGCACGTATTTAGATCATTAAACTGGTGCTCTATTGTTGGGAAATGATCCAAAACATCTTCCAAAAGGAGACAGTAAAAGCTAAATCAAATCAGAGCAAAGCTTAGATAGGGCTGGGCAATAAACTGAGTTTTCAAACAATTTGTCAATACATTTTTAAACAAGACATAATTAGCTTAGTAACCAAAATATAATCCAATCTTCGTGAAAATGCAAGGCATATCAGTATTTGTTGAATCTTATTGTATTGAAGGTGCGGCTTTATTACCAGTACAATCAAACGATAGTGACATACCATAGGTTTCGCACCACTGCCACAAAAATAAAGGTATAAAACACCCAGTGGTGGTCAATTTCTTGTTTTTAACTACCAAAAACTGCAGGCAAAATTCTGAGTGTTGCCTAAATTGTTGGCAGAACTGGAAAATAAAAGAGTTTTCCTCTATTCTTGCCAGTTCGATCCATTTTTTCCAGAGGTTGTCAATGAATTTGTGGTCTCCCTCCTTGAGGTAAAAATAGGGCCAAAGATCATAAAGCTTTTAACTTTTTTAAAGATTTTTGGGGGCTTTTTGGGCTTTATTGATAAGTCAGAGATAGTGGAAAGGGTAGAGAGAGCAGGGGAGACATGATGAGCCAACTGTGCCACCCCCATGAGCCTCAATATATGATAGTTGCTACTAGAACTGGGTATTTCCAGCAACCTTCAGACATTATACATATCCCAATGCTGAGGCCAGGACACCATGCTCATAACATGCATAAAAACTAATATATTATGCATTATATGCATAAACTGTGGACACCAACTATGTTTTTAACAGAATTCCCACCAACATTTGCTCTTTTTTGCACATACAAAAAAAACAAAAACAAAACAAGGACAAGGTTTAAAGGATTCTACAACTCAAGAAACTGTAATTTCACGTCCTCAAAGATTTCTGAAGTAATTTACGTTAGGAAAGTGTGCGCCATCATGTAGTTTGGCTTCTACTGCCATCTTTTAAACTGCACCGTTGATAAGATTATCCAAGGTGGACAACTGCTGTCACAGCATTTGGGGCAGTATAGATCTAAATCATTACATGTATGGACAAGGATGAAATGACAAAATTTTGCTGTCTGGAGGTTTTGTAGTTGCATCCCCTTCCCCCATAAGGACACACCCTATGTACTTTCTGATACGACCAACCACTTAACATTGTATCTAAAATATTCTTTGAACATACACTTTGAAATATACAAAACATTTCACAGCCTCAGTATTCAGAAATGTCTTTGATGTTGTTGTACAGTTATGGGAATTAAGCACTGGTCTCAGTGTAGAAGTGGTTTGAAACGATTTGTAGGATTGATATCATTTTGTTTATGTTTAATAATACCCTGGTCCTTCCACTTAGATCTGCATGCCTAACAAAACAATAATTTTGTGCCCACAGAGAGGCAGTCAGCACAAACATCAGAGGACTTGTGGAAGTAATCATGGCAGACAGAAGTTGTCTGAAGTGTTGCTTGATTTTATGTAAAAATGCAACATGTATTGTCCTTGGCTGTGTGATTGGAACGGGGAACATGCTAAACCATTTGACAATGCAATACAATCCTAAACATCAGGAGTGCCATGTACTTGACGTTGTTGACCCAAAAGACCTTTTTTAGGCTTCTTTTTTTCCAACACAGAAAATTCAAAAAAAAAAAAACAAAAAAAAAAAACAGGTAAAGGAATTTAGAGATTTGAAATGATAAGCAGAATTGGTAATGATATAGGTATGAATAAACTATTATCATCTCCCATTCCTATGTAGGTTTGTCTGCAATTTGATATTTCCAAGCAATAAAATACCAGATTTTTGGTAGTAAAGGACTTCTGCTTAGGCTGCTGTTGTATCTAGCAGGCACTAACGTCATGAGATTTTCACAAGAATGATATCTGGTATGGTTTTTAGCCTACATATCACTCATCTCTGACTCAGACTTTGTGAGGACAAAAACTTCATTATAGCAAGGTGAAATACACAAGACAATTTAAAGAACAAAAATGGCAGATGTGCAAAAAACAATCCCATTTACACATCTCTCTGATAAGAATAATACAAGCAATTGAGACTGAGCAAATGCTCAGAGAGGTCTGTTAAAACTCAAACATGCAACGCATGAGACAGAGCTGCTATCTCTTTTTCGAGATGAAATTTATGCATTAAAATCTCAACGAATAAAGCAGAGAGAGCAGATGGCAGTCTCATATTGTGCATTTCCAAGCTATGACAATCTTTAAGTGAGAAACCATCCAACAAACTGTTACATTTAATCTGTTTTAGCATTTTACAGCACTCTGCAGCTGCTCACATCACTTTAAACAAATGAGAACAGATCACAGTGGGTCAATGAAGTCTTCTCCTACAGATATAAAAGACTCTACACTGCGCAGACACACAGAATGACAGATTGAGAGGAACTTGTTACCTGTTAGTGCTGCCAGAGACAGAGCCAGCAGCCAGACACAGGACGGCATGTTGGCACAAAATGATCCAAACACAGAGCGGCTACAAATCAGGTGCCCTGATGTGTGTGAGCGCGGCAAATGTGAGAAAGTGTGAGTGGGAGTTTGGTGAGAAATTACGTGTGGGTGTCTGCTTGTAAATGCCTGACTGTCCTCTCTCTCTCTCTGTCTCTCTGTCCTCTCTCTGTCTTCTCTCTCTCTCTCTCTCTCCCTCCCTCTGTCTCACTCGCCTTCTCCTCCTCCTACTCCTCCTCCTCCTACTCCTCCTCCTCCTACTCCTCCTCCTCTGCCACCACTCACAATCTTCTCTCCTGGCAGACCTTTGATAGGAATCATGTGTTGAGGCTTTTTACAAGAACTTTTGGTTCTCAATGACATTTATGTGCTTCTTAACCTAAAACACAATGGCAACTCTTCTGATTTTCCTTTCTTGTCTGTCACTTAGTTGTTTTGAAAACTATTTAAAGATGCAGCTCAGACACTGACAGTTTGAATTGGGGCTGAAAGATATCAGACTGATAAAGCAAGAGTATGGCATTGACCTTCTCTTTTGTAAAGGGTCTTGAGACAAAGATTTGTTATGGACTCAGGCCTGAACCTTTAAACCCACATTAAGACAATTACAAAGCGAGCTCACCATCACCTGGAAAATATTTCTAGGTTTAAAAGACTCATGTCTCAGCAGGACCTTGAAAAACTTGTCCATGCATTTATATTAAGTCGATTAAATTACTGTTACAGTGTCTTTACAGGTCTGACTTCTTATACCATATGAACCACCCAGGTCCTCTGGTACAGGTCTGTTCTCTGTCCCCAAAGTCAGAACCAAACCTGAAGAAGCTGCTTTCAGTTTTTATGCTCCACACATCTGGAACAAAACTGCAGGACACAGGTACTGTTGGTTCTTTTAAATTAATGTCAAAGACTTATTTGTTCACAGCTGCCTTAGATTAGATTATTGTTTGAGGTTTTTAATGTTTTTTTAATACCAGCAGTGCACTGTAACACTTTTAGCTGTCTTATTAATAATACAATTAAGTTACTATTTCTTTATAACGATGCACTGTCATGGTGGCCAAAAGGGTTAGACTAATGCAACAGTAAGAGAAAACAAAGATAAAAGACTTTTGGAAAATTTTGAGATAATGTGCAATCCTTATTAAACTTTGGTTGACACAGGATAAGTCATTTAAAAAAAAAAAAATTAAGACATTTCAGTTTAAAATTGTACCTTTAAATCTGAAAAACTTAACTTGCCTCTAAATTTGTACAAACTGATATAAGCTGATAGTTATCTTGGCTCACCAGGTTGCAACAGAATGGTAAGAGAACATGACATTATACTCAGGACTATACTCAACAATTTTAATGAAGACATGCTGAGTAAGAAAGCATTATCGCTCATATGAATAAAGATATTTTTCACATTAATTTATCAGGATAAAACTGTTTTTTGGTGCAGCTTGGTTAGAAATTCCCATGAAGATGCAAGATCATCTGACATGTTTGTACTAAGAGAAAAACAGGAGCTTTATTCTTCTGTATTGCACTTAGACTTTTAAAGCAAACACTGCATATAAATTACTTTATTATGCTAGACAACAAAGAAAATGTGTTTGTTTAAATGGGGGGCACAAATATAGATCTATTCATTTTGAATATTTATTTTTTTTAAATAAATGCATCTGTAAGTATCTCTCTTAACAGATCAACAGGTTATACACAAGGCCTATCAATACAGTAAATCTTTTCATAAAAACCTCTCTGCATTCAGTATTTTTAAATCCTCATGCTCAAGCCAAATGATTAATCCCACTTAGCTAAAAGAAGGAGGAGGGTGTAGGAGGAGAAAGAAAGATTATAACCAGGGTTTTTTTTATTATACCACTGATTATTAATAATCTCTTTAGTTCATATCAGTGTGAAAGCATTGCAAAAAAAGTCACATATTTTAATTCCTAATAGCCTTGGAACAAAATGTTTGCATTGTCCTGTGTAGAGCTTTAGTTGACCTTACCCTGCCTCTCAAACTCTCCACATAAAACTTCAACCAAAAGGATAAAAGTGGTTTGGTTTACTTTGACCACTGTGTGCAAGGTTTAGTTGCAGTAAAGGTGAACCTGTAAAGCCTTAGTGCTGAGCCTTTGTTGGCGTCAGGGGGAAATGCAAATGTGTGTGTGTCCATAAGGACTTGTGATCATGCAAGACACGAGTAATGGACACACGTCATCACACATCCCCTGGAAGAAGATTAAATGACAAGTGAGAAAAAGCTCAACCATGTGTGTATGTGTTTTTTTAATAAGATTATTTATATATTTCAGCAGCATTTTGAAAGTAAAAATAATGAACATTACACTTTGTAAATATTTGGTTACTCTCCAAATGTTGAAAAAACTTTTATTGAATGTTTTCCCATCATTTCCATGCTTATGTTATTAATACAATAACAACATAATATCATATAAAATGTTTGTATATGTTAAGCATATACAGACTGGATTATCATGTCCTTCATGTCAACAATTTTTGCCATAAGCTCTGGGTAAGTCCACTGGGAAGTCTGTAGATATGCAGACTTATGGAGCATAATCTACAGCTGAAGAGTCCACATCAGAGCTCTCATGGTCTCAAGATCTGACCGTGGAATGGCACAATGCACCCACACATTGCTCTTAGGATTTATTATTTATTTATTTATTTATTTATGTGTTCTTCAAAGTCCAACACTAAATCAACACAGTTCTTGACTACAAACTACAAACTTGTATAATATATAAACATGTCTAAAGTGCCCTTGAAAACACGTGAAACCTAGTGCCCTCTTCAGTGGTGAGAATGTGCTGTAAGTGCCCTTTTTTCCTTTTCGCCCCTGCCCTTGAAAAAGTCTGTGCACGCTACTGCAGCTTCTATACATGTAGCACGGAGACATAACCACTAAGCTTTAGTGCCCGTTTTGTTTCATACATGAGCACCGCTCAGACAGCTCTACTGTTTTTGTTCTGTCATTACGATTTAGTACATGCAATGCTGTAAAATGGATATTTGCACACTCATCATCCTGCATCTTTTACCATCCTTGTTTTTTTCTCTGTCAGCATCAAAGCACAGAGATAAATTCACTGGACACGCAAACATAGTCAGCCATAAACCTGTCTCTAATTCTTTATCAAAATCCCCGAGTGATCAAGTCATCAACTGGAAACCCTTGACTGACCCCTGAGCCATCTGCTATTTCTGGTTTATTACTCCAGAGCAGAAGGTTTATGTCCACAATGTGAAAAGTGAAACTGTAGTCACCTCAAATGAATACAGTATTACAAGGAAACACCTTGATTTCTCAGAGCGCTTATATCCTAAAGCTTTGATCAGGACTTTAATACCTGGCAGAGGTTCAGACTGCAGAACTGTAGAGCTGAAATAAGACATGAGTGAAACACAATGATCACAGAGCTGTCTTCATATATTAAGAATAAACTGAAATGTATCAAAGTCGGCTATAAAGGGGATTCATGTTTGAGCCCCCACCCCTTTTTCATACTGCTGAATTTGGCTTCATGTTTTAGTGCCAGAGGTTGCTGTTTGGTTGATGCAAACTTAATTCCAGCATGCCAGGGCCACAGAATAGTACCATGTTTATGCATACCACCATGCACTCACTGCACAAACAAAGCTAAATGCCATACAATAACTTTAGGTTGATGCATCTTGTGGTTCTTTCAATACAAAAGTGACCTGAAATGAACAAAAAATCTGACCTCACCTGATGACTCCATCAGCACTTACTAAGATTGAGATTTTTCAAAAGTCAAAAAAGAAACTTCACGACAAACATTGTTGCTGATTTATAACCCCCCCCCCCCCGTCTCTAAAATAAATAAATAAATAAATGAAGTAGTGTGTGTATATATTTGATATATTTGCTAGCAGGACAGGGTTGGATGAATAAATCTGCTGCCATGAATCAGAGAATGTCAGAGTGACCCTAACAACAGAGCCGCTTTGTCTCTGCTCACAACAGTATTTTTAGAAATAGACTGACCCAGATATTAAGTTAGAAATTGTATTATCACATTAAGAAAAAGCCCCTCTCAAACCGTCTGTTTCTGTCTTATCAGTGTGAAAGCTGCACTGTGAATAATTCATATTTTAAATCTGTAAGGCTTTTTAAATCAAATTAGACACGGCACACTGTGGCTGATTCATCAGAAATCCTGCCTGCCTAAGTGCGATTGAATTTATGGAGAAATTGATGGACTGGATCTGGACAGTTGTTGTTAAAAGGGCAAATTCCATCCTTTCTTAAAGACAGAGTGGAAAACAAAAAGGAAAGGTGAAAAGATGCTTGTGTAAAACATTCTTGAAAGCATATTTTCGTCTGTTTGTTGCAAAGTAAATGAAACAAATGAATACTGTCAGCAACAGCAGACTGACTGAGCTCCTAACATCTCTACATGTGAAAGACACAATACAAGGCGGACAGATATCTTTTGTGTTCATGTAGTCAAACAATTTGACACAAGTGCGACTTTGTCTATACACTGAAAAATATTTCATCCCTGACCAAGCTACTGTATCTCTTTATAATGTAAATTGCAGCCAGCAAAGATAAACATTACAGGACTAAATTAAAAATGTGACTGTGTGTTATAATTCAGTACAAATAAGTGGTCAGTTTGTGTCATGACAAGTCTTGTTTATCCAGCAAAATTTTCAGACACTTCAAGAACTACTACCTGAAGGACAACTGCAGAGCAATAAAAGTAGAGTCACTACTCTACTTTTATTGCTCTGCAGTTGTCCTTCAGGTAGTCAAGAGGAGAGGCTGTGATGGTTTCTGTGGCAGTGTGATTGTCATCTCTTGTGTAAGTGTATGTTATATAAAAAGATCTGAGGTCACAGTGACTTAAGTTCATCGGTGGGTCAGAATGTATTTTGAATTAGAAGAAGGCGTTGACACATTGTGCTCACAAGCAAGGGATGCAAGTAAGGCCTGATAAAACTTGACCTTTGACCTTCAAAAACCAATCTAATAAGTTAATTTTAAGTGTGCTTTTGTTTGCATCAAGTCTGAGGCTTATCCCTCAAAGCACTCTTGAGATATCTTGTTAAAAAAGAATAGCAGTAACAGATGGACAACACAAAAAGATCATTTCTACAGATGACTTCAAACCAATCACAACAAAGTATTCTTCACTTCCTAAGAATATGCCTTCCTAACTATGCTAGCATTAGCATTGCTCCCTCGGAGCTGTTTGACGTCATCGGGGGGAGCCTTCGTCATAGCTGAGAACTTTAATCAGGCCTGTTTAAAGAAGTTTGTGCAATATGTGCCGTCTCCCACAAAATATTCTGATTTCCTCACACATATTACCTCTTTTTTACAATAAAAAAGTGGTTCTACCTGCACTAAAACCTACTTCTGATACACTAATGAGGACTCTGGGAGTGAAAGGCAGATGTGACAGAACAAGAGTTCATAATTCATCTATATATTTACATTTTAAATAGGGTTATTTATTTCAATTTGCAGAAATTGACTGCAGTTTTGCCCACTATATTATTTTGTATTCGAAAGTTCTTTGCTCTTGAAAGTTGCAGAGGAGAAAAATAAAAGAGGCTTATGAAAAGAATGTTGTTGCTTTCCTCTCACAATGACCTGTTTACAACTTTTTAAAAGTTGTTCTGAACTATAACCTACCTTCTTATTATTTTCATCAACAAGAAGTACAATATAAAGAGTGACTCTTTTTAAGGTTTTATAATGAATTTTCCAGAGGTTTAATGCTTTGCATGTTTTTGTACTTGAAAATTCCTCTCTGTTGTAAAGTTAAACAAATACTTAGTGACAAAGTATTGTAAAATGGTAAAATGTTCTGCCTGTAATTCATATATTCATTGTTGTAAGTGGTTTGGGACCAAATTTTTTAAAAAAATTCATTTTATATATATTTTTTTAATTAATCAGCCGATTAATCCATAATCAGTATTTTTTTCTGCCAAATATCGGTATCGGCATCGGCTTCAAAAAATCCATATCGGTCGGACCCTACTTTTTAGTTTAATGGTTTTTGCTTTGCACGTTTTTCTTGCTTTGATTTCATCTCAGAACTTTAAAACCTTATTTGTATATTAACCAAAAGCACACTTTGACTTGTTTCTAGGCATTTCTAGGCAACGTTCGGAACTTTGATTTAATTTCCCAGAGAACAATATTCGAACATTAAATTGTTTGGGTTATTTTTAAGAATTGCCTTAGACATCAACGTTGTTCGCTCTTGTGATTATTGCCCACCATTGAACTCTGTACCTTGTTGCTGACAGTTGTTCAAAGACAGTCAATCCTGAAAGAAACCACCTACCTGTATGTGGCACAAATGCTGTAGTATTGACCTCTAATGAAGTGGTCAATGGACGATTATAGAATGGAGGTCAAGCTGCAGGCAGGATGAGCCATCCACCTGAACATAAGCCAAGGCCAGTTTAAAGGGGTCCACTGATGATGGATCAGAATCATCTTCTGGTCTGCATTTGTTACTGAATTTACACTGTTTTATTGTAACTCTTATAAACATTGTTGAAAACACAATTTGAACTTAAACACTGGTTGTCTTAAAATGAATGAAGAAAAACACTGTTGGCATCATTTCCCTCACTGCATTTTCAAAACTTTGGTCTTTTAAAAATCCATTACTCATTTAAAATCCCTTTGTTTAAAAAAAAAAAAATCTGAAATTATGGTTTTTGGTGTTGAGTTTGTAAACTGATTTTTAAAAACACTACCACAAAGCCTTTTTTGTGAAAATTGATAGCTTGAGCTTTTCTGTTCAAAACACTTAGGATTTATAGTTTAATTAGGAGTATTTTGTTCAACTAATTTTTTTAATGGCAGGTGTAAACTCTTAGTTTTTGTTATTCTCCCACTTTAACTGTTGTTGACATGGTTTATCAAAAATGCTGCATTAAAATGATAAAACTTAAGGAATATGTCCAACTTTTGTCTATTTGTGTCTTGCCTCTCTCCTGAGTCCATGACAAGCAGACACCATTCTTTGAACACTGCTTGCATAAGAGATGGGCAAAGCTTGCCTACCATTAGTTAGCTCAACTCAAACAATGGGAGTCAACTAATAGGGCTAGCCTGCCTCTGCCTACAGTCAGCTAAACTCTTCAGCAACAGGTCTGTGTGCTTGTTGTGACTTATTTTTACCATATTATGTTACATTATCTTCCATCATCGTATTATCTTCTACTCCTGAACAGAGGCTATTTTTTTTTACCTACTTCTGCTGTGGTTTGCTAAAGATGTGACATTTGAGAACGAGTCAAGTCTTTTGAACAACTCTTAAGTGAATGATGAGAACCAATTCGTAGTTGTGAATGAGCCATTCCTTTGAGAGTCCTTAAATGCAAATCGTCTGCAAATTTAAGAATGGCTCACAAACGAACAGCTTACTCAATACTGCAAATTGGTTCTCATCGTGCAATTAAGCTGTTCAAAAGACTTGACTTTGTTCTCAAACGTCACATCTCTAGCACCACAGCAGAAGTAGGTCAACAATACAAAGCCTCTGTTTAGGAGTAGAAGATAATAGGATGATAAATAATGTAACATAACACGGTAAAAAGGACCGTTTAGAGTTGCTGGAGAGTTTGATGACTGTAGGCAGAGGCAGGCTAGCTATACTGGTTGACTCTCAGTGTTTGAGCTAAACTAACCAGCAGCGGACGAGCTTTCGCCGTCTCGTTACTGGACGCATAGACGGATGACGAAGAAGACGAAGAAGTGGGTCTGCTTGTAATGGACTCCGATATGGGGAAAGACACAAAGAAAAAAAGTTGGCATACTGCTTTAAGGAAACCGCCTTCCTGTGACCACCCACCTGTATCTAACTTAGCTGCTGTTTGATGGAGCTGGACCCCTCCAATGGTGGGCAACATTTGTCAGTCAGAAGGGGATTTAGGTTGTTTTGCGGTAGTTGAGTGTGCTACAGGCAATAGCATTTTCTGAATTCTAGTTGTTTCAGAGAAGCATTAAAAAAATAACTTGACATTTGCTATTTAGATGAAGTTAGCTATTGAATTTAATTGAGAATTAAATGAGACTTTGTCTTTGGCCTGCTCTATTGTAAAGTGTCTTGAGATAACACCTGTTATGAATTGGCGCTATACAAATAAAGATTAAATTTGAGTTTTGGTTTGTTTATTGGTTAAACAATGAAAAATACAAACTTATCAAAAAGAAACCAATGCTCTTGTCCGTACCAAAAAAATTAAGATCATTGATTATATTAGCATGGTCCTTAATAGAGCATGATTAAAAACTAACGCTTCAACATGTTACTTCAGTCAGTAACCTGTCAGTCTTCCTTAAGAAGTTAGGAGGTATGTTGTGAAATTTTTTATACACAGGGTGGGGGCATTAATGCTCTCTACCAAACAGCACTGTCTTTTACAAATGCTACCAGCTTCAAGAAGCTCTACAGTTTGCCGTTTTGAAGACAATTCTTTTTGGTTATTGGTTTATTATTGGCACTTATCAATACTTTGTTGATTCTGTCTTTAATTAAATATTGTTTAAATGAGCCATTAGGAACTGCTTCCGACTTCATTTCTGGTCGTTTTTTTGTGATGCTTGACTGAAATAATTTGTTCTTTTTTGGCACATTTCTTTAAAGATGAAGTCGTTATAAATTCTTAGGAAAAAGACTCCAAGGCATTCTTTAAATACCTTTATTTTTATGGCATGGTCATATGAAGATCATTTTGTGTCTGAGCTACTGAATAACTGGGCCACAACAGACTCCAGTTGATCAGGCAACAAAGACGCCTTGCTGTGTGAGAACTTGAGCACACACCAGGACAACAGGTCAGCGTCCAGGCCCTGACTCCAGACTCACTTGTCATGCTTACATTTATAAGCATGATCAGTTTAGTGTTGGAGACATGTTGTGAAGTGGACCTGCAGGCCGAAGGAACCATCCACCTGAACATCCAACCCCTACAGAAGAAAAAGAGAATGATGAAAGAACTCTGAAAAATGCATTTGACATAGTAAACATAATGCAGACAAAATTAAATAACTACCTGATCTGACTTACCTGTATTTGACTCACCTGCTGCTGGCTTTGGGTGGACTCCAAGGCCAGAGGATCCATGAACCCTGTCAGCATCACTTAAGCAAGATGGTGAGGGCTTTCCAGCAGAAAAAAAAACACACTAAAAAAATCCTCTTGGTAAAACCTCTCTACTCCTATTAGGGACAGAAAACAGTTGCTCTCTATTATAATTTGATAACATAAAGCAGCAACAACACAAAGCAATCCAAAAAAAAAAAAAAAAAAAATGTCCTCGGTCAGCTTGGTTGATTTACTGTTCTAGGATTTGACCTTGTTGGAAGTCTGCAGTGATCTGTGCCACAGGATAGTCCCGTCATTTCTGCACATGGAACTTTCATGTTCACCGATTCTTTAATTTCTTGTGCGACTAGCCGGCTTTCTTGAGACAAAATCACCTGGCTGGCTGGCAGGGACCCTCCCAATTTTGGTTACATTCCCTGTTGGATAAGTTTTGTTTGATTTCTTTCTGAAAGTGAAAAATGTAACTTTAAATTTACTTCTTTAAGTTTCCTATCCACAGATAGATGTATTGATAGATTTCAGCGTATGACTTACCTGATGTGTTACAGATACCGTTTAACTTTCAAATTGAAATTTAACCTTCAAAAAGGACAATTTCCTTTCCACCTTCCAACCCCTCTAACAGAATAAAAATCCCTCAAGAAAAAAAGGATTTGCTTAACACCATCCAATTACTCTAGCGCAATAAAAACCATAACTCTTAAGACAAACCATTTCCTTACACCATCCAACTGCTCTAGAACAACAATCCCTCTTATGAGAACACATTTGCTTATCGCCATCCAACCACTCTAGCAGAACAAAATAAATCATGGATGGCAGAAAACATTTGCTTTACACCATCCAATGCCTCTAGCAGAACAATCCCTCTTATGACAGAACATTTACTTTCCACCATCTAACTCTTCTAGTAGCAAAACAATCTCATGAAGACAAAACATGCTTTCACCATCCAAATTATCCAATAAAACAATCCCTACTATGACAGAACATTTACTTTCCACCATCTAACTCCTCTAGTAGCAAAACAATCTCAAGACGACAAAACATATGCTTCCACCATCCAACTTATGTAATAAAACAATCCCTCTCATGAGTTCACATTTGCTTATCCCCATTCAACGTATCTAGTGGATAAAAATAATCAGATGGCAGAAAACATTTGCTTTCCACCATCCAACTTCTCAAACAGAATAACAAATCCTCTTAAAAAAAAAAAAAAAAAAAATTGCTTTACCCCATCCAACCATTCTAGTGCAATAAAAACCATCTCTTTTGGACAAAAGATTTACTGAGCAGCATCCAACTTCTCTAGCAGAATAACAACCCCCTTACGAGGACAAAACATTTACTTAACGCCATCCAACCACTCTAGCAGAACAAAATAATGACTGATGGCAGAAAAACATTAGCTTTCCACCATCCAACTTCACTAGCAGAACTATCCCTCATAACATTAATTTCAAGCCAACCAACTTCTCTAGCAGAATTACAATCCCTCTTACAAGGACAAAACATTTACTTAACACCATCCGATCACTATAGCGTAATAACAACCATACCTCTTAGGACAAAACATTTCCTTACACCATCCAACTGCTGGAGAACAACAATCCCTGAGAAAAATTTGCATATTTACTTAGCACCACTCAACTTCTCTAGCAGAACAATCCTTCATAACATTTACTTAGCACCACTCAACTTCTCTAGCAGAACAATCCTTCACAACATTTACTTAGCACCACTCAACTTCTCTAGCAGAACAATCCTTCATAACATTTACTTAGCACCATCCAACTTCTCTAGCAGTTTAACAATCCCCCTTATAAGCACAAAACATTTACTTAACACCATCCAACCACTCTAGCAGAACAAAATAATCACTGATGGCAGAAAAACATTTGCTTTCCACCATCCAACTTCACTAGCAGAACAATCCCTCATAACATTAATTTCAAGCCATCCAACTTCTCTAGCAGAATAACAATACCTCTTACAAGGACAAAACATTTACTTAACGCCATCCGATCACTAAAGCGTAATAACAACCATACCTCTAAGGACAAAACATTTCCTTACACCATCCAACTGCTGGAGAACAACAATCCCTGAGAAATATTTGCATATTTATTTAGCACCATCCAACACCTTTAGCAGAGTAACAATCCCCCTTACGAGGACAAAACATTAACTTACCATCCAACCACTCTAGCAGAACAAAATAATCACTGATGGCAGAAAAACATTTGCTTTCCACCATCCAACTTCACTAGCAGAACAATCCCTCATAACATTTACTTCATGCCATCCAACTTCTCAAACAGAATAACAACTCTTCTTCTTCAAAAAAAAAAAAAAAAAAAATATGCTTAACCCCATCCAACCATTCTAGCACAATAAAAACCATATCTCTTTTGGACAAAACATTTACTTAGCAGCATCCAACTTCTTTAGCAGAACAACAATCCCCCTTACGAGGACAAAATATTTACTTAACACCATCCAACCACTCTAGCAGAACAAAATAATCACTGATGGCAGAAAAACATTTGCTTTCCACCATCCAACTTCACTAGCAGAATAACAATTCCCCTTATAAGGACAAAACATTTACTTCATGCCATCCAACCACTCCAACAGAACAAAATAATCACTGATGGCAGAAAGCACTTGCTTTCCACCATCCAACTTCACTAGCAGAACAATCAATCATAACATTTACTTCATGCCATCCAACCACTCCAACAGAACAAAATAATCACTGATGGCAGAAAGCACTTGCTTTCCACCATCCAACTTCACTAGCAGAACAATCTCTCATAACATTTACTTCACGCCATCCAACTTCTCAAACAGAATAACAACTCTTCTTTAAAAAAAAAAATAATGCTTAACCCCATCCAACCATTCTAGCACAATAAAAACCATCTCTCTTTTGGACAAAACATTTACTTAACGCCATCCAACCACTCCAACAGAACAAAATAATCACTGATGGCAGAAAGCATTTGCTTTCCACCATCCAACTTCACTAGCAGAAAAAAAAACTCTTCTGATTAGAAGAAAAAACTCTAGCACAATAAAAACCATACCTCTTAGGACAAACATTTCCATACACCATCCAACTGCTCGAGAACAACAATCTCTCTTATGAGAACACATTTGCTTAAGGCCATCCAACCACTCTAGTAGAACAAAATAAATCATGGATGGCAGAAAACATTTGCTTTCCACTATTAAACTTCTCTAGCAGAACAATCCCCCTTATAAGGACAAAACATTTACTTAATGCTATCCAACCATTCCAGCGCAATAAAAACCTCGCCTCTTAGGACAAAACATTTACTTAATGTCATCCAACTATTCTAGCGCCATAAAAACCTCGCCTCTTAGGACAAAACATTTCCTTACACCATCCAACTGCTCTAGAACAACCCCCATTTTGAGAAAACATACTTAAAGCCATCCAACTTCTAGCAAAAAATAAAAATCCCTCCTATAAGAGCAGAACAGTTGCCTTTCACTATTCAACCCCAAATAACATCCCAGCACCATGGAGTGATGGATGAAAATTGACCAATATTTTCTCAAATTATGCAACGCAAAATCCTGGAAGCAACAAACCTGGCAACGAATATCTAATATTCATTATCAGTATACTTTTACTTATCTACAAACACAGTTGTATTGCTAGAAGAATAGTGAGATTTGGGAAATTTAAGTCCACAAACATGGCA
This sequence comes from Cetoscarus ocellatus, assembly GCA_037902135.1. NCBI lineage: Eukaryota > Metazoa > Chordata > Actinopteri > Labriformes > Labridae > Cetoscarus > Cetoscarus ocellatus. Next base: position 1,739,716 of record JBAMNC010001016.1, read on the forward strand.
GGGACTGTCACCATATCGATACGATAATGATATATCTTTCAGCCCTAACGTCCACCCCCACCCAGCTTCAGCAACCCTGATACCTATGGGAGCAAATTAAAAAGACAGGCGTGGCAGAGACAGAACAGGTACAACAGAATAGGACAGAGTGGTAAATCTCTAAGTCGTGGTACTAATAATGAACAGGAGTGCACAATAGCAAGTCAGCCATTACATGATCTTTTCCTTAAATGTGCCTGATATCAATATCGTATGTCTCAGCAGAGCAATTTAGATTTTATAGACACTTTTATATTGTCTTTGATCCTTTTGTCTCCAACTACGTCAACACAATAATGCTCAGCAATTAAGATGAACTGCTCTTTTGAACATTTAAGATTCTCTACAAAGGGATCCTCAAGAAACAACTTAATATCAGACATCGTCACTGACGGATCACCATGACAACAAACTATCAAACAAGTTTACGTATGCGCCGGTACCAGCAGGCACACAGACGATCACCTGTGCGCAACAAGAGGAATAAATCAGCCAGCCAAGTGTGGATTTTCCCCACTATCTAAACAAAATGCAAACTAACTAAGCTCCCCCCTAGTCTTCGTGCAGCTACATCGGTCTGGTGCTGGTAATTAAGCACCAGAGACCGATGGCTCAGTTGGGCGACTAGCAGGCTAGCAACCTTCCTGAAACCACGGACATGCTCCCCGAAGCAAAGCTTCTGCCACTTTCACTGCCACAGTAACCACCCCCCTGCGCACCGAACCCATATGGGGAACGGCGCCAAGCCTACCAGGGAAAAATACCACACTAGCGCAGGCGGGCAAAATTACGCACAGGCAATTGTCCAGTGGCCACCGGCCCAACCAAACAGCGTAAACAGACAAAGCTCTCTCGACAAAAGGTAAGAACAAATTCTACGGAGCCACACGAACAGGTTGACTCACCTTACAAAGTTCTCAGACACAAAGTTTTTCCCTGACAGACGAGTCAATAATGCACGCACAAACTAATTTACCGCAGCAGGTAAACAGAACAAAGGATCCGGGCACAAGCATCGACCGCTCCAAACAAATGCGCACCAAATCCAAAATGTTTAATGCACAAAACACCATCTACCCGACAACAGTAAGCAGATTGGGAGGGTACAAGTGGTTTCAAGTGTTAAGTGTTTAACTATGTACAAAAAGCTCTAAACAAACGACAACTTTCCCAACTAGGCAGCAAGCATCAAACAAATTCAAAACTACCTAATCCGATCTAAAGAGGGGGCAGAGGAGCCCCTAATTTGTCATAGCCTAGCTCAGGGCCATGACAAATATGGGAAGAATATGAAGATTTATTAAATTATGTTATTTATTGTCAAAACAAATTAAATAGAAGCTATAAAATTGCAGAATTGAAGTGTTTTCAGTCAGTTAAATCAGTAATGAAGTGTGGGATGTTGTCAATCAGAACAAACTAAGACAAAGGTGCATGTGCTGGCTGAGGTGAGTCCACTCTCCTGTCCTCATCCCAAGCCCTTACAGAGTGAGCTACACTGCTGCCACTGCCCACATTGAGAAGCCTTGAGGAATTCTTAATCAAGTTTTTACACCGCAGTTAAATCTGACACTGAATAATTGTCCCATCCCTAGCTGCAACTAATCAGGATCATGTTGAGGTGCCTTGGAAGCCACCATTTCAAGTTGTTTATTAGTCTACTTAGACATTTGCATCAGTCTTATTTCAGTCTTTTCCGAGCCCTGCAGAATAGTGGGACTTGGGAAAATAAGGTCCATGAAAACTTTGGATGCCTGAAGAGGTGGTCTTGGGAATGCATCGAATTAACACTGATTTCTTGTTGCTTTTTTGCATTGGATTTGTTTGATGTAATTTTAAGAAACATGTTTGACCAGCCTGCTTCTTTGATAAGACCAAATCAGATCTTAGGAGGGTCCTGCCAGCAGCTAATTGTCAGGTGAATTGTTCCTACTGGTGGTCAATTGTTGTTGGATAAGGGTTTTTTTTCCCCCCAAAAACATTCAACCCCCCTAGCAGGGACATTTAATTTGTTTTGGTTGTGACTAATTTTTGCCTCTCAGCCTATTTAAATTTTTAAAGCTTATTTAAATTAACTGTTTTTCAGCTTAAAAAACATTGACACATTGGTGAGGATTACACAATGCATAGACAAACACAAAAACAAAGAGGGAAAAAAACAGCCTGGATCCTCCTCGGGCTGAAAGAACCATCTCCCCCAACAGTGGTACAAGGACAGCCAGCAGATATAGACCGGTTTATTCATTTCCTGATGGCAGAAACAGAGTTAAAACTGACATCCACTCTGAATCAGTTAAGTAGAAATCTATATATAGATGGAGTAGAGACAGAAAGATGGACGGACAGACCAATAAGAGAGACATGAAAGGGTTTCTTTTATTTACTTAAGGATCAATTGATTTCAGCACTCATTTTAAATGTGTAACAGATATACCGTTTAGCTTTCAATTTGAAGTTTAACCTTACACATGATTTAAAGTGGCTGGAAAACACTTCCTCTCCACCATCCCACCCCTATAGCAGAAAACAATCATAGGACAGAACAGTTGTTCTGCCATCTAATCCCTCTAGCATAAAATAATCTCTCCTGTGAGAACAGTTACTAACAGTTACTTCATTAGGACAGAAAGTCACTTTCTGCTATCCAACTACAAACTTAATCCCTGTGGCAGCATTATTGTGAATATACCTTTTACTCATTTATAAAATACTCTTACAATTATATCAATCCTCTAAATATTTATAATTTGAATACATAAATCCTGAGACATTCACTGAAAAAAGAAAAACTGACCTCTGTCGGCTTGGTTAATGGACTGTTTCAAGTTTGTGACATCGTTGGAAATGTGTCTTCAGTGATCTGTGCAGTTGAAATGAAAAAAAAAAAAAATTGTACAGCCGAAAATTTGCAAACGCACCCCGTACGGGAAGCCGCTGCCAGCGTGAGTTCGAATACGCTGTTCTTTAAAATATTCAAGGTAAGATAATCCAGGGGAAAAATGAAGTTCTCGCAAGCTTTTTGCTTGATGTTGATGCGTTTTAATAGTTTTTATGCAAATTCATTTAAAGCACTTTTAAATTGTTACGGTATTTGTTTAAAGAGAGCACTTTTAAACTTTTAAGGTCATTGGTATTCTACTGGGTTTTCATTGGAGCGTTTTCTAAATGCCCTTTGGTAGTTTTCCCTTGGTTTAGTAATTCATTTAAAAGGTAGTTTGTTGAAAATTCAGCAAAAGGTATTTTATCGAAAATTCGTCAAAAGGTATTTTGTTGAAAATTCTTCAAAAGGTATTTTGTTGAAAATTCTTCAAAAGGTATTTTGTTTGTTTTGGTGGTGAAATTACATCTTTTTTAAGTACGTTACTGTAGAGTCCAGCCTAACAAATGGGTACAGTATCAGTATCTAGAAAAAGTAACTATGGCAACTTCATAAAAATGGCACAAGCAGAAACACACCAGTGATCTACTTTGCCACAGCAAATGCAGTCATGCTACTAAAACTTCAACTATGGTACATGACACCAGGTCCATTCCAAGTTTTACTCTAAACCTTTCAACCAAAACAAGTGAGCCTGTAATCTGCCCCAATGCTTGCAGGATTTGAAGGTCCACCTGAAAGAGAAATTCCTGCGAAGGTCCACCTGAAAGGTTCCAGCGAGGGTCTACCTGAAATAATCCATGAGAGGTCCACCTGAAAAGTTCCTGCGAAGGTCCACCTGAAAAGTTGCTGTGACTGTTCCCTCAACAACAACAACAACAACAACAACTACATCAACAACCCCACCACCACTACAACAACCAAATTAACTACAGCCACAGCAGAAACAGAAAAACCAGCAGCAGCAGCACCACCACCCGCAACACCCCACAAGAATTAGCCGTTCTCCGCTCTTGCTGAGCCGCCCCAGTGCGCTCATTCAGCAGCACCGGGGTTGCAGGCTCACCAGCCCTGGAGGACGGCTTGACTCTTCAGATGGGGTGAGTAAGAAAATCTGTCCTACCATTGATGATCAAAAAAAATGGACTCCTTCCTGCGATTCCTCCTTTACAACCTGAAAATCAAGGATAAACACAGTTAATTGTTTTGCATCACAAATCATCTTTCAATAAAATATATTCCCAAGACATCCTGACATATTTACACAAAGTTTGAAATCTTTTTCATCTATATACTGAAGGATCTGAATTTTGTGTTTAGATAGTGAACACATCTTCAATTTTCAACACCAACTTCCTTTATCCATCAGGCAGAATATCACTAAATTTACAACCATGAATTATACTTAGTTTTGAGGTGGAAATATTAAAAATCTAATAATGGATTTCTGAATATTTAAACTTTAAATCTCATTTTTGTGCTTTAGAGTGATGAATATGTACTTTGGTTTAGTAATACTTATTTGGCTTGAATGATATTGGACAACAATGCTGTAATACATTTTCATGCACTAAACATTTAGATTATTTTTGTGTTTAAAAGAGAAACAAGACTTTTTTTTAAGTGCATGAAAAAATTTTAACTTTCCATAATTTGTTTTTTTTTCCATTTTGGGATCTTTTTTAATTTACTTTCATCCATTTATTCATCGGTGGAGCCAGAGGGGAGCATTTAGGGCTTGAGCCCTTATTGTTGTCCTGTTATGGGGTGGTGCCGAAATGAGTTGAAAAACACAGAAGTTAGCATTTAGCACTTCCTGGTTAGCATTGGCATAGCATAATGGATAGGAACCTGAAATAAGTCCTCAATGAACATGCGTACTGATGTTGCCTACTTTTGAATTTAAAGTCTTATGTGTTTTTAAAAGGCAGTTGCTAACGAACTGCTAATAAGGACTACAAAAATGGCCAGGGTCTGTACCTTCTGATTATTTATCAATCAATACTTCATACACCATTGCCATATCCACGGCTGAAAAAAATAAACCATTACATTGTCATATTAGTGTTATTTTACTCTACATTCAGTCAGAGCATTGACAGGCAGCAGCAGCATGACCCACTGCTTGGGCTGCTTAATTAATGGCAAAAATCAAACCTGCAATTATTTTGATATTGAGATTATAAAACATGATTTCTCACTGATTTTACCACATGCAATAATGAGACTAAATTGCACTTTAAACCATCATTAAAATTCTAGTAATAAGTGAAAAATACCGAAAAAGGAAGACAAGTTCAGCACGCTCTGGCACAGTAATTCTTTAATCTCATTCAGTTTTCTTAAAATGTGAGAGGCAGTAACTGGAAATGAAAATGGATTAATTGCTCAGCATATTGTCTAATGTAGGCCTGTGACTGGGGCAGCATTATCATTAACTGCACTCAGGACACAGAGTCCATTTTCAGGTCTCTAAAAACTGCGGGTAAAGCTAAACATGGTACAAACATTTTTATTTAACCTTTATTGAACCAGGAAAAGAAACTCATTGAGATTAAAAATCTCTGCATAACTGCAATGTGTGCATGTGGCACAAAGTCAGTCATGTCATTCAAAGCATGTCATGATGCCAATTATGCAAAAATGAATGGACCCCAAAGTTGCCAACTTTTTTTTTTTTTTATCATCTATAATAGATGTTAAAAGTCATCATTAGTAGGCATCTCAGTGACTGCTCTTTTTGCAAAGTCTTTCCTGCACATAAAATGTAAAAGTTGAAACAGTGACCTTAGTTAAAAATGGACACCCCAATATTTGTTCATGTCTTGCCTCACTCTCAAGTCCATAACAAGCAGGTAGACACCATTCTTTCGACTGTGCGTCCAGTAACAAGAGACAGACGAAGCTTGCCCACCGTTAGCTAGCTAAGCTCAAACATGGGGAGTCAATGGGTAGCACTAGCTTGCCTCTGCCTACGGTCAGATAAACTCTTCAGCAACTCTAAACTGTCCTGTGTGCTTGTTATGACTCATTTTTTTACCTGTTACGTTATCTTCTATCTTCATATTATCTTCTACTCCTAAACAGGCTTAGTTTCGTTGACCTACTTCTGCGGTGGTATTCAGGAGAGATGAGACCTTTGAGAACGAGTCTCTGAATCATCCTTAAATTTGCAGGCAATTTGTATTTAGTAATGACTCACAAACGAAAGGCTCATGCACAACTACAAAATCTGTTCTGTCGTTCACTCAAGAACTGCTCAAAGACTCAACCTGTTCGCAAAGGTCACATCTCTCGTGAAGTATGCGTATCCACTGCGGAAGTATGTCAACAAAACAAAGCCTCTGTTTAGGAGTAGAATAATAAACCATCATTGTGATGGTAGCTTAGATAAAATTTGTCATTTTCCAAAAGACTTATTAGCACTACTGACACTTATCACAGTAACACTGATATTTAAGCCATAGTCAGTTTATCTTGAAATCCCATTTATATTTCACTTGTAGGGAGTAAAATTGAATACAATCACAAGAGTTAAATATTTATGAGTTGATTTATTTGAAAGTTTTTACAAACAATCCTGTATGACAGACAAATGTACATCTACCTTCAAGCACAAAAACCAAACATTGTAATCTTTAACTGACAAACTTACCCTTGAGTCATTTTTAAGAAAAAACATGACTAAAACAAACTTAAGCAGCACTGACAATTCAGAACTGATTTATTTCACTACATTTTATTGTCACTCATTTGAATTAAATTGTTAAGTGGGTTTACATGGCCAACAGTTTAATGGAGCATTCATTTGGCAGTTTTTCCGACCCTTTCAGTAATAATCGACAGAGTTACATAATTCTGATGAGTGGATTCTATATTGCAATATCATGTTGAATTTGTCTAAAGAACAGTTTACCTGGGCCCACCCCTTATGTGAACAACAATTTTGGACTTAAGCATAATACATTATATTATATGGTGTCAACCTGGGCTTTTGAAAACTAAACATCTTTACTACTCTCCACCAGATGCTGTCATTTTACCATCTGAAAAACAAGTATTTAACACTGCATATAAAACGCATGAAAATCAGTGTTGCTGCTTAGTCACTAACATATCCCAGGTTATAATAATTAAAAAAAGATATACATTGCATATAGTGTTCAACATAATTTACTTTTCTAGTTTATTTCAGGTAAAAACACCATAGCATCATGACAATAACCGTAAATCTAAAGGATTAAAATATTAATTAGTATTTGATGTGCATGATTAGGGCTGATATTTGTTTAAAAAAAAAATCAGTCAAAAACAGTTGGGAAGAGCAATTTACATTATTTTTACACATCTGCCTCAGGAAAAGCATATTTTTTGTGCTTCGGTACAAGGTTGAGTATTTGACCTTTGCAAAAAATGTTGACAATCTGTGCTTAAATTCAACATCATGAGTAACAGATTGCACAAACACATTCTCACTTATACCCGTTAAAAATATTAATATATTAAATCAGTTGGGCCAAACTTGATTATAATTTGTTATTCTACCAAAAGTAATTGCTGGAGTGATCACTAAATGAAGTGCTTTTCATTTACTCGAGTACAGGCATCGAGTGCTACTTGTGTTATAAAAATAATATCCAAGTTATTTTACTTTTTGAGCACAGTCGTGTTGTACTCCTTGTACCCCTGCAGGTTGCTAAAGTGATCCAAAATCCAAAAGCACACAGCTTCCCTCACCTTTCGGTTAGGAAGAGTAGGCCAAGCCGCCTGGAGTCCGAGGCACTGGAGTCCAAGCCACCTGAAGTCCGGGAGGTCAGCTGGAGTCTGTGAACAGAGGGCGACTTCCAGGGCTGTGAGCAGAGGCCCATGAGGAAGTGCCAACACCTGTGCTTCCCAAGTGTTCACTTGGGGCTGTCTGCAACAAAAAAGTGTAATCTTGTTAATCGTATGCAGGGCAACTACAGTTTTCACAGCCTAAATACACATTTTTACAGCCTGGTTTAAAAATGGCTTCAGTTTTAAACTTTAACAAAACTATGTGCTCTCACTGTGAGGGGGTGATTTTTTATTTTTTACTCACTTATGGACCCACGTACAAAAATCCCAGCTACCTAAAATCAGCTCTAAAAGTAATTTTTCTCCATTTCAAATGAGTCTTTAAAACTGACTTCAGCCTGAAATAAACATATCAAATTTTAATTATATTTTTGGGATTTTAACCTTTAAAAGTCCATTATTTTTAAAACAAGGTTTTTTTTTTGTTATACAACACACATTTAAAAAAAATCTTAATGGATATTCTGGATTTTGCAGTGGTCTAATTTGGTCCTTCTTGCCAACAAAAAAATGGTGTTAAAATCAGGGATGGGAAATTTTGAGGGACACATCTGTATTGCCAGAGGGCCATTCTTTGCAATTTGAAGGGTACATAAAATACACACAGAATAAAAAAAAGACTTCACATTTTAAGTATCTAAAGTTAAAAGTAAGTTGCAAAAATCAATCTGATGGGCTAAATACAGGATTTAAGCCAGTTTCAGCCACTTTTTGGTGAAGGTAACGGAAAATTGACTGGTTTTAAAGGCATACTTTGTTTTTGCAGATGTATGAAAAGGAACATTTTTGGAAACCACCTCTTCTTAACCTCTTTCCTTGTATCACCCTCTTTCAAAAACAAAAAACAAAAAAGACAAATAAAAAAAGAACATTTTTAAAAAAATTGAAATAAATCACATAATCTTGATCTGGTCTTAAATGTTAAAGTTTAAAAATTATTTTCAACGTTTTTGTCTACATATTTTAAAACCAAATAAATAAAACAGCCATAAAATGACCATCTAAAAATTGAACATAAATTATATGTCTTAGTCTTTTACAAAATAAAATGCAACTAAAGCCAGCAACTCCATTAAATTACAGACAGAAGTCATGGAGTTTTATTAAAACCAACTCAATAAAAGGCAAACTTTAAATAGCTGCGGCTGTAGGTCTGCTTAATTTTCTTCTCTATATACTCCACCACTGTTGCCTCAAAAGCAATTTTAATAATTGTTTGGTAATGATTTCACATTTGTTCCATGAAAAGCCTGGTTTGGCCGCCCTACACTTTAAAAAACTCTGGTTTAGGTCATGCTTTCCTTTTGTGTGAAGAGGCTCTTCAGTCCTGGGTTAAAAATCTAAATGTAAATCCGTTTGGAAGCTTAAAGACTTTCAAGACTATTGGATGAAACATTTTAGTATCGTATCGTATCGTTTTAAAATACGGTATTAAAAGTACATAAGTACCTAGGGGAATTTTATTTAGGCTAATTTTATTTTTTTTTCAACCTTAGTCCCCCAGCATTAGCCGACTTTATCTACAACAAACTACACAAACTTGAGCGAGACAAATGCTGCTAAAAACTTTCAAACAGCGTAAACACGAGCACACGAATCATAAAAGTTTCGTAAAGCTCTTACCTTTAGCACAGGTGTGTCCGACAACTCCAGACTGACGGGGAGGGAATTTCAGCCATCTTTGAACCTGCTTTCATTTTACTTTTTGCAAATGAATCCATTTTTTCTTCATTTAATTGCAGGTTAGGCTTCTACACCTCAACCTAGACTGGTACTAACTAACTAAACTAAACTAACTCCTAGTCTCCGGCAGTATGTGTGTTGCTGCCGCCCTCAGAGCCAATCGGCAAGTCCTCTTCAGTGCGTCCTCTTCGCCAAAAGGGTGAAATGTTTGGACCGCCACACATTTAACCACTTTGTCACTTGACCTACAACAGATGGAGCACACCTGCAGGCGCGGGGCGGGGCGGAGCTATACCATTAAGTACACCTGTGCAGCGCATCCTCGAGTGAGTGTCAATAAGCTTTGGTGAATGTAATTCTGGTTAATTATGGCCTCTAGACTAGTGCTACTAAAATACAACCAGAAATAACATTTGCGCGTTTCCTTCTTCTTCAGTTAAAAAGCAGCTGATGATGAGTCGATGGGAAGTATGACTCTTTTAAGTGATCCGGATCTTTTGGCTCAACTCAGTGATGAGATCCAACTCTCTCCCAAACGACTCTTCATTAAGTATACCCTTTTGGCCTCATTAAATAATCCAAATGTATCTAACAAAAGTATATTAGACTGTTATTAGACTTAAGTGTATTATTACAGAAAAAAATGTAATTTTATACAAACTGTAATTCCACTGTGGCTGGGAAGTTGTGTTAATATGAATAAAAACTGAAAATGTGCAAATCCTTTCGACCTAAATTCAATACAAGACAAGGTATACAATGTTCAAACTGATTAACTTAATTGTTAAGACAATGGAGATGTCGTATTTCCACCTACAAGGCTTCAACAATTAGTGTCCTCAGTTCCGAAATGTTTATTTAGTGTTGTGTAACACACTGGTAAACATGGCCCTGTCCCAGCTTTTTTTGAACGTGTTGTCACATCAAATTCAAAATGAGTGAGTATTTGCCAAAAAAAAAAGAAAAAGCAACAATTAATATAACCTAAGAGTGGCAGTTTGTTTATTTTATGAAATCATATCCTGACACGCCAGACAGACAGTTCCATATATCCGCCATGGAAATATTTCACTAGTCCATACAGGACATGCAGGATTTCACTGCAAGGTTACATCTGTAATTGAGTTTCATAACCAATTAAAAGTATTGAAAAGAATTGCCAGTTACAGTATTATTTTGTTAGTTCTCCTTATGATACTTTTTATGTTACCTAGTTTTTACCTGACCGAAACAACACAGAAACCAATATAATTAAAGATAAACTATAACTAATATTCCCCCATTCAACCTGTACATTTTAACAAGATTATTTTGCGGTTGGTAAGTATATTTTTGTAGAGTTTCTTTTACAATAAATAATCTTAAACAGAGCATTAGACCTGAAAATTCTGCACTTTCAAATCAACATCAACTACATTACATTTATACAAACAAAATGCTCTACGCTTTTTAAAATATAGAACTATATCAATTTATCAGAAAAATTCAACTTATTGCTTCGCCCTGGTGTCAATGATAAACAAACTAAGCTCCTGTTACTGATAACAGTGAAATAAAAGAAATTCTTACATACTCTGATAAATGCACAAAAAAATCAACAAGCTTAGTGAAGTCTCTCTGTTGCTCTGACCTTGGATCCAAACCTCCATTACAGAGCGGATGAAGATCTATGATTCACAGCTGTTCCTCCACCATCTGTTCTGGTGCATGCAAGAAGAGAAATACATGTAGGTCGCTAAAAACTTCGTATGGTCATTAAGCCCCCATAGTTTGCATGATGCTTTGACAATACTATGGCTAATGAGAAGCAGATGGACAGGCAGTAAAACTGATTATATATATTAGAGTCAAAGGTTGGTGGTAAATGGGGATTAATGGAAAATGGAAAACTTTTACTTTGTTGAAAGGAAAGGAATATGGAGGGATTTATACATAAAGCAACAAACTATTTGTACCAAAGGGTTCAGCTAAAGGAATTTAGCACAACACTGATTGGAATAAAAAATGTGCTTGACTCTCAAATTTGGACCAAACTCATACAAAAAAGCTTCCTGCTGAAAAATAAAATTCTCAGTCTACTTCATGACCAGCTGGGGGTAGCAGAGCTCCACTTTAAAAACACATTGAGGCAAATTTAAAATATGCTTAAATATATGCTTCTCATTTTAATAATCTGGCTTCATTATTCCATTCAGTGGTCAAATTTAAAACTTTTCAAGCAATCTCAGGGTGCTCTTAAAGCTTTTTTTTTTAGCATCTTACAGTTGTGAATCATATAAAAACAGGCATGTCTATAGAAAGAGGAACAACTGAAGAAAAACAGAAAAAAGGCCTCGTAAAAAGCATTTGAACAGATAACTGCTTAGAAATTCTTTGTGAAAATGTTAATGTCAGATTAAAGTATTTTTAGTTACTGCCTAAGTTTCGTCCTTAAAAGAATCTATTATTTTTATCCAAGCATTATCCATTGACTATTTTCAAAACAGTGGTATTTTTACAACTATGACTGTAAAATACTCTCAAACTTTTTTTTTTCAACTCACTAAAAAATGAACAAACTGTTTAAATAGGTCATTGTCACGAAAAAGAGTTGATTACAATTTCAGGCACTTTTTCTTTTGATCTATTGTTGACAGAGGAGTAAGCTTGATTTCAAGATAAAATTCAGTCACAAATTTGATAACTTAGGACCCAACTTAACAATGTCGTTGAGGACCTAAAGCAAAATTTGAATGTTGACATCAGTGACTGGGAACTTCACTCAGAGTTCAACCTTATGACTGGAAAATATTTGAGATTTTAAACTGTAAATGATAGAGTAGTGAAAATTTATGTTCTTTTATGATATACATACACATATAGTTCATGCTTGAACAAGAAAAAAAGTCCCCTGGGACCCCCTTCTAAAATCTGCAGGAAGTGAGCTCAAGGGTTAAAGCCCATTTTTTGTTACTCTGGCCATTTTCAAGCCCAGAGAGGCTGGTAGCATCTCTGGGTGATGTTGATGGCTTTTGCTTTGTATGGTAGTTTTAACTTGAACTTGTTAGAAGAAATGATGGACTGCATAAACTGACAGTTGTTTTCTGAAGCTTTCCTGAGCCCATGTGGTAATATTTTTTACAGAATGATTTCGGTTTTTAATGCAGTGTCATCTGAGGGACTGAAGGTCATGGGCATCCAGTATTGGTTTTTGGCCTTGCTACTTATGTGCAAAGATTTCTCAGAATTCTCTGAATCTTTTGTTGATACTATGGAATGTAGATGATGAAATCCCTAAATTCTTTGCAATTGTACATTGAGAAATGTTCTTTTTACACTGTTAGACTATGTGCTCATGCAGTTGTAAACAAAAAAGTGAACCACATTTCCAATTTTGCTTGTGAGCGACCAAGCCTTTAATTGATGCTCCTTTAATACCCAATCATGACACTCATCGGTTTCCAGTTAACCTCTTCACCTGTGGAATGTTCCAAACAGGTGTTTTTGAGTCTTTTCTTTGTGGTGTATTAAGTTGAATATAGGCCTAAAAGGATCTGCACATAACTGTATTCTGTTTATGTTTATGATTTACACAGTGACCAAACTTCTGAGAATTGGGGTTTGTACTATTAAGCAATGTTTGGAATTAAAAACAAGAACTTACTTGAAACTGGGTGATGGACTTGTTTAGTTGTGTCTATGTTATTGCGTACTTTACAAGAAGCATGTCAAACTTCAAACATTTGGTACTGACAATTCTTCTACAAAGGATGATTCCTGGATAAACAGACATTCATCAATGAAAAGAGTGTTTCTTGTTTGCTTCTTAGCAGCATTCCCTTTTAAGATTGCTCGCCTTCCTTGATGACAACTTTTTAGTGAGCGAGGAAAATGTGAACCTCTTAGTAGCTGGTGCTGTTTTGGACCACAAGGGGTCACTAGTGTCCAACTCATCCCCCTTTTAATTCTCTCCTCAGCCTCATTGAACACCCTGTTCTTTAGTTACCTCACTCCCTCTTAGGTGCTCTCATTCACAGTCTACATCCACTGGACACATAGCTGTGTTTGTGTGCATCTACCTTCATGCCAGTCTGTTGTTTTTATCAGGAAATCAGCAGAGCCGTGGTCATCCATCGGCCATGCTGTTTCCTGGTGATGAGGCTCAAAGTTATAGACCAATATTAATAAATGGTAGCCCTGGCAACAGTGTTCAGTGTGTGAGTCAGAGGAGCTCAGCAGAGGGGAAGGCAGGGCACTGTGGCCGAGCATGGATGAAAAACTAACCGAGGCTCGCACTGAACCATTGTCACATCTGTAATGAAGGAGAGAGGGGAATTAAAATCAAATAAGCGTGAAGTAAACTGCATCAATGAGCCCTTTCTGTAATGGAATCATTTAGGAGGTTTTGGCAGTGAAGAACTTAGAGATTTGTTTGTATTGAAGTAAACAAATAACAAACCCACATCCCTATAAACTGAAGCAATTACATTAAATGATGTAAGGATATAACAGTAAACACTGGAGGGAATAAGAGATGGATGGTTCCCCTGCTGCTCTGAGACTGTTGGGATACACATACTCATATGTCTCTGAGGGGAGGATGATATTTTTAAAGTAACCACAGCGGTTGTTGTGGATTTGTCGGCTGTTTATCCGGATATAATGCAGCTAAACTAGTGCAGACTTTGGACTCCAGCCCCCAGAGCTCTATCAGTTTTTTACAGCAGTCTACAGAGGGAGAAAAGGTTACGTAGAGTGAAATTTAATGAAGAAACTTCAAGACAATTGATGAGGGGAGGGGGTAAATACTTAGAATAAAAACTGGTATGAGTTGCAGTCGTCTTCAGTTATGCAGCAGTTGAGATTTTGTGCCTTCAGTCACGTATACACAGTGCAGTCCTGTATGCTGCCGTCACTCTGTATTAAGTAAACAACAACTGGCTGTGTTGGGGTCACTCACTTCCAATCTGCAAGCTGCCTTTGTTTGCTGTGCCACTGCAGAGGCCCAGAGAAGCTGATTACAAATCTCAGCACTTCCACAGATTACAGCTACGTTACAGAAGGAGACTGTAGCAGTACTTGAGGCAGATTTTACAGCTTAATATTGCTGCAAAAAGGCTTCGAGTCAAAGTTGTACAGATTTTCTTTGTTGTTTGTTACTATTATAATAAAAAAGTGATTGGTGAATTTGTCGATGGTTTGGGTTTCTCCCACATCATGGTGATTGGTAATGAGACGCTTTGCTGGTCTTCTATATAAATCAGAGGAGAGACATAAGTACATTTCTTCTTTGAAGGCCATACATCATAATCCTTCTGCTTGTTTTTGTATACTAGTGATTCCAAAAATCTGTCAAAGGCTGTAAACTTTGGATTAATGGCATGATCATGTACAAAGTTTCACAAACTTTCCCTGTCTTTTGTGAAAGTGCTTTTAATTTCTTTGTTCACACAGATGTAATGCAAAGTAATAATCTTTTACTTGAGATTAATATTAGTTTATAACCAAGCACTCAGTGTTAGGTCGGGAATCAATGCATGTTTATGTTGATGCTGTTGCCTGTTGACAGGATCACTCAAAAAGTTAAGAAGAGAGTTCGATGATTTTTTTAGGAAATGTTGGTCATGGCACAAGGAAGAAGGGAGTCCAATTTAGTAGTGATCCAAATCTGAATGTGGATACTGGATTTTTTTCAAGAATTTGCTAACAGTACGAGACAGGGCAGTTTTCCACATTTTTGCCAATAACTCAATCGACAATGTTGGAAATGCCTTGGTGGAGGTTTATGATCTCAAAGCACTTCTACTGTAGAAGTATGGTGGCACAGCAGGTACTGCACATGCCTCATAGCAAGAAGGTCGCCAATTCGATCCTTGGGCCGGTCAGGGCCTGTCTGTGTGGAGTCTGCACATTCTTCCTGTGCATGTGTGGGTTCTCTCTGGGCACTCCGGCTTCCTCCCACAGACCAAAAACATGCTCATTAGGTTGATTGGTGACTCCAATTTGCCCTTATGTATATGAGCCATTATAGCAACCCCAAAAACAACTCAGGGTTAAAATGTTTTAGTCATACATCTCCTCATGTTTGATGAATTAAAAGAAAAACACTGGTCAGCCATAATCAGCAAACATTCAACCTGGATTACAGCATATTTTGCCTAACCCAGTCAAAGACAACATGACAGCTCTAGAAATAAGAAGCCAAAATATCTCACATGCCCATGTGGCTGGCAGCAATATGGGTGAAAAGGACTGATGTCAGTTTGAATTACATATTATTGGTTGATATGTGGCTCCAAATTGTCCTTATGTATATGAGTGTGAGCATGAATGGTTGTCTGTCTCTCTATGTGGCCCTGTGATTGGCTGGTGACTGATTCAGGGTGTACCCTGCCTCTTGCCCAGTGCTCGCCCCGACCCTGAAAAGACATAAGCAGTGTAGATAATGGAATGAATGGAACAACTCATTCAAATACTTCTTTGTGCTCAGGGGATGTTAAAATGGATAAAAATGAAAGTCCCTCACTGGCCTTAAAATAAATCTTTAACATCTGATGGAACCAAATCCTGTATAATGACCTTTTAAAATCCTTAAAATACAAGAATCTTTTCCTTTAAACTTTTATTTTCCTCTGTCAGCAATTTTCTATACCAAGTTCAAAACAGATGTCTATATTATGCAGTATTTATTTTAAAAGAATGACTTTACATCTGTGCTGTAAAGAATCTCAACATCTTAAAGAAATTAGGACATTTCAGCACCAGCCATATAAAATACTTGAGCATCTTTTTTTCTTTACGACACAATCCATAATTTGGGGTGCTTTGGCAGGAGAGAATATCTCCTCCACTCATTGAGATGACAAAGTGCTCTTAAACAGAGCCGGGGGTCCAAGTGAAACCAGATTGTTCGCAGAGATTGAGGAAGCAGGAGATAACAGGCGGTAAATCAGAGGTGGTGTGGCAGACAGAGGTTCAGAGATTCACAGATAGAAAAGGAGTAGCACCTTTCTGCAGTAGCAACAACCAGAGTTAAGCTTCTGAAAAAAGATCTATATGAGGTTGTGCTGATGTTTTCATTGCACCAGAGTTTAACCCACTTGAGGAAGAATTTCTGTATGGATGTTAAAGTGAATCATCGACATAGAAAGTAGATCAGTCTGTTCCCCTTGTCCATATGAAGACCTTTATAATCTTAAAGCTTGCTCAGAGTCAAGATTTAATTTCATCTCATTGAATAACACACAGAATGAACCATTAGCTTCAGTTAGACAACATCTCGCTTCAATCTAGGTCATCCCACCATAAAGTCTCTTTCTATCAAACATTACAGCTGGAAAGAGTTGAACAGTAGAGCATTATAAAGGAAAAACATTCTATCAAATCACATATTTAGCAAGAAATTGTTTGAATGACACTAAGTGAATGATGCAGTTGTACAAACTAAGCTATCAACATGTTGTCTGCTCTGAATTATGGCCCAATGCCCACACAGGGTTTGTTAGAAACTGATAGTGTTTCTTTTCCAGGCACTTTAATGTTAAAGCAGTTACCCAAACATCATTCAGCTTCTGCCTTAACAAACCTGATGCAGACATGCACAACATAGACAAAAAACATCTTGAAACATAATTGCCCTGAAGTGAGAAAGTGCTTTTCAAAGTATTTCCTATTTCTGTTAAGGATGTAACAACTAGTAGTTGCAGCCAACAAAATTTGGTGACATAAATTGTCACAGACAGCTTTGATTAATGCTTAGCTGTTTAGGTCATCCTAGATTCTTCGTACAATGTGCAAACATAACATTGTATTCTGGAGCAGATTTGAAGGCTGTAAGAGGAATTAATGTAAATAATAACAATAACAACAACCACAACAACAAAACAATAATAATAATATCAACAACAATAATAATGAATTAAAATAATATCAACAATAGTAATATTATCATTGTATGTGTCATTGTTATTATTATGTATTACTACACTATTTGATATAACATATCAAAGTCACAAAGACAAGACAAACCTCTGCCAAGGCATTTTTGACATCCTTACTCTCAAATACTGTATGTGGGAAACTGCCCCTTTGCACTATATTGTTGAATAACTCCTGAGCAAAAAATCTTCAATCTACATCTGTATTTGGATTACCATCAAAATCTCAAAAACATTATCTGAAAATTTCATCCAGATATGTTGAGACCTTTCTGAGTTATCCCTGAAAATGTGGAAAGCCCTCTATCCCAAAACTTCCTGGACCTACATCCATATTTGGATCATGAAAATCTAATCACATCCTTGTGCTATGATAAACCTTCCCTGAAAATTGTATTCAAATCTGTTGAGACATTTTGAGTTACCTTGTCCACAGACAAACAAACCAACAATTGGAAAAAACGCTGGCAAAAACATATTACTCCTTGGTGGAGTTAAAGATAAGAGTCATGAAATAATTGTACAAAGCAACATTTGACTAGTGAACTAATCAATTCAATAGCCAGTGACTAGTTGAAGACAGAAATAGTCATAGGGTCTATCCCTTATTTAAAAATAGTCTTGCTTCAGTCATCTTTATGACTGGCTGGCAAACTGTCCAGGGTGTAACCTGCCTCTTGCCCAATAACATCTGGGATAGGCACCAGCCCCCTGTGGTCCCTAAAGGGAAAAGCATATAATGGACAGATGGATGATGATTTCTCAACTGTCAGTCCAATATGCAAGGCTCTCTCCCACACATCTCATAAACCATTATACTTGAACAAACATTATACAGTGTTGCTTAATTTAAAGTCAAACGATCTTCAATTAAAAAAGGTAACATCAGCCAAGATTACTCAAGAAGTATGTTTTTTTTTTTTAATATGTTCAATGGAAAACACAATCCCTTAAATTGTAAAAATGTTCAAAATGGAATAAAAAGGTGGACGAGCCAACAAAAGGATAGACTTTACATCCCTAGAGCTATTGAGCTAGCAAGGCTTATAAAATGAAATTCACTCTTGCAACAAAATGCAATCATGAGGAGTCTCTTATTTCGACCATAGTTGAGAAGAAACTAAATTCAAACCAAAGAAATTCAGCAAAGATGATATAACATGAGCTGGCAAACTTTAAAGCAGGAATGTAGATAGAGCGACAGCAGATTTTGGCCAGTAGCTGATGATGGAGTCCTGAGTGCGATGGCCTGTCAATTTCAGCTGCAGATGAATGAGGTGGCCAGCTTTGATGCTGTGGCAGGTCACATGCTTGCTGTCCCTGGAAATGTGTATGTATGTGTGAGGTAATGGGGAGTGAGATAGTGAGAGAGACTGGGATTACTGGAAGGTCGGGGGCTGTCAGATGAGATGGATGCAAGACTACTTTGGTGCTCAAATACACACTCAGAGGTGGAGGGGTTTCAGGCCTAAGGCGTTGTTGCTTCACTTACGTTTGCACGTAGACCACATGTGCTGTGATGTTAACACACAGGCACGCCTGCTGAAACAGATGTGTGTGTACAAGCTGTGCATTCAGCTCTCAATGTGCATACATCCTATCAGGCTGCGCTCCAATCAGCACAATTAATGAAGAGGTATCATGTTTTACAGTAGAGCAGCATGTGGGCCTCTGGGGAACTAAGAGCTGAAGTCTGCAGTTCCTCAAGTCTGTCTCCAATAATGTAATCGACTTTTGGGTTTTGAGATAGCATGGTAACGGCAATTTGTGACTTGGTTGAGTTATGTTCCTTAACAAGGCCATCACATGCAATCCGCCACTTTGCACAGACCAAAGACCCTCATGAATACCTACTGTGTAAACACTGTACACTTGAGAAGACGCATGGTGGGGTAATGTGTCAGAAGATATTTAGCAATGATCCCTTAACAGGGTTTTATGGAAGAACTTACAGCTTTGAAGAGTTTCATTAGGTGACTGAAGCCTTAGAAAACCTTGAAAAAACAGAGAAAATCCCGGGATAACCCCAAAATTGCTTCCCACTTGGAGCTTAGCGTCAATGAAAAAAATATCAAAGGATGGATGACCACAGACACCATTTCAGCTCAAGGCTGTGGCGAGACACATCTTAAGATGAGCCTCGAAACAAAACATTTTGGATTTGTTTCAGGAATAATGCCCACATTCACAGACTCATTTTGGGGAAATGAGATCGACTTTGGTTTGAGGTTTAGATGTAATGGCTATCAAGTCTCAGACTTAAGACGTTTTTTAAATGTATTTTTTTCTATATAAAGTAAGAGCTAGGGCTGGGAAATATGGACCAAAACAATACACGATATATGAACATTTAAACATGATATATCTGCTCTTTTTCCATAAAGAAAAAGCAAAGAGTTTTTGCAGAACCAGAATCAGAAACCTTTATGACTGTTATGAAAATCAAATAATATTAACAAGTCCAGACATCTTATTGATAGCTGTCCAGCAAATATGTCTTTCA
The DNA here is from genome assembly GCA_037902135.1 of Cetoscarus ocellatus. NCBI lineage: Eukaryota > Metazoa > Chordata > Actinopteri > Labriformes > Labridae > Cetoscarus > Cetoscarus ocellatus. The sequence continues at coordinate 1,759,571 of JBAMNC010001016.1, forward strand.
CCTGACATTACACACTCGTATGACAACTCCATGGTGAGAAGAAAGGCTACCTCTGCTTTACACTACAGGCTAGAAGTGCTCTAAGAGCGCAAACCTCCGCCAAGGCATTTCCAATATTGTTGGGCATGTTGATAGCTCAAAATTGTCTTATCTACTAATTAAAACAAAACCTTTAAAATAACCTTGACCCACATCCAAATTCAGATCACCACCAAAATCTAATCAATTAGAAATCATTTAAAACTTTTCAAGCTATCTTGCTAACAGACAAGTGGATAAATAGACGAACAGACAAATGCTGGAAAAACAAACTGCCTTGGGTGGGATAATTATTCAACAGCCGTTGTGGTCAAAAATAAGTTTTAACCAGATTAAATTCTATTTCTGATGAAGACATTGCTGTTTTTTCTACTTAATCATTGATGAGGAGACAGGCTGAAATTATACTTACAGACCAATTTCACAGAGAAATCCCAGAAAGGAGCAGAAAGCGGATTAATGATGCCACATGTTCAACTGTGACTATTGCAAAAACAATATCACAGAATATATTTCTTTTTACACTGGCAAAATTTGTGTGCCAGTTTGATCAGAATTGTTTTACTTCAATACAGTCACTGACAAAATTAGTCAGTGAAAGTTACAGCTGATAGTGGATTTGATATGATAAACATATGACATTAACAAGTGAATGTCAGCATGTTACAAACCATGTTCTGACAATGAAGATTTCTCTTTTTTAATAGTTTTTCACTTTTCACATAGTTTCTTTATAGCACCTTTGAAAACATGGGATAACAAAGTGCTATGACAAACAGGAACAAACAGAAAACTGAAGCACAAGAACTTAAGCACAAAGGAACCAACCAAAAACAACAGGAGACACAAATACACCTGTAGATTTTTATCCCACTGTTGGTGTCGGGGAAGGATTCTTCGTAATTATGGCACATTCTCAAGAGGAATTTTTGATCAGTTTCACTGTTCTGGATCAGAATTCGCTGTTTTGAAGTATTAAAATAGTCTCCTTGATACTGCACAAGAGAGGTAGTGTTTTTGTGCTGACCTGTCCCGGTGCAACTGGTGAAGTGCTGGCATATTTGTCAGAGTGCAGGATGATATCAGTGTGCGCTAGTTGTTAGGTGACAGAATCTGGTCACAGTCCTCAAGGGGGCTCTGGACCCTCACCAGAGAGACTTGTTACAGCTCCATTTGTTTATCAGAGTGTTAAATTCCAAACTGCTGAGGGAATAACCCACCCTGCTGCGGGCAAAAGGAGGACAATCGGAAAAGAGAACAGTAGATGAGTGTTGGTGTAACGGGTATGAATGATAAAAACCTGATAAACGCTGGAGAGAGTGTATGACATGTAAAAGGGTCAGCTGAGTATTCCTGAACAAGTCAGACTGATCCTTTGTTATCTTGGGTCAGGATGGAAATGGTAAAGGTTTGTGGTGCGTGAGCAAACACAGTCAGGGTTTTGTATTTGTGTGTGAGCATGAGCATGTGATACTTGCTGTTTTTTGGTGGTTGATAATAAAGGTCATATCATGAATAGAAGTCTCTATAAGGCATGGATGTCTGGTTTGAAAGCAGCCACCAGTTTGAGTTTTTAACTTTGCCAAACACTTTTTACCATTATTATTATTATTATTATTATTATTATTATTATTATTATTATTATCACAGAAAAGAGCAGTTAGAAGAATACCTTGTAAATCAGATTACAACCATCAAGAATGCACTATTAACCAGGAACTAACTGATGAGTTCAGAGCATAAACAAGAGTATTACAGGATAATCTACAAAATGTTGAATAAGGTGCATATGAGGGAATGTGACTCTAAGATTCAACTTGCACTGACAATTTTGAATGCACAGTATGTAAAATTTTTGAACCAAACTGTCTGCATTGATTGCAAGACAACTGCTCCTACACTATGCAAACATGGAGGACTGTATATGAATTGAGTTTTTTCGTTTCCTGAAGAGATACAAAATTTTCATACTTGTAAAACTCTAACAATCCACAATTACTGTCATTGTTGTCGTGGACATACTGAATTTAAGGGTGATTAGATTAGATTACATAGAACTTTATTAATCCCCTTGGAAAAACTCCCTTGGGGAAAATGGGAATATGATATGATATGGAGCAACATTTATTCTTTTTTTTAGCTAAATGGCAATATTCAATCTGTGTCTAAATATTTTTTTCAGATCAGTGATAAAAAAAGGATTGTTTTGATGCACAGGGCTATAAAAGCTGGAGGTTTTGGGCTGCATGTCAACCTTTTACATTGCCATCATATTGCATTTTGTGGCACTAATTTAAATTGTGGAAAATATTTGTCATACCTACGCATTTTTGGAGCCTGTTTTGGCATTCTCTGAAGTAAACATCGTTCTGCTGCTCATCAGAGCACAAATCATTGAGCCACTATTTTCCATTTCACCATACAGCCTCTTCTTCTTGAGTAGTGTTACTCCCATCTCTCTTTCTCTCCATAATGGTCGTGCATTTTAATATATTATCATTTCGCTTTTGTGGAGAGAAAGAAAGGCAGGGAAGTCTAAAAACAGTCATGAGAATTACATTACACGATTAGTGTGGAATAATAGAGCAGTAAGAAGGTTGCTGGTTCAGTCCCCATGACGGTCAGGACCTTTCTGTGTGGAGTTTGCATGCACTTCCTGTGCATGTGTGGGTTCACTCGAGCTTCCACCAAAAGACCAAATTCATTAGGTTGATTAGTGACTTTAAATTGCCCTGAGGTATGAGTGTGAGCGTCAATAGTTGTCGGTTTCTCTATGTGGCCCTGCAATTGGCTGACGGCCGGTTCAGGGTGTACCTTGCGCCTCGCACAATGTCAGCTGGGACAGGCTGCACCCCTGGCGACCCTGAAAAGCATAAGCAGTATGGATAATGGATGGACGGAGATATTTTTTTAGCTGTGTACAGTCCCGGAATACTTTGCCCGTAGCTCTTAATCTGATATTTAAAGCTTGTTACTATTCTAATAGTTCAGAGGTGGAAAAGCTACAAACGTATTGTTCTGAAGTAAAAGAACAATTGCCTTGATAAGATTTTACCCAAGTACAAGTAAAAAGTATCTATTTATAGCTTTACTCAAGTAAGTAAAAAGTAATTCCTTTAAAATGTTCAATATTCTGCCATGTCATATAAAAAAAGACAGTTACTGGCCTGTGATGTATCGACTGGTTGTTTCTTTCAGTGCTGTCATGTATTTTATTGAAACTTGACCCAAACACTATAATATAACCACAAAGTAGCAATTTATTTTGATATACAGTGCTTAACAGATCTATTAAACCACCACCCAATGCAAAGTTTATACCAAAGCTGCCCTAAATTAACAGCATTTGGCATTTACCAAAATCATTATGTTTTAGAAATAGTTAATATACCAGTATGTGTAAGCTCTTCCACTGAAATATTTTTAACACTAAAATACAATGATTATTGTTATCCATGAATTTTCAACTTGACTATTTTACAAAAAAAGAGAAAAAATAGTAAAGTACATCATTATTTCTTGATTAAGATATCAAATTAAAGTTATTTACCTGCATCCCTGAACAGAAAAACAATTCTTTTAATGGTTGATTAATGTCTGACTTCTCAGAGAAGCCCAGAGAGCTGGCACAAATATGGGTTTTAAAATTGAATGCCGTTTTAAATTCCTAAATCCTGCTCAAATATATGTCCAATAACAATAGTTTTTGAACGATTTCTAAAATATTTATGTTTTCTCTTTTTTGTGTCAGGTGGTCAAATAAATTTGTTAAGCACTGTATTTCAAACAGGCATCAATCTGGAAGCACAAACCTCTGTTGAGGCATTTCTGAGATTGTTCGCCCAGTTATTACCAAAAACTGCCCCATCACACAATGTCACCATGTCCTTTAAAAAAAAGTTTGTGAAACCGCATCAGGGTTTCGATTACCACCAAAATATAATCACTGTTACCTGGCTATGACCAACATTCCCTGAAAATCTCATCAAAATCTGTGCATAACTTTTTGGGTTATATTTCAGAGTGACTGATCAACAGTGATGTCCCCCTCAAATTTACCCAAGTAGCTAAAAATCAAGCAAAAAAAGTAATCATTGCATTTTTAAAAGAACTAATAATCAGAATAGAGCACACAAAAAGAATCACTGATAATACGGATGAAAAACAAAATACGATATAAATCACAGTTTGAATGCAAAAAATCCACCCAAAAGTATGAACAACAATCTAGTGTCCGAGTCACTGAAAAAATGTCACTGAAGAGAAGGGAAATACATTTTTACTTGGAGGAAGTCTTTGGAGGTAGTTTTGTTGATTTAGTGATGAACGTGTAGGTGGAAAATAACTACTTGTTACAGTTGAATACAGTTGATGTGCAGCAGGCCACTCTGTGGCTCCAAAAATAGCAAAGGCCCCAACCAGCAGGGTTTCCAAACAATGCACAGCACAGTGGACTCCATCAGACTTCCCCTGGCTGATATTCTGAGCCTGTTTAATGACCTCCGGTGGACAGAAAAGAGCAGTGGAGTCAGGCAGGAGCTGCACGGTCCACAGGAAGATATTGACTTAAGGGAGCAAAAGAAAACACCCAAACAAGCAGGCAGCCCAGCCAGTAAACAGGAAAATACACAAAGGAAGGCACCTGGCTCAAGTGTGCGGTGCCTTCAGGGACATGGGACACACTGCGGCCCATGCTGTGTTGTTTCCTATTGACACACAGCATTTCCTTATTTTCGGATATCCTGTGTGTGCATGTCTGTGTGTGTCATTGAATCTGTCATTGTGTCAGCTTGTTTATTCAACAATCTATAATGGGTATCATTAATTGCACTTTGGAATTTGCTCCATTTTAATTGCATAGGATGTTACTGTAAGTGAAGGAATGTTATTGTGCTCACTGATCTCCACAGATGACCAATACATCAGACACTTAGGGGATCTCCTGAAGCCCCACACAGACTTTACGTGACTGCAGCTTGATTAAAAGTGGATATATACCTCCTTCCTCTTATCCTTAATCATGGATAACTTTTAAGTAAATTACAGACAGAAGGTCGGAAACAAATGAGGAAAAAACTAATGAGAAATCATTAGAACATTTGCAGACTATCAACTTAATGAGCCGTGATTCTGCTTAGGGCGACTGCAATCAATATTTCTTCAACAATGGATCAAATAACCGTCTATAAAAACATTCATGATGTTATACTCAATATACTCAAAAACATTCATGATGTTATACTCAAAATTATGGACATTTTCTTCAACTTGAAAAGGAAGATGTTGAAGTCCTTAAAAATCCTCTGGAGAACACTACCTGCAATGCACCAAACACAAGGCAGGACAAGTTGATGACTGCATGGTGCACAAAGAGGAGCTTTTGAAAAGGCAGATATTCCTCCATGTGGCTAAGAAAAGACTAACAAAAGGCAAATCCATGCAAGCATGGTACAGCACAGCTAAATAAAAACATGCAATATACATTAAAAGTAATGGCGCAACAGGTAGTGCACGTCTCACAGTGAGAAGGGTGCTGGTTTGATCCTTGGAGTTTGTATGTTCTCCTCGTGCATGCATGGGCTCTGTCTGGGTCTTCCGGCTTCCTCCCACAGGCCAAAAACATGTTTGTTTTGTTGTCTGTCTCTCTATGTGGCCCTGCCATCGACTGACAACTCGTCAAGGGTGTACCCATCTCTCGCCCAGTTCCAGCTGGAATTGGCTCCAGTCCCCCGCAGCCCCAAAAGAGATAAGCGGTATATATACTGGATTGGTATTTAATGTTGATACCACAAAATATTATGATCAATTGTTCTATGACCAAATCCACAGCTGATAATGAAAATAACGTATTAAACCATGAAATCTGTTCAGAGATCCTAAATGACTAACCATTTTATGTGTTGGTGGTCTAAACAAATTAAACTTTTGGGGCTTACAACACCTGTGACATTGCCATTCTTGGGGCAATGCAGCCAGCATGGATATGACAAAAAGGTCAGTTGTTGCAGGATTAAATCTGTTGTATACACAAGTTAGCGCAGAGCATTAAATGTAAAGACCCTGTAGATCGACACAAAACAAAGGAGCCTCATGTTTCCCATATGGCTGCTGAAACAATGAGAGTATATGACGAGCTTTGGTTCGACTTACGTCTTAAAGTATTGCACTGCTCGTGTCCGCATATTCAGGAGCTCATAATAAGCTTGTCAGGGGATTAGTACGGTTCCTAACTTGACCTCCCGACCTTTCAAAATAAGACTTCTGCACAGACTGAGCAGCAACTGCAGAAAAAGGCAGTCACCTCTTTGAAGGGGCTTTTGTCCTGTCCTCACAAATCTCTCTTCCCCTCACCCCACCAAAGTCAGGCTGTGACCCCCCATTACAAAGGCAGAACTGCTTGTCAAAATCAGCCAGTCAAGTCAGGCCATTACGTGCACTAGCTGGGGGTTAAGCTGCGCTCTGAAAAACAGTGAAACAGAGCTGAGGCTGCTGTCACAGAAAGCTTTAAGCTCATGAAACACATTTTGGTTGAAGATAAGGAGAATTTGGGGAGCACTCCTGATTAGGCCGAACACTGTAAGTCCTTATTTTTGTGCTTGTAAGAATGTAGAATCTTATAACAATCCTTTATTGAAGCTGCCATGAAAACATAATGAGGAAAAATGGAGAAACTTAAAGAAGCCACAACACTTCAGTGGATGAAATTTTAATAATAGTGATGAGTCATTGTTTTGGTTGGAAAGGCAGCACCTCTATTATTTTTTATGAACAGAACTGAGGCAGAAAAATAACAAAAGTTTCATATTTTGGATGTTTAATATGAATATGACTACAATAAATCATCCCAGCATCAAAAAGTATAACACTAAATGGTATATACATGCTGCAACTATTAAACACTACGGCCAAAGAAAGGACATTTAGTGGGCCAGACTTGTCATTTCAGCCTTAGAAAACAATAGTTTATATGAATATTAGCAGGAGGCTCTGATTTTGTTGCCTCTTTTGGAAGGAGATAAAAAACAGACCTCTGGGCGATTAGACCCAAATGCTGCAACACTGTCGTGTGCACCACTTTTATAGGTGTCAGCAATGACCAATGGAAAATATGGAGCTGCTGCAGTCGGCACGCACACACTGACCTCAGTCGACATATCATCCAGTCAGCCCGTTAGTTCAAACACCTTCTTCCTCCCCCAGCTCTGATGACAAATCCTATTTATAGCACATTTCAGCAGTGTTATTACCGAGCGATACCTTTCACTGTACCCTTATCTACAATTCAGGGTGATTAAAACAGCCCCCATTAAGTCTTTATCACTGTGAACAATGTTATTTTAGCCTTTAGATACTGCTGACCCCTGTCATGCTGACAAACCAACCACATCACTGAGAGTTTTAGAGAAAGGAAAGAATAGAGAAAACATTGTTGTCATGATATATTTCAATGAGGGTGAGGTGAAAATCAAGCACATATAGTGGTGCATTAAGTCATTGTTGGACTGTTATTGCTCTGTAAGCTCAATGTGCTTTTGATTAAACATAACTGGCTCTGCACGGTTGAGAGAAGTGAACTAGATCAAATCCCTCACAGTATACATTGGATGTGTCCATGACAACACCTGCTCTAATAAATTTGGGAGGAAAAAAAGACAGTGTCACAAAGATATAATATTGTTAGATTAATGATGTGGTGAGGGATAAGTTCAATAGAGTGGTGCAGGAATGAGTCCAAAATTGCAGAAGTGAGTTAGTGTTTAGCACTTCCCGGTTCAAAAGGTCGCAAGACCATAGGAAGTAAGGATCGCTTTTTGGATAGATACCTGGAATAAGGTCCATGATAAACCATGCAGACTTTAATGTTTCACTGGACAAATATAAATGTATCTAGTATTACCCCACTTTGGAGTTTGAGTTATTGTGTGTTTAAAAGAATGGTGGATGACAAACTGCCAACAAGGACAACAAAAATGGCTGGGACCCTGATGTAAGCATTTCTGAACATTTTTTTAATGAAAAATAATACATACTAAGGATGCAACAATTTATTAAACTGCTGGTCCACAAACATTCAATGGGTTTTGCAGTTGGAACATAAACTCCAAGCACATCAGCAATGTGCATCTAATAAAGGTAAATGAAGTGCCTGTCCACATGGGCCTTGTTAAAGTCTGTGCTTCATGTTACACTGGCTTCTGAAGTAGTAAAAATCGTCTTTAGCTGCTCAAAATCTACTAAAAAACACCTTAAGTTGGATGAATGATAGAACAATCTTAATGAATCTTCATAGCCTTAATGAGCAGACAGGGACAGCTGGATTATGTTGTTTTTAATGACAGAAAAGGAAAACAACTTATAGATTAAAATAATACGTATGTCATCATGATGTGTTCAAATACAATTTGTGTTTTTGTTTGAAAACTTGAATAAACTCAGCTGTTTGTAGGTTACATTTTCCAGCATTTTAAAAGTTATTAAACATATGTTATAGCTAGGGCTAAAAGAATATGAAGGGGTTGTTTATTTTATTGAATGTGCTTGCTTTTAGTTCCTCATAAACTGCTTTAATTATGTATAAGGAAACTTTTGTTTTGTTTTGTTTTATTTAAAATTAAACCAACACTATGAAGTTTTTTCCACACTAATATAATATTTCCAGAGTCATTGTGATGGTACATCACCTTACAACAGGTTGAATGACACCTCTGTCATGGTCTGAGGGGGTCTGAATCGCCTTCACTGGCACAATGTAACTTCGATGTGGATGGTAGGAACACTTCCACACTGAAAAACCACAAATTTTTACTGCTTTGACTGCTTTACGGCATACGTCACTTCCCCCTCAAGATGAAAGCTAAGCATTGGGAAAAGGAGACTATAAAGCAGTTTTTGATTTTTTAAACAGACTTAATGAACAGAATTTAGTTTAAAGTAAATATTCATTTATTTTCCTAATGGAAATAGGGACCTCTGGCTCATATTCCTGCATAGTAGGTGGCGGTAATGCCACAGACGTTGGATGCCACCCGCTGTTTAACAAGAAGAAGAAGAAGAAAGCTGAATTTAGAGTTTTTATCACGGCGGAAGCAGCAAAAAACTCGAAGACAAGAAAAGTTTTATCAGAGGAGACAAAAAAAAGAAAGCAGGAGAGTAACAAGCTAAATGCCCGGACAGGGCTAAACATTGGCCCGGCGTTCACTCGCTGGCGTGAGCTGAAAGACGAGGAGGGATGTCCGACCAATGCCTATTTGGCCCTTTTGTTGTTGGACTTGTGAGTACATGATGATTTTTTTGAAAAGAAACATGATCAGACTGTACCTTATCAGCTTCTCCTCCCTCTGTACGTCAACAAATGCACGTTGGCGTGAGGCGCTCTGTTTTACGACCATGCAGTTACACTCAACGACCATAGAGGCCCCTAGAGAGCTGAAAGCTAGAATCTTACATAGTGCGGCTTTAAAGAAAGAAGTGAAAATTATTATGATAAATAAAAAATTATATTTCATGTTTTTTTTGTTTGCTACAGACCTTATTATCAGCAATGATCGGAGAACACAATTAAAAACCCCATTGGCCTTTAGTCGAGAGGAACACTGCAATGCTAATATTTTGGCCTGGAAAAATACATCATCCATGCACCAGATTATTATTCAAGAACTAAATATTTTTGTATTGTTATTTGCCCAAGGGAACCACCATGTATTGTATTGTATCATGTATTGTATCTTACTTGGGACACCGGAGTGTAAGAGAGGGTCATCAACATAATGTGAGCAGCGCCTGAGTCCCAGCCAAATTCTTCTGAAACAAAAACAAATTGTATTGAGTCACAATGCAGTTAAAAACAGTGTATTGCATCCCATCTTACCACATCAGATCTAGTTACATTGGACTGAACTGCAGTGCATCACAAAACATCACATTACGTAAGAAATTTGGCTTAGAACAAATAGTGTGCAGCTAGCTGTGATCAGTGTTAGAGTCCAAGACAAAGTTCCTTCAGGGAATAATAAAGTGTATTATTATGAATAGTGTTTTATTCATTATCACTGCAGTGCTTCCCCCACATAGACATCCATTGAGAGGACCACCCAAGTATATTTGCAAGCCTTTTTTCCTTTTTAAAAAATTAGCTGACAATCACAATCTGTGTATATGTAGACTGAGGTGCAATATCTGTTAAAAATTAAGATTCATATTCTCTTGTTCAAACATATTATCTGCACCTACTTGCTGTCAAAATTATTTTGTGCCCCTGCAAACTAGGATGACCATTGTGGACTTTCTCATCATTAATACGCTTCCACACATACAGCTTACCTGCTGTGGCTATCAGACATTTAAGTCTGAAATGCATGTTATATGATCATCTTTACCTCCATCAAGGAGGTACTGTTTTTGTCGGCGTATGTTAGTCTGCTTGTTTGTTAGCAGGATTACACAAAAACTGCTGGACAGATTTTGCTGAAATTTTCAGGAGATGTTGGGAATGGCATAACTTAAAAATGATTTGATTTTGGTGGTGATCCAGATAACCACCATCAGCAAACAGTCGTTTTTGTTCAGTAACTGTCAAACTAACAACGATATTAACATGATTCTGAGTGCTAGGGGTGGGTTTTCAGGGTCAAGGAATCATATTTTGATGGTAACTTTATCATGGAAGTATTGCTTATAGGTGTAACAGCAATGTGTGAGCTACCTTGGCTGAGGTTTGCGCTCTACGAGTGCTTTCTATTTGTAAAAATGTAATGCTTATCATTACTGACAAAAGAAAAGAAACACACAAAAAAGCTGCAGAATGAATCAGCAAGGGAACCCCATCCATGTCCTTCATCCCAATAGGAAAAGTTTCATTCTTGAAATCAGAAGCATTTACAACACAAAGCTTAATTCGCCACATACATTCTTTTTGACCTTTTGTGTATTTCCATATTTAAGCTTAATTTACACAGTTATTCTACGAAAAATTAAAAGGAAAGAAGCAACCACTGCCATTTCTATACAAAATGGCCAAACTAGGTGACCAGTGAGGGGCAGCTCTCAGTGGATCCATAACCTCAGTCCTGATTCATTATCTCAACCTGCAGTCTCTTACAGAGAAACAAAAATAAGCTGGACGCTTTAGCCAAACAAAAGCAAACAAAAGCTCATAAATCTCCCTGAGGCCCCTCTGAGATCCTCCAGGCTATCACTTGGCACAGCAGTGTGCTACCCCCAGGTTTTGGGGGTCATAGAGAAAAGGGAAAGGCATGACACGGTGTAACAGCGGGGGGAGTCCTAACTCCTGCTGAGCTGCTGCAACCCATCATGGAGAATTTCCTGATTGTATGTCTAACCTTTCAGCGCTTTTGGAGACGACCTGCAGTGTTTAACATGAGAAGCGGATGTTTGCCATGATACAAACAGTGCAGTTCAAAAAGAAGGACAGATCTGTTTCATGGAAAGTGATACCATTTTATTTTGAATAACCCATGACCACAATAAGACATATTTCTGAGGGCAATGTTTTCAGGCAACAGCCTTGTCTTTAACTTTGTAGAGCTGTCAAAAGAGAGGCTAATGTGTCTGCTAGGACTCGTAACATAAACCAGTTCAAGAAACACCGCACACACAGGTGTCTGTGGAGCTGTTACAACCATTTAAACCATATTGCAGATTTTACACATAGCTGTGGGGCCTGCAGTAAAAGGGGGAGTGAGCCCTGTATATATGTCATATTAAATAACTTTTGAGCGCTGTCAGTGCTGATAGCTTTAGATATGATGCTCCATATAACTTCAATATGGTCTCTCTAATGTATGATATCTTTTTCTCAGCCTGTTCCACAGAGACAAAGGAGATCAGTAACAGTGATGATCACATACAGCAGAAGCTTTTATGGTAAAGATAAAATACCAGCTGTGATTCAGGGATCAGGAAAGATGGCAACCAATAGCAGAGTAAGATACAGATGGGCATCATCTGGCTTTCAACTTCGCACATCTTCAGACCTAAATCAGAAGAGCTGAGGCAGTGAGATAACCTCTGATTGAGGAACAACTGAACCAAGCAGCCGACGGATATGCTTTGTTGTATATCATTATCCACCAAAACAAGCTGACTGACCTGTTCTCTCCTTTAAAGAGTCTTAATCACTGAATCTACAGTCCCTATCCCATGCTCTGTGCAAGGTGTATTTGCATGCAGAGCAGGATGCTTTCCTGTTTTCTATCTGACAATTTTTTTTTTTTGCTCATGCTATTTAGATAGTAACTGAACAGACGTTTCTGTTAGCACCCAGAAGTGTGCTTGACTAAAAGTAAGAATAGTCAAGCTAAAAGCTGTAGTGCTCCTAATTTGAAAAAGCAGAAAATGACTGCACCTTCAACCACCAACCACCATGGGCTAGAGGGCCCATGAGAAAGGAAGAGACAAATCTGCAAGATCAAAACACAAGCTCCTCTGAGTTTGTTTCACAGGATGAAAAATATCACACCATCTAACATGCCTGCTAAAATATCAGAGCATTTGTTGATAAATCAAGTTTTAACCAGATACAGGGTAGAGAGATGGTATGCCTCTGTTTGTCCCTGAGTCTCTTTCCTTGTGCACTCTTGAACATGCATAATACACTCAGATACAAGCAAATACACAAAAACCAGAAAAGCACTGAGAGAGCACAGACCTGAAGCAGCTTCAGTCCACTTTGGCAAAAATGGTCCTATCTGGCAATGTTAAAGAATCCTTTAAACAATTCCTGTATCTGGATGGTGATTCGGATCAGTCCCAAAATCGTATCGTTTCTACCTTATCCCATTCCACACATTTGCTGAAAATTTCATCCAAATCCATCCATAACTTTTCAAGTTATCTTGAACACAGACAAACAGACCAACAGACAAACTAACCAACGCCGGCAAAAACATAACCTCCTTGGCAGAGGTGACAATAAAAAGCCTGAATGAAGGGGGAGTTTAATATATATTGATGTTTTGTATATAATGATGAATGCTTTCAATTAGTTAATTAGGTTAAAATACAGGTTGCCCAGCACATTTTAGACTCATATTAGAGAACAATATCAATGATTACTGCAGAGAAAATGAATAAATAAATATACAGGCTACCTTTGTTTGATCTGGAGCAAATTGAGCATTAGAAAAAATAAACCTGTCTAATCCTGTAGGGTTTTATCTTGAGGTTTTAAATGATTAAAGAGATTATTTTTATGCATAAGTCCAAGGTATCTCTTCAAACATTTCTCATACATATTTCATACTGTGTCCTTTTTGTCCCATGTGTTTACTATACTAATGAAAGGAGAGGGGATAAATGATCTGAATGGAGGATGAATCAAAGACCAACACCCACTGTTAAATAGCAAAGCTGTACACTAATTTAAAAGGAATTAAAGCTGAGTTTACATAGCTTACAATTCCCATAATGACGTAAAGGGGGCAGAAGCCTCAGAGCAGCAGAGGAGAAATGGATGGGATTTACCATTATAAACTTCAATGTTTTTTTGTGACGTCAATCTGGATGGGATCCAGATGAAATTGAGCATGATGACAGAGTCATATAATATATATAACCGTGTAAGTTTTGAAGTGAATCCATCAAGTGACGTCAGAGATATGATTTTTTAAAATACAGCCCAATGTTAACTTCTGGGATTTTTTGCAAATTTTGGGAATTTATTTTTGCATCCAGACGAATATGCAGATCACCACCAAAATGAAATGGCTTCTTCCTTGGAGCAAACCACACCTCTGGTAAAATTTTCATGTAAATCCATCCAGTAGTTTTTGCGTTATCTTGCTAAAAGACAAACAAACAAACAAGCAAACACACAGACCCTGGCGAAAACATAACCTCCTTGGTAGAGGTAAAAATGTTAAGTCTTGGTTAATTAATTCATAGACAAGCCAGTTAATTTACAGTGTAATACTCTCTCCAGGATTTTCTTTTGTTATTGTGGCAGCATTCAAGGCTAATTTGAGGATGCTTTAAAAAACTGCAAGTTCTATGTTATTTTGAGGCTTTATATTTTTGATTGATATCAAAGGTGCAAGTATATTTGCGCAATTAATTACAACTGTTTTTTGCCATCAAACAATCTTTGCAAAACAGAATATGGGTAAAAGGGTGAATATGATTGCATTTTTATTCTAAAATATGTTTTATCTGCATAGTTAGTAAGTCTTAAAGATTCCAGAAAAAAATCAGATGATGATCTTTTCAAATGCATATGGAAACATACTTGATGAGAGAGCTAGCAAAAGCTGAAGAGTTTAAAGAAAAAGGAGAAACACTTAGCATGGAGAGAAGCAGCAGGAACATTACGAAGGGGCATTTATGAACTGAAGCAGGTGCAAATTTTATGCTCAACAAATACAGGGAGAATGAGGGTAAAAACCATGAGACTTGACAACGTGAGGTGCACTGTATCATTGGAGTACCAAAGGGAAGAGAGACTGCACAGAGGGAGAAAGTCAGCAGTGGTTTTGCTGTTTTGCGTCATGTTCTTGTGCAGTGCTGCCTCTAGCCGAAGTGAGTGACTTTTTTAGACCATTTAAAGAACAGGTGCAAATGCAAGAGAGGCGTAGAGAGAACTCATTGAACTCCTCGAGTTCAATGAGTTAAAACTAGGCAAAGCGAGGCCTCCCACAGCTAGCTAAAGCATTTAGATCCAATCAAAAATGATTAACTCATGTATTATTGCCGGTAATAGACATCTTATGTGCACTGTATTAGACATTGTATACCTTTCAAGTAAATCTAGTCACAGCTGTACATTAAACGTTACATTGGAAAGACATATCTCACCTATTCTTTTCATCCTGATAATTGACTTCCACAATGAATCAAACTCCTATCACTGCACTTCTTGACCTTGGCCTCCAGAGCCCAGTAAAAATAAAGAATAACAACAACACAATAGAGCTTTAAGAATATTAAGTCTACAGGTGCTCAATATCAGGAATGAAGAGCGTGTTTTCACTAAACAATGGCTGCATTCTTGGCTGTCGTGGTGGATGTTGAAGCGATGTCTTCACCGCTTCCTTAACGCATGCTGCGCTACCTGAAGAGCCCGAAGCAGCCCGCATATTTTCCAGGCAGCATATCCTCAGCAGCGATGGTGA
The DNA here is from genome assembly GCA_037902135.1 of Cetoscarus ocellatus. Classification (NCBI taxonomy): domain Eukaryota; kingdom Metazoa; phylum Chordata; class Actinopteri; order Labriformes; family Labridae; genus Cetoscarus; species Cetoscarus ocellatus. Next base: position 1,774,735 of record JBAMNC010001016.1, read on the forward strand.
AGAGATTCCAGCAGCTTATAGACAGCAGGTGTGAGGCCGAGGCGGACTTTCCAAGGATGTAAAGTGAATGGAAGACTCATTAATGTCCTTCCCCTACCTCTGCAAACAAAAGGACTGGAATGCAGGAGGATGCCTGTCGACATGTCGCAGATGGAGGAGATACGCACCTCTGAATAGGATCCTGATCACTGGTCAAAGATAGTTTACACACTAGGGGCTTTCTGGCACTTTTTCAGCTGCTCCCTAATACAAATAAGACCTGAAAACTGAAGGAATAACACCCTGAACAGGGACTTAGGGATTCAGTGTTTATCCCAAAAAGACAATACAATAATTTAAAGCCATCCGGTCGTGACTGTTTCGCATTTGGTCTACGTGATGAAAGCTGTAAATCAGTAAGACGGATTAGAGGAAGGATGTATTTGTCTATAAATTGTTTAAACTTCCAAGGAACAAAGAGAGGACATCAAAATAGGGTAGATATTTCCACTTTCTGTGTCTGCTATTTGACTCTAACCACATTTGAAAATCTCCATGGAGATTGCTGGAGATAGGCTCGAGAGATGAAATTGCACATAATTGCTCTATCTCGCCTTGAGTGAATTTTCAGAGAGATTTAAGAGCAGAGGGACAAACAAGGAAACTCATAAGCAGTAACATGAACATATAATGCCATGCTGGTCAAAAACATGTGAATTCACAGAAAAAAAGATCATATATTCTTGTGATTTTTATCCTGTGCACAGCATCTGGTCATATTAAGATCTGCTGGATTTAAAAACACTACAGCAACGTTTCAGATGTAGGGTCTTGAAGAATGAACCGAGTTTTAACTAACAGGAGCATGTGAAAGCTGACGGGATGATTTCAGAGGGAATGCTGGACCCTGGAACCAACTCAGACATTTTCCAAAACTAAAACTGAATTCTTCCATTATTTATTCTGCTCATTCCAGTCATTGTTGCAGGACAGTGTATTGGATAAGGTCTGATTGACAGTTTGAATGAGTTTTCAGGTTAACAAGTGTAATCATGGGATGTCCATGATGCTCTTTGTCTGATCAGTGACTCCATTATGAAGCCATGATGCATGATTCGCTATACATTTAAAAGGACATATGGTCATATAAATCAATGCTGTTTTACCTAGAAAATGAATCGAAGTAACAGAAACACTGACAATATACTAGTGTGTAAAGTAAAAGTAGGACAAAATATCAACTAATATTGATTGCTATTTAAAGTGCCCATAATTTGCCTTAACTAAGGCCAAAATGTTCAATTTTAAAGACTGGTAGAGTATGTTTACAATCACTAAAGTTAAAAAAAAATCTAGTTTCACATTCTGAATACCCCTGATCCAGATGTATTCTCAGTCTGTCCATGGCACTCCTGATATTTTAAGCCCCCCCCTCTCCGATGTGCACCCAGTCTGCTCTGATTGTACCAGTCTACTCTATGGTAATAAGTTGTTTCGTGCTGCTCTGCACCATGTTTTCAACAACTCTGCATTCATTCGACAGTCTTTGCTCCTCACTGGGCTTGCCACTCTCAACTAATGGGCTTAAACTGCAGACAAAACAACATGAAGACTTCACGCTGGTGGGTCTTTTCTTGGGGAGCTCGAATGAGCCGTTTATGGTAGCTACTGGTTTGGAAACAGGGGGAGGAGGAGAAGTCAAGATGCTGCAAACATTATGTCTTGTGCATAAAAGTACTCTTTCACTCGGAGGCAGAGGCTCGGTTGGCTGCGTTGTTGCTGTCCATAGTTTTGAGAGACAAGATTATTCTTCTCTCTTCACCATTTTTTCTCGCCATTTTTATTTCCCTCTTTTAGTGACAATAAAACAGAATATAATTAAGAGCATGTACATTATCGAACAACTTGATCACAAAAACACCTAATGTGAAGAGCAGTCTCACGGCCAAACACAGAGACTAGGCATTTGCTTTTGATGTCATTTTTTCCCCCGCACTGTCACTGTCTTCAAACGAGCAGCGTGATATTTAGATATGATCATTTTCTGTCTTAAGAATATTTACAGCATCAAAATTTGTGTTTAAATGCTTTTAAACAGGTTAAAATACTGAGAACAGCACGGCATTGTAAGCTTTATCCATCACACAATTTATTTTTCAGGTTAAACTTTTAGACCTAAACAGAATAATACCTTTGTGTTCATAAGCACAACACATGACAAAACTAGAAAAGCACTCAGAGAGCGCAGACCTCCGCCAAGCAGCTTCGGTCCACTTTGGCGAAAATGGTCCTATCTGGCAATGTTAAAGAATCCTTTAAGAAGTTCCTGGATCCAGACGGTGATCTGGATCACCCCCAAAATTTAATCAGTTCTTCCATATCCCATTTCTGACAATTCCTGAAAATTTCATCCAAATCCGTTCAGAACTTTTCAAGTTATTTTGAACACAAACAAACAGACAAACAGACAGACAGACAGATAAACGCAGGCAAAAACATAACCTCCTTGGCGTAGGTAAAAAACAAAACAATTTTATGATTAAAACAAAGTTTCCTCTCTGAAAGAAGAAAGAGAAGCCGACTAAAGGAAAACACATCCTGTTTATGTGTAAAGAGCCGTTACTGACCGCAAACTGTCTCCACACATTCGGCTGAAGTGTGAAGACACCGACAGCATTTGACTGATTTAATCCCTGGTTGTATTATTAGTACCGAAAAAGTCATATTTGCAAACAGATAATTCATATACAAGTCAATCCTCTAATCATCATTCTTGTGTTTTATCACTCATTAATCCTGCAGTCCAGCTCTCAGTAGGAAGTAACTTCCCCCTTGACTGTGCATTTCTGAGACTGTTGTCCTTAATTTAGACAATGTTCTTTATAAGGATAGTCTGCAAAGAGAGGTCAGAAAAGTTTCCCAAAACGGCTGCATTATGGCATCTCTGTAAGCCATGTACCCCTGACGCACAGCTCATACAGATTCCTTGGTTTCTAGTGGAGTAATACTTCATTCAACGTTATGTCAGTGTAATTTGTGAATCCTTTTGACTCATTTGCACTGTTTTAGTTGTTGCCAAAATAGTGTATTCCTGTTGTGAGTCTCCGTTGAAAAAGTCAAAAAATCACAACTTTTTGGTAAATTTCCTCGTACAGCCTAAAGAAACTTGTATATTTCCCGCCCGAATAATTCATGAAATCAACATTTTTTTAAAAACCCAATATCATACAACTTATAATATCATGTTAACAGGCAGCAAATCTGTGCTTAAAGTGATGTGTTGAAAAACTGAAAATCTGTGTATTCCATTTGTCCATGCATAAAGGACAAATAATAAAATAATTATGCAACACTTTTTACTTTGCCTTAAACAGAGACCACCTAATGCACCTGATGCAGACAGGGGCAGCTTCAGTTCCCTTTGACTGTCCTGTTGTGATTCCAGCCGAGGCGCTGTCACTATGTGGTTTTGGGTGTTTAATGCAGTGATTATGCTCATTTGCTCCAAGGGATTTTTTTAATATAGTTTTAAAACCCCTCCAGGATGTTTTAAATGCACAAAACGAAGAGGGTTTGCACGAGTGTGAGTGTATCACACACTGGATCACCCCTTTTTTTCCCAGTGTGCATAATTATGAACAGCTCCAGAACTTTCTGTTGCTAATAAAAACAAAATCCATCAATGACGGCGAATTTTCAGCCAATGTGACTCCTCTTCAGAGGAGACATGTGGAATATAAAACTTGAAGAAAACATGATATGGGCTCTTTAAACTAGTGCAATACTTTTGATAAAGTCCTGCAAAAAAATTAATATCTAACTAAAACATAATAAGGCACTTTGAACAGATTTCAGAGCCAGTTTAACTGCTTGCATCAACACTTTCTAATTCCTTAGAGTGCTTCTTATGAGATGAATAATGGTAATATTTGGCCAATGAAGTACTTGACATTTTGTTTTGATTTTGTCAGTTTAAAAGTGCTGACCATTTACGCTGGCTGTCAGAAATAGCCATTTTTCAATACAAAGTAGAACAATACAATCAAGCACAAGATTTATTTATTTATTCAAATAGAGGACAGTGCACATTGATGAAAATTGACATGTAAATGTGCCAGATTTTAGCCACAGGCTAATTTCCATCTGTAGTCCCTGGCAGATTGATGTAATAAATCAGATACCCTTATTCAGGCCATATTTCAGTTTATTGTTCCATTAAAAAAGGACCGTAGGAAGCAGTTGGTCCCCTGGCTACTGTTCTGACACCTCAGCTGTAGAGCATGAACTGAGGCCCCAGGCCAGTCTGGTCGAACTGAGATGTATAAATCCAAGAGTGAATAAATTTGCAACAGTATGTGTTTATGCAATCTAACAAAAATCATCTGAGGATGTTTTCATTCAGATTGTCATATTTTGAAAAGTTCAGTTTCAGCTTGACTAATGCAGTAAAGGGCCTCAGTAAAGGGCTACCATGGGCCGTGAGAATGGCAGTGAAACAGTTCATCTCACAACCAAGCAGGATGACTGCAGCAATGTTTCCAGGTAATGCTGCCATGAAAATAAATACACAAATAGCGACAACTGACGCTTACCAATTGGACACAAAATTGTTTTGTGCACATGATAGCAGTGTAAACATATATTATAAATGCGTGGTTAGTTGCTTTTGTATCAAAGTTGTGAATGTGCTCTTTTATGCACTCCAATAAATCCACATCCTGTATGCCTGGACTATCCAGCTGCATCACAAATGGCAAAACTGGTGATGATGTCTTACAACTGAGTTACCAAGCAATTATTTCACCTGGAAATTGCAATGGGTCTCATGGAGATAATTACTGGTATAAAAAATGAAATAGGTGTGGTGAGGTCAAACTCAATGTTTAGGTTCTCACAGCATGGCTTCGCTGTTTCTGTCCTTTATCTTAATGACAGTCTACTCTAGTCTGTCCTGAACATTTAGAGCAATACCACAAGTATGGTGCTATTGACATTTGTAAAAACACGTTTTCCTTTCAGATAAACAGAGACAAAACATTTTGATGCTTCCCTGCAATTACACAACGAAGATTAATCTGAAGTTTGCAAAATATCAAGTGGTTCAAGCATCCAGCAGTAAACAGAGAAAAATAAGTATGGGTTGTCAACAAAAGGCAAACAAACTCTCATGAGAAAAAAATGGAAACATGTCAGAAAAAGGTTTTTTAATACCAGCAATATTTATAATGTTTTGTGCCGTCCAACTGATGTCAAATAAAATTCAGCATTACAGTGTATACAGCCAACATCAGATACATGGTTATGGCAGACATGTGATTTGTTTACATCAGACCTACAGGGTGAAAGCTCATCATATGAGTCATATTGATGAAATTTTTAAGGACTTGACCTTGCCTGCTTAGAATATTTAAAATACTCAAACCTCCAATCATGTTTTATTACTGCCATTTTCTAAAATAACTGTATAGATGGTGCTATTAAGACACAAGAAAAGTCAGCACAATTGCATTTTGTGAAACAAATACGATAGGTAAGGGTGGTAGTGAGAAACAACTCTGAGAAGTTAAGTTATATGCAGTATATCCAGTTAGGGGTGTATCCAGAGAGGTGGTAAGAGCTTCCTTTGAAATTGTACCCAGGTGCCACCCTGAAATCCTAAACTCTGACTGGACTTGATCTACCTTTTTAGAGGAATGACTTATGTTGAAATCAATTATCTAGGCTGTATTGCAGCAGGCTGCTATAGTGGCTTTGCTTACATCTCAAAAATGTACATTTTCCTCAGTCAATAATTTCAATTGTAAATAAATACATAGCTCATCTAGGACATCAGACTGGTGCATAAAGGCGTGTGTCCATAAAAAGTTACAAGCACATCACTGCACACAGTCTTACTTGCAATTAACTTAAGTGCAATGTGCATTAATTCTTCCAAGAAGGTTTGTCCGTTTGTTTGTCTGTGAGCAAGATAACTGAAAAAGGATCAGTGGATTTCGATAAAATTTTCAGGGAATACTGGTCACAGCACAGGGAAGAAGTGAGTAGATTTTGGTGGAGATACAATTATGGATGCAGATCCAGGTATTTTTAAAATGATTTGTTAATACCGCAAGATAGGGACGTTTGACACATTTTCGCTGATAACTTAAAAAGTTGTCAACAGATTTGGATGAAATTTTCGAGGAATATTAGCAAGAAGGGAGAAGTAATTCGATTTTGGAGGTGTTCCAAATCTGAATGCAGATCCAGGTATTATTTGTTCATATTGCATCATTGGGCAGTTTTTCACATATTTGATAATAACTCTGCTAACAGCGTAAGAAATGTCTTGGTTGAGGTTTGTGCTTTTGAAGCCAAAATATTGTTAGTATATATTTATATGTATTTTTGCCAGTCAAAGTGTGGGTGAGTGCTGGCATGAAGATTTCTTCAAAATGCCAAAATTGTGCATTTCTTCTGAAATCTTTGTGAACAATAAAAGTACAGAGCCAGGAAGACATAATATGTTGCCAACTTGCCATTTTCTTGAGATACTTGAAATTAGGAAGGACTGGTTGAAATAAAAATGGTCAATAAATAAATTTCAGTGTCAAGTTTGGCCAAACTCAGTCAAAAAGTCTGGGCAGCCCCTGCGCAGAGTATGACAATGACATTTAAACCTGTATTGAAAGGTTATTCTTCTTGGAAAATGAAATCACCTTCAAGTTCTCCACCCACTAATGTTATTTACTCACGCTGTAACTACATGAGCACATTATCCAAAGGAGACATTTAAACACAATAAAACTGAAAACAAATAAATGGCTCAATTTCAGTACTGTTGTCTTAACATCATGTATTTCTGCAGCCACGGCTTGAGAGCAAACATCAGTCTTTAGACTGGTCACCATGGACACTGGAGTGGCCTCAGCTGGCTTGTCAAGGTGTTTTAATGGTGCCTGTTGATGGATGACTCCATTACTATACCTCAGCATGCTGTGTCACCTCCAGCAGCACGCAGCAGCCGCATGCTCCCCTGCATGGTCACAGGGTGTTGTTTTTCTGTTTGTAAAGGAGGAATTAAATGTTTTTGAGAAATAAATAAAGCAAATGATGTCCTGTTGACATATTCTAGTGAACTTTATTAAGACAGGTGACTAAACCTCATGAGAGCTGCATTCTTTTGATATGGATATGTTCATTACCATGGTGCTCTGAGAAAATAGCTTTGAAAGTGATCAGGAAGTTGATTTTTTATTGGATGAATTGTTAATGCAGTTAGAGTGAAAAAGGAGAGCAGAATTGTCTGAGGTAAAGCCGCCACAACAAACAAGGTATGGCCCAGATCGAGGAGCTCCCCCACCGTCCTTCTGCACGCTATCTGAACCACATTAGTCAAGCTTGAAAAGACTCCCCCTGCTCCCCACACACCACTGAAGATGGACGAGCACCAGGGAGGCGGATGAAATGCAGGTAAAAAAGAATAAAAGGAAACAGACTGAAAGTAACAACTTTTCTTCTCTGCAGGAGACAAAGGCTGAGACTTTTTGTCTGCATGTAGCCACATGGGCTCAATCGCTAATAAATCCCAGGTGTTCTTGTCTGTGAGGTGTTAAGTCTGAGGGGTCCTGCCCTCTGTAGCCCAGAGGGGGTCAGTGTGAGCTGTACAGGGTGGAGGACCCCAGAGACCTGACCGCTATGTCACATAAGATCAGATGTTGCATTTATTCTAATGCTTGAAATTCAAAGTTAGGGGGCTCATTTGTTTTTTTGTTTTTTTTTTTTGCTATATGAGTTTCACAAGTACCGTGTACATACGATGCTTTGATTTGTTGTTTTCTAAATCTTGCATGAGCCTGTTTGCTGAGGGGCAATCCCTCTTAGATGTGAACAGCCCAGGGTCTTCTGGAAATGGGTGATTAAAAATTTACTACTTTACAATAAATTTTTCACTGACAAAAAGTGGACTGTGTGGTTGGGTCAGGTTGAGGAATGGAGGAGACATAAATACAGTTAAAATAGACCTTAATAAAGTAGTTTGTTAAACTCGGTGTTAATCGATATAGGCGTGAATCTTCCAATAACTGATTCAAATTCCTGACTAACAATACATTTCCCCATTTGTGATAAAAGGCTTTAGTTTAAGGATCTACCTACCAAGAAACTGGGTAATATGACTTGACATGAGCAAAGCATGACAAAAACATTCATGCTAAAATTTTAAAAATGCTTCTTTATAAAGGCTAAAAATATGGCAGCTGGAATTCCAGGAACAATACTCTCCCAGTTAATACACAGAACAGTTTAGTTTAACAAAGTTACTGTTTGCGAGACTGTTGACCTGAACAGCTGATGAGAGGAAAGCAGCATTTGCTGGTGGAAGAACACACATACCCAATGTCAAACCACACACGGGTTTTGTCGAGAAAAAAAAAGTGAAACACCGTAAAGGCTCTTGCTGTGGCGTCTGGAGTCAACATTATTATTGTGTACTTTCAACGTAAAAGTGGGGCAATTACAAGGATTTTGCTGGCTCCATTGACTTCTTTGTATCACCTTGTGGCTGGACCTGCCTACCTAGTTCAATGGTCCTATTCACACTACTAATACCACAAAAACAAGAACTAGACCATTCCAAGAGGAGGGGGTTTACACTTTAAAACAGGCAATGACAAATATAATGATTTTCTTCAGCTTAAGTCAGAAATTGTGATAACTAAGGTTTATCATGATAGGGAATCACTGGCTAAATTATGCATTGAACATGTCTTTATGAAACTTTATTGGCTCCGCATGACTCTGCGCCCAACGAATCTTTACCCTTTATCCTCACTTGTGGGTGTCCTTGCCTGTGTGTGTGCATTACCAAACAGAGGCCCAAAAAGGTGGTAATCTTCCCTGACTTTTTAAGATTTTTCAAACTTCCCTATCTACTGAAATATAATGTTATCAAATATGTGGGTGCATGTGTGTGTGGTTTGGGTGTATTTAATTCTCCTCTTTAATCATACTCTCTGTTCCTGGTGTTTTGCTACTCTGACACTAAAACTGTCATCCCTGTCCTTGAACTTCAATCCTATCTTGATGACTGAATAAAAATACAAAGGATACGACTAAAGGGAGTGAATATTTATCAACTTGTTGATTAGATCTCTAGTAAAGCCGGATATTTAGTTTGAAGAACTGTTGTCAGGAGACTCCTAAATTACTCCTCTGTTAAACTCTCGGACATACAATAACTTTCCTTAATTTCAGCCCTTTAGGCCAAACGAACAATGCAAACATGAAAATTACGATAAGACGCTAATTTCCTTTTCTAATTATACCTTTCATTGAGTTGTATTCTGGTTTGTTACATTTGCCAAGAAACTGCTGCCACAATCCAAACACAAATCAAACAAAAATAAATGTAATTTAATTTGGCGTCTGCTCGGCAGTAAACGCTGGCTCACTGTGGGCTGCAAACTGTTTGAATTCCATGTCAAAGGAATGTGTCCCTTCTGTTTAGAGATTCTCCTCAGGCTGATGTGAAAAAAGGAAGTGGTGGTGCTGCATTTTTAGTCATGTATGGGTATTTGTTGCAGGCAGGAACGTGAGAAACTGAGCCCTACTAAACCTAGCTGAACCCACTGAGCTGCTGGGCACCTGTTTTCTGCAAACGCCAGCGAGCTTTTGCACCTCACAGTAACACCCTCTGCTCGCAGCATGTCCCTCCCCTCCCCCAGTGCTTCAAAATCTTCCCCTCAAGGGATTCAGACTCCTCTTATCACAATTCCTCTGTCTTGGATTATTCCCGTCCTGCGCAGTGACTGGAGGGTGCCAGCAGGCCACGACTGCTGACACAGATGGGAGTCCAGGCCCGTGATGGCTTCCATATGTCACATCGTTCTTGTGAGCTGTTTTTTTCTAACTGTTATTCTTTCCATCTCTCATCTCTTCCTCTGTTTTGCTCTTCAAAATGGTCCAGGCAGGGAGGAGAAGTGAGGGCCTTCCAGGTTGAAGAGGGTCAAATATGATGCCCATTAATATGTTTCTCAGGTTCCATCCCAGCTTGATGTCTACCAAATGCTGAATGATAATTGTGAGGTTAAACACTGTGAGGTTAAAACCTCCACATTTTACTGCCAAAATGCCAACAGGAGATAATTTGTAGGTTTTAAAATGCCCTGTGTGTCCACTAGGGAGTTGGAATTGGACCGATGGAGAGATTTCCCACCATAACTCCTTCTTCCATTAACTGTCACAGGCTTGGAGCTCGTAATGCCGCCCTGGGGACACTGTGACACAGCTCTGTGTTGTTGTATGGTAAATATGAACCAATAGGAAACCCAAAAGCTCACTATGCCATTGCAACACTGGGAGGTTTTCCTGTCTTGACTGACACACGAGAAGGCTAATATTCCCTGCCTGATTATAATCCCTGTAGTCGACCTCATTAGCCAGGCATCCGCATTGAACCCTGGCTGAGTAGGGTCCAGGAGCTCAGCTGTCAGTCAACACCTTTTTCCTCAAACAAAGAGCATCAGGGAGAAATAATCCAGCTCTCTCTGCCCCTCTGGAGCTTATGAACAGACTGTTGTGGGGTTTGTGCAGATTTATGCATGCAGGCATGAGTGCCACTATTACACGTCACAATGGTGTCGAAATGTTTTGGGGAAAAAATCAAAAGAAGCAACTTGACATGCACATGCAAAAGAAAAAAGGGAACTGATTTGGTCCTCTGGAGCAGAAAATCCAGTCTTACTTCGAGTGAGGTAATTATTCACACTTTTTTTGGATTATTGCTCTTTGACACCAAGAGTATGTCCCAGATCTCAGCGGGAATGGTCCAAACCAAACCTCTCTTTGGTTATTCTCCCTAAACCTCTCCCCTGAGCTCTCACACAAAGTGATTCATTGTATTTAAAGAGCACATGTTAATGCATGTTAACACTTCTACGTTCAGGTTCACATCCTCTAAGAATGCAATAAAGCCTCCGCTTTCCATACTAAAAGAATTAGCTGAATTCCTCCAGGTTCAGATTGTGGACAAAGGTTGGACTGAGGTTTTCCCCAAAGTATTTGGGCCTTGTATCAGTGCATGCCCCCCTCCCCCCATTTGAATCAAAACATAACAAAAACAAGATTCTGAATTGATTTAAGCATTTACAAATTGTTTTTCATACACTTATTATTTACAAAAAACAACAGTCCTGTTAGTGGAGCCAAGATGAAGGGTTAAAAAGATGGGAGTAATGTTACTGAAGAGAAGGAGGCTGGATGGTAAAATTAAATATACTGGCTCAATGATTTGTTTCAAGATTTTGGATGGCATGAAGAATTTTTCCTACTTTTTAAATTAGCACGACAAAGTCTTTGCGAGATATGAATTTTGGTCCATATTGCACAGCCTAACTTTGAGCAATTTGCTAATATAATTTAGGAATAACTTTATTTAACACTTTTACTTACCTAGCTTTATCAGGAATTCCTAGGCTGTCATGCACAGAGCAACATTATAACACATTCAAGCTTTACTCAGAGTGCATAAAATTAATTGACAAATCTGTTAAAAGTGCTGTATCCTTTGCAAAAATATCAATATTTGGAGCCAGCATAATGATAATTACACTGCACATGCTACACGGCACAGTATCTCAGTACCAATCTTTATTTTGTTTTTGATCTAGTCATTATCATCAGTTAGACTTAGCAAAAGCTACCTGATTGTGATATACAGTAGATGCTCTAGACACAAGTAGACACAAGTTTTTATTATTTTCAACCTTGTCTTGAAAAAAAAAACATGGTTCATTCACCATATCTGTCGTAGGAACTGCATTATCCCAGAATGCCACAGCAACATCTATTGGTGATTGGTGGAGCACGTTGCAAAGGGCTATTACATCAGAATAGAACTGTATTTTTTACATAGAGGATTTAAATGGGATAACCTATGGGATAACAAATTGAGCATGTTTCTGTTTTACCTTGTATTTTTACTTGTAACCACTCTTAATGAAACTACACTATCCACAAACCCAGAGTATCACAGAAATACTGTATCTTTAAATGATGAGGCTTATTGTTACTGCAAATTTCTACTCCCGTCTTTGATTACTCAAGATACATTGTCAAAAAGCGGCCGATCACTGCTGGGCTTAATGTTGACAAAAACTCTCATCATATACATCATTTGCTACTTTTGACAGTCAATAGTAAAATTCAGGTGTAGAGCATGGTTTTAATCTGTAGAGAGTGAACAATAGGAAACATATAAGTAAAACGTCAAAATTTGGACCCTAACTGATCAACAATACAACTAAGACCCATAGAATAGTTTTTTAGCTGAAAGAAGTGGTCCTGGAGTTTAGTTACTCTCCAAAGGAACATGATTTTAAAGCTCAAAAACATGGACTAAAAAAACAAGCTATAAAATGACACTGGCTACGGGCAGTCCTCCGCTCCAAAACACAGAGCTGCCAAGGTGATTTACGGTGCGCTCACTTTTCTTGAGGGTGACAGCGGAGACAGAGAGGAAGACTGAATCGGGGCCCTTTGTGAGCTAACTTCTCATAAAAAGGTTGAGTGATGAGACCCCATTGCTCTCATAACATTCCTTTGTTGTTTAGGTAACATACCCAAATAGAAAATGATACGCCATTTATTGCGTTTGCCGTGTCACCAAACACTGACGCCGCTCACAGTCCTGCAGAAATGCTTTTTCATGGGAAATTCACACGGCTGGAAGAGCTTTTTGCTTAAACACAAGGAGAAAGCAAACTTGTATTTCCACTAATTCAATAATCTCCCTTTTCTGCATTCTCTGTCAGAATTCTATAACTTTATAGCCCTGAAATATGAAGCAATCTGAGACTGTGCCAATCCTTGTACTTTGAGAGAGTGCCACAGACATGAAAAAACAGACAGACGATGGACAGATGGGCAGTCTGAGAGTAAAAGAGCTTTTTTTATTCAGTCTGATCTGAACCGATTTCACCCTTACAAACTGATGCGTTCTTACCAAACACTGCGGTGCCAGTAATGCGGCATGGTGGGCTGCTCCATACTCCTTCAAGCTTGTGCATTGAACGTAGCGCTGCTGGACTGCCGCCTGGAAAACAGATGGCAGGGAATAACACTGTCACCCACCCTGGATGCTGACATCCTGAGCCAGGCCTCTGCCACGCACTTTGCTATCTGTCTACATGTATCGCCTCTGAAATCCCCCCCTCTTTATCCTCAGCCACAGCCATCCCCAGATTAGGGGGTATATGTTAGTGAAACTGACTGGACAGCTGAGCCTCATTAGCCAAACGTATGCTTCAATTGTACAATGAATAGGCTTGACAGGGATAATTCAAGTGGGTCTGATAGCTGGCTGTTGTTTTGGGTTGAAGCATCAGACAGGACAGATGATCAGTGAGCCCCCAACGTGAGCTCCTAAAGAGCTGGACAAAGACAGCATGTCTCCTGATTCAGTGTCTGGATTAAATAATTAGTTAACTGACTAGTTAAGAGGGGTCAAGTGTTCCTGGGGCTAAAACCAACTGGAAATGCTGAATTACTTTAGATAGAGTAGGATTACAAAAGGAGCATAATGTTTTAATACTGATTTAAAGCAAATTAAGCTTCCTTACTCACACGCAAAGCTAAAATTTGGTACTAAAGCTAATTTTAAGGGTCAAGTTTTACCAGCAAGTAGCACTGAACCACTTGTTTATAACCTACTTTATAATACCATATGTTTCTCTCTGGTGCCAATCATTCTGCCTAACGCCAAAACATTGAGCCCAAAAGTCACAAAATGTGCTGTACAATTTGTTCAAGATACTTAAGAGTTCATTATAATCAGGACAAGTTTGTTAAATGTCTTCAAAGAAACTGATTATCTGTCACTGAATGCTGGAATGACTTGAAAATGATTATATTGTATGTTTTCTGTTACGACTTTAGTTCACTAAGTAACAAATTACTGGGATTTAATGGGTCTAATAGTAAGTTAATTTATATTAATTAAAATGGGAATTAGTGGTTCCTTTAAGTTCTTTAATTGTTCAGATATTTCTGTTTGTATGTCAAAGGGACTAACATTAATTATGACGCAGCTGCATCTGGAAAACTTATCCTTGTGGCGGCGGGCTATAATTCTACTCAGACCATCATCAGGAGCACACAGCCCACTGGTATGTAGCCACTGCTAATTGCGAACAAAAGCCTGCTAACGCTGTTTAAATCGTTCATACATTTGTGCACTTAATGATTTCCTCAATGTGTCTGTGTTAATTACAACTACCAATATTGATCGTGGATCATCTACAACTCGTGTTGTGGGCGTTTGGTAACCCAGACACTGTGTAGCATTCTGCTACCAATGTTAGCCATATGGGTAACAGCTGGTTGGTTGGAGCTCTCAGCTTGTTGCCAACCTGTGATGACAGTGAGCGGTGATTTGGTTCATAATCTGTTGCATAGTGTTGCATTGTGCTATGTGTTGTATTATGCACTTGCTCTCTATCCACAACAAGGGCAGACGGTGGAGAGCCGCTTTGCGTATGCTCCCTTTATCGCCATGCATTCTGGGTAACTTAGTCAATGCAATTATTCTGAGCTGACTATAAATGACGGTACAGGGTTCTGTTTTTCATTATTATCATTGCCATTATCATTATTATTTGGACAATCTATTTAAAGAATATATTGTAATTGTTTACTTATTTTATTATGTTTCAGGTTTATGACCTGTGGTCACTTGATTTAAACAAACGAATGACAAACACGAGTTATAACATTATGTGCTTCCTGGTGAGCCTTTTTGGAGGGCTTAACAGTAAAAGATCGAAACATTTTCTTTCTCTGCTAGAGAAGCATGTTGAAATCTACAGTGAGAGCTGTGTTTATAATAGTGGTTCACACTGTAGCTCTGTAGCTTCTGAAATAAGCTAACTGAGCTATTGTTCCTCACAATAAACTAAACATTTCCACACAGGTCTAGAGCTTAGATCAGCTCCCAAAATCCAGCCCTACCCGAGTCTATACACATCCTGTAGTACAACTTGGAAGAGCATCAGTTTGTTAGCAGAAGTCCTTTTCAGAGTGCCTCTAAATGAAAGCGCTGCAACAGAGCTCCATGATCTTTACACCTCCAAAGATTCAGATGAACTCAGACCATAATATCTGTCTCAGTGCAATAAGGGTTGGACGCCATAACATGGCATACGCCCCGACACATTTGAAGGCAGCCACACTTAGTCGCAGCGCTCCTTCCTCCTGCTGAGTTCTTGTGCCTCCCTCTCTCCTGCAGTGAGCCTCTGATACGTCCTATCAAGATGGAGCAAATGGGGGCAAGTCATTCCCAACAGTCAGTCTCAGTGACATTCACATGAAGGCATAGCTGTACAGTGATGTAAATATGAGATTTTGAAATGGTACCATGAATGGGGCGGGAAGGTATATCCTGCACTGTGGTTAGTTGTACCAAATCTAAATAATTCTGAACCCAAAATGTACATGCTGCCAATCAGTGCTGCTTCCTGTCAGTGCTGCTTTCAGTCAGTGCTGCTTTCGGTCCATGGCGTGGATTTGTTTCAAGTGGGTGTGCCCCCACCCACTGGATTCATCTCAGAAGCACTGCACAGCTGTGCACAGCCCCTGAGCAGTTTGAGACATGAAGTCACAAGACCACAGGAGTCTTCTACGACTTTGTGGAGTAACGATTTGGTATCGACATTAATATTATTCTGTGATTTTGTTTGCCTCCACCATGAGTGAGTACAAGAGGACTTTTAAAAGTGTGTTATTATTTTTCATTTGGTTTTTCTGTAACCCAAAGACTAAGTTAATATTTTTGATTGATGTAGACCAAATCTTAGAGCAGACATCACCAAATGGCTGACTCCAGCCCAAGTCCTGCAGTGCCCTTCTATTCAGGCCCAACCTGATTTCATTTATGTTTTTGATATTAACAGTGCTGCTCGTGGTGCCATTTAACTCCAGATAACGGAGGTTGTGTAATGCTCTCCTCCTAAAAAATGTCCTTCTACCTTTCCATGGCATCTAATTACCACATAGACCTTCTGATTGCTTAATGGCTTTACAATCGCAAGTCTGTGCCTTGTTCTGTTGTTGAAATCTCAACTTTCTACATTAAAAAATAAAAAAAAAACAAGCCAGGATGGTGCGTCTTCTCACATTTTTAAGGGTCACTGGATCTACAATGGTAGCTATATTCAGGTTTGATGTAGAAATTATTAGGCAATAGGCAGGACTGAAAGTTTCCCTGATACGACAACATGAAAGAAGACGACTCTTAAGTCACAAGGACAATTCCTCTGTCCAGTTGTCTTCAGAGTATGTTGGGGAACTTATTTTCCTGAAACTTGTTCCTGTTCAAAGACTTGTCCGCAGCATGGGTCCTTTTTAATATCAGCCTGCTAGCCCTCTCCTGGCCCCCCAACCAGCACCTCTAATCTGGTCGGCAGGAAGTGATTTGATCTTGCTGAAAAGCGAAGCATCTGAGAATCTGAAAAAGTTGGGACTTGAGGTGCCACTGTTTGACCTTGTGTGTTCATGCTGGTTGTGAGAGTGGGTAGTGGTGACAGCAGGTGTTTTTGCCTCCTTGATATCCAGTGGCAGCACTTTCATCTGAGGACACAGAGGAAATGCAAACAAAGAGCAATCTGAAGGAGAGAGACATGATGTTTTCTTGGAAGTCAGGTTTATGAGTAGGGAAGCTTTGAAAGGGTTTTATTGACCCATTATTTTCCAACTAGGATCATCAAAAATTATCTGGCCATCATTTCTATTGTATATTCTAAATTTGTTTTCTCCAACGTTATCTTGAAGATGTCCATTTATTTACATGATAATGATAAAAAAAACGTTAGTCACACGGGACGTGCAAAAGCAACAAATACACTAACTATGCATTGACTTCCACAGTCTGTTCATGATGAAAAACTGCAAGAGTATACTAGGGCAAAAAATCACAATCATGATTATAGGATAAGGAGCTTGTACAGCACTATCATTGGTGCTTTGTATATACAACTAGAAGGTTTTTGAGCATTAATGATTGTGATCATAACCTAGCAGTCATCAAAAAGAATATATGAACAAAAGTTAAGAGTTAAGGCAAAATATGACCTCTTGAAGGTTAAAGCATTATTAATCACTTAGCATTACTGTATACACAGTAACTGCAAGTACAAAACCTGAGAGACTGGAACTCAGTCAAATAATCAATAGGCTTTCCCGTCTGCAAGTCAGTAACTCTTACTTTACTTATTGTAGATTATACATTACCACCATCATGACACTTAGGTTTTGATAACCCCAAATAAATCTCCTTACAGACGTCTTACTAGTTTATCACCATGCCAGTTGACCCAGATACAACAAAAGAAAAAGAACACTATCCACATTGTTTTCATTTAAATCACTTTTCTTAAGAAAAAAAGACATAAAATCTTCTCACACTGAGGACTATTGTTTAAATTTAACTCCACAACTTTAATTGCATCACATGGTCTTTACTGTTGGATGGGATTAATCAGTTGTAATAAAGTTTAGCATGTTAGCAGCAGACTCTGGGGTGGACAGAGAAATATGACAACAAGACAACAATTGGAGAAGAAACATCCAGAAAAAGCTGTTAGGCTGATTTAAAGCACCTGTCGAGATGTTATATCTGTACACCAGATTTTCCACATATTCAACTATATTCAGGGATAAACTGATCGGATTTTGGAAGTTATTGGCAAAAAAAAGGTCTTGAGGTCTTGTGGTAATCTCTTGCTTAAGAATGCTAACTTTTGAAAGCTGAACCCACCAAAATGCTATCAGGGATTTCCTTTAAACATTGTACAACTTTCAATATGACATAACTATGAGCAGGCTAGATTTTACAGGTCAAAGGTCAAGGTTATGGAATTTGCTGTCCATCGTTTGCTTGTGAATGCAGTAAGAAAGCTTCAAGAAAGCTTCTCAGGGTTACTCTAATACATGTTTCAAAATGAAAGATGAGTTGATTAAACTTTGGAGGTCATAGGCTATCAGTTGTCATGCTCGCCTCCTCCTAAAAAGCGTGATATTTTAAAAACACTTCAGCATTTTTTTTGAAATAATTACAGTTGTCATTTTGAATAAAGGACAAACTCAAAGGATTTCAGAGGGAGAAGGTCAGATGTCCTTGGACCTCATGGTCATAATCTGTTTGTGAACTTCAAATGTCAACAACTGTTTGACAGGTTTCTGTCAAACTTTTCTAAAATGTTCTCTCTAATTTGATGAACTGATTAAGTTTGGGGGGCATACAATCAGAAGTTGAGTGACCCTGCAATGCACTTTAACTCACTGGCAATGTATACCTCGGGGGCGCAAAAAGCTTCAATATGGTAGCTCTTATTTGCTGGTATGACCAAAAAAAAAATCTCACACATATTCTGGTGCAGCCAAAGAACCATTCTCTTGTCTGTCTGAAAATGGGGGTCTCAGTTTGCTTCAAAACAGAACCCAGTCCAGTTTCAAATGTGAAAGCCTGCCAAACTAAACAAAGACCAATCAATGAGAAGCACGGCAGTGGGTTGAATTTAGCCAAATATCACAACAGCAAGTAAGCTAACGTAGCATTCACTAATAATATCAAGCAGAGAGTGGCTAATATTAGCATTGCTAGCATCGCCAACCTACTGTCCTCTAAACTAGTCAACATTTGCAAATCTGTGTGGAATATGGTTATGCATCCCTCTAGTCAATATGCAAGGCCCATCTGATGCAGCCTAAATGCAGCTTTATCTTTATCTAAGGCACAGAATACTTCCTGTTTTGCCCCGTCTAGGGGTGGCCAAGACATTACATGAATATCCCCGAGTCCACCGAGTACCAAGCAGCCACTGGAGTCAGTCAACAGTTTAAACCAACTGGTCAGTATGATTTATTTACAACAATAATATTCACAACAATTTACAACTTAAATTACCTCGAGACACCCGAGGCGTCTCTACTACCTTCCATGAAACAAAAGATAACAACACAAAAATCCATCTAGGCGTTTAGGTTGACGTGGCTGGTTGGAGCACGGTCGAGCCAGGGATTCCCTCCTTGCTGTCATTGAGCCGCTTAAATTGGGCCTTTCCTCCTCCACAGCCAATCACGGTGTTGTGGTGATGAACTCAGTCTGACAGGAGGCAGGGGCAGCACACCTAGTCAAGCACGCACTCTGACGCACACATGCACACACTCAGTCACACTGAGGGCACAGGAGAACCGTCCCAACACAGCCAAACAAATATAAAGAACATAATACAAAGCAAAAACACGAACAGGATCTTAACACTTCCAAAGTGCTTTGAGCCGAACAATGTTGTTACTGGATCCAGTTGTGTATTTATAAGTCAAGATGCAACAATATGCCACAGATACAGCCTCAGCTAGTGGTGGGTGGCTATATTAACTATCATTGACATGCCCTGGTACACCTGACAAAATGCCATATGAAAGAAAACCATACAAAGTGAAAAATGAGACAATACTGCAATTTCACCCTCAAACCAGCAGAGTTTTAGGTGCGAAAGAGACCTGGAACTTATACTGATGCCTCTTTATGAGCCTTATAAAAAATTAAGGACTTTCACAAATATGTTGGCTGAGACTGGTCAGAGAAGCAGCACAACAGCTTTGAACACTTGCTGGTAACTAAAGCACATAAGTTCAGTCAATGATCATGTGACTTCCAGCAAGATTTTCACATTAAAATTCCTTGTTTGTAACTATTGACAAATGCATTTTTTTCTGAACAACCAAACCATGAAATTAAGTTTTGTTTTTAGCAGAAGCTTAACAAAACTCGTGAGAAACTAACCACACATCAAGCTACAGCAACAAAATACATGTAGGACTTTGGACAAGATGTCTTCAAGAAGTGTAGCACTGACTTAAATATAAAAATCTTAAAGGCTAAGATCATAAAGTACATTTTTCATCATTACATCAAGAAACGAACAGAATGACTTACAACACTGACTTTTGATTAGATTGAACGTTATTAATTCCCTTGGAAAAAACTTTCTCAGGGAAATTGGGATTCAGTAGCAGTTCAGTATTACAGATGAAAAGATATATAAAAAAGATACATCTAGACAAAAATTTAAATATAAATAAAATAAAAATATATGTATAACATACAAATGTTTTGAAAAACAAAATAATAAAACTTCAAACATACAAACAAACCACCTTCTCCTAAATTTACTTGGTCAGTCACAACATTTTAATCTAACAATAATTTTTAAAGAAACATTTCTTGCAACAGTTGTTTTTTTTTTTTTTTAACTTGAAACAGCACCTTTAAAATGGTTCCATGTGCATATAGTAACAACATTTTTACACTAGAATGGCTGAAAGCAGAGTACCATGCCATCCAATAGTCTCATGTTCATGGCTGCCACTTTCACTTCTCAGTTTGAACCTTTTCAGACTTGCTCAAATTGCCAAATGTCAGAATACCCCTGTTGAGATTTTCCATGTTCCTTTTTTCTTCTGGGCCCTGACTGGAGTCCCTGGAGTGTCTCGTATCCTTGAGCTCCCCTGTCTCTTTGTAAACTGTCACGCCACTGCTGAAGGCCTCCTTACCCGAGCACCATCTCAAACTCAGACCACCGAAAGCACCCTTGACTCAAATATATTGTTCCTCTGCAAAAAAACACAAGAGTTTATAAAAGTCATGAGAGATTTTTGTAGAGGAGTCTTGTCTGCATCTGTGCAAGGAAACCAGCGTCCCCTTTTCTTTTTTTAACAGGTGTCTCCACATCTGGAGGCTCCAGCTGCAGGAGAGCGTGGAGCCGGAAGAGCAGATGGATGGGTGCTCCGCGGCCAGTGGAAGTCCTTACTACCCGTCCACATCCTTCCAGAGGAGCCGAGCTATTGAAGCCATTAATCCTCGGCTGCTTCAGGGGTCGTGTGTCACTTCCAGTCCATCACTCCCTCATCTGACACGCCATCTCACACGCTCACACACACACACGCGATGCCTAGAAAGCCCACAGAGACAGATTTGTTGTGATGGGTCTGAGTTAGCCATGCATGAGGAGCCAATTGGATGTTTTCATCACAAGGAGAGGTGTACTGACAACAGACAGAGTGGTAACCTCAACAGGTCACTCAGACTCACCCGCTATATCTGCAGTGTCTCCTCGAATTAGGAATTCTATATGACACAAACCACAGAGAATTTTTTATAACCAATTTGTGGTTTTGAGATTTTTTGAAAGCTTTCCTTGCTCATAGCTTCTACAAATATATGGAATGCAGCAAAAAAGGTTAAGAGTAGATTAAAACTTTAAGGGGTGCAAAACACATCAGACACAGCATTCATCAAAGTTTCACCAAATCATGCAGGATAGCAAAATAGCAGCTCTTGCTTAGTGCAAAGTGTAGTTGTTGACTGAGCAACGATAAGTGAGCAAGAATCAAGAGAAAAACACAGGAGGGTGTGTGTTATCCCTTCCCTCAAAAAGCTCACACTCATATCTCATTTCACAGTCTGAATACCTTTTTTTAGCACAAGTACTACCGATAGTACTCACTGGTACCGAGTACAAATACTTAAAAATATCTTTATAGTTCTTGCATTGTTTTCATTTGTTTTCTCTAAATGTTCCTCAACCTTAATCTTGACATTTTAGCAGTTTATGGTTTACAGTCTGATCTACATTAGTCTTCCTAATTTATGTTTAAATATCACAGAATTGCTGAGAACTTTGTTTGACCTCTAAAAATATTAACAAGCTTATATGCTGTAAAATGATGACGAGTACAGTATTAACTAGGGGTGTCCCGGTCAGGCAAGTTTTCAACATAAAAATAGAAAGACAGAGTGAGTGAGAGACAGAGAGAAAAAAACACTTTGTATTTACAGCAGTTTTGTTGCGCTTTTTCCTTTATCTGGACAGAAAAATACAGCACCAACAGTCTTTCTGAAGATGCGAGACAGGCCTCTACACTGACAATGTTCAAATCTAGGCTCAAAACAGCTCTATTTAGCTGTGCATATGATTGAAAGGATCTTATCTGCACTCTTCTCTTTCTTTTAAAGTTCATTTTATAATGATTATTTTTGTTTTTATTTTGTATTGTGATTTTAATGTATTTTTTTTGTTCTGTAAAGCACTTTGAATTACCTTGTGTACAAATTGTGCTGTTGAGTGTTGTTAACAACTGGTGAAGCATTTACTAGACAAAGAAGTACAAAAAGATTTCCGTGAATCAACAAAATTATTGACAGACTGACTAAAACGATTGTACAACCCAACAGGCAAACAGTGTAAACAGTTTTATAAACTACAGGCAATATGTTTATGAATATCAACTTGGTTAAATAATGTAATTGATAAAACTATTTCAAGTTGCCAAGAAAAAAAAAAAAACACTCCACTCAACATCATTTATTCAGCCAAAATGTAAATCCAAAACTCTTTTAAACACATTACGTTCTTAGCTTGATCAAATACTAATTTTACGGAGGCAACCTGAACACCTCGTGTTTCCAACTTGGACTGAAATGCATCACTAAGCACAGTTAGCCTTCATATAAATGTCTATTTGTCTCAAAGATGAACTGATTTGATTTCAGATATCATAGTTCATATATCAAAGTTTGAGGCTACTGAGTCTCATATTCATCCTTTGAACACTATCTTAAAAGTTTTTAAGGGATTTTCATTGAAACTGGCAATAATTAATTATACACTGGTTGGATAATGGAGGTCAAAGGTTTAAGACATAGAGTCTACCCTAAACATATAGATTTTTTTCTTCAAATTTGCGCTAATGTCCACATAATGTAACGTTCACTTTGGAGGTATACGATCAAAGATTCATTGGGCCTTATGCCCAAAGAAATATTTAACTCAAACTGCCACAAAAATCCCCACAGCTCTTCTTTCTGACCCATTCAGGTTTAATTTACCAGGTATCAGTTCTACCTATAACTACTGTAAACCATTTATGTCTGACATCAGTTATTTGTCTAAACATATTCAACAAGTGTCGTCGTAATCCATTGTGTAGAAACTAAGCTAAACAGTGAGAAGGTGGCTCAGTTTTGATGACAGCCATGTTGTTATTCTATCATTTCTAATTGATTTAAAGGCTAAGACAAAGAAAAGCAAACAATGTTATATTGTCCACAAGTTTTAGTGTAGGTTGAATTCCAGTAAAAACACATAACAATGGGGAACAACATGAGCTACATTGAAAATTCCCAACAAAAATTGTTAAACAGTCACTGTATAACAACCATCAGTCTTCTAGCAGAAACAATCTGTCTCTGTGGATTTTGAAAGCAGGGACACGGCAAGGTAGTGATGAGTGAACCAGCTGTCCTTCTGCGCCTCTTAAGCCCCATGTGGAAGTAGTGTACACACGCACGGATACCTCTCATCTGCCTTCCTGCCTCCCAGATCTCCCACTTGTTTAATGTGTGTCTGTTTGGAGGGAACATAGTAAGCTTACTTAAATGTCAAAAGCGGCACATCCACTCTTATCCACCTCCCCTCCCCAGAGTATAAGCTCCTGTGTTGGGAAACATGATATCAAGTCAAAACAGCAGAGGAAGGGGAATAAGTTATGGGCTCAAAGTGGACTTGGATTCCTCGGAAGTGTTCAGTGACACAAGAAAGATGTCAGCCCTCAGTTTTCTTTTACAACGGGCGGCTGCTCATGGCCTCTGAACCTCCACAAAATTGGTTTTGGTGCAGCAGCTGAGTCATTTTTTTCAGCTGAGCTTTCACCACAATGGTGGTGTAAATGCGTCACTACAGCACTATGAGTCATACATGTTGCAAATCGCGGTTTTTAAAGACAGGAAGTATTATCTGATTCGACTGTACTGGCAGAACACAACAAAATGCACTCAACAATCTTACAATGACTTCCTGGTGCTATTATCACAGAAAAGGGTTGTCATGAGGGGGAATGGAGATCAGGGTTCTGCTTTTTCATAAAATGAAAATCAATAGTATTTGAGCTGATCAAAACATCTTTAAAGTATCGTGGGTTCAGTGACAAAGTGTCATTTGATCGAAACACCAGTGCACAAAGAAACATCAGTTCTAGCAAGGGGAAAAATAAAGCACTTAGCACATCAGCATTGCACATCACAGTATAGCAAAAGGCTTTATTTTGGACTGTTGGCTCACAAAATGAAAGAATGAATGGATAAATGATTTTAGCTTATAGGTTCTACTGTTACTTTAGTAGTATGCAGATTCATAACACCATCTTCCACTGCAGGACAGTTATCCTCCTCATCTGCTTGGTGGTGAAAAGCACACCCAAACTTTGAAGTAAGCCAAATAAATTGAACATATTAATTCTAATATTTTAGATCTGTGTTAAAAATCATCAAGCTCACGGGTGATTAGCAAACATTACTAGCTAACATATGGCTACAGGGTGAGGTCAGTCTAGAAAAGTAACTCTAAAGGCCTTTGTACACCAGAAAAAAAGTATTTTTTGCACAAATAATTCACACCTAATTATATTTTTCCTATTTTGTAATCAGTTAATTTAAGTGTACACATAAGAGACATAATGTTGCTGTGCAAAGTTGTGGCTTTATTATTCCTGAATTTTTAAAGTGAATTCTTGTACAGTTTTATGTCCAGCAATCCCATCTGACCGACGACAGCCACTCAGTGCAGGCAAGCAATTACAGTTAGTCAAATCATTCAACATGGCTGCCCTCTTGATGCTGTATTTGCACCATCAGCAGCTCCTTTTATTTCATCACAGTCCTCAAAATGATAAGGATAATGAATTTAAAGGTAATGTATGGATGAAGATAGTGTTGGAGCTGCAGTTTGACGATGGCGATTGTATATTCAAGCTTCTACCGTTGTGGGCAGTTGGTCCTGAGGCAGCTGCCAGTGGTACAGTTCAAGCTCCTCAACTGAATAGTGAAACACACAAAGATCTCCTGTCCTTTACAGTATCAGATGGATCCATTTAGTTCCCGTTATACCAAAATCTGCCTCAGGGCAAAGCTACTTGATGTCAAGCCTGTTCTGACTTATGCATCATGATTTTTCAAGAATGTACCAAATATACACACAAATACACGTCGAATTAATGTGAATAGAAAGGCGCGTCAAAAATCACCCCTGAAATATTCACAATACCGTGATGTATCAAGGCCCTTAGGCAATTGAAAACTGATAAAAAAGGAAAGAGACTTGAACAAAGAGTTATTTCAAGGTGAAATTTGTTTTTACAGCAAGATAAGCATGGTATTGACAAGTATAAAAGAGTAACAGATTCTGACATCCTTACTGCTTGGCTAACATTTCAGCAGAACTTGTGGTCCTCTTGACACTTTTGGCTGGTCAGACAGCTTATATGTCAACATGAGGCTCAGATGTAATTATTCCACATATAAGTGAATTGAAAAGATAGTAAAAACCATCAAAAAACATACTATATCCATCTAAATTACGATGTTGTAGCAAGAGATTGATTCCAAGACTAAAACTTAGACAAATCCCATTCATGTAATCACATATAACATTTATTTGTGTGAGGAATTATCCTCAGTCTATCTCTCTCTCTCTCTTTTTTGCTCCATGTGGTTTGGTTAGAGTTAAGGATTCTGTTCAGGAAGTTGAGTCTGAACGTTAATGCAGGTCATAAATCAGCTGCTCACTACTGGATTATCGAAGAACATCATATGAAGCAGGCGTTTGGAGCGTGTCCAGCTAGTGCACAAAGAGCTGCCTATCTCTCCCTCGGCTCAGGCAATGTACTTGTTAAACCCTGCATGACGTTTGTCTTTTTTGGCTTCCTGTGGGCTGCTATCACACTGCAACCAAAACTTTCGTCTTGCCTTTTAAATGCTTTTCTCTCCCAGGCTCTTTTTCTCTCTCTCTCTCTTTATAATATGCTGGTCACAGTTAGAAGTCAGCCAGCTGGGACCTGGTCAGTAATTGGAGTCTCTGCAGTGACTGCCTACAGCACAGCTCCAAACGATGCACTTGGGAGGCTTCCAAGGAAAACTCAATAAGCTCTTCACACTTAAGTGTAGTCATCATTATGATTTTTCCACTGTAGTGAACAGTACTCTGTCTGTTGGCAGCTAAAATAAGGTGAAAGAAAAGTAGGAATAATTGAGCATTGTTTGCTATTTCAATCATTTCTTTTATCTCATTTCTATTTTAAACTGTCCTTCATTCATTTCCCACAGCGCAGCTTTGTTTAAGTGGGTCAAGGTCCTTCCCATTCACAACATTGTCTTTTCCCAGCCTTTCAACGATTACACACATTCAAAAACATCAGAGAACTACTATTCCCAACACAATGAGCCATACTTCTGTTTTGACAAGACAGTTGACGAAGATAGACTTACCTTGAAGGACAAAAAATCTGGTATAATGTTGTCTACGTAAACAAATAAAAGAGGGTCCAACTATAAACATCACAATCTTATGTTTCAAAGAAGGTTAAAACAATATAAAGCAAAGCAGGAAATGCAAGGTAACTGATGTTGCCTTCCGATATGATGCCATGCTATGCTGCTGCCTCTGGTATTCTGCCTCTGTATATAGTATGAGCAGTTCGACCAACAAGCTCAATCTTTTTATTTTTATCTATAAGTGGTGATTTGATAAAGGAGTGGTGCAGGAATGAGTCTAAGAATGCTGAAGTGGGTTAGCATTTAGCACCTTTGGTTCCAAAAGCCAAAAATATATGGGATTTTACAAAAGTTTTCAGGATAAAAAGCTGACGTAAGGTCCATAATAACCACATGCAAATGAGATTGGAACATTTCATTTTGCAACATAAAATGTATCTGATATTTCCCCACTTTCGAATTTTGAAACTTTATTGTTTTTTTTAAAAGGATAATTGACAATGCAACACACACGACTGCCACAGCTGTGGGCACCCATTTAAACAGGTCATTATATATTGGCCTTATATATTTGAAGTGTGGTAGCTGCTTTAAGTCCAGCCACCATGTTGTAGTTCCATTATAGCTTGGTAATAGCTTTTTACTCACGACGATTATGTTTAATGTTAATTGTGGAAGTTAGGTTTAATGGGTAAGTTAATCATGATGACCAAAATGCATACATTTCATATTTTTTTGTTCACCACTGATCTGATTATAAGCAATGATCCAAGTATACAGCAAAAAACCTATAGACTTCTATAGAAAACCAACGCAATGCTCACCTCTTGGTTGACCTACAAAAATATGTCATCCCTGCATCACTCCATTGTATCACACAGGTCAGTTGATGGATGATTGCTGAATAGATGTTGTTTTTTTTTTTTTAAACACCTTTATGAAATTAAACTCTCAAAAGGTCAAATAAAAGCAGCTTGGCTGTGGGATAAGCCCTCTAAGAGACCATGTTTTTCCTTTGATGACTGCTGGATTATGTTAACAATCACTAATGTTTAAAAAACAAATTGAGTACCCCTGGTCCACCTGTATGCTCACTCTATCTAAGACACTATGTTAGAGCTCCTGTCGTGTTAAGGTCCCCTTGCCTATGAGGGCCCAGTCTGCTCTGGTCTGTTGACTGGTCTACTCTTTGGTAATTGTTAGTACGTCCAGTGCTGCTTTGCACCATGTTGTCAATAACTCTGCATTCATTGTACAGTCTATGATCTGCGTTGGGCTTCCTAGTCCAAACCAATGAGCCTAAACTGCTGATGGAACAATATTAGGACATCACACTGCAGAGGACTTTCTGTCTTCTGCTCAGAACTTCTCTATCACACAGAGGAGACATGAATATTACACTTAAGGTGATGTATAATCAACAAAGCATAATATGGGCTCCTTAAAACATGAGGTCAGAGCAATCCCTGAGAGACTACAGTGAGTCCTGGATGTTGCCTCATTGCTTTGAATTGGCCTAAAGTATGACAGTGTATATTACAGAAGAGGGAAGTCTTCTTCAGGTGGCAACGAGGGCTGATGGATTAGTCCAACATTGACATATCTATAAAGGGGTGTTATGATATTACATAGGGAGATTTTATTGATGGTTAATGTTTAGTTGCTGGGGAAAAGTTAAGAGCAACACTGTCACTGAATATTGATAGTGTGGTTTTGACTCACTAGCCTTCATTAATTTACCTGTAGTCAGCCATAGGATGAGCACACACCGTGAAGCAGATATGAAAAAATTATAAATAATGAGTTGAAGTAAAGGGCTTTTTTAAAACTTCACTTTACCACAACATTAAGGTGCATCTTATTATCCTGAATGACCTAAAACCTGGTTGAAAGGGACATCCCCCACAATTGCACCCATTTGGGGAAGGTTAGGTAACAGTTCCACTTTAAATGGATCATGTAGGGAGAAGAAAGTGATGGGGTCGTTTGCCATACTCTCTATCTGGCAGTGTTGCAGCATACCAAGGAGGACAGTGGTCTGAGAAAAATTTGTGTGGTATGAAACAATCTGTCAGCGTCAACTTCTCCAATGTGGTTTGTTGTTCAGTGAAAAACATTAGTCAGCCTGCTTTGAGTATTGGCTAAGTACCAGTCTAAATAAGGCGGTAGTGTTAAATTTCAAGAAATTATTACTTTAAAAATACAAATCGTGATCATTTGACTAAACTTAACCAAGTTTTAGTGCCTAGACTTAACCAAACCTTGGTTGTCAAAGTTGAAAAGTGGTGGAAATCAGAAGGCCAGCATCGCTAGCAGCTAATGTCACCTCTAAGAGGATTGATCCTCTTGCTTTCAAAAGCAATGTTGTTTTTATGTACAAAGAAATCCTTCAGGTCAGAAGGTGGGCATAAAGTTATATCTTGAAGCATTTAAGACTTATCTTGAACTCACTGACTGCATATTTGTCTGTCAGACATCCTCTGCTTTGACAGAGATATCGAATGAAAGCACTTGAGTGGTGAAGGGCTTTATACAGTGATGCCCCCTACCACTTTAAAGATTATGTGCTTGCTGAGAACATAAACAAGTGTTAATTGCAAAAAAATGGTCCAATGCCAAGTCAGTGGTGTGGCTGGCCTGCTGCTGCTCCACACAGGTCTAACCCCCTCTGGCTGACACAGAAAACAGTCTGCAGATTTTATGAGAAGAAAAAAGATGAAAGTGAAGTGAGTCCAAACCGCCTTTCAAACATTTATATTGTTGGTCCTCTGGAGATGTGTCAGAACTCAAGAAACTGAGCTCAGGTCTTTACTCTGCAGAGGAAACAAAGTCCCATTGGTTCAGGTATAGCTCTCTGGGGTGGGGTATACATTTCACCTTTAAGATGCTGCCTCTGGAGCTGAAAACATAAAGCATGACAACCAGACCACACTATGAATCACAGCTGGCTGTGATCACTTCCTGATTAAGAGTCCTGAAAATTCAGTCTCTCACACCTGGTAAAGCATGCTAGGAGTCCTGACACGCAGGCACTTGGGCAACACTGCGATGAATGAGCGAGTGATGAAACACAGAGGCTCTGTGACCCCCAACAAACAGTGCTGCCGCCCCTCAGGAGGACAGCAGAAAGTATTACATTCACAGCCCCCAGCCTTGGGAAGACTTTAGTGTTGTGAGGCAAAACTGCAGAGTGCAGCAAGCTGTTTGATTATGTCTTATTTGCTTTCACAGTGCCGACAGCTTGATGTTCATCATGCAAGAGTAACTGAGCACAAGAGCTTTGACTAAGGAGTATCTACCCTAGAATTTAAAAATGCCTTTAAAATATAAAAGTCAGCGCTGGGAGGTGGGAGGGATAAGGCATACCCACTTATTCCCCTCTGCTGTTTACATCAGCCACATCATTACACAGTCCAAGCTTCTTTTAGGTTTGTTTATTAGACATAATGTGATAAACATCAAAGGCACTGTACACTGACCACAAGCTACCTGGCTGCAAAATGATGGTAAATGCTTCAATAGCAAGTTTAGGTTTGTTTCATCTCTGCTCCATGGAAAACATGGTTTACTGCTGATCTAAACTAATGAAGCTACACTTCCCACAATGTCAAAATGACATCTCTGATTGTTTGAGACCACTATTAAGAAAAAACTTTTGTATTCTTCTGCTGCTGTTTAATTGAATGGTTTATGGCCCCGTAGATCAGAGGTCCCCAACCACTTCTGGGCTGTAGACCATTTGGTACAGAGTTATAAAAATTAATAATTCCATCACTCTTTTTTCAATAACTAAGATTGAAGGCTGTTTCATTTTGAAAGAATGACTGGTTCTTTGCATACTGGTCAGTGTAACTTGACTACGTCTTAGACGGCACATAATTGTATGTTTCACAATCTTTGGCTATTGGCTCTATTACACAAGTCAGTAGTCATGGAAAAGTTGGCGCTGTGTTCAGCTGTGTGTTCACAAAAGCTGGCACCAGATGCATCACCTGCCTCCTGGTCATTCAGTAAAAAAATAACTGAAGTAGCTGAATTTTAGCCTGTGGAGAATGGTGGCTATGCCATGTCTAACGCAATATGTGGAATTGAAATACAACTCAGATGTTGATATTTGTGCTCAACAATACTACTAAATCCTAAGCGCACACATTATCAGGTTGAGAAAGTGTCCTCAGGGTATAGTTACATTTTGAGCAAGAGAGGCTGAATATGATATTAAAGCCTGCAGTAAGAAAATGCAACTGAGCTGCTGAAATACTAGATGCTTTCTCCTGTCTGTGCCTGTGGTCCATGGAGGGAAGGAAACACATGATGTGATTGGCTGCTGAAGGGCCCATGTTGCCTAATTAAAAAAGGAAGAGTGATGACTCGGCTCATCCTCAGTGAATTATCGTTTCTGGGTGTCTCACTGTGCAGTGACTCAGCTCTCCGTGTCTTCCTCCTGATAGTGGCTCAGGCTTCCTGACAGGACAGTTCCTGTGCCACCGCCCACCCCGCATCATCAAGACACTGAAGAGCACAACTTGTTATGAAACGGTTGTGGTGATGCAACATTGGAGGTAATGCTGGTTTAGATGTACAAACAAAAACACTTGGCTTAAGAACAGTAGATATCACCCCTCAGCTAAAGATGAAGGACTTTGTGATTGTAGCAGAAAGAGATGGGCAAATTTAAGGATTTCTGAGTTGTCAAAGAATGTTGCTTGTAAACACAATGTACAGCCTCATTTACTTCTCTTAACAGATTTGATTATTGGACATGATGCCATCCAAGGAATAATTAACCACACTCTGCTGTGCCTGAACATGACATAATAGTGAATGCTCCTGAAGGAGCAACAAGTTTATATAAATATATATATATATATATATATATATATATATATATATATATATATATATATATAAACATATATATATGTTTGTGTGTGTGTGTGTGTGTGTGTGTGTGTGTGTATATATATATATATTTATATATATGTATGATCATAAACTTTAAAATGAAACACACATAACCAGAGCAATACAGTATGGACAGGAACCTCAAAACAAAACAAAAATAACTAAAATGTACCAACAGCACACTTGCATACATGTTACACTGCTGCAATGGACTACCAACAAGTATTTCTACACTACAGAGCTAGGCTCCAACACAGATTATAATTCAGTAAAACAATTAAATTAGGGTGATTCCACAGCTAACATGTTTGGTCTGCACCAGACTAACTCTGGTTTGCTTTTTTGGGTACCTCAGTTCATTTGGGGAGGTGTGAAGCTCACATGAACTCTGGAGTGGACCACAAATCGAAATCTGGTATGCCTGAAAGCAGGGGGTCTTAGTTCACTTCCAAGCAGACCAGAGTTTGGTTTGTGGTGGATGTTAAAGCCAACCACAAGGACAAAGCAAGGCAAGTGATCCAAAAGTGGCGAATAGTGGCTTGAACATGGCCGAAGAGCACAACAGTAAGCAAGCCAATGTAGCATTCAATGACTATATCAAGCAGGGTGCAGTTTAAATTAGCATTGCTAACATCCACTATATCTTCATTCCTTTTAGCAGGTTAAAGTCTACTATTCTGTGTAGCACATGATTACACATCTTTTCAGTCAATACTGAAGTGCCCCCGATGCAGTCCAAATATTATCTTTCTTTTTATGGCACAGAAAACTCAGAAACTGCTTGAGCTGAACAAAGTAATAACTTGAAGTCGGTTGTGACTTTAAGTAATCACATTACTTGGGCCAGATGGAAGGAACAAAGGCACCAGCTATAGCCCCAACTAGCATCAGGAGACAAAATTATGCATCATTTGCCAGGATTTGGTCCACCTGACAAAGTGCAGGTTGAAAGAAAACTAGCACAAATGAAAATAATAACAATAATGCCTGGCTATATCAGCAACACCTCTTACTTATACTGCCGTTGTTCTGCTGGAAATAATTACTGCTGCTGCAAAATTTGGCTGTTGGATGTGACCACCACAGATTTTTTTTCTAAAACTGTATAAAACATTTTTTTTACAGTTTAAAAGTCATGCACTACATTGAAAAGAAAATATTATATTTATTTCTTTAAAAAATGAGGTCAAACAGATCATATTGGGGTATCCTGACCATCAACAGCTTCCGCTGGCTGCTCTGGTGTGAATTTTGTTTTTCATGGAGGGACAAAACAAGAGAGGAATATTGGAGAGCTTGGCCAACAACAGAGGGTTCATTTGCTTTTGTGTTTACTTTCGTGTTTGTGAGGTGCAAATGAAGGTAGCACCAGTTTGTTTATTTGTCTTGATTTATTTGCTTTCATTGGTGGTTGTGGATTTTTCAACGCAGGCAACCTGAATTGAAGGCCTGACCCCATTTGGAGCAGTCAAGTAGTGATGCTGACAGCACATACTAACAATTATTCATAATTTGGACAAATTGTTGTGACAAGCTTGAAATCATGACCCACTCCCACTCAGTAAGAAGGACAAATGTGGTCAAATGTGTTGCCAGCCCAAGGGATGATGTTGATTTCCACCAAGAGCACCATTGAAAAATCTTAAACCCATTTTTGAGGATTTGACATGAGGAACTATTTTTATCATTTTAAAAGTAAACAAGCGTACTCTTGACTGTACTCACAAACTATGAAAATAAAGCAAATAGACTTTATAGATTAAAAACAAATCTGTAACTGAAGAACTTCTTTAAAAGCAAATATTCCAGCACTGTAATTCACATGAAAATGTATCATGATTATCTTTAGTCTTACTTAAGTAATTAAGTTGTGTTCCTTGCTCTACAGTGAAAATATCAATACCTCCCAGGCTACTTCAGGGCTATATAATGGTAAATGGGTCGAGGTGTATTTAAACATGGAGGTCAACACAGTCACATTAAGTAGTCCACTGCTGCAGCGCTGAACCACAAAACCTGACATTAATCTGGAGGGTAATGTGGCCCTTCCTGTGCATAATGAAATCTGAAGCTTTTAAAAGGCTGCGCCTAATGACACTCCCTGACAGTTTTCGAATTAAGCAGCCATGACCAGCAGGACCAGACTAAATAGCACACAGATGGCCGACACCAAACTTTTGTTTGCCCACCTCCATCGATGTTTGCCCTTGGGCTGTTGCATGCCATGCCATACCTGCTGGAGCAATAACAGAGCAGAGGATTTTAAACAAGAAGACAGACATTGTTGGACAGAGACTGAGTAAGGTGACATTAAAAAAAGATAATTAAAGCAGCATTTTTTAATTATTATGTACATTTAAAACATATTTAATCCCTAGGGTTAAATATCAATTAGTCAAATAACAAGAGATAACTTTAGATGAATGTTTCTGAAGAGCATTTTTTTGGGAGGGGTGTTTTTTTTTTTTAAGTATAATAGACTTATTTTGAAATTAATTCAGTTATATACAGAGCCCCCCCCCCTCCCCCCCAGGTTGTTGCTCTCAGCTTTGAGTTCACAATAACGCAATGGCACTTCCTTTAGTTTGTTTGTTCACACAAGTTCCTTGTTTTCCATGTCTGTGAAATTGTGAAGACATACTGCAAATAAAATGCAAAAATCACTAAAGAATTTTTTTTTTTTAAGTTTTAACTCACAACACTGAAAATTCTGCAATAACAGACAGAAAATATAGACTGTCTGACTAATTTTGCAATTTAATTTGCCACAAACACAAGCCTACCAACTATATTAGGATCGAGTGCCGCTCTCTTAATTTACAATATTCCCTGCTGATGATGACGCTTGTGGCAAAGGGACTACCAACATATGTAATCACATGATGACACGTCACAGGCCTGTGGCGACTCCGCTGATACCTCACTTGGATGAAAAGCCAAAAAGTGAGCACACAGATTTGCCATCTTTGAAGAGTGAGTTCGCTGCTTTGCACATTATCAACACACAGCCTGGTCTTTGTTTTTAATTTTGCCATCATCAGTGTAGAATCCAAATACTTCCAAATATCTGCTAAATAGCTTTGGTGTTTTTATTGTCTGCACAGTGTGGCTTTGCTGCTTGTACTCGATTTTCTCTAAATTTACTTCAATTTTTATTTACTGAGGTCAAGAGAGCATCATGAATCAATGCAAAGAAAAGTTACACTGAAATGAATGGCTCCCTGTTTCTTCACCCCAAGTTTGAATTAACTTTTTAGTATTGAATATGAAGTGACAGCCCTACAACTTTGGGGAAATGCTGGTACAAATGAATGTCATAATAGTGACAGGACACATGAATAAAAGTTTTTCTGAGATACCCCAAAGATACAAAGCAAATAACTGAAGCCCCAGCACCAAATCCTAAGGGACATCACAATACAGAGTTTGTGCAGATGAAACATTTTAGCCTGCAGTTACTGAAAATGTTCTGCCAAATAAATAAGAGGAGAACAATGCTCAGGCACTACCAGAAACACCCTCACACCTGGTGAGCACACTGCGCTCAACGGTGTTAAACACTGCAGTGTGGTCCGGGAGGACTGAACATTCCCGTGTCAGCTTGGACTGACAGATCATTTTTGCTCTATCAGAGGGGGGGTGTGTGTATGTATTCAGCCTATCTATCAGAATGTAATGATCTGCCCCCTGCCTTCTACACAGCAAACAAAGCACAATGACGAAGAAGTTCAGCTGACTTCAAAATCAGGCATGATGCCCAAGAATAAAGACACATCATGTATAACCCGCACCTCAGTTATTATTTATACAATTATGTGTTTCTCCCCTGTAAACAAATGATTGTTTGCATCATCTGCAGTCCTGATGCCTAGTATAAGCCTCACTCAACAGACATAATATCCAGCCAGACTTCCCCTAGGACAGTCAAGCTTGTCACAGCTGGGTGCAAACATGAAATCTGAAACCGCATAATTGCTGATTTGATTGCTCTAAATATGCAGCGCACAATCTTCCCAAACCAAATAAATCACTTAATTTACAAACTGCCAAACTGCAGGGAGAGCGGTCTCTGTTGGATCTCTCCTGAAGCAGTGCCACGGTGAATAAACATCTGCAGAAAAACAGCTCAGACCCACTTCTTTCATGTGCAACAAACAAACCATTGCAAAAACCCACAGAGGCACAAAGCAACCACTGCCAAGGGAGGCAGAGTGTGAAAACCACTTTATATGGCTTAAAGAAGCATCACAAAACAAAAATAGATCCTATTTCACACAGTTGAATGATACGAGATAGGGACCATTTTTCCATGATATTCAAGACAATGCATTTTATTCTTGTGCTTTCAAAGACTTTTCTTTTTTGTGCAATTACTTAAAGAATAAACGTATCTCAAAGATATGAAAACATGCCCTAAGCAGATAATCACACCCCTAAACTGTTTCCGAAGGTTTTCAAACAGCAGAGGCACCACTTTCACTGCACTTGATGCTTTATAGTGACACCAAACATTGAGCACACCAGCTTTATCTAAGCTGAAGAGCCTCCCACAGCACAGAGCCGGCTCAGTGTCTAGATAATGAGCAAGAATGGAGGGGCCCAGCTGCTCATTTGATCACAAACACATCAGGACAAGCGGGGCAAAATGCTACAGTCTCCTGCTCTTGTTTAGTATCTCCAAATCGTTCAAAGCACTCGGAGTGGTGATCAGAGACGGGAATGTGAAGCTCCAAGCATCATGCAGTGTTTTTCCCAGGCTGACTCACACAGGCAAGGCTGTCAGAGAGCTGTAGTGCCGGTGCTGAAGTCCAGACATGCAACAAGACTGAAAGACTTAAACACAAAGAGAGTACCACAAGAAGTAAGTAATAAA
This sequence comes from Cetoscarus ocellatus, assembly GCA_037902135.1. Lineage (NCBI taxonomy): Eukaryota > Metazoa > Chordata > Actinopteri > Labriformes > Labridae > Cetoscarus > Cetoscarus ocellatus. The sequence continues at coordinate 1,810,854 of JBAMNC010001016.1, forward strand.
ATAAGGGCAAACATTTTGATGTTATCTCATTGAATCCACAATGTTTCACTGGATTATTTGTTTTTAAAAGAGGGACAAGTTCAGATAATCCAAGTTTCTGTAATGTAACAGATTTCCAGTGCTGTTTATGTGTCAGTTTCTTCAGATGACAGCACAATATTTGAGGAGAAACAGATAATTTGAAATTTGAGTCAAAACAGGGGGCAGAAATAATGTTGGTGCTGTGGATGGTGGGTTGTTCTCAACTCAAGTGATCTGGTTGTAATTCAAAGGCATAAATACTACAAAGTCTGATGTGGGAGAAGGTTCAATCCCCTCAAGACTTTCTGGAAAACTCAAACAGACCTAAGCATTACATGTAATTAAAACTGAAGTATTTACTGTAAACATACAAGATATACAGAACACTATGTATACAAACCGTAAAGAGATTTACAACGTTTCATTGGAGGATTTTCACTTGTACGCTCCATGTTACATTACAACCAGATCTGGGCAACATTTACACAGCATTTGACACAATGTACAGACTATGGATGTCAGCAGACTGACATTTTTAATTCCAATATATCTCTAACTCCCCACAGTTAACTTGAGATAAATCATATCTATTTTGCATGTTTACATAGATGGATACTTAAAATTACTCTTTATTGTTCCTGAAGTAAATTCACTTTTCATCTGACTCTGTCGTTAAATGTATCCCACTATCTACACTGCAAAAACTCAAATCTAAGGAAGTTTATTCATCCAATAGTAAAATGTTGCCACTTTCATTGGCAGATATTTTCTGATAATTATAAGTTATTCAGTGCTTTATTTTTGTTTTTTAATCCTTGTAATAAGATATCCATCTGGACTCTTAAAATGAATATGAAATTTTGGTAAGTATTGTGTATATTTTTGGCTTGAAATTAGAAAAATAAACTTGCTAAGATCTGAGTTATTGCAGTGTATAGATAAAAAGATCGAACTTCAACTACTTTCACAGTGGAGGTAATAAAGTTAAGGTAACCCATAGAAATGAGTCCCCAAAGTGCAAGTTCTCTGTGTTTCCAGTTCCCTCATCCCAGAGCCTATCAGATTTTAGAAAAGCTTTTTCAGATAAAGTCATAAGAAACTGAACAGTTTCTTTGCAAATTTAAATGCATCTGAAATGACCCCACTTGTGAATTTAAAGTGTTATTGTGTCTTTAAAATTTTCCAGTGTTTACTAATGGTGGATTCCAGTTGATCTCAGAAGCCGGATTAGATACATTGTTAAGAAGTTGGATAATCTTCAGCTACCCCCACTGAGGTAAATAAAACGCACCATCATGGTTACTAACAAACTGCTTAGAAGGACTAAAGAAATGGCAATTACTTTTGACGTTTTTTTTTTAAGTGAACGATAATATATGCATAAGGTTGTCTTTATTCATGCCATAATAAGGTCTGTGTTCACTATAAACATTATTGGCAATTATCAAAAAACACGCAGCTCTGCATTATTGTCCCATGTTGATGGGATAAAACTACGACAAAACAAAGTGGGATGTTACACTGGCAGGTCTGTTTTGAGGCCAGGGGGTCAATAGCTGTCATTTCAAGCAGCTGCTAGCACTATAAACAGGGGAATCTTGATGCTGCAGACTTTTTGCCTCTGTATAGAGACATGTAAAACAAACCAATGGGCAAATACAACTGAAAACAATCATGATATTGGCTCTTACAGTGATGCTCAGAGCACAACCTAGCTATTTTAGCTACTAAACTAGGCCCTGGAGCCTTGATGAATTTGATGACATTATCCACTCCAAGCATTGTATTGTTCTGGAAAGTAGCTGGTTAAAAAGGAGGCTAATCATGACCAAAATTTCCCAGAGCAGTGGTACCAATAACCAGCCAGCAAGTGGACCAGTACTGGGCTGTGGATCATTCGGTATACCAGGTCATAAAGAAGTATGTAACTATGTTCCATTCTTTTTCTTTTTAATTCTGACATACTGACTGGATCGACTGTGCAGACTTAACCAATGAACCATCTGTCCGTGTTAATGCAGTGATGAAAAGTAAGACCTAAGCTGAAATCAACGTTAAACCTTGTCCACCTGTGCTCTAAATGTAGCTGTAAATATATTTGACTCTGTGCAATATGGTTAACTGGAAGACTTTTTAAAAACACAAAAGCATTAAACCTTCTAATGTGGAGGAAGACAAGCCAGAGGTCAGAACTCATAAATTACAGGTCAGTTCTTCAATAGAAACATGAGATCAGCTCCAACTGATGACCCATGGATGAAACACATCGTCAGTACAACACTATTTAAACACTTTCATTCATGTTCAGAAGGTGTAGCAGTTTAATTAGTTACTGTGTCAACTGGTGACTTTCAGCCAACTGCATTCCTGGAAGTCTTTGTTAAGCAGCTGATTTATACAGTATGAGTTCTTATAGATGTCTCTTTCTTTTGGTCTAGAAACAAGCTTGTGTCTCACTCTGATCCTGCAGTATTTTGAGTTATGTTATACCCCTGTCTGATCATGAAAACAGATCACAGTTGATCCAACAGTTCATTTTACAACAACAACAAGCTTTATTTATATAGCACTTTTCATACATAGGAAAATGCAACCCAAAGTGCTTAACAAAATAAGAATGAAATAACAAAAACATACAACAATATATAGACCCGACAAGAGCAAATCTAAAACTATTTTTCTATATCCCATCGCTGAGACTGAAAATGCAATGTAAAAGAATCTCTTAATGTCCTGTATGCACAGCAGATAAGGCGACAGTACAGCTGAAAATCTACCAAACTTCTCTGAGGACAGTCTAGCTTGTCATAGCAGGGTAGAACATGAAATTTGAAGTCATGTGTGCCACACGCCCAACCACCACCACAGCCTCTGGACCTACACCAAACTCACCCTGGTATTGCAGGCTAAATGTCAGTTGCAAAGAACATTAAGTACGAATGTAATTTCTGGGTGTACTCGCTGCTCTACCAGACTATAGACATAAATGACTGTTATCAGGGTGCTGAGGTAGGTGTGTTTGGGTTCATCTGTCAGGCCAACGGTGAGCTTAGGAGGTCTGATAGTAATGCTAAATGTCTCTGACATCTGAAACCTGAGGCTGGAGAAACAGATGCCAGCAGACAGTGGGGTAAGATACATCACACACCACAGAGCAGCTTGAATACCAGCCTGGTCATGAGAGTCACTCTCATAACTTTATAACATCAGAGACTTTAATGTCAACTTCAAAGCTGATTGTTATTAATACACACGCACCTGTGTCTGTACATCAAAAATGCAACCTGGTAAGAATCTCATTTCTATATTCAGGTGAGTTCATGGACAACTTACATTATGAGTTGCCCTGCAGACAAAGTTTCAATGAAGGCACAAGTTAAAGCTCAAGTCAAAGACCTGGCTTCTTCTTGGTGTTCAGTCCTCCATAAAGCATGGTTGATATGGTTGGTCAGACTAAAAGGTAGGTTAACTCTTGGGATGAGGAGGAGCAGAAGCTTTTTGGTAACTGTTTAGTGTTAGCAGTATATTTTCTATGAGAGACACTTCCCTTAGAAATGCAGAATGTCCTTGTTTTTTAATACTCCAGCTTTTGCTTTCATGTATGGAGATCGTTTCAACCATTCAGTGATGAGGTTCCATTAAATTATATCATGAAGCAGCTGATGAACTCACCACTTTATGTCATTGTTATTTAACACTGGCTGTGGGTTTAGACTGGCAACACACTTGAAACAGGCAGGGCACAAAGGGGACAGATCATGTACCCTAACTATACATGAAGTATTTTGGGCACAACATAGATCCACCCAATCAGAGTGTCAGCTCTCATTCCCTTTAAATCAGAGCGCACCAGGCATCTGGCGTTCAGCTATTTACACAGCGAAGATCACTGTTCAGTCTGAATTTTGGCTGGATTATTTGATTGCTCTCATTTTATTGGGCCACTATACTCAAACACACAGAGAATGCTTTATGTAGATAGATAGATAGATAGATAGATAGATAGATAGATAGATAGATAGAGTATCTTATCTGTTTGTTCTAAATTCTTCCTTTTTTAACAAATGCCTGGCATAAGGTAACAAGGGACTGACTGCATGACAAATGAAATGTTTATAGACAAAGTTGCCCAGAATTTAAAATGAGAGTTAATTTAATGTCAATCATTATTTGGTGTGTGCAATTGCAGGGTTCCCACTCTTTTCTAGAAATATTTTCCAAGACTATTCCAGGACGTTTTCATCACTTGCTATCTAATGTTCAAAATCATATTGTTAAGAGCTTTTTAATTCAATGATTGCATGAGGTGTGTGTTGTAAAATCATTGTTAAATTGTTTTATAATCGTGATCTCAATAACTATCAAAAAAACAACAATCAAGATTGTAATTTTTGTCATAAATGAGCAGCCCTCACTCAAAGCACACAAATGAGTTATAAACATCACAGGCTCCTTTTAGAGAGAGAGAAAATGTGTTTTATTGCTTAAAAATGCAAAAAGAAAAATTTTGTTTAATAACACTGAGTAGAATAGAATAGAATAGATGAAATAGTTGTTTAATGCCATTTGCACAGGCACAAGACAGTACAGGTGCAATGGGATTTCTTTTGTACAATGCTTCTCAAGTCAGCTCTACCAGAATATAAAGGTATAAACACAGTACATAAATTTAACCTTTTAAAGCCTGAAAACACAAATTATAGCCAGAAAATTCTAATTTTTTGGAGGTGAAATGTTTATTTCACTTTTTAAAAATTTCAATAAAATTGAACATATATTTCTTGTCTCTCATTTGATACATTAGGTGTTTTTGGCAACTGATAATCCACTTTAGGACATTTTTTTCTTTTATCTGATTGTATTCAGATGTTTTTTTAGTAATTCGTTGATCATATTGATTAGATAGAGGTATCATAAAAGTATGTATGAAATATGATACAACAGGCTTTAAGGGGTTAAAAATTAAAGAATAAAGAGAGCAATGAGATAACTAAACTTGCAGATTAAAAAATTAATAAATAAATGTCCGTTGTTCTAAAAAAATCAAGTAATGTGATAGATGCTTCACCCTATCAAATATAAAAGGAGACCCAGTACAACAATAAGATATTCAATACATATCCATGAGGATATTTTTTCTAACAGTTATTCTTACACTAAAAGTTATTATTGCACCAATTGTCACACTGCCAAATAATACTTTCACTACAAATGATAAAAAAATTGATAGTTTTTGGTAATATTGAGCAGCCTTACTTGAAAATATAAGCTGATGCGACAATTAAAATGTTTGTAGCAAGTGAAGTCCAACCTGCAACAGAGTGCACATTTTAACTATCAGACATCGCTGTGAGCTGTTTTAAACTATATTTCACAAGCCTGCATTTAAGCATGACATTTTTTAATCAAATTTTCTGAATTACTTCAGGCTAGGAGATAGAGGTTTTTGGAATCAAGACAATTTCTGAAGTGGATTTAAAGTTGGTTAAATCATTGGAGAGCCTGAAATGAGCTGTACAACATTTTTTGTTCATAATTACTCTAAATGATCCCCTGAAGCACTGAATCACAGTCAGTGATTTGCAGTAATTACAATTTATCTTGGAGTAAATTGTATACTTCATTTTTTACCTCTTCCCTTCTTCTCAGAAAAAGGTACCTCAGAATGTTCTAGTGATTTGTCACAGTGAAATTGTGTGAATTGTATGTAGCTATGTGTTGTCATCACAGCACTAAAAGGCTTGGCTCTGGTGTGAAAGACTCCAGCCTCCAAGTGTTGATATGCTAGACTGGTTGTGTGTACGCATGTTTTTGAGGAGAGTTTATACTGAGGCATTAGCCGTATGTTGGACTATGTCAGATCTTATGCCAGCGAAATAATGCCCGGCAGGGAGTGAAACCAAATAGCAGGAACTGTTCAATTGACCCCAAACATAAGCTTAAGAGTTAAAAGAGAAAGACTTGAGAGAATGTTATCCTTCCTCTTTAATGGAGCTCATGTCTGTGTTAGATTTATGTCTGCGTGCATTCACAGATAAAAATGACGTGAAATACTATTCCCTAACACTAAGTTACTACGTAACTCAGAGAGGTCAGGCATTTACTTTGAGGAGACGCGCCCCTTCACAGACGTCCATTTATCAAGACCTGCCAACGCACCAGAAGTACAAAGGACAGCATATCCTTTGCTGGCTCTGTTTCCTCTTTTTGTTCATCTTTTCAACTCTTTTCTTCTGCTAGACTCGTTTCACAGTCTTATTTAACTTCTTTTAAATTGCCACAGCACAAAGAAATGGCTATATTTCTTTTTATGAATAAGTTGGTGGCAAAGCATCAGTAACTCTCTCACTTTTTCAATTGAGTATGTTTCCGAACTACCTATAAATAAAGTGTCAAACCATTTGTGAAGTAAGCAACCAGTATTGTTGAGAGAGAATGAAAGAAGAATGAGCTTTCATTCAACTGTCAGGTGCTCTCCCATCTGCATTTCATTGAGGTGCATATAAACGCAGGTTTAATGGGTCCCAAAGCTCATGTCGAGATATGCCCTTCATCTAGCCTAAGAGAGACAGGTGGGGACCGCGGTTGGCTCACATAAAACAGAAACAAATTGTGCTCAGGATACTTGAAGTTCCAAGTACACCATAAAAAATAATGTGGCATTAATAAAGTTGCCTTTTCCTGCCCTTTTTTCTCTTATGTTAATAACAATAGCAGCTGGAGAACAACTCACCAGATTTAAAACAACTTTTTTGTCCGCACAGCCATGAATAATTTACTCCGATTGCACGTATCGGAAAAATAAAAAAGGGAAATTTCTTTTAAATGACGGATTGTGGGGTTTTTCTTCCCGGAAAGAGCAAAGAGAATTCACAGTAGAGAAGGTGACAGGACATGAAAGAGAAATTTTACAGACAGATAAGACAGTAAAAAGAACAGGGACTTCAAAACATTGCCAGAGTTTCTCCACTTTGTTCTCTAACCCGCAGCTTTCTGTACTTGCTCACTTTGTACAGAAGGAGTCAGTCGTAAAAGAAGTTTTTCCATTCATTCAAAGTGGCATTTCAAAGTCAAACAGCCTAAAGAAATAGCACACTATTATATCGTCTACCAGGATGAAAAAAAATCAATCACAGTAGGAACAAGAGGCTTTGCAGCTGCTTAATGTCTCTTCATAATAACCACAGTACGGTATATTAAAGTACCCTGCTAATGACACAGATAATGAAGTTGTTTTATGCATTAATCAGATATCCCCATGCTAACAGGCGGTAGTTATCCTCTATGAGCAAAGCTGTGATTCATCTTCTGTCTTAGTGTTTGAAATACAGCCCTTTGTCAAGTCTCCAGTCCTTTTTATGCAAATCTGCAAACCAGCACTAAAATCCAGGATAGTTTTCCAACACTTTCTGCTGATGGCTTGATGAAACAGCTTCAGTCTGTAATGTACTTTTAAATGAGAAATATTCTACAGTCTAAACAAGCACTTAAGAAAACAAACACAAAAATAAAAAATCTCATGCGTGCGTGCGTGATCATGTATGTGTATTTATGTTTGTTTATTAGGGTGGGAATCACCAGTGTTCCTTTTTTATAATATTGTCACAATATTTGAGTCCCGATTCTACTTTATTGCAATTCTTAACAATTTAGGATATGCTTTTTATTGCAATATTTAACACTGCTTTGGCTTTAGTTAGTTTTGATTGAATTTTTTTTTACTTGTTCTGGGTATATTAAGTGTTTATCGGGTTGATTACGAATTCTGATGTTTTGGGCTCAGGAAAGGCATGTAGTAAAAAGGATGGACTTTTTGTATGTATGTTTTATTTTTGAACAGATAATTGTAATTTGTTTTAACTGTGTTATAGACTCCCAGAAGAGTAGCTGTGGCCATGGGAAAAGTTAATGGGATCCTAATAAAAAATAAACAATTTCAATATATTGAGATTTTATTTTTTTACCCTTTATTGACGAGATTTATATTCAAAAGAAAAAAATAACAACTCTCTAAAACTCAATAAGATAAATATCTCAGTATATTCATCATACCACTTCAGTGTTATCAAAACCAGGTAAAATCACAGACTGATTGTCATGTCTGTCAAGTTTTCACTATTATTTTGCATATTCATGTCTCTTGTCTTGTGTTTCCTGTTTTATTTTGAAATCCCAGACCCTTGTCTCTGTTGTAGGTTTGCTCCTGTTCGTCCTTCCCTGGTCTCGTCACAGCTGCATGCTGAGTGTTCTTCCCACCTGTTTTTGATCAGCCTTCATTACCTTGTGTATTTAGCCTCATGTCTCTCACTGTCTCGTTGCCAGTGTGTCGCACTCACAGTCACATTCTAACACTCATAGTCTTGTCTTGTCATGTTTTTTGATACCTTGCCTGTTTTTAGGAACTTGCCTTTTTCATCTCATGTTCTGGAAACCTCTGCCTGATCTGACTGCCTTTTCTGCAGCGAACCCTGCCTGGTAACCAATCAACCCTTTTTGCCTGTCTGACTACTGGTGTTGGTGTTAAGCATTTGTGTCCACATTCTTGAGCTTCTTTTCTTGATACTGATGTCCATTCATGGCCAGTTACGCAACCTGCTCTGTTGTGCTCAGCCTCTCTTCAACTTTAATCTTCACTGTTCTGTAGAGCTTCAGTACTACTGTGTCGGTGAAATGATGCTGCGACAGAGGCACATAACTAGTATCCAATCAGCATGTAACAAAAGCCTTTGTTTTCCACAACGTTGTAAGGCCTTGAGTCTTTGTACACAAAGTAATTCATGGATTGATTTATTTTCTTAGCTAACTCAGAAATGGGAGGAAGATTTGACAAGCTAAGTATGTCAAGTCTTGGCTGTGGTTTACTGGCTGGATCGGCTTAGCATTATTTTGCTGTTATTGGTTATCGCCTTCCCTGGGTAGTGCCAAGTGAGGTGAGCTGTCCACTGTATGCTATTCTCATACGCCACTTCTCACAAACCCCTGTCCCTTAAAATCCGAAATAAGTTCACACAACAGACTGTAATGCGGACGGTGCATTCTTTTCTTCTCTCTCTGCTGCCATGTTTGTTTACTAATTCTTCTACACAATAAATGCTACCTCTTACAGTCTCACCAGCAAGATGGCTCAACAGCACCATTGCATGGACTCAACAACTAATTGATTTTATTCGAATAGAAGTATCAATATTTGGTGGCCTTAAATTCATATGCCACTGCAATGCCAAAATTCACACTACACTCCAGATCAAAATTGGGTCTTAAGACCAGTTGAAAAATTGACAGAATTTGCATTTTGCACTGTTGAATCAAGAAGGTTCTAAGTAGAGCTTCAAAATGCAAAAAGAAGAAATGGGAGCAAGGGATACAAAATTCTGAGTGGCCAATTTACTAAAAATTTAAAAGCCTTTAAAAGCCAAAATCAGTGCTAAAATTTGGATTCCATGTCATTTTCTGTCAGGTATTCACACTGTCATGACCACCTGATGGCACTGGCAAAAAAGCTTTCCCTCTTTGAATGTGGCAGGATTGTTGAGCCGCATAAGCAAGGCCTCTTGCAGCACACCATTGCTGCTGAGGCTGGATGCAGTAAGAGAGTAATTCTGATTTTCTTAAAAGATCCTGAGGGTTATGGAACAATAAAGTCAAGTGGTAGTTTCAAAAAAATTTCACTGGCGCTGAGCAGGAGGATCCAGTTGGGCGATCCAATAACCATCAGACGGCATCTGCGAGGGAAGGGCTTAATAAAAAAAAAAACATTGTAAAAGTCCACATCTCCTTCAATGCCACAGAATTGCCAGTTTGGAATTTGCAAGGCAGTTTTATTCTCCGACGAGAAAAAAATGTAACCTTGACAGTCCTGATGACTTCCAACGATACTGGCAGGACAAGGAGACCCCACTTGAGATGTTTTCTATTTGGCAAAGTGGAGGGGCACCATTCCTGTAATTGAGATTAATAGAAGACTAAATAAAGACATAAGGATGATTCAAAGGAAATTACATAGCAAACATGGCAGGAATACTTTCACAAAAATAATTCAAGAGCTCAAAGTCTAACAACAACTTTATCAAAGAAAATCTTCATCTCTGAGTACCTTTCTTTGGGTGGCTGTATTCTCTATTGGGCAGGTGAAGATGAAGTCAATAGTGGATAAAAAAGCTCTGGTTTTTTAGTGTTCAGGTTTTCACAAAACCAAAATGAACACATGGAAAATGGAGCTTTCCACTTAATTATTACAGTACATTCAAATTATACTGAAAGTGGAGTTTCAAATAGTAATATATGAGTTTGTGACAAAATATCACTGATTGACTTCCAGTGTGACCAGATTTGACCCTGATAGCAATATTCTCTGTTTCCTTGTAGCAGGACTTTATAAAACAATAAACTGGTGCTAGAATATAAAGGTTATGTCCTGCATGGCCAAAGCCTGATTTAGACCATTGTTTTCTGAGCACTTATAAATACACCAATGGGCTGCATCCTGACCGCTGTAGTTTATTTGAATCAATCCCACATGCTTACTGCCCTTAATTCTAAATACCACTGTGAATGTTTATTGTTCCACCAGTGAAAAATGGGTTACAATTGAAGTCATATTTACTTAAATTTCAGTCATATTTATTAAATTTTACAGTGCATGACTGCTCTGTTAATTAACTGAGCCTTTTGCAAAATAGATAGTATATACCTATGACCAATGTTTGACATTAATGCCTTTAACAAATACAAATAAGCTTGCTGGAGAGAGCTAAGCACTCGCATGGAGGTTTGTTAACCTATGCACTGCTTGTTTTGGTCTACGCCCAAGATTTGTTGGGCATAACAGAGGTATAACATGACCTCAGGCTGACTAAAATATCATATTTTCTCTGTTAATATGAACAGCTGTGTTACAGCTGAATCCAAAATGTAATCAGATCATTTTCTCTGTGGGTGGAAGTGTGAGATTGTTTTTGATTTATTGTGTTCTAGGGAATGTGTTGACAAGTGAACATTTAACAGTGAGGTGCACTAATGAAAACAAAATCTTAAGCAAAGGGCTTCAGGAGTTCAGTCTTTTCTCACAGGTAAAAATGAGGGGTTTACAAGTGAGACTCTTTTTGAAGAAGTACTTTACTTTTCCCTTATAACATCCCAAAACTTGCACCAAGGTGGGAAAAAAAAGTATTGAAAGGTTCAGTGAGCTGGTTTCAGACAGATTTGATCTTCAGCTCCATCACTTCACAGCACAGACTCCAGCTTTGTGAGTTTTCAAAGACACCTTGTCTGTTTTCAGAGTCTGTCTTCTTCCCTTGAAAACATTTCCTTATCTCTCATCTGTCAAGTCCTATTTCTGACTTAATGTCAGTAAGACCAAGCCGCAGCACGCTCAGCCTGTACTTCTTAAAAAAAAAAAAAAAGGTCCATAAGAAACAAATCAGCCATTTCCAAACTGCGTGCCTCTCCTCAGACAGATCAGACTCTGATAAGAGCAACAATATTAAGGAGGAGATACTTAGTGCCCACTTTGGATGTAACATCTGAAACACTGAGCTTATTTTGACTCAGTTTGATCAAGCTAAAACAAACAATGAATGTTGATTGAGTTGTCACAATACCACATAACATCAAACTTTGATACAACACGTAAAAATGACAAGTTCTCAAGTAGACATTGGCATTTAAGGAAAACCACTCTTTACAAGTAAATGGCAATTATGAAAAGAAAACTTTTGACGGAAGATTCTAACAAATGTTCGGGGATGTACTGTGCCTATTAGAATGCCAGCTTGATGCTGACACATTATTGAAATTTCCATCAATGGCCTAACAGATCAACATTGCTTTTAGCTAATTTCAACCTAAATGGGTAGTCTGCTCGTTTATGTGGGATATGAGGTACATGACAAAAAGAAAATGCATTGGCCACGGCAATTCTGATCAGCTGTGCTCCCAAAGAAAGAACTGACAGGGATGCTAGGCTGTACATCACTGCTATAGGGGCCAAGAGCTCCAGGTACTTTAGTGAATTTTTGGTGAAATCAAGACAGATAAGAGCAGAAGGGTGACTGCACAATGTAGAGGACACATTTAAAATACTTTAATATTGCTGCAGCTAGCAAGTTTAAGTTAGTACACTTTGGTACACAGCTTAGCCTCCATACACTTCCGCCTAGGCTGAAGTAGAATCAGGACAAAATTCCCTTAATTTCTTGAAGCTCTTGGTCCAAACTTCAGCAATGTAGAGTCTAGCCTCCATGTCAATTCTCTCCTTACAGGAACAGAGCTGCTCACCATCAATAAGGCTAATGTATTTACTCTTGATATGTACCACATGTAAATCCACCTCAAAAATATAGAACTACCCCTTTAAAAAAACTCTAAAAACTAATCTACTGAATGTTAACTATACTTGCAAAAGTGGATTGTTGAACTGATTTACACAAAATGTTCAGCAAATGGATCATTTTATTGGGAGAAGTTTATTTATTATGTAGTACCTCCAAAATCTTTAACACCTAAATTGTTTCACTACATGACTTTTTTTTTATTTTCTTTGATATTTAATGGCTGCTGGCAAACAGCTTCTGATGGTGGTTCCACATTTCAACCAGGCATGGGTAAGAAAAAAACAGCAAATCATTTTTATCTAAGTATAGCCACAATGACACTAATATAATATTCCAAAACAATTCCTCATCCCTAAAGTAGCTACTTGTTATGATCCATTGGCAACAAAAGATGAAGTCCTAAGCAGCACACATTGAGTAATTTCATGTTTTATATTACAAAGATTATTAAATCAAAAAGCTGCAAATGTGTTTGTGTAAAGAGGATAGTGTTCTGTCCCTTAGACTTAAAAAAAAAACTTAAGATGAGAATATATAAGGTGTCAAAAACTTTGAAAGTATTGACAAGTATTTTATGGAACTTAGGACAGAAGTTCATGACATCTGCTTCTCTGAAAATGAAAAAACTACTCCTGAAGAAAAGAGCACTTAGGAACCAAATGACATTTTTAAGTGCACAGGAGCATGAATATCTGGCATGCTACCATCAGCCACAGAATTAAAGGTGAGGATGTTTCTGAACACTGAAGATGCATTCAGCACTCTTAAAGCTTTGAGGGTGATGTCAGGAGCTGGGCTGGTATCACCTGCCACCTGGAGAAAAAACCTCAGAAGATTCTTATCTGTGATTGGACTGCAGAGAGAGAGCCGACCGAATCAAAAAACTTCCCCTATTTGTTGTTGAACAGTATCTTTGGAGAATCTGGGCTTGACAAGCGGATGAGGGCGCAGCGTGCTTTGTGCACGCTATTTGAGTTTGATCCTGCCCCTTTCCATGCAAACCTCTGTGACAAAAGTGCAGCAAAATACTTACATGATTTGTAGTTTTGCTCCGTGATATGAAAAGACTTTTTTCAAATGAAATGTCCTCCAGGTGCAACATCAGAGGATAAAATCTGCCCTCCATGCCTTTAAATCCCTGAGACTGGTCACCTGACAGGAATATTGTGATTAATAAAACTGCTGGTGGAAAAAAAAAACCTGCAAATGAAAAGTAGCCTTTTTATCTAGGAAGGTAGAATGAATTTTCTTCTTTTTCCTCTTCTTTTTTTTCAATCTGCGGGCTTCTTTGTTTCCAAAGACTGATAAACCATACTGGGGTGATTATACGGCCGCTGTATGAGAGTCACGCAATGCTACAGCATGGAGTCCCAGAGGGTCATTTGAGGGGAGGATTCAGAAGAACGGCAGCGATGAAAACAATTTGGAAGCTTAAGATAAAAAATGTAGTAATTTCTATTTGTTTAACAGGAGTCCGTCAGAGTGGACAGAAAAAAAGGGAAGAAGAAGAAGTGCATTAGTATTTATGTGATCACTGTTCTGTATACAGCTCTTCTCTCTGAACTGAAAGACTCTGATGTAAAGTGTTTGTGATAATTCAGGGTCAGTCCAACACATGAGGACAGACTCCAGCCTGTGTTTAAATAAAGTTATAAACAGTAAGGCTGGGCATTACAACACAAAAGTCATATCATTACATAATATATTTCTTCGTATTTTATTCAATGAGGATTTTTTAATGCTTGTGACAATATCAGATTTATGCTATACACCTTGTAAAGGGCAATTTCTTGGGTTCAATTGTCAAAAACATGGCAGGCATACTCCATCACTGTCTAAACCGACTGTAGAAAAAGAGGTTGTCAGAGCTTTTATACTTTTAAATATAATGGGTTTCAAAATGTTAACATTTCTTTGATTTTAATGATTGGTTGTGTCAAAAAGTACAGATGCTACATTATCTTTGCCTGTGATATGATCCCAAAATGAGAGGGTCAACAGTTTCATGACCTTTGAAATATTGTCAATTGCCGATTTTGTCTATGAGGATGAGTTTGCCTACATTCCTGAATAATTTAATACTAAGGTTGTAGGAAAATACTGACACACCAATGCATCCCAGTATATTGGGGGCAATACTGTATCAATACCTTTAGTGCAGTATTGTGATATCTTATCATTTACAGATGTCATATTTGCCCTAAATCAGGTTCATTTATTCACTTTTGATAATTGCTTGAGTATATTCACAATCACTGATGTTCAAGAAAACATCTAGTTTTCATATACAGACAACCTCTGATAGTGCCCTCAGTCTGTCTGAGACATTCTGTTAGAGCTCCTGACTCTTTAAGGCCCCCTTCCCCACGTGGGTCCAATCCACTCTGATAGGTTTACAGTCATGTTGTCAACAACTCATTCATTCTAACGTCAATGCCTGTAATGGGCTTGCTACTGCGAGCCAGTGTGCTTAAACTGATGATGAAACAATGGTAGGTTGTCACACTGTTATGTGTATTCCTGCATAGAGAGGGGAGAGAAGTCTTAATGCTGCTGACATTTTGTGTTTTTGTTTTTGATACTGTGATATATAGTAGTCATCCATGTATCAGTCTTCTATATCGATACATTTCTCTCATTATCATTTCACTTAATGCTTTATGCCTTTTGCATTGTACTTTATTCCTCATGCGATACTTCAGTGCATTAACTAACCTACAGTTATCCCCCTAATGACTGATATTTATGATATGAGGGCTGATTGATAAGTTGTGAGCCTTGTATTGAAGAACATAAGCAGGGATGTCCTTTTTCAGCTCTACTATTCCCTGACTATTTAAGGCTGTATATGTATATATATATATATATATATATATATATATATGTATATATAACATATGTACACTACAATTACACTTGAGGAAACTTGTCCATTGTTGCATATTCATGGAAGCACTGGTTGTTTAAAGTTTTTAAGAGATTAATAGGAACTCAATCTATACAAGTATAAAACTGCAGAAAATGTGTGTGGCTGCCTGAGGCATTTTAAGAGAGTGAGAACCACAGACAGGCAGAAAATTGCTGCCCTATCTTCAGGGGGGCTTTAGCGAGCACAGAGCATTTCTCAGCTGAATTTTCAGAGCTGCTGATAATGTCACGATTAAAGGCAGATAAGTTAATCCACCCGGCCTCTGATTCTTGACATTTCATGATATGAGGCGCAGGCCGCCTAAGGGCAGCATCGCATTTGTTTAAAAGCCTCAGACAAGAAAAAAAGAGAGAAAAAAAGCTTGGATTTGCGAGCTTTGAAACATCGTAATGAAGATGTCACACTTTCTTCTTTCATTGCTGATCTCTCTGGAGAAGCTAATTAGCAACCATGACCTGATCTCACATTTACATTCTGCACTTGCTAAAGCTGTTGACTGTTGCTCTGATTCTGACGGAGGTTTGATTTGTTTACCATTTTAATAAAGATGCGCTGCAGCAGATGGATGCTCTGGAAGCGGATGTGGAAATGTTAGGTTTACTTCTACACAATGATAACAACAACAACAACAACAGCAGCGGCTTGTGCTGCTCATTCAATCATCAAAAACAACAATGCAAGCAAACATCCGCGCACTTCATTAGCATTTTAGAAATCAGGGGCCTAATATAGAAGCGGATGATAAACAGGAAGCACATTAATTGTGAATACAGTAAATAATGCAGCAAATCTGAGCTGAGATCGGGGGGCTAAATTTACCACAGCTGAAAGGACACCTGTTGACAGTTTGTGCAGAAAAGGTTGCAGTTATTTGACGAGGAAATGTTGCTCAGAGGAAGAGCAAAGATACGTTTTCCATCATCTGAGTTACACTTATCTTAGGAATGTCTGCCTGCGTATTAAGAATATCAGGAAAAGTCGTCATCAGCGAGCAAATCCAGACATACGCCGCATTCCTTCATTAAACACTTCCTGTAAACAGCCAAGTGTTTCCCGTGCTGGGGCACATGTCAGTGTATTGCTGCCCTCTTTGTTGTTGTTGAATTGCCAGGTCTCGCTCCACATCCTTAGATGGTTAAAAAAAACAAGTAGAGGTGAGATGAAAAAATCTCTCTCCCCTAAAATATTGTGATTATTGTTATTGTTAACTTTTAAATGTTGATATTTTCTAAGGCCAATCATCATAATGTCATATCTGCTCACAAAATGGCATCCAAAGTGAGGAAGTGCATGCATGGCTTGTTATCAAAGCCCTGAGAGATTCTTGTTAAAAATAAAGCTAAAATTCAGTCATCCCCTTTCACACTCTCCGACTGTGTGGACCTATAAATGTAGAAACTGTTTGGTCTTCTGTATAAGAAGATCACTTGCGAGTGGTTGTCACAGTTGCATGAACTGAGCTCCACTGTACTGTCTCACTATAAGCAAGTTGGATAGCCAGCTAGTAAGCTAGTAAGCTAAGGTAATGAATATTCCATTTTCTGAGGAAAGACTTCACGCATCAGCTGCTATCCAGACAAAATTAATCTTCTTGTTTGAATCCAGTGAATTGTGGGTATTTTTGCAGGTTTATCAATGTGTTTGTTGCAGCCAATTGGCAGGTTTGCAGCAGTTTACTGCTTTGCTAAACTGTCTCCAATCACCAGTGGGTAAAGTCAGAAGGGTGTGAGTCAGGGTTGGAAATTAGCCATCCACCACCTGCCAAAGATGTTTTTTTTGTTTTTGATGGGTGAATTTTTCTGAACCAACTGACCATGAAGGTTTAAACTAATGTCTCACACCTGCTTTTAGTTCAAGGTGGTGAAACAACGCAAGCTGTTGCTGTAAAAGATCAAATGAGAGCTGTAAATGCTGTAATTCCAGATAATGTTTAAAACAATCCTCAGCATCTATATTTCCACAAAAGCCAGGATAATTTGATGCTAAACATTTTTCTTTACAACAAGTTCTTCACAGTAAAAGTCATTGGTGTCATTAAAATGCCTTTAATAAAAAAAAAAAGCCACATCAGGAGGTTCGAAGTAAACTAACACAACTTTATGTCTATAACTAAATGTTAGAATGAAACATTTTATAAAGCTGATTTAGAGAGGGGCTACAATAAAGTTCCCTATTTTGCATCTAAGTCAAGAGTTAGTAGAGTAATTCAGTCTTTGCAGACATGGCTGTGATGGATGCATAAATCACGGCACTCGACCTCTCAAAACACTGAAGTGAAATTACTGAAATTAACTTTTTTTTTGTCATAAGCAAAGCCAAAAACAAGTATTGTTTCATTAAATGGCTGAAAAAAGAACCATTCATGAAATAGCCTTTAACTTGAACGCGAGAAAGTTTATTTCACTATACCCCATTATACAGTGCTGCCTGTAAAATTAAATTGTCAGGTCAATAACGGAGTAGCTGGAAGAATCTACCTGCCACTGTGGCAGATGGACAAAAAAGGCAGATTTCCAACCCTGCTCTGCTGCACTCATAGCCTAAGGGCCATTTCACACTGGATACATTTTACTTGCTTTACTTGCGGAAAGATAGAGGGCCATTTGTACCGTATTCTAGTACAGCACTAGAATATATCACAGAAAAGATAGAAACCATTCAATTACATCTTTCACATGTGCCTTTCACAGTTAAAGTTCAGTTTCCCTCCTCTGTGGAGAAACTCTCCTTTTTGGACAGTGCTTTCATTCTGCAGGTTTCCCAGATCAATTATTAAATGGAATAAGTTCCTTGTGGGGAGATTAATTGTGGTTCCTCCTGAACTTCCTATTAAGACATAATGTTTGGGTGAAATCATAGAGAGACACAGTGCTGACAACAGTGAGAGCCACAACATAGCAAGCACCACACGCCTGGTACGAAAGCCATAGCGTTCTCAAACCAGTACTGGCACACGTACAGAGACTGGCAGACCTACATGTAATTTGCACAGGGAATGTTTCTCCTTTTGTATGATGTGATAAGTGATTGGGTGCAAAATGGGAAAAAAAATATCATCAAACTATGACATTCAGAATGGCAACACCTCATCTAATCTAAATTGAATCAGTGTCAGGAAATCGAGATCGTCATATTGATGCAATGGTATAAAGGCCTAAAAATAAGGTAATCCTCCAAAGGCTTACATTCACGTCACGTATACTGATACACTTGTAGGAAACACCATCTGTTACATTTTCATTGCAGGATTTTCTTTAAGCTAAGACAATTACGGCTAATAGAGCGCAAATGTGTTACTGTATTGCCAACTTCACTGCATCTCACACTTTCTTATCCAGGTTCAGTTAAATGGATGGTAAATCCACAGTCATAAATTAGCATGGCAGCACCTGGATGCATTCTGAATATGGGTGTAGTTTGAGTTTTCATTTCCCGTATTAACAGTTAATTTGAAATAACTCTGCAGGCAGTTATTCCACATTGCTTTAAATTATTCCTGAATGTTGGGCTAAATCGAATTTTGAATTACTCCTAACTACTAAGTAGCTTGGTAATGGTGCTATAACCCCCGCCTTCTCTCATTATGCACAATTGGAAAGAATCGGTCATGCTCTCTGCGAGTGATCAGTGAGCACCTTTGAGAAAATACTGCGAACAGATTCTTTTTAAGGCACTTGGGAGAATTATCTTTCGGCTAAAAAAAGGACAGGCTTGGATAAGCATCTTTAGCCGCGGGGGCTTGGCCACCCCTGAGGTGAGAGGATTGCTTCACATGAAGTGAAGGCTTCAAGTGCTGCGTGTAAAAATGGAAGCTGCTCTCGTTGTTCGATCTCAAGTGGGTGGCACAGACATGTTGCCCTCTGGGAACCCGGGCTTTTGGGAGACAATGGGCGGGCTGTGTGAAGCTGGAGCTGCAGGGACGAGGGTCACAGGGCCTCTCTTCTCTGGTTCACAACACTAAAGTGAATGTTTAGTGACAACATATAGAAAAGAGGTTGTGAGGAAGGCTGTGGAGCGGGGGTTTGTGTCTGGAGGTTGTGACCAAAGGCCGTCCATTCATCATGTGTCACTGCAGTCTTTAGGGGATTCAGATCTACAGGCCCAAAGTGGACTAAGGCCAGTTCAAAATAAATATCTTACATCTATCAAACTAAAACATTTACTGACATAAACCTTTTGGGAACATTTTTGGCAAAGTGCATTTTCAACTCATCTTCTGTTACAAGAACAGTTTGTTTTTCATTAGCTCCTCTTTATCACTTGATGAAGACAGTCAAAGAGCAAAGGGATTGGATTTGGCTTCAAGGATTGATAGAGGTGGGAGTCATCTGCATAGCAATGAACATTGAACAATTGAACATCAAACTTCCTGATAATATGACCTATAGTAAAAAACTAATGGGTTTTCCATCCTCCAGGCTCTATGCACATTATTAATTTGTGAATCTCAAAAATCTGAGTGGAAATGTCAAAACGCTTATCTCTTTACATGAGAAATGTTTATCATACTCAGTTTTTGCTGCCACTACCTCCATGTTGTCCAGTGTGCCTTGCAAATCAAGTTTCTCATGCTTTCATCAGAGGTAGTCTACAAAAACACCATAGAGGTCAAAGATGTAATGAAGTTAGAGGTGGTCTAAACTGTGGCTCGATTTTACACATTGTGAAACATACAGTCTCTAAAGCACAAGAGGAAATGCCGGATACTTTTTAATGCGCTGGCCTGTGCAGCACAGCATCAAATATAAGGAGTGCCATGTGTGTGGCATTTTTAGCACAAATATCCTGTGTAGGCTGACTTTTTTCCATACAGAAAACCCACAGGAATCAGTGAGGGAATTGATAAAGAATTGAATAGATACGCAGAATCAATGATGGCACTGGAATCAATAAATTCAAGTCAAAACTATCCCTACTTATCCCTACATTATTCATCAAATTAATGTTGTTTAGAAATGTACATTTGTCAGTAATTTATTTTTTTAATCTAATGATGTATCCCTGCTGGCTAAAATCTTCATGTTTTGTTGTTCGAGACATCTCATTGTCAGTTTTCATATGAATATGGGGTAAGAGAAAGAGTCATCTAATGGCATGAATTATAATGTTATCAAGTATACTGTTTAGAAAAACAATTTGATCCAAAAACTTACAAACATTTTGCTTTGCTTGTTTCTATTAGTTTTTCTTTGTTTCACTTGTTTGATCCAAATTGTTGCATTTTTATGTGATGCTAGATATGTAGTGTTTTGTTTTGTAAAATCTTCTACAGGTTGTCTGCATCTGATTTTCATATAAGTTACCACACCACACACACTTGTATGTGTTTTTATTTGCCTTGTTTTTTTTCTTCTGTCTGTAAAATGAATTAATAAAATAATCATTTGACATGAATAATCCTCTTACATGCTTTTTACATGGATGGCTAATTGATGAATACATTTACTGAGTGATTATTGGTCTGAATCCAAAGTTACTTGTTATGTCGTGAGGTATAAGATGTTGTAATTGGGTGGAGTTCAATGCTTCCTTCTTATATCATGCATGCAGAGTTTAAACATACAAAATTTATGGTTCCTCTCCAACAAATTCTTCTCAAGAGGGGATGTAGAGCGTTTTCACATTGATGTCGCTCTATGGTTCTGGGCGATAAGAAAACTTGTTGTGCCTGCATACAATTCTCACAATTCACTATAAGAAATGCAACCTTTCCTGTTTATTGTGCGACAAACACTAAATAAATAGTTCGTCTGATTTTATAAGCACACAGGGTGGTGGTTCTGCTGCAGCCTTTGTTCACAGTAAGAATATAATCTGTGTGTAACAAAATAAAACAAATGCGTCCAGGGGTGTTGGAACAAACAGTTCAAGTGATGTGATCGGGCAGAGTCTGATAAGTTTTTTCCTGCAGTCAACTCCCAGTGTCACGAGTTGAAAACTTCAAACAGCAGGGATGATTTAGGCTGTACCTATAGTCAGACGGGGGCACAGTGGGTGAAGAATAGTGTGAGGAAGAAAAGGTTTCTACAGCTGGCTGAGATACAAAAGCAGGAAAGCATGAACCTCATCTCACACCTTCCCTTCTTTCATCTACTTCCTCTAATAAGCTGGTATTTTGATTCCTGGACTTCTGGCAGGCTGCCCTGTTTGCAATTCAAAGAGTTTTCAACAAGAGCATCTGTTTGGGTATTATCATAAACCTGCATGCATTGACCCCCCTACACTTCACTTCCCTCCCTCCTTCCCTCTTCCCCTTCCTTTGCTAACTCTTTCTGCCTCCTTCCTCAGCCACTCAACAAATAGTGTGTTAGAGGCCAATCACACAGAGACATGTCCCTCAGGGCACAGCCACACTGAAACACCTTGAAGGGGTAAAAAATGGGTGCTGTTACTCTGGTTGAACATTTTTCAACATTCATGCGTGCTAAAAAAACTGCGAAAACTGAGACAAAATTCCTGGAAGGCAAGCTGATACATAAGAAAAAGGTTTCACTGGCAACATTTTCAGGTGATACATCCCTGTGTGAGCACTCCCTTAGTTTACAGAAACTCATGAGACACAAAATCTAGACTGTGATTAATATTTAGTTTGTCTGAAATAGAAATAAAAACAAGACTTCATGAATACAAAAACTAACTGAACTGTACTGTGTATAGTGAAGGGAATTGAAAAACCAATACCAGTTGAGAATACATAACAATCCCTAAATCCCTATATCATCAGGCTTTTTTCTTGACAACACCTTATCAATTATTTTTTCTCTATGCTGCACTCTTCGTAAATCAAGGTTGCCTGACTCTCACTAGAGGAAGTCAAAAAAGATTATAAAGAAGTTAAAGTTGTAATCAAAGCATTCAGGGGACAGAAGTGGTCAAAACTAGCTTTATTTTGACAAATACACTCACAGTAAAATGTGTAGTGGGTGGAAACACCAGCAACTTACACAACCATTCATCTATGCAGCATGGCACTGAATATTAGGAGAGATGAGTCTGACGTTGTTTTCACTGAAAACCTTTATGGGTCAACTTTTCTCAAACCAAAAATCCACAGGAATCAATAAAGAATCAGATTGATAAGCAGAATCAATAATGGCTTTGGTATAAATAAAATTTTATCGATTCCCAGCCCTAGTTTTGTGTTTATAACACATTCTAACGTAAAATTGATATAAAAAGAAAATGTTTATTTATTTTTGATACAAGCTGACTAACCCACATTCTTTATGGATTTTCTCTTGGGTAACAGTTTGATTTTCATGGAGATTTTAACAAAAGAATTGATTATTGTAATTGAAAGTAAGTTTTATAAGGAATTACTTTATGTTTGATCTGTTTTACAAAGTTCCACCTGTTAGCCATTCCTAGTATTTAAGTACAAGTTTGAGTATATGAGTATCAAAGTGGTGATGGACAGCATGACAGCAGCAGAAATAAGTCAGCTTTTTATGAACTTCCCTCATGTCCCTCACCTTTTGAGGCAAAGAATATCATACATTTTAGAAAAAATATGAATATTTAAACAGTGATATTTCAATTAAATAAATTGCTTTATTTTAATGGAAAGGGTTGGTTCAGTATTGTTGGTGGGTTGTATGAGGAACAACACAATAGTCAGTGGGTGGTGTGTGAGTTTTGTGTAAAAAACAGCCACAAAACTGTCGGGTCAAATGTACGATACGGAGAAAAAAGTTTAGAGCGCTTCATTTTTCCTCCAGGAAGCCTCTGTGTTTGGTAGTGTTTTATGATGCAGCAAATGGCTTTGTGTTCTTTTGCCTGTGTGCATTAGAAATCAGACAGGTCTACATGCTTTCCTCTGATTCAGACCAAACAGCAGAAGGGTTTGTAGGCATGGGCTTGCAGGTTACACACATACACCTTCAGATAATTTTTGTGTCTCTCCTGCTCCTCAGTTTCCACAGGAGTTTGTCTCTCCTCTCTTTTAGTGTTCTGGACCTTGTTTGGAAGAATCTCTTTTTCTGTATAGTCCAGTTATTAAATGTTACCTCCTGAATACACAGGAAATCACAGGAAAAGGAACGTCATCATCACTTGAGTCAATACCACCCAATAGTGCCAAACACAGAGACTTCCTGGAGAAAAAACAAAATACTCTAAAATGTTTTCGTCCATTTGTACATTTGACCTAACATAGTTTTGGGGATTGTTTTTTGTAAATCACACAATTACGCAGAATAACTACACCTGCCAACAACAATGGACCTAACTGGCAGACTCAGCTAGTTTTCCATAAAAGTGCAGTGCAGCTGGGAGCTCTTTCAGTCGTTTCACTAACCGTTGTCAAGTACCTCATACAACCCAACTTGAAAAATACTGGATGATCCCTTTAAAAGTCAGCCCCCTTAGCCTCTATCAAGAAAAAACAGGGGCTTATATTCATACAGTTGAAGACGAGAAAATTCAAAGTGCTTAAGTGCTACTTCTCTATGTTTCAGTAGTCATTAATAGAGCTATTTATGTCCAGACTTCTTTATGGACAGTTGTGGTTTCTCATATTCTGTATTTAAATATGCGATTGAATGAAGTTTTGAGTTTTAATTACAAATACTTTTTTCTGGACCTTTTGTGCCCCCGTCCACTTACATGTTTCTTCTGCAAAAAATAAACATTAAACTTAGAAAACTAAACTAAGCCTCAAGACAAAAAAAACCTGCTAGACTAACTAACTAGATATAAAAACTATTTAAACTTGAACAACAGAACAAAAAGAAGACACAAAATGAATAAATAAAAACTAATTAAAAATCCTAAGCTATTATAACCTAGTGTGCACTTGCATGTTTGTAGAAAAGGGGTGGAGAAGGGTGGTGGGTGGGTGACTAGGGGGGCTTTTCCGTGACCCACAGAGTCAATGATACATAAGCCACATGACCAACTGGACTAACACACACAGAGGACACACATGCAGACAGACAGACCTGCGAGCGGACTTCCAGCAGCACATTCACAGCTCTACTGAACTTGGCTGCTGCTGCCTTTTTTCTCTCTGACAGAAGAAAAGAAGACACACACACACACACACGCACGCAGGCATACACACACACCTCCGTGGGAGAGCTCAGATAAAGACGTGCCTTCAGTCTAAGAGTGGCGCTGTCACACACTGATATACAAATACGCATTTAGGCAAACACACACACACATATTCCCACAAATTGACACACTCACTTTTAACACACACACAAGGGAGCAAACAGTCTCTCTCTCCTTCTTTCTCGCTCAGCCGCTCTCTGCCTCTCTCTCTCTCTCTCTCCCTCTCTCTCTATATCTCTCTCTCCCTCCCATCCACACACACACACATACACACACACACACACACACACTACACACACACACAAACACACACAGCACTACAGTATATCAGCGAGTGACTAGCGGAGAGCCAGAGGGGAGTGCAGAAATGAATGTGAAGATCCTGACGCTGGTGATTGTGCTCTTGGTGTCTCTGCTGTGTTCTGCCAGTGCTGGTGAGTACAGAAGCGGCCAGCCTTGGTGCTGGTCCTCTCTCTCTTCCTCTCCGTTTTCCATTTCTCTCTCTGTTTGCCTGTTTGGCTCATGCAGGCAGCTGTAGTTGATCAGTTACCCAGCGTGGTTAGCCTTGTGTGGGCTCTAAAATAGGCAGGAATATCAGCACCTGGCTGTATACAGTGCTGCACTGCAGTGGTTATACTCTCTAGCTATTGTACTGCCTCTTGTTTTTGACATGTTTTCAGCTTAGATGGATCTTTTTTTCCTCCCTGCCTCACCTTGATGTAAGCTTGTAAGACTCAGAGATGATATATTTGTTGTGGAGCTATTCCTGAATGATGGATATGCTGGATGAATGTGTGATTGTTGTGGCTGTTATGAAATGTAAGATATGCATGGCACATGTTCTGCAAGGTGGAGTGAATCTGATTAATTTATTGCTTCATGTATTCCATCTGACCCAAGAGCTATAGGAATATTACACGACTGTGATTGTGCAGCAGGGCAGCACAGCACCTATATCTGCGTGCCTCCTGTGGTGATGATAATGAAGACTGTAATTGTTGTACGCATTGATGAGGGAAACACAGATCCCAGATGCATGGATGGTCTCCTTTGGGGCCTTGTCACAGTAAATTTCCGTAAAGTGCTGCTGCATCTGTGAAACCATTGTTGGACTAGTTATCAGATCCAGTGTGGACCTAAAATGTCTTGTATTTAGAGAATTTTCACTCACTTTGGACAATTATACAAAGTCAGGGCATGGCGGTTTTCTTGTGTCTCATGGGAGTAGAGGGGCTCTGAGAAATGTGGCTGGGGGGTTTCAGTTTGGAGAACGGAGAGCAGTCTGCAGATGTGATGCAGGTAACACTGGGGTGTGAAAAAACAACAGTTAGGCCTGTGTAAATGTCTGGACCATTCTTTGGATTATCACCTACCCACCAACAACAGACACTTGAGACACACAGACTGAAGCTGTGTTTATATTTAATGCGCCTTAAAGAGACTAAGCTGTGTAAGAGTAAGATAACAGAAGACATAGCAAAAGCTGTGATTTAACAATGCTATTTACACTACATCTAGGAATCATTTACACCTCTTATCTCAATGATAATGTGAGGCTATGTTGCTAGGTGCTGTACAGGCTGTGTTTGTAAGATGCTGTGTAGACTTTATGCTGGCAGGATGCTGTCCACTCTGTGTATCGATCCATGGCCACAGCACTCACAGTTCCCATGCTTCCCAGCACATTTCCTCAGCGACATGCTATTTTTGTCCGAGGCTCTCTACCAGCACATGAGTAAATGGGCAGCAATTATCTAGCATCATGGTCAGTGTCGTTTTTCACACCCTGCGTGTGGCTAAGCATGTTCCACGCCTGACAGCCCACCATGCTACACCAGCGACGGGGAAAACAAGGCTGCTGTGCTGCGCCTCGAGGCTTTCATGGGAGCTTATCCTTCTCAACGTTGTTCCGAGTCATGCCGCTTATGCGTCTCTCTGTCCCCCGGCTGCTACTGTAGTATGAGCGCTCCACTGACAGAGAGGAAGAGAAAGGAAGGGAGTGAAAGGGAAGAAGAGATGCAAGTGTGTTGCGGTGTTGCTGA
Organism: Cetoscarus ocellatus; assembly: GCA_037902135.1. Lineage (NCBI taxonomy): Eukaryota > Metazoa > Chordata > Actinopteri > Labriformes > Labridae > Cetoscarus > Cetoscarus ocellatus. Next base: position 1,837,232 of record JBAMNC010001016.1, read on the forward strand.
TGGGTGTGGGGAGGGATGCTAGCTGGAGTGTGTCTGCGTAGCCTCTGCTACAGTATGCGCTGTCGCGGGAAGGTGTCGGAAGAGGCTCTGCATGTAGGCAGTGGGTGTGAAGCCTTTCATCTTGAGACAAACGCTTTTCCAGTTCAGTGGGATTCTTCTCTCTCGCCCAGGCATCTGTGTGTGTACATGTGTGTATGATGAGGAAGAGGGATGCACAGAGAGGGAGACCGAGAGAGCATGTGCACTTGCAGGAAGCAATGAATTTTGGACTGATATACAGTAGGGTGGGGAAGTGAGAGACTTGATTGTATTTATGAACCAATTTGCATATTAGCAAGAATTTATAGAGCAACAGGCAATTCACCTGAATAGCCGTATACTGCTGACAATACTTATAACACTAAAAGAGCTAATGAGGCTTTCTCTGTGTAATATTAGTATCCTTTAGCAGCGCACTTCAATTACCCATCCTTGAAAAGCACTCTGGCTCAAGAGTGGGCTCCAGCTTTAGACATGTGGTATCCATAATTCATCCCGAGGCCGATCACTCTCCTTCTCTTTGTGTAACTCTTCAGACTGGTACATAAACAGCCCTGATTCGCAAAACATTCTTATGTCTGTCACAGCCCCTTAAGAGGACATCAAAGCTTCATTTCATTTCTCGCCACTGTTTCTGCCAATCTTTACTCAGGGATGTACAGGACAAAAACAAAGGCAGCTGGCTAATAAACACCTATTTGCATGCACATACACACTGGAGATGTAATTGTTAGACCTGTATTGAACAGGTGAGCCAGTTGTGTGTGTATAAGCAGGGCATGAGGCCCAGATTTAAGGCATTATCTGGCAGAGAAATCGTCTGCTTGGGGAAGGATTTTATGAGAGCTGTCAGCAGTGCTATTATTTCGAATTAAACTTTGATGTATTGTTGGGGCTGGCTGCACTGTGGCACCATCATGAATACATACTGTACTGAAGTCGCTCAGATGCTCATCCAAGTGTTACACGTCTAAGTAGAGCCAAACGAAGGGCGATACAGCAGAAACAGATGGGGCAGGGCAATTCAGAACTAAAATGGAACTGCTATACTTCTTACTAGCGCGATATGGGCCAAAATTGACATCTTTTTATGTATAAATATATATGTATGTATCAATACTTTTTCCAGGTAAAATGCTTTTTCTAAACCTTTCAATACCATGTATTTATGAATGGTAAAATCTTGATTATATCCATTCTAACCATACCAAAAATTTGCTTTAGGATCTTCAGTCATATTCAATTTTTAAAAAGAGTTTTCTATCTAGGTTGCACTAATACTTTAGCCATACCAGTCTTTGCAATCAGTGTCCTTGCCATAGTTCAAAAAATGAATGAATGAATGAATGAAATTTAAGTTTTTAAGATTAAATTGTGTGAACGACACATCTAGCTCTCAAAAACATGAACTTGTTTGGCTTATTTTGCATTCAGTTAGGTTCATTTATTTTATTCTAATGACTATTTTCACAAAACTCTTTAGTTCAACAACTTTTTCGAAGTCCATCTGAGACACTCTGCTGAAGCTCCTGTTACTTTAACAGCCTTTACCCCACGTGGGCCAAGTCTGCTCTGATTGGTTGACTGGTCGACTCTGTGGTGATTGGCAGGGTCAGCATGGTTTAGTGAAATGTTTCCAGCAGCTCTGCATTCTTCCTACAGTCTGTGACCAGCACTGGGTTTGCTAACCAAAGCCAGTGGCATTAAATACTGACAGTAGGAGATCCTGGCGGTAGGTCTAGTCAGGTGGGTCTTTAGCCCTTTCAGGCATCTATTCAGCTAGCTGTGCTCACAGGAGGAGCTGGAGAAGTCCAGGAGCTGCAGACTTTGTTGTGTTGCTAATAGAAGTACTCCTTCACTTAGAAGAGACATGTCAAAAACATTAAAGGGTATACACTCAAGAAAGCATTATATGACCCTTTTAACCTACTTTTGCAAAATATATTCTATTTACTTTATGTAAAACAATAAAGGTTATATCCTGTGGACAGAAAAGACACCAGTAACCAGTAATGACCCAAAAATTAGGAGCTGTCATTTCTAGCCAAAGTCTAGTTGCTAAAGTGTTGCTAATGATTTGATTTTGACAGTGTGACTGAGTTAATTGGGCATCAAAGACATATTTTTTTTTGCCTTGCTATCACACAGGTATCACTATCACTTGATTTTGGTAAATAAATAACTCTCAAATAAAGTTGAGTGAAAAAAATCGTGAATCTCTGGGGTCAATCATTATACCACTAGACTTTGTTTTAACCTGTAACTATCTACCCATATGCATTACAGCCTAATATCTATGCTTTTTATTCAACATTTTATTCAACGTTGCAATCATAGATGGATAAATCTCATCAAAGGAAATTTATTGTGTTATTTAAACTTAGCATAAACTATTACAATGCCCACTATTACAAACCAAACAGTATAGCCTCGCCCTATATAAAATTAAAGACTTCATTATTATTGCCTCAAAATCTTGCCCAGCACTACATCCAGTCACTCATTAATACACCTTGAGGGATAAAAGGCCACATTGCAGAATCTTAAGTTTACAACATCAAAAGATCTAAACCAGTCATAACCAGGAAGCATTCAATCATTATCCCTGGTTTTCTAATGTATGAGGGTGTTTGTGCTTGTGGATGTGATTACGGCTGCCATGAGGTGAACAACAGCAGCTAAACTTTTCCAGATGTTCTGGCAAAACATAATAACAGCAGGCAAACAGTTGTGTCAGAGGGGGAGCAGTAGAAAGGTTATTATGGGATTATGGAGGATTGCAGGGCCTTTACCTCTTCTTTTTTCTTGAAGGCACAGGAGATTGGGAGCCCCAGCTGGGTTTGTGTCACACACACAACCTGAACACACACAAACACGCAGGGTCAGATAAAAAAAAAAAAACCTTTTCATGAAGAAGCTTGATTTTCTTTTCATGCAGCATTTCGAGGAAATAGAACCAGCAGCCTGCAGCAAGAGTGTAACTCTGAAGACAACACGTACACACAGGCTTACACACATTAAATCCACAAGCTTCAGTTAAGAATGATTTGTTCTCCTGTTGATTTGGCTCTTGTAAAACCTTTGTGTAAACTGTGGCCTTATAACCGTGCTTCTGTGATCCAGGTGGATTTTTAAAAATTGCTTGGCATCTGTGATAATGTAGCAGCTAGTTTAATCCTTCTTAATATTTCTGTATGAACTTTTTGTGCCTAGTTCACTTTACAGTGTTCAATTGTTCTCTTGCAGTTAGGTGGAGAGATTTCAGATGATGTTTACCATTAGCAGCTTGTTAAAATAATGTCCAGTATCATCAGGTGAAAGACACTTTTGTGTGTGATTTTTCTTAATAAAGTCAAATAAAAGCACAAACAGAATGATTCTAGCTTGTTTTTTATGGAGGTACAAACTCTTTTTTTCTTTTTGGTCTTTCCCACGTTTGATGACTGGCAGCAGAATTGTAATGCCACAAAAATATTTGCGTAGATTCACCTTGGAACGGTCTTAAATGTCTTTTAATATTAAAACTAATATTAATAATTACAATTGATCAACACGTTTCTATGGTAGATTGCAGTTAAACAATGTTTAAGTTTCATTGCTTAGATCTTTCAATTTTGCATTTTAAAGCTATTTTGAAATCCATGTGATAATGTGACCAGTTTTCCTGATTTGGGAATGAAATGAATGCAAAGATTTTTTTACTTAAATGAGTTCTGCACTGACTTATGGGTAGGATACAGCCTCAAAGAGCCTATTCCAGAGAAATCCAGTACTTTACACTGTTAATCATGATGGAATATACAACAGTGCATGTACAAAATTAAAACCGAAGTCCAGTGATTTAAATTTCAGTTTTGGTACTAACTGGATTTCTTTTTTTAGGTTTTTTTCTCAGTAAAAGTAATCCAGTTAAGGTTAGAAGTTAAGCTAAAGGATAATCTTGAGAAACAGCCCTTTGAATTTGCACGATCTTAAGCTAAGTGTAATATATTTAATATACTCACCTATACTTTAACAGAAAATAGTACTTATTACGTTCAAGTTGTCCCCTGAGCTGTTTTGGACTTTTTTAGAGTAAATTAAGGCATTCAAAGGAGCAAAAGTGTCCTTGCTCATACATCACTGTGAAAGCAGAGAGATGCAATAATAAACTGCATTCAGTTGTTGTCTTTCTACAATAGGTTGAGTAGAGAGTGCCTAAAGAGGAAAGTGGCATGCAGTTTTTGAGATTAATGACAAACTGAATGTATTTTCTTATTTTCATCAAAATTTAAAAAATGTTACTGACAGCCCTAAATTTGATTACATGAGGTAATCTAATGTATCGACTGGTTCTTAACTTAAATACCATTACTCTGAAGTTGTCCGAATAAGGTGTGGTAGTATTAACTAAAAGAATATACTCACTAGCTGGAAAGTCTACATATAAAGGTCTGTTGATAAAACATTCAAAAATTCATATTTATCCTTTCCAAACCATAAGTCATGTAGTTAACTCCACTTCAAATTCAGGTCCTTATAAAAAGGCATTCTATGTTTTACACCGATATTTCACTTGTTTTTGTGTGTGTCTGAAAGGGTTAGGACCAGCTTTTGAAGAAACAAGTGATGAAAGCTGCAAAGCAAACGGCTGGGAACCATGGCTTTACAGGATTTATAATCTGCAATTTAATGTAGCTGTTAGTTTCAAAGATGAGGTTTTCAGTGATTAACTACCACACATCTGTATAATATCACTGAACAAGAGCTATCTGAATGGCACCCACAATTGCTCTGGGATGGGTGGGAGTTGCGGAAGAGATTTAGCAAAAAATCATAACTCATTTGGTAGGGATATAAGGCTAACCTCTGGGCTATCACTCCCCAGGGAGCTCAGCTGCTGGAAGGCTTTGGCATATGTGACTGCCGGGCCGCTGTAATGTAATTCAGAACTCTTTGAATGAATAAATCTACTCACTTAGCTCCTCCCATGGGAGTAAAGGCAGTGAAGGGGGTAAGAAAAGAGGCAAAGGGGGAGTAAAAGTCGGGCTTAAGGGACAGAAAAATGAAAGAGTGGACAGGAAGAGAGGCTATCTAGAGGCTGAGAGGTTGAGTAAGCTTTTCATGGTGAATGAAGTCACATTTGGTCTGTCTTTATGAATATCTGATGTGGAATAATGGCAACTCTCAGCTGTAAAGAGGCTAAATGTGTTAAATAAGTTGTAAATTAAATTCTGACTCCATTTTGATCCTGCGTCTGTTGCAGCTCAAACCCCCTTAAAGTTTTGAGGGCACAACCTCAAGGTTTTGTTGGGGGGGGGGTTGAGTTGTATAAAGTGGGGGTCCTGTGTTAACCAGACCTCATGTGATCACCAGACCCTATCCTCAGGCTTGGGGCGGTCTTGCAACTTAATTAGAGCCAGATATTTCCAAAACCGACTCTGTTTTCCACTAATGTCCAATATTAAACAGATTTATGGCTCTCTTTTTGAGCATTAAGTGTTACATTTATGGGTAGTCCGGGCAGATCAGATTCCTGATCAAGATCTAAGTAGACATTTTTATTAACAGGCTTTCTGATCGCAGGATAAATACTGCAGTCTCTCAGAATGCAGGTGCTTTAATTAGTTTCATGCTCAATTTGTACAGAGCAAGATTGGGGAAATATGACTTCTGTTTATTGCTTTAGAGGAGTAATTTGTGGTAAAAGTTCATACTTAAACAGCTCTTAAAGCATGCAGAAGAAGTGAGTTACTTTTAGAATCAAATAAATATGGTTAAGGTATTGTCTCTGTCAACGTCAAATCTCCACAGGCACCGTCATGGATCATAGATACAATAAATGTGTGGCTGAGAGCACTGCACAGCTGGCTGTTCTTAGGCTGCTTTAATTCAGACGAGGGATTTAACTGTGAAGATGACAGAATGGATTGGGGCTATCATAGATGCTGTACAGAGACTCAGTACAGCATCTATGCTTCATTTAGTGATGCTCCCTCTGGGATCTGTCTTAATCCAAAGCCCAGAGGCAAAAGGATGTGCATGTCACTTTTTTCTCACAGAAATAGAGGGTGTTTTAGTGCGGTAAAACTCTCATTCACCTCATGCTCTTGCCTTTAACAAAATGCATGAAACTGTGAAATCTCCACTGGGGCCCTTCTGTCACTACATGGAAATCCTCCATTCATGAAACCATGTATTATTCATCACAATACCTCTGTCTTTGATCACAAATGTTTTTCTTTCCACCCTGACTGACAATGTCACACGTAAAGGTCTGCACCTTAATGTTGGTCAATCAAAAGATCTGCCACTCATTTTTAATGTAGGGCCCCTGGTTCACTACAGGGCCCTTAAGTTCATCCGTCTGTCTCCCACACTGTTTAGAAGAGGCTGCCCTGCTTTGAGGACCTCTGAACATGAACAGATGTTTGTAGAAATACAAGAGCAAAGCAATATTTGGAATTCATAAACATGCATCCACATCAGGCAAACAGTTCATCCTAACAGCTGATAAATACTTCATGAACACGGAGCCACAGTACGTAAACTATAGATCACCTGCAGTACAGAGCAGCCAGATTTGTCAGCAAAACTCTCATGAGCTTTTTCTCAGCAGTAAATCTGAGATACGAAGTGCTTGACATGTTTTATAACACAGCTATCAGCTATGGTCATGTACATTTGTTGCAAATACTTTTTATGAAACTATTTTCTCAAGGAATACCATCCCAATTACAAGAATTTGAGTTCAACTGAGATGTATTTTTATTGTAAAATTAAACATAGATGAGTCTTCCCTTAATCAAGGTAAAGTATTTATTATGACTTAAGATCCTGTGAGAATTTTTCAGGTGGTTTGGAAACAAATTGACTGTATAGTCTACAAAACAAAACAAGCATATAAGCGCTAGTAGGCTAAACTGCTAAGCGACTTAAATGCCTCAAATCTTTGACGCAGGCAGGTGTTTAACATGGATAATGACTACCTGCTGCAGAGACAGGCTTTTTACCGCAGTTTCCACAGCAAAGATTCACTGTAAGTGATATGTTTGACTTTGGAAAGAAACCAGGATGAGATTTTTTGTAGTCAAATCATACTTACACTGGTGGAGGACAGAAGCTTTGTTATATATTATTTTAAAATAAGTTTTAGCTCTTTTCTTTATAACAGAGCATTTAACCTTGTTTATGCTATAGACAGGTCAAAGGCTGTGATATAATTTGACCGACTTAAGCTGTGTTCTCTCTACTTTTGTTAATATTACTAATTTTTGTAGTTTAATATACTACCAGTCATCAAACTAATGGTTTGCCCATAATTAAACGTGTGTAATGAGAGTACAGAGAAATTGACAACCTCACATTAGGAAATGTTTCTGATTGTTTTGTATGGCTTAGTCAACAAGCAACAGTTATCCTCGGTGGCAAAGAAGGTCAGAGCCGCTGTCACTTTTACAGCAACCGGGAGAGAGCAGGGGCCACCGGGCTGCACATCGGAGGCCACGATGCACGTCACCGTGTGGACCACCTCGTGGGACAGATGTAATCTGTTTCTGTGTCATAAATAGCACAAAATTAAGTGATAATTACATTTAAACACAGAAGCAGGCTAATCCATTCATCATGCTTGTGATCCACCTGCATTCCTGGTCTGTCATCGCCAAATAGCAGAACCTTTGGTGAAATATCCCCCCCCCCCCCGATATCTCCTCCTCATCCTACTTGAAATAATGTACTCCATCCTTTTAGATCATGTTAAGAATAAAGATTAAAACAGAGAAATATGGGCAATCACAGGTAAATCCTTAAGACACAGAGTGACTTACATTTATTCAGCGAGCGTCTCTCTCTTCTTTCTTTTTCTTTTGAATTTCATGAGATGAGAGAAGCCGGATACTCCGTATCAGATGATGTGGCTGTTTGTGGTTGGCTGAGAGATGCGAACTCGTTAGTTGGCGTCACTCTTCCAGCTGCTGTCAGGTTGAGTTTACAATATGACAAACGTCTCTGATCTGACATCAGATGTGACGGGACAATTAATATAGATACAAATGTATGTGCTGGTTCAGACAGTTACATTAAATAGTGGTTGCTGTGATTGTTTATGGCATCGAAATGTGTCTGACACTCTGGATACCTGCCTGTAAGGTTTTGGTGACGTGTGCGCACTGTGCTCCGAGAATAGACCAGGTTGGAGCTGGCGAGCTTTCAGAGCACCTTTCGCGCGTTTTTTTGGCACAAAATTGTCACTGTGCCAAGCTGAATCTGTCGACACCTCCCCCTGGTGCGCCGTCACACCCATCTCGGTGCAGCCGGTCTACCGAATTGCGGTGCGCCAGACAAAATTACCACTGCGCGGGGTGCGCCACCCTGAGTTGCGCCAGGAACTTAGAGCCCTGTGTGTCTAAGTTTCTTTTTACAGTAAAAGAAACAGTGATAAATGTTTTGTGTCGAGATGCACCAGCTGTGAAAATCAGGTGTTTAAAATGGTTATTTAAGCTGTTACCAACGCCAGTATTGATGTTTATCTAATTACATATTTTGGCATAATCCTCCCATAATCCCAAAAGTTTCTCTCCTGCTAGATCATGAAAACAGATTGTAGTAGGTCAACAAGTCATTTAACCACCCCTAAAAAGTTTAATTTTCTCTAAATCAGCAGTTAAATGTGCCAGATGTCAGCCTTTAAATGGTTTGACACACAGATTAACGTCTGAACAAATATCTGTTTACTCCACAGTAATTGGCTAATAGCTGATGTCTATAAAAAGGTTGATACAGGCTGCAGGTGATGAAGTCATGTCGTGTTCCTTCCTAGGTTTGCGGGCTATGCAACAGCAATTAAGCTAAAAAGTACCGAGAAATGAAGTAAAGTCCATTTCATTTGGCCAAACCACAGGCATAACTAGAAGTGCTCTGAGCACAAACCTCCACCACAGCATGTCCAACATTGTCAAGCAAGTTATTGTCAAAAATCTATCTTGCACTGTTAACAAATCCTTTAAAAACTCTTTGCTCTACATGGATCAGAATCACCACCAAAATCTAATCCCTTGTCCTATGTGCCATGACCAACAATCCTTGAGAATGTCATCAAAATCCGTTGAGAAATGTTTTGAGTTTTTAGCTAAAATGTGGAAAACTGCCCTGTCTGTCAATGTCAACAAATCCCTTGAAAACAAATCCTGGATGCACATCAGATTCAGAACTTTTTGAGTTATTCTGTTTACAAACTTGCAATTGAGCTTTCAAACTTCAGCGAAAACATAAACCCCTTGGTGTAGGTAAAAATAATTTCCTCTTGTTCAGAATTAATTAAGTATTTATCTATACTTTTGGAAGACACTGCTGTAGATAAAAGGTTATTTTAGGTTTTAGGTGTGCCACAGAGTCAGTATTTGCTTTTGTGTTCCTCAGTGCAGCTTTGGCTGAACAGTCTGATGCAATGTTGCCACTCTTTCTTTTAATAACACTGTTTGTGCATTGGGAAGAAGTGATGGTCCCCTCAGGCATTAAAAGCTGCAGTGAACCCTGCACAGTGACGTTTCTCTCCCTCTTTCTGGTCTCCCTCTTTCTCCTTCACCTCAGATGGAGGGAAGCATGCAGGTTCACAGCAGGAGGGGGGTGATGACACAGAAGAGGGAGGGGGCAGTGTTTCACATCTGATTAGCGTGCACATGGAAACGGATGGTTTGAGGATCCCTTTGCCCTTGACATGCAATCTCCAGAGATCAGGGCAACAGTCGGTAGCCTTACCAACCATGTGAACCATGTGAACCTGCCATGCGCAGAGATTCGGCCTGCTGCTTATAGCGGAAACAGCTACACCAACATCTCCCATGCTCTTTTATGACACTCCTCGAGGGAAGAAATCTCCCCTCAGATTTATTTTATGTTTGCTTCTCTGACTCGGCTCGAACCTGCAGTAACCTTGTAGCCACAAATTCACCCCTTCAAAGCGGAGTGGGATTGTGAATTAACCGACAGGCAGTAAAGTGGTGAAGGGAGTCAGTGGCTTCATTAGCTGCTGCCGGCCCTTTGAACTTACAGCGCTCTGATCATTGCAGTGAACGCAGTCTCACACCTCATCATTTCATACACTCTCTAATTCAGGAGTAGAGAAAGCACCACACTTCACAGGCGGCTGACTGACTCAAAGAAACACAGAAAGACAGAAACTAAAAGGGCTGTAGTTTGTTTATAAGGAGTAGCTTAACCCTAGAGTTAAGGCTGAGGTGCATCTACCCTAAAAAAAAGACACCCCCAGTACATTATGGACAGGGCTGGAAGAGGGGAGGAATAAAACACACCCAACCATTCTTTTGAGTCAGCAGCCACAACATAAAACAGCTTAAGAAACTTCTGCAGGTGTGTTTATTATCTCGGAGTCACGTAAGGTAGTCTTACTACAACAGTACCAGAGTGAAACAATGTTGATCAATCCTGTAAAAGGCACAATTTAGTATGTCTTTGCCTTGTTTTTGAAAATTCTTGGTTTATTTAAAATCCGAGGCACAAGCACTGCACTATCCCTTCATACTAGAGCAGGGGTCATCAGCTATATTTGTACAGGAGCCAGTTTTTTGTTTGACAGACGTCATAGGGGCCTGAATCTAAAAACAATGTAATAATATAAGTATTTAGGTCTGTCTAACATACAGATCCAACCGCTTCAAGTTTCCCCTTCCAGCCAAGTGCCAGCTAAATACCAGCCAAATACCAGCCAACTTCATACCAGCTGTGGGGTGCCTGATGTGGCCCCCATGCTGCCAGTTAATGATCACTGTCCTTGAATATCAAAGAGACATCAGAGACATCAGGATCTCCCTCTTACCCTCTTACTTTATTGACAGGCTTCTTCTACTGAATTTCAGTCTTCTTTAGAACAGAGGGTTAAAATGGGAGAGGGCACGGGTATAGTCCTACAAAAACACACATCTGTATGTTTTCATTCTTGTTTCTAGAAAACCATGATTTGTTTTAAAGTTGTGGTGACAGGTCTACACCACCAACAACCCCAGAGTGTCAAATTGGTGGAACCCACCATTACCTGTGATATTTAGCTATCAACTGCTACTGCTGATGCCAGGCATCATGGTTAAAGTAGGTGGTCACTGTTAAGCTCTGAGGTGTGTAAGGCAGTCACTAAGCATATATTTTGCACAGATAATTGAATTAGAATATGTATTGCTAAAAAGATTAGGACCCTAGTTGATCAAAAATACAACGAACTAACACTATAAGAGGTTGCCTTAGCTAAAAAAAGAAGTAAAAGTTCTTTCAAACCAGATTGGACAAGGATTTTAGTTTTAAAACTGCAATAATGGAAGCAACTTTTTCTGCACTTTGGTTTCCTCAGTGGAGTTTGTGAAGACAAAGACAGCCTTTAACAAGGCCACAAGCCTAGCACTATCACAAAACAACAATGCCGCATATCAAATAGTCCTGGACAGAAATGAAAAAAAGAGCTGATGACCAAAATAAACCCACCCTGGGAGGAACACTCGGAGGCCAGAAGCCCACAGATGATGTTAAAACATCAGACATTCTCAGACGGCTGAATTCAGCCTGTGTGCAGTGAAACTTGTAAATTGAGAACCTGCTCAATATCAGCTGACAATGTCATTCTTTTTGCTCTAAACTGAGCGCCTTTCATGGTGGCTGCCATGGTAACGTGGTCTGAAAGTCGGCAAGCGATTGGTACCAGTTTCTGCCAAGGCCCAGACTTTCTGGTAGGCATGCGATAAGCAGCATTTCCGACACTAAATGTTGAATTGTGTGAGCTGAACAACAAGGGATTGCCTCTTTATTTCGGCACTGTTCCATATGTGCAGCATGAATGTGTGGGGAGGCTATCAGACAGCTAGCAAATCCCCAGTATGATGCTGTAGCATTGCTGGAGCTTATTCCATGATGAAAGAATATTTGGCTACTATCTGACACAATTAACATTTCTCCCTTGGTTAAATAGGCCTGATCCCCTAATGTGCTTATACAGCAGGGAAGCATCTCTGCCCCTTTGCATGTCTCTGTCTGGCTGTGTGGGTTAGTATGTCTGTGGTAATGGCATGCTATAGAGGGATCGTTAGCTAAATCTGCTTTAAGTGAATGAAGGAGGGAGGCACACGATGGAGACAGCAGGCCTGATTCTCTAACGTCATGGCAATAACCATGGCTACACACACCAGGGTATTTATTCTTCCTCTCTCCCACTAACACAAATATTTTTCTGTTTTCCTTCAGGATTTTACACAAATAAGGAACTGGACTTTCTCACATTTAGACAGAAAATGTGTTCATCTTCTATCATTGCTCATGTTAAGAAAACACTTCTCTTTTCCTTCAAATATTTTGTTCAGAAAATTGTTGTAGTGTGAACTGAGTGAAGATTCAGTTTGTATGACACATTAAGTGTTGAAACAGCGAAAGCCAGGAATTTCAGTCAGGTTTACTCCAAGATTATCACCATAAAATAAATATTACATTTGGTTACATTAGCAGTAGTGTCTGAGTCAGGGTGCATGAATCTTGTCACTTAAGTGACAGCCTGGCTGTAATGCCTGCTCCACTGAGATCCTTGTGATGCAGCCATATGCATCATTAGGTTAGCTGAAAGCAACCATCATGTTAATTGGTAACAAATCAAGTAAAAAATCTCTAAATCTAGATTTATTTTGGATGTGTAGCAGTCTGTAGTTTAAAAAATCAGGATGACATGCAGAAAAAGATAATAAAAGCGATATTTTGAATGGCAAGATCAGCTTTAAAACCAAGATCAAAGTTACTTAATTCCAATTTTGCAGCGAGTGGGATTATGTAGCATCTCCCATAAGGCTAACTGGTCAAGCACACAGCCAACACAGAAGCCCACTCCTTCTACTAAAGACAGGTCATGCTGTTTCTTTTACAACACCAGCAGGGCAACAGCTGGATACCACTCACCATGGATGACTATTGTTCCCATACTGATACAAAAAAGGACATCACTGCTCCATGACTGTCTCATTTCAGTAAAAGAAACTTGATGACAGCTTATTGGACAAGTCAAAAGTAATCGGTACCTTCTCAGTTCACCCTTTTTCCATTACCCCTTGGCAATATCCATTCCTTTATTCATGTGTAGCAAGTAGTTTTTCTCTTTGGTTAAGAGAATGTTGCTGTCTACTAAAAGTTCCTTATAGAATAAAAGATCTTCATCCAGACTGAACAACTGAAGTACTCTTGGGTTAATCCAGGACAAATTATAAAGTAAAACTACTGCAAAGAAAATGTCTTATTTTTACTAGGGACGCAACGACTAGTCAACACAGTTGACACAACTTGTCAGCGACACATTAAATAGTCAGCTCATTGTTTGTTCAAATTGTTGCACATTTTTGTGCATTGTGTAGACATCTACAGCAGATTTTTAAGGAGTGAATCATCTCACTTATTATGTTTGTTAAAAGCAGCATCAGCAAACAGCAACAGGAGAGTGACAGGAAAAAACAGCCAAGCACAGCAGCTGTAGCCAGAGTAGTAACACCACTTCTGAAAACTTTGATTCTCTGCTTGCATTTCACTTTCTGAGCAGCAAATAAAGGAGTTTAAAGTCCTTTCACCACAGTCTCTACCATCAGAAAGCACAATAGAGACTCATTTGTCTGCACTGTGATTGAAGTTGCAGGGCACAGACGCATTAGCTTGTCTTAAATTCTGTGTCCAATTGGCACTGGTCGCTGCTCACACAGATAAAGCTAAATACTTAACCTGCTATATTTTTCAGCAAAAGATTGCTTTTCTTACCCCTCTGTCCATGACAAAAGTGTCTCTCAATTACAAATAAGTGCTCTCACTAAGTTACACTTTGACAAACTTGTGTAAAAGGATTACCTCTGAAACTTGCTTAGCAGCCCTTCCTTATTTACTGAAGCGTTAAAGGAGAAGGCACTTTGAACATCACTTCTTGGAAGCCCATGTCAGATTTTACACAAGAAAGTAAAGTTAAAGCCATGAAGGGATTTTCCTCTTATTTACTGCCCATTTGGCATCCCACACTTTAAAACATATTCCCCCGAAAACAAGAGCAACTTTTTGGATGTGGCTGTCGATCAGTTGAGTTTTAGGGACGGTAATTAGCTTTATACCTTATCTCAAAAGTTTACTGGGTTACTATCATATAAAACCAACCAGAGTTGAGCCTCTGAAAAGTTAGAAGATTTAGCAAGACGTCACAGCAGTGGAAGGGGAGAGTCTTTCCATTTCGACGTGCACTTTTTCACAATTTCTTTATTGACAGAGAAAGCACCCTGAAGCTATCTCTTGATTCTAAGTCATGATTTCAGACCACAGTGAGGAGCAGTGAAGCACTTATTACATTAAAAAATAAAAGTAAACAGCATGAAACACACCTCTTTGCATTCATGAAATCCTCAGTCAATGTACTGGTTAGAAATAAAAGAATTTGTTAACATGCACTAGACAATGAAAAAAGTAATTCATTTCGAAAAACATGCATTTAAAATGTAATTAAGCTCTAAATAGAAATCAAAAGTGAGAGATTGGTTACAATTAAAAACTTCAGTCTAAGGACAACCTCAAAAATGACCACAGATATTTCTCATTGACCGGATGTCAACACATTTCGATTGTTATAAGTGCTTACCAGGTTTTCAATCATGTGTGGGAGCTCGGGATGTCACGATATGCAATTTTCAGAACGATACAATACGATATGATATTGCAGTTTATATCACGATATCACAATACAATATTAATCCCAGAAATCTCACAGTTCTTCTAATAAAATGTATAAATGCTAATTGAAAAAAAAAACATTTAAATACGTATTTTAAAGAAAATACTTTAATGAAACAAAACCCATGTCTATTGCTTGCTTTATTGAGAGGCCGTCTTTTCTGGCCCTTCATCACTTGGTATTATACCACTCTGAGCATGCTTTTCCAGTGATCGAATAAATCTAACATGCTATCTTGAGAAGCAGCCACCAATGTGTAACAAATTTGGAAACATTTTTACAATGTTCCAGGTCCGACTCTCAGATCATTTCACCTTAATGTACCTCAGCAACTTTTATCATTTTTATTAGCTCTTTTGCTTTTCTAATGAAGCATGTGCTATGGCTCCCTGTGGTCCTTTCTAAAATTAATGTTACAGATGTTTTACTGGAAGGGACAGGGCACACACTGTGCAGTGGAGGAAGAGAAAGTGCACCCCTGTTACCAAGTAAAGAACAAGAGAAATACTGCATGTGGCATGGTAATTGTGTGATCTTGATGATCGTATTTTCATTATTGTAGGGGCCAATTGAGACTGAAATTAAAAGTATAAATGTGGCCCTGCATTACATATCACTAATATGTGTAATTATGTGCATGTTATTGAACAATGACATTGGTTATAGCATTTTCCAGATCTTTCACAGATCTACAATGACTAATTTAAAGCTTGCTTATGACTATTTGCTTTGCTATCTCATTTGTTTCAAGGTTTGATTAACAAAGAAAATGATGATAATTAGCTATAAGCACCAACACTCATAACAAGTTTGGCAGTTTTGTGCAGTTTGCTCTTGTTTTGAGTCCAAAAGACGTGGATGAGCTGTCAGCATCTCCTCTTTGCTGTATGAGGGGCCAATCCAGTGCTAGCCACGGCTGATCATGGATCCCTGAAATCGGAGAGGCCAGCCAAAATATTTTACACAGACTGACTGTTTACCTCATCAAACCTGTAATGGAAATATGAGATAAAGGCTGTTTTTGTTGTTTCTTTAAGCACTTTCAATCATTAAGTTTAAGTAAACCTACATTAGATTGATTTTACCAACTCTAAAACGCCAAAGGGATGTGGATATTCGAGTGGTCCAGTCATCCTTACATTTTTGAGTATGTGGTCCTCAGTAAAAAAAAAAGAATTCACCCTTGTCTTACATTGTGGTCCATTGGTAAGGTTTTAATTCACATACACACTCTGAAAACACATTACACTGCTCTTCCGTAATTTGATTTGGTTAATTAAAGTAGTTTGTGATATTTAAACTTCCCTTGAAGTAAATAATAAGAAAATGAATGTTCTGAAACTCTCATTAAGAGATTTATTTTCATATTTGTTGGTTGAAACAACCTCACTATACCTTAAAGTTTACCATGATATGCTTGTAACCCCAGTTTTATTTCATCATTAAATAACCTGAGAAAACTGAAAAGGAATGCTTTATGTCGCTTCTCTTTTCCCTGACAAGCTGAAGGTGTAAAAAAAAAAAAAAATTACAAGCCTCTGTGTCCCACAGCTATGAAGAGAATTTAGACTAAATGAAAGTGGATTCAGAATGTTTAACATCATCATACACCATCTTGGTTGTTAAAAAAATTACTCAATGGCATTTCAAGCTGTCCCATATTTGAACAGTTGTGATTGGTCTGACCTGAATCTGGCCCAATGGAAGGCTGTCCAAACGGGAGAAAGTCCAGACTCAACGGCCAAAGTAAACAAGACATGAACACACACATCTGTCTTTTTTCCGAGCCAGTCATTTCTGAGGTTGTCAATGTCAAAATATGTAGTCAAAAATCACACATATGGGCACAGAGGGATTTCTCTGCCCTTGCCCTTTCAATACAAGACAATTCCCATTGTCCCAGCTGTTTGTTCACACATCAAAATACATTCATTCAAATGCCACAGGGCGAGATTTATGATGCAGAGGTGTCAGTTATGTGATATAAGGACAGTCAAGAGGCACAGGAGAGATGAAATGTTTCAAGCCAGCTGAGAAGGAGGATCAATGAAGTTTCATGCTATTGCTTCATAATCAGGGTGACTGTGAGTAATGAGCAAGATGAGTAAACAAACAAATATTATTCAAGGCGATGGAAAATCAATCCGCCGTGACACAAAGAAAATTAAACGCAGCAGGAATTACAGTGGATGGCCATGCTTGTAAATACTTGTTGCTTACAGGCTGCAAAACTTTTATCCTTTTTCTCCTCATGAGGGAGAAGCCATTACGTTGAGGCTGCATTTACAAGTGCAGACATTTGTTATGAGGTTGTTCTGGCAGGCAATTCACACAAATCAGCTTTACAACTATTAATAAGCAGCTCAGGTCATTTGGCCATGCTGTTTGTGCTCCTACATTGACACACAGCGCTGTGATATACAGTTTGCTCTTGCCAGCCATGAGGGTAGCTGATGAACTTGGCATTAACCCAGAGGACGGCCATTTCTCTTTTCTGACTGGACGGACAAGAGCTGGAAGATGTATTTTCTCTCAAGGCTCCACTGATGGACTCTTGCAGGATCAACAGGGATAAGCTGTCAGTACTCTACTTTCCGCTGGGTCGTAATAAGATAAAGAGGTGGCCATTTAAAAAGACAACATAACAGATATCACCCGAGGAGCTGGTGGTGAAACTGGGGCGGGGAATTAGGGAGCAGCCAACGAAATATTTATCATTGGCCTGGACACTGGCCAGCTATGACACCAATAAAAAAAAAAAACTCTACTCCATGCCAGAGCTCTTCTACCTGTGAAGGGCTCCGATCTTCAGCAGTGACATTCATTTTAAAACCAGCTTCAAGATAACCACACCACAGATGCTGAAGAGGAGAGTAAAGACTTTTACTTCATATTCTAGTTGCTCTTTATTTACGTTGCTAACACCATTCTTTTTGTGGCTTTTAAAAGAGGATTTTTATATATTTGTTGGCCTATTTTTGCATATACATCTTAACAGTTAACAAAATTGAGGGGAAAATCCTCAATTTCTAAAGGAGCTGGTACGATATGAGCAGAAGCTATTTACTTCCAATGTTACATTCAGAACTCAACATCCTCTGGTATATAAGTTGCAGTCAGTTTTTTAGGAGTCTCTGACACTTCATTCACACATGAAGACGAAACTTCAACACACTAACAGCAGGGTTTGTCACCTAGACTTTGCTCTAAATTACGCATATGGCAGGAAAACTTCCTGCTGTGAGGGGCACGTGACCAAGTAAGTCAGAGGATATTCTGGGAAGGGTACTCTGATGTGGTGCAGGATTTTTCAGGGTTGCATGCGGGAAAAGGGCTTAAAGGAGTGAAGTAGTTTTTGCTGCCCTTCTGTATACAGTTTTGCGTTGTCTTAGATACATCCACAAAGTGCCGCTTATTTGCAGACATGTTGTCCTTCATGTTTGTTTGCACTTCTCTTAGCTGTACGACAGCAGTTGAGCTCTCAGCTTGCTGCAGACCCACCCCCTGTCTTTGACTAAAGTAACTTCATTAAACAAATCACCGCTTTACATGTTTATTTTTTAATTATACCATTATTTTATTTAGATGAAGGATCATGACTTAATGAGAAACAAATGCTATAAAAGTTGCACTAAGTCCCATCATCTTTCTTTGTGTTGCTGTGTTTTCCTGCACATTCTGAACAACAGTGCTGTCACTTGCATTAAACTATAATGACAGGGTGAGCAAACCGTTATTATCTTTCAGCTGTGTTTCATGTGTGATAGTGGCAGTCGCACTTGCAGTGATGACTTCACATGTCTGGGCACTGTACACATGTACAGTGGTTGCATCAGTATTTAGGCAAAAGCCAACTTTCTGGGTGGGAAAAACATATTTAAATGCGTCTGACAGCACAGATGTTGACGCTCATAACCACAGAATGATATATAGTTTTTGCAGCCACATGATGCTGGCTGCCATACTGAAATTTCTGTCTCGTCCTATTTTTTAATAACTCTAAAAACAGGCAATAAAGGTGTAGCCTTCCTGAGAGAGGATATGACACTCACTTGTCTTCCAACAAAGTCATGCCCCTTACTATGCAACAGTCTGCATAACTCTTTGCCTTCCAAAAATCGACCACGATGTGTTTAAAATTCAAGAATTTTCAGCTGGAACTGAAAAAAAAGAAACGAGCAAAAGAGTCTTTATTGATGTTAACATTCAAATTTGGATTTCTTGGTAGTTTTTACCACAATTATGAGTCCCTCATACTTATTTTTTGATATTCATAATCAGTTCAGGCCTGTAGTTCCAGCAAAGACTATGTGTTAACAGTAACAAATCAGCCCACCACTAGTAGCCACAGTCGCTGTGCTCCAGTCATGGCTAATGCCACGATATCCTATTGCTCCACTTCTAAGATGTAAACAAAGCACATTTAAAGGATTTATAGTATCTTATAGGCACAGTGCTGCTACAGTACAGTGATCTTTTAAATAAAAATGAAATGTATTTAAGCTCCTTTTATTTAATCAATCAACCTAAAATAATAGCAGCTCTATGTCTGTACAATTGTGGTCAAACCATTTTCAATCAGGCATTTAACAGGTTGATTTTAGCGGTGATAACATTTTGATACAGGATGTAGTTTTCTTGGCTTTTCAGGCAGTCTCAAGTTGACTTCTAAGGAACTTCAGTTTTTTTGGCTTCATTTTAAACACAGGAGGCTACCTTGTCTAAAACTTCTCATCAAATCATGTTCTTTCACAAAGACAGGGGTCACTTTTGAACAGAAATCTGTTTTTTTTGTGCCTGACCAGGCAAAACACTGCTCCACAGATTTTAAAACCAACAATAATCAACATTTTTGAGGAGTTCTTCAGGTTTTAAAAGATAATTAGCACCATGAATATAATGTGGTTCAAAATTTTAAGCTTTCCACACTTTAAGACCAGCATTGCTCTCTCACTCATCCTTTTCTTTGTTGGAGGATCTTGCGGCATAAGCAGGAGTAACAGCATTAACCAGGCATTCCAGAAATTCCCCTTTTATTAAAGTTTAATTAGGGAATTACCTTGTGGGGGAATAAGTGTTGAGATTTGAAGGAAAGGGGGCAAACGTGGGCTCCAAGGTCATCAGCAGTAGATAAGACACTTATTACTGTCGGACATATGCTTTCCCATGTAACTATTTTACCAGCTGAACATAAACATGGGAGCGTCTCATGGGAAAAGATCAGACGGGATACTACAGCGGCTGGATCCCATTTCAGGCACCAAGATAACTGAGATATCTTTGTTTATGGAGATGGAATACACATTGTCCAATAATAAACCTGCAACGGAAACAATCAAAAGGTCTTATCCTGATGCAACAGACGCTGCTACATTTAATCCATATGAGGTCCACTACACATGGTAAGAGATACAAAGCTAGCTGTCATATCTGTCACACAGAGGTGCAAACTCTACAGACTGCAGGAGTTAATCTATACTGCCACTGATATCACCAAGGCTCTGCTTATTTTTAGCAGCTTTCATTACACTTTTCTATCCTGTAGCCAGATTGGATGGGTTAAGATTTGTCAGGAGAATCCGGAGATGTTCTTCGAGCAGCGGCTGACAGCTTGCAGTGGCAGGAGACATCTAAATTGTCTCATTATGGATCCGGGTTATGACAGCCTGAGCCTCCCGCAGAGGAGTGCCAGATGAGTAGTGTGAGCTTAGATACAATTACTTGACTTTATTGCATCGCAGTGAGAGCAGTGTGAGCCCATACATGTATTTGCAGCAACTTTTGAACAGGCCCATCGTTTAACATAAGCTGAAAGTGAGCAGTGTGTAGCAGAGTAGTTACTGCAGCTTTCACTGAAACATTTAAGATGTCAGTATATTTTACAGAGAGTGCTATTTAATGCTCAGGTCTGAGTTTGGACTTGACTGTTAATGTGAGACTTTGTTATGTTTGTTTTGTTACCTGAAGGACTCCAGTAGAAACTCGAATACAGCCATCTGACAGATTACCGTTGACTTTAGTTGTAAGAAAAAACCCTCACAGGTGTCGGTGCCAATAAGATGCAGAGATCAGAAACAGATAATAGTATTACCCATGTGTGCAGGAAAATGTATAGCCATGTCTCTCTGTGAGCATGTCAACAACACATTTTAAATATGCGCACATCCAGGATGCTTTAGTCCATGGTAACAGTCTGTGAAGTCTGTACAATTATTTGGTCATCAAGACAATGAGGTACCTAATCATAAGTGCCTTGAACTTCTTTGGATTTGTTGCTGTGACTTCAAAAGTGGTATCAATTTTGTTGATTTTTTACAAATATTACATCAAGGTTTAAAATTCTATTCTATGCCAGGTTTATGACAAGCTAAGGATATAAGAAACTATGAATACATCAATATATGAGTTTATATTGTTACAATGATGGGACAGTAGTGTAACAACATGTAGTGCAATATTAATATTTTATTAGTTTAATTTATAGAATTTCAGGCACTTTTCTGTATTGTAGTTCAGCCTAAGGTCACTTGTTAGCAGGATGGATTCAGCAATTTGATTATCCATCCATTTGTAACAATTGCTTTTACTATTTCCTTCAATGGGTCAGACAGTAAAAGTTTTCCATGTTGCAGGTGCCATACCTGATAGGAATAATTCTGATTAGTAGGGGGATAAGAAAATATCAATATGCAAATATATTGCAATATTTTGCTGCATGATACTGTATTGATATTTGTGGAGCAGTATCACAATATTTCATTAGCTATAAATCTATAGAAATTCTGGACATTTGTTATGTATTTAAGTTCAGTCCCTCATCTCTAAAACCTTTATTGTTTTATTGTAACAGGAACAGGGAATAATGTTTATTCATCTTGCAGGTACCATGTTGTTTTGTTTTGTTTTTTGTTTTTTTTTAATTAATACCACTGTTAAGATACTGTTTGATTAATACATACAATATTGTGGGTTCTTGAACTCAAACAATTTTTGGAGAAAAACTGTGATATATCATCACATTCATAATATTGTGATATATCGTATTGTCATCCTGTATTGTCATTCATATTGTATCGTCAGATTTTTGCTAGAACACACTCCTACTGATTAGAAACAGTTTGTGGCTACACTGTGCAGCCGTTTGTGCTCGTGAATTACAACAAGAAGGTTGCTTGTTTGTCTCCCCGAGTCATTTGGTCTCTCCAGGTACACTGTTTTCCTCCCACAGACCACAAACTTGCTTGTTAGGTAAACTGGTGACTCTGATGCTGGTAGATGTGACTGTACGTGTAAATGCTTGTCTGTCTGTAGGTGTTGGCCCTGTACTTGGCAAGCAACCAGTCCGGTGTGTACTCTGCCTCTCACCCAATGTCAGCTGGGACAGGTTTCAGCTCCCCACAACTCTAAAAGGGGCAAGTGGTATGGATAAAGGATGGATTTATATTGAGAAACATAGAGGTGATGGAAAATCAGCATGAAAAAAAGAGAAGGCTATTTAGTGAAAAAAGGCCAATACCCACCCATATTATAGCCGTACTGGTTCCATACGTAAAGAACGCAGCCATGTGTTACTGTGTATTCTTCTTTGGCCCAGGGCTTCAGCTGTCAAAGGAAGCAAAACCCCCTTAAAAAAAGTACTCAACCCGAGAGTGCAGAAGATTCAGCCCCCTGGATTTAAAAGAAATGAGCTGAATGCTGCCAGAATGTGTCGATGTCCTTCATTTACTGTGTATTTGGAACAAAAACAAAAGGATAATGTGCAGATTAGTGCTCCTAGGGGCAAAGATGGGCTTTAGATGCGGAAATATGCAACAGAGACTTTCCCAGCTCTAAATGAATTAGCCCACTGTTCGCCCACAAATTTACTGTGTAATGTGCTCACAGAAGAAGATTAGTGTGGAAATAGAACTTGAGATGTCTAGCATTGCAGGGATATACATTCAAAACATTCAACAAGCCGTCTAGCTCTGCCTTTCAGTTTTCCATTATTCGAACCTGAAGGCAAGAAACCCTTCTGTTTTTTTAGTCTTTTCTATGGGAAGTTGTTCTTTTGAAAATGTCTTCAATATGCCACAGCTGAAGGTCAACAATTGCCTCCCTTCTAATGGCTTTTTGAATTCTGCTCTTGAAGAAAGCTGCACTCTATTCAAACAAATTGATCTTGGCTTTTAAAGACTGCAGAGTGTTTTGAGTGCAGTAGACAGATTTTTGAGTTTTAAAATTTCAATCAGGAGACATTCTCCGCGGCACAGCTGCTACTTGTTCACATGACAGCCTCAGAATCACCATTGTGCTGCGTCAAAATACACGAGTCAAGAATCTTAAGGAACCAGGCTACTTCCTATCGCTGTTGTAAGCTGCTCATGTGCTGCCCTTAGCGCACTGTCTGCATTTCAAACCTCTGCAGTCGGCTGGCTGACTTATCCTAAGCTGTGTCCTAACGTGAGCCCTCATAAAGCTATGGGAGGCTATTTACTCAAGAATTCTAAAAATGGTGCCAGTGTCTGTGAGAAGAGGGGACAGGAATGTCGTGACCCTTGAGAGTAATGCCAATCAGCTTTTGACAGGAAATAGCCAATGAGGATTTTTAGTTCCTATTGAGAGAGAGGGTTCATTTGTCACAGAGGAAGACTACTGCAGAAGGAAATGAGAATTGTTAGTTTGTAATGGTTTCTTTGACGATGCCAACAAAGGTTAATTAACTTTGCAGCAAAATCTGTAACACATTTTTCCTCTTTTGTGTTATACGGTCTTACCTACTTACTACTAAAAAGTAGATTAAATTGGTTTCTGCTTTTTAAATGATAATATTTGGGGGTCTTTGGGCACAGCTTTTTGCAAAAGCAGCACCCACAATTAGGGCTTGGCACTGTTAATTTTGTATTGATTCATGTTCCAGATCCAGTTCTGCTTATCGGATCTGGTTCAGTTCTAATTCTACAGTTTTTGAGAAAAAAAATTGATCAATATTTTGAGAATAAAAATCAGCCTTCCAATATTTTGGCCTATTTAGGATATCAATTATCAGCTGTTACAGAGGGTTTTATTTCACCCTCTATATGTATCAATAAACAATGCCCTTATTATGACGACATATTGACAAAAATAATTTTCTAAAACTAATAAAATACTGACCAAACAAACTACAAAAATGATGAACTTGTTAAAAGGTGTTATTTTTCCTTTTGTTAATTTCAGATTAAACATGTTGAAAAAATGATGGTATGAAACCAGCTTAAAATCTATGAATATTATTGTGGATATCCACAGATGAATTTAAGTGGGTTACATACATAAATACTGCTGACGGTGCCAAAGAGGTTTAACCCCTTCATCACAAATCTTCTCACCCACTGTGCAGTGACATCCCCCTATCCCTCTCCTCATTCATTCATTACTATAGTGCAGGGTCTCTTTACAGTAAACAGGGGTTAATGGAGAACTCTCTGTTATTTAAACTTTTACTCTCGTATCTGAAGAATATATTCATAATTGTCAAAATGATAAGGGAGTTGTTAGGAAATATACAGGCTTATGTAAATGAAGATAATAACACAATGAAAAAGGAGTGCATTTCCCCACATTTATGGTGTGTTAGACGAAATGCCCCTTTGAGTGTGCACGTCACAATTGACATAAAGCTACAGATACACAGCAGTGACACATTAAACCTTTATGGACAGTAGTATCCTCATTGAGGTCTAATCACCAAAGATTTATGCACCTTTTAAGAGCTAAAAAGTGGAGCCAAAACCCATGTCTATTATCAAATTCTTAAAATTCGAGGCTTGGAACAGGTTCCAAAGTGAATCCTTTTTTGGGTTCAGAGAGCTTTTTATCAATATGCATGGATAAAGACTATGACATCTGTTTCCCTTAGGAGTTCAGTCCACTTTAAAAGGCTCTGTGGTCCCATTATTTTCTACTATCCAAGGAAATAACACTAAGACAGCATAAATAAAACAGAGACTAATCATGTCCTGGTTTAAACATTGCTAAACACGGACACCTCCTGTTCAAACAAATGAATGAAATCACTTTTTTGTGTCATTGTTGTTGACAAGGCTCATATCAGAATCTCTACCTCGTCTTCATGTTGACTGGTCAATGAAAGAAGAGACAGGTCCTGGGAAAATTCAGAAAGTTAACTTTTTTTTTTACAACTGAGAGAGAAAAGCAGCAGATCTTGAGGTCATTTTTGCACTGCAGATGTTTAGTGTTTTAAATGGTGACGCTGGTGGGCTTTCATTTGGCAAAAACACTGGTGCTGCCACTGTAAAAAAATGCTTATTCACATAGGTCCTGTATCTTCTTGTGCTAGTACTGAAAACGCTATGAAAGCCTCTTAAACTATTCTTGAGTGCCTTTTCAGATATATACACTACTTGTTTTACTTGATTGACTTCATTCTAAGAGACAGAAGTGAAGGGCTTTTTGGGCTTTTGTCGCTTATTTCTATTTTAAAATACATTTCTGTCCAGGTGTGACATATGTTGATACTTTACTGTTCTGCTTTTACTTAAATTTTTATTAGACTCCTCTACCTGCTGTGGTGCAAGAGATCATCCTTGTTAAATATGCTATTAAAAGTAATAGGTATATCAGCAAAAACCTTTACAATCCGTATCTCCACGTGGAGGTCTTTCATTTAGCCATAGGTTGAAAGGTCATAGACACACTTGAGGTGGACCAAACCATTTGGAAAAGAGGGGCTTAAGGGGATCAGGCCACACTTATTGAGAGATGACTGAGAACATCTGGGACCACTCTCAAACACACATGCACACACACACCTTAAACATTCACACACATTCTCTGAGAGACACAACGCCATTCAACTCATCTGTAATCAGGGATCAAACGGCAGGGCAGGATGCCCCTCCACAATGTCAGACAGAGTTCGTAATCTTTAGAAAGAGTGACAGAGACATGAGACACAAGGGTTTGGGCTTTTCTAAATTCAGATAGGGCTTTGTCTATCAACTGTTGTGGTCCCAACATACTGAATTGATGAACTTAAATACTGGGTGGGCTAAAGCAGGCCCACACACACTCTTATCTATATGTGTCTTTGGTTTCTTCATTGTTAACTACTGGGATTTCTCTGTGGGTCTTCCTCAACATTTACTATCTAATAGGGATGGAACAAATAAATAATAACTTGGCAATATTTTAACATCCTGGCTTAGGTTATACAATAATGAAAATGAAAAACAATGGCCCTCTAATCCCACTGTACTGTCAACTTTAAGACATTTTCCCTGCATATTTCAGTAAAAGTGTCCTAATTGAGCTTTACTGTCATAACTTTGGGCATTCATGTTTGTTTAAATTTACTTTTGAACTTTTGCACAATGGAGCATGACACAGCAGGTGCTTCACATGTGACCACAGTCAGACTACACTTCAGATTGTTGTGCACCACTCCATGTCTTTAACACCTCTAGAACCTCTGGAGTCTGCACAGACAAAGGAGAACTTTGCTGCTCCACAAAGCCTCTGTGGCATTAAAAGTGAGGGCAACACATCATTATTGATAAGACTTTCTATTTCCATTAAAAGGGTATTTGTGTATATACTGTACAGTATGTTTTGATATTCTGAAAAACTTTAACAGTGGATGTGAAAATGGACTCAACATCAATTGACAGTGACTTGGGGCTGAATTTAATTAAATAAAAACTTGACTTTTTGATGACTTTGGTCAAATAAAACAGGCTGCTGTAACACAAACACACCATCAAGCAGGCTGCCATGTCGAATGTTTTGCCTGACTGTGACATACATGCCAACAACGAGGGCTGACATTGGACAGATTTGTGCTTACCAGACACAAAACTTAGAAAAATTGACTACAGTCCAACAATTGCAGCCACTATTTCACTCAGTGATATAACATTGCTGGTGTGTATTTTTGCACTGACTAGCTATGGATTCAGGAAAAAAACATTACAAGTGAATTATTTGTGAAAAAATATAATTGGTCTGGTAATATGCTCTACCATCAATCAGGAGGTCGAGGGTTTGAGTCCTTCTTCAACTATTGCATGATGATGTGTCCTTGGGCGAGATGCTTAACTCCTAGTTGCTCCCCCTACTGCGTCAGTGGTGTGTAAAAGGGTATGGAAGAGTGTGCATGTGTTAGCTGATTGTGATGAATAACTTACAAAGAAACTCAGAACCATCAGTGAGTGAATGGGTTTGAATGGGTAGATGTGGCCTGCAGTGTAAAAGTACTTTGAGTAGTCAGAAAGACTGCAAAAGTGCGATTTAACCTCAAGACCATCTACCACTTTCCATTTACCACTTCTCCACAGTGATAGTCCTCAAAGTGGGACTTCAGTCATAAATGAGAACACTGAAGTGCGATGTTGATGCCAGAGTAGAGGATGAGACTTTAAATCACAATGACAAGTTCATTAAAACTGCACTCTATAGTTTATTTTTTTTTCCTTGCAACTCCTCAATTATCAGAGAATCCCTACATTCTGATATATTACTTTGGGCCACTCATCAACTATTACGAACTGAATCATATATCATTACTTCTGCATGTATCATTTGTCCTTTTGCTCTCTTAGGTCATAATCAAAATGTGACAATGTGGGTGAAATGTTGTTGTAGTGCACTGTTAAACAATGAGGTCATTAAATACGCTCCTTGTTTTGTATGTTCTTTAGGTCCCATGGCCTCCACAGAGCATGGCAGAGAGCTGGAAGATGCACCTAGCGTGAGAAAAATGGTCCAGCAAAACCCTGCGAGGGGCGGTCAGACCCATAGACCAGCTGGCTGGAAGAGGAGACGCCCACGGCCACGTCTTTCCCACAAGGGGCCCATGCCGTTCTAGAGCAAGGTGAGTTTGTGGCACTTCTGGGTCATATCTCATTCATTAGGTTTTGCTTGAAAAATCATACCAGCAAAACCTGACGTAAAATCACTAGTTTCAAACACTGACAGGCTCCAACTTCAATGCTGGAGGAGTCTGTATGCATCTTTTCTTTGATGGTATAACTTTTTGTCAAATCAGAACATTATGCAAAACATTATTCTCGGATATTACATCATAAATGCTGACAAGAGAGGAAATCATTTCAAAAAGGGATATGATGTTGAGCTTGAAATGTGCTTTGTTGGCAGAATCATTTCTAACGTTTTTCGATGACGAATGGGAAACTCAAACTCGTACAGGAGTACTGAATGCCTGTTACTATCCACAGAAGTTAGATTCACCTCAAAATGAAGGATATTGCTGTTGGCTTGCACTATCTTAAGGAGGCCCATTTAATGCCTTTGGGGGGTACTTTCCCTTTGTATTTAAGTGCTTCTCAAGACAAAAACTCTTCATTAAAAGGACTTCTCTCCCTCTCCCTGTTTAAAGCTTTAGCAGCTGCCTGAAAATACCAGTGTTATATCCTACCACTGTTCATCAGCAGTTTCTGCCCGTTGGCTTGGGATTGCAATGCCAGTGCAAAGCATGGTCATCGGATAGAATGCAGAGGGGTGTAAACATGGTGCAGTGCTGACATGGGAAGTACTATCTAAGCAGACTGGGCTGTAAAGTGTCAGGAGCTCCAACAGAGTGTCTCAGACAGAGAGAGAATACAGCTGGATCAGGGATAGTCTCTATGTGGAAAAAAGAAGCCTTTTTGAATTGTTAGTGACCAAAATTTGATACATGTAAACCAGATTGAAAGGGACTTTTTTATATCCAAGTAGAGTTGCTGGAGGCCCATGGCACTTGTAAATACAACTGCCTCTGAGGCAAATACATTGACAGAACATTGTGCTTGCAGTGCCCAGTTCATGCAGGATCCAGATTTTTTGTTCAGTTTTATTGAAGTTAATGTTTGTTGTTTCCTCTGGAGACCGAAAACCTGATTAGCTGATGAGAGGAAAGCAGCGTTTGCTGGTGGAAGGAAACATCACTGCTGTGTTGCATGACACAAAAGTTGCTAACACAAGGACTTTGTTGAGGACAAGTTAAACACTGTACAGGTTCTAACCGTAGTTTTTACCTATAAGTGGTGTAATTATGAGGCTTTCGGTGGCACCATTTACTGCAATGTTTTGCCTGGCGTCTATATGTATTTCTATTTACTAATCTGAACTATCCCTTTAATGAAAATATGGGCTCTTTAAGGGTTTTTAACTCCTTTGACTATCAACTAGTATGCTTGGTAGTACTAGGGTAACTACATTATGTATTCCCTCACAAGGAGGACAGTTATACTGAGAAACTGAGTCTTTGAGTTGATTCACTAAGCAAACACAACTTCTCCCCATCTGATTAAAGAAATTAAATCACTTTTCCTAAAGACAACATATCATAGAGTTAAGTTTCCTTGTGGCACCACTTCTACCTAAAGAGAATGTTTAGCTTGCTGTCGAGTCAAACAAGGCTTTGTGTGAGATCTCTTTCATCCAAAATCAGAGATAATATTTTACTTACCACCCCCCAGTTTGGTTATCTACTCTGAACTAAAAAAATCTCTTTTTTTGCTGTAAAAATAGATCAAGCTCCATTGGGAAAGCAAAAGACATTTTGACTGGTCACATGATAAGGTGAAATTAAGTGTAAAAATTCAAGCTTTTGCTGCATTTTCGAACGTTAGCTCAACTCTGTGATAGGAGACTTCAGCCCTGTAATAATTTTTCTGATTTAAAAAGACCTCAGCCCACATACCAGTTTCTCCCAGAGTCTAAGAGAGACTGGAAAACTCAGCAAGAGACAATATCCCTGCAGGGGGTGACGACCATACAGCACTGACCTGCTGAGGGTCACCATAAATTAAAGCCATAGTGGGGAGAGGCTGCAGCCAGAGAGTGTCGAAGCATGGTTAATCAGTTTAAAAGCAAAAGAGATCAAAGCTAAAGAAGACTGGATGCTATTTTCTCCAAGGAAGTCAGGAAGTTTTTACAATCCTTAGCAAACTTTTTGATCATTATTTTCTTTGAAGGGTTAAATCTCTTTTTAGTCCTATCCTGCTTTCAATACACAGCTATAGAGACTCCACACAAAGGTGAAAATAATGAGTAAGGACCAAACGGGGGCAGGCTGCACTTGAGGGACAACATGAGTCCTCCGGTTTTCCTCAGTCTGCCAGTAAAAAAGTGAGAATCCTCTCTGTGAGCTGAGTGGTCAGAGCCGTGTAGTGCTCCGTGCCAGAGTGCTTAACTGAGCTTCAGGAAGTTGTGAAGCTCAGAAAAAGTGAATGGCTCAGTGAGTCACAATGCTGTCTCCACAAACACCACTTACACCGCAACACACTGAAGATTTCCCTTTTTTGTGTTTGCTTCCAGCTCCTCTTATCCTTGGTCAAAGTTCGATCTCACTCGAGGGTATTTCACATACCTTTCCAGTGTACCCCAATCTGACCACAGTGGGAATCACGCCACAGCTTCTTAGCTGTTAAGGTTTATTTTAACAAACCCACTTTTTATCTCAGTAAATCAAGGGTACATTATGGAATTAGCTGGACCCCAGTCTTAAAGAAGCAACGACCAACTCTAAATGCGGACCATAAGTTTGGACAGGACAGTTTAAAGCATTATGAATAAATCCATTAATAATCCATTTAAATCCAAACACAAAACTGGAATTCACAAAGCCTTAAACTGCTCACATGGTTGA
This sequence comes from Cetoscarus ocellatus, assembly GCA_037902135.1. Lineage (NCBI taxonomy): Eukaryota > Metazoa > Chordata > Actinopteri > Labriformes > Labridae > Cetoscarus > Cetoscarus ocellatus. Next base: position 1,867,621 of record JBAMNC010001016.1, read on the forward strand.
AATCCCTCCCAACATACAACTGCCAACAATAACCTGAAGATTTGGCTTCATACACACCAAGACAAAGCTCAACCTAGAGTTCCAAGTGAAAATTACATGCATAAATTTTCATGACAGCCCCATAACAAACCTATGCTGTCATTATGCTTTAGGCTATAAACTACAACAGTGTTACATTGCCTGTCTTCATTTGTTAAGTTACAGTGTGTTGTGGTGTACAATAGGTGCAAAAAAAAAAAAAACACAGTGGGAGCCTCACATACATAAATATCCGGTCATGCCCACACATATACTGGTTGTGCCAACCTCATATTGCCTTTGTAATGCTTGTATTACTACCTCTGTAGTCAACACAGAGGTGGATCACTGACTTGCAGCGTTCATAGAGAGGGAGAAACATCACAGCAATCTAACACCACAACCTGAAACAGTACTGTTAGTAAGTCTACCCTGTTACCTTGACGGGTCTATGAGTGGTGCAGGAATTAGTTCAAAATTGCAGAAGTGTGTTGGCATTTAGCACTTCCTGGTTCCCAAGGCCAAAAGTATATGGGATTTTAGGATAGATTTATGGATAAATGCCTGAAATAATTTTCTCAATGAACACACACATGAGATTTTAACATCGAACCTGAAATAATAACATGCACCTGATACTGCCAGATTCTGAACTTTAAAGAGTAGTTCTGTGTTTAAAAGGACAGTTGCAAACAAACTGCTAACAAGGATGACAATAGCCAGGGACCCTAGTGCAAGCATTTCTGATCATTTTCTATTCATCCATAATTAGCTGACCATTGCCACAACCATGAGGACAAACTTCATCAGGTCACTTGATTGAGAGGAAATTTGTAAACCAGAAGTCAAAACATTATGTTATAAATTTAAAATATTGTGGCTCCTTTTGAGTCAAACCACCATGTTGTAGCTTCTTAGTAGCTTAATGATAGCTATTTACGCCAACTATGTTTAAGCTTAAAATATCATAAGGAGCAGTTTTGCTTATGAAGATTATCACAGAGAACAAAATGCGTTAATTTCACATGTTTTTCAGTCTCTACAGACTTTATTAACAGTGATGATGCCAGAACATATTGAAAACTTGTCTCAAAGGCAGGGATGTTGTTTTAAGAGCTTCACTAGATGTTTTCTCCATTTCATTGCTGTCAAGGCATCCACTTTGGACTGTTTACATCCATGACTGTCAAACATGTAGAGCTCCCTGTGCTCTCATTGGTAAATGTCTTTGACCAAATGGAAAAATTATAGGAGGCAGGACAATAAGCAAAGTTGCTAGAGATTGAGGTACAGTATCACAGACTGGTCTGTTGTTGTCGGTCTTTATGACACACTACACAAGATAAAATGATCCCAGAACCCAATGACTTTTAGGTCGGGCCATAATCCTGCATAAATCGCGTAGTCTGACCTTGGCATAAATTGCAAAGATACGCTGGCAACATTTGGTGCCAAAACTGTTGCTGTTAGAGAAATTTGGAAGATGTCTCATTAAATGGGTGTTATTTTACTGAACAGGCTGTTGCTGTGCTACACTAACCCCAGCTGAGGATTACAGCCTGGCACTGGGGGCTGGTAAGTCTGTAACCTGGTGTCTCTTCCTATGTGATGACTATAACATTAAAGTGATACCTGGGCTTCTCTGAACAAGCAAAACTCTCCTGTTGGTTGGTATGTTTGTCTGTGGATGACTCATAGCATTGTTCTCTCCCAGGTGGGCTCAAGTAATGCTTTGGTGTTGTATGTATGACAAAAGGAAAGACAACAGGTTACAGACTCTCTGGTCATTGGGTCTTGCTCTACTCTCTAGCTGGGGTTAGCGTAGCAGTGTAACCCCTTGCACTTGTTAATACTACTTTACAGTTCAATACAAAGATTGTATTGTCTAAAGACATGGAGTCAAAAAGAATCAAAGCACCAAAAACATCCCAGCCTTATTGCCTTTTGTCTCATTTGGCAATAAAGGCAAACCAAAAAAAACACTTTGGCTCAAACATAAGTGATGAAGCAAAAAACTCCCTCTGAGAAAAGATCAAGAAGGAAGTCATGATTCAAAGTTCTTTGTTGTTAAGCCCCATATTGTCCATTCCCTTTTAACCAATTAAATGTTAATAAAATCTGACATGGTGCATCTATTTATCCCGTAGCCACCTAAAAAGCTCTGTTCATCCCCAAGTGTCCTGCTTTCCTCTTTGCTTAGAGTGGATGTTCAGAAAGCACCTCTGGAAGCAGCTGGAGATTCATTTTGTTGGATCAAAGCTTAAGTTAAATGGAGACTTCAAGCAGAGGACTGGTGAAACTCTCAGGCAGACAGACTGTACGTGGATAAGTCATTATCTTAGTTAACTTAATAACAGTACTGTTAAAGATGAGATTAAGAACAAAGATCTACTTGACAAAGTAAATCTGTGAACTTCTGCCATTTACCAGCATCCTTCAATTTCAGAGTCCAAATCAGCTCATATTTTACTCCCTAAGACACCTGAGGCAAAGTTCCACTTTTCATCATTACACAGTCCAGATGGCAGCGACTCTGGGAAGAAGGATGGCGACTGGGGTCATCCTCAGATCCAAAAGTGCTATTACATCTCTTAGATCTAAGCCAAGCCAGTGACAGTCCAAAAGACGACAGGATATTACAGATTTTAAGCCGCAGGCAATTTATGAAAACCCCCTGAGACCCTGAGTGTGAGAAAGCTAAAAGAAAGGATCTTCAAAATATTTTTTCATCAAAGCAGTGCAGAGCTGGTCTGCCTCTCCTTCTCTACTCTAGCCCCTGTTATGTGGTATGACATCAGGCGGTTGAGGTCATCCCGTAGACCGAAAAGCTACAAAGGAAGATGACAAACAACAACACAACAACCCAGTCTAGATAAGATATACCATACGCTGGTTCTCTTGGCATTACGTGATGACAGAAAAATGTCATCTTGAAACAAAACCAGGTCCTTATCAGTGAATGCATGTTGTTGTCATGTAGGAAAGCCTACTGTGTGTCTCATCCAGAATCTTGGGAAATTATCAGGTAACTGGAGAAGATAAGAGACAGAGGAAGATAAAAGATTCCCCCTTTGTTAGAAAGCGCTCCAAGCCCCAAGCAGAACATAATGTTGTGCTTGTGTTCATCAGCAAGATTGTTGTTTATACTGCATGCTGCGTTTTTCTCATAAAGACCCTGGAATCTGGTTGGAACATGTCTGGGGTTACCTTTTAATTCACTGTTTACCGGACAGCGCAAAGATATGAAAAAGAAGAAAAGCTCCCAGGTGCTATTATTTGATATGAGAATCAAAAACGAGTTCAGAACCTGTGCCAATTAATGTAAGAAATCAGTAAAATTTGCTTTCCTAATCAATGCTGTCTAGCCCTTGAAAGGTGGTCAGCTCAAATGACAGTGAAGGTGTCAAGGAAAAGGAAGTGGTCCATGGTGTGGATTCATTTGACAAAAAAACAACGCAACCAGCACAGCATGCACCTTCTGTGGTTGTGTAATTTCAAGCAGTGTATGAAACTAGGGCTGAACAATATTGAGTTAAAATGATATTGCACAACATATTTTCTCCTGAGATATACATACTAGGATTGTTTAAAGGCAATTTCCATAGAAACTATACATCTTTTTGTATATCAGTGACCAAACAAACATTCCTTTGATTAGATATTCACTACCAACAGATAATTACAGCATCTTTTAAATTATGAAAAAGGACTGTAGAAAGAACAATATTTGTTTAAATTCTCTATTTGACAGTCAATTTTTGAGCTGTAAAATACCCATATCTATAATGAGCATCATTTGAGGTTTATACCTTTTAAGTGCTCTTCAGTGATCTCTGGGTAAGCCTACTGATGGTGATATCTGAAATACTTATACTCTGAATAGTTGACAAAATGAAAAAAGTTCCAGCTTTGACTTCCACCAAACAGCATTCAAATGCATGGATGTGCTCTGAGTTACGTGACTGACATTGCTTCTCCTGCATTGCGATGGTTGCACAATGATAAAATGATACATTGTGCAGCCCTTGTGGGAACACTGTTAACATACAGAAATATTTATTGACACAGCACAGCACAGCTTAAAGTGCCTGGACTCACCCCTGATAGCATGTCCAACTTCAGACCCATCTCCAACCTCCTCCTCCTGTCAAAAATCCTTGAACGGACAGTTGCCTACCAAATCATATCCCACCTCAACCATCACGACCTGTACGAACCTTGTCAGTCCGGTTTCATTTTCACTGCTATACCGACAATTTACAACTTTACATCTCCACTAACTCCATCACCTCTGAAACCCACACCACAATTACCAACTGCCTTACTGAAATAAAAAGACGGGATGCCTGACAATTTCCTTGCACTAAATTACAATAAATCTGGCATAATAATCATCGGCCCCAAATCCCTCACCAAATCCACTCACAACTTCCTCCTCAAAATCGACAGCCCCACTCTACCTCCCTCCCCACATATCCGCAACCTCAGTACCCTCATTGAAAGTCACCTTTCCTTTAATTAGCACATCACCCAGCTCACCAAAACGGCCTTCTTTCACCTAATAAACATAGTCCACATCTGTCCACTACTCCCCTTTTCTGTCCCTGAAACACTTGTCCATGCCTTTATCACCTCTCCACACCAGATCACACAAACGTATCACTCCAGTCCTCCAAAATCTCCACTGGCTCCCTGTCTTGTATCACATTCAAGTAAAAATCCTTCTTCACTCCTACAAAGTCCTCAACCACCAGGCCCCCTCCGACCTCACTGACCTCCTCCATCATCACACTCCTGCCTGAGCCGTCATGCATCCAATGCCATCCTCCTCAGAGCCAAGCACCAAACCTGGAGGGGACAGAGCCTTATCCATCGCTGCCTCTCCCATCACCTACAAAACTGCTCAGATCCATCCACATTTAAATCACTAGTCAATCTTCACCTTTTACACAGGTTTTTAATGTGTGATTGTGCTGAGTGTGTGTGTTATAATTTTTGAATTTTCATGTCTTTATGCTGATTTGGTCTTTTACCTCATTGTACAGAGTCTTTGAGTCTATGAAAAGTACTTTAGAAATAAAATGTATTATTATTATTATTGTTTTCCATAAAATCTCATTAATTCCCATCTTCATCATCATCAATCCTGCTTATTAGTCCATTCCTTCTGCAATGTTTATTTGATTTTTGAGAATTTTCTGTGTGGTTAAGGGTAGGACTACACGGTTCTCGGGTCAATAACGTCAAACACATGGCACTCTGGAAATTACATGCTGTACAGCTTCACCAAATTTTTCAGCATGTTACTGGTGATTCTACCCTTCCCTGAAATCACACAGCCGTAGACATTGTGCATCGCACTGCTGGTGTCATAATGTGTGACTCTGAACCACAATTAAGAATGCCTCTTTCTTCTGTTAACCATGATTACTCTCTTAATTCCTTCAGTGTTGTATGTGCTAACTGCTTCATGTGGAAGTGTGACATCTTTGTTTCATAAGACACATAGCTTTAAGTTGGAAGCACAGAGACAAGTGACCTCAAACTATTTTGAACTGGTTCATAATAGGAATTGATTGTTGATTACAATTCTTTCTTATTTGAGAGGAAATTGTATTGTCTGGCGGATCTGTAGGACAACAAACTAATGGCCTTATCTTCTGTTCTTTTTTATTTCCTGTTTTCCAGGCATCGCTTTGAACGCCCTCCCCCAGGTTCTGATTTCTATGCTCTTCCTTTGCCTTGGGGGGCCTTGCGACGAAGAGCCTATGCTCGCCCAGCCTGAAGAGTGATGTCCATAGCACCTGCAGGTTCTTCAAGCAACTCTGTCCACAAAAGAAAAAAAAATCAGGACAAGCCGCTCACCCTCAGCTCTAGGAGGAAACTGGGGGCAGGGAAGGGGGGTGGGAGTGTGTGGGGGGGTATGGAGCTTGAGCTATCAGACTCTATTTCTCTGTCTCTCTCTCTTTCTCTTTCCGTCACTCCCTCACTACTTATCTATCTCTGTCTTCTCCCCAAGAGTTTTCCTTTTTTAATTTTTTTATCATTTGCTTAATAGAGCCCAAACATAGCGATCTCCTCAAGTGTCTCAAACACTTTGCATGACATGTGGTGGAGAGGGAGCCCGGTCAAAACAATCTGAGTCTTAAAGCATCTGTCGCTTCTCCATGGTGTGGTTCCCATCTCTCTGATCCAAGGTTACTGCGGCCGCTCATTTCATTGCTGTGTAGCTACTTAACGGCTTTACTGGCGGGGCAGGGCGCTGATTATATAAAATGGCAGGGTCAGGTTTAAAAGTTGACAAGAGAAATATTAAGTTCACTCTGGACTTGTAAAGAAAGAAGGGTTTAAGTGGAAGAGGAAGTAACTTCATTTATTTAAATGCATTATAATCATTGCTCTTTATCATTATTAATGGTGCTTGTACCTCCTAATGACAATACGTCCACATGCAGAGTAAAGTTGGACTGAATAGAAAGCACATGTTATCAAAACAATTTATTTAAGAGAGAATATATATCCTTCATTTAGGAGATTCTTTAATCCAAAGCTTTTCTGGTGTTTCTGAACTCATTAACACCTTAGGAGGGGGTTTACCCACGCTCAAGGTTACTGTAATATGTCCCACCTTGGATGAGTCCTTTGACCCCAAAATCCCAATCCCAATCCTGTCCCCAATCCCCAGCCTTCTCACCACACTGCTGCCGTGCGCAGCTGCTCTACACGACTGTTAACTGGCAGGGCTGGTCTGCTCCACCAACAGGCCGCCTCGCCTTTTAATGAAGTGCCAAATAAAAACCTTTCTCCACAATGCTGCCAGGAATGAGGGGACACAAAGGTTAGGGAGAAACACATTACCTCTTGTTTGAAGTCTTGATACACTGACACATTATGCATTCTTGGTTTTTTTCATTTCTGCAAATCGAAATCCACACGTCGGCTGAAGTTAGCAAGGAGGGCGGTCAAATTAGACCAAACAGAAGTTCAAAGTAAACGTCAGCTCGGATAATATGCCACCCTAACAAGCCTACCACTAGTGCTCTGGCTGCTTTAATATTCAGCAGAAGGCTGGTTTGACCCTTTGACCGACATCTTTCACTTACAAAATGCTATGCCTTTCCATCCTACTGGAAAATATATTACTGTTTATGTCTGAATAGTTTTACTTTTTTTCTCAGGGTGCTGTGATAGAGGCTTGTACTAGAGCAGTCTATTTTGTGCATTTATTTAACAAAACACAAACATACAATACATTAAAGCTTATATGAGCATATTTTCATATGATGTATCCTTTACTCTCCCTACATGTATTCACTGATACAGCCATGTATCCATATCTTCTCATGCTGATCCTTTCCCTACATTATGTTGGGTACAGTTGCCTTTCTAGTCGGCCCGTCCGCAGCACAGGTGGTCGTGGCTTTGATCATTACGCTCATTAAGTCCTGGAGTTAATCTTTCTCAGATGGATCTCCCCAAGGCTGGCCGGGGCCACTTAGTCTGAGCTCATTGTTAAATTGGCTTAGACTTAAACCACACCCTCCCCCTTATCCGATCCTAAACCTCCTGCTGATTTAGTGTGTAGCCATGTAACATATTAGGACTGTAACCTGTAGAGCAGCCACCTTGCAATCATTTGTTGTTTATTAGGTGTGCGAAGCAGCTTCCTAGTTCAGGCTCTAGCTGCATTTCAATCAGCTTATGCTCCTTTTTTCAAGTCAGTCTTGACCACGTAACAACTGGCAGGTTAACCCAGATTTCCAACACCTTTTCCCTCTCACCATGTCTCATGCAAATATTATAATAGAATGCAGGGTTTTCTCACACCCAGCATGAGAAGCTTTTATTAAGAGAGCATCTAAAATCACAGTGGTAATCTACGCAGCCAAGATCAGCTTGATTAAAAATGCATTAAATCCTAGGGCACTGTGAAGAGTAATAATTTGAGTCCCACCATTATTTTTTCATACCCTCTCAGACAGAGATGTAGATTTCATTAATGCTCCTCAGGAGTGAGACGGCTTTGCTCAGGATGTCTCATGTATTATTGGGGAAAATAGTAGGAGGATATGAGCTGGGGATGGAAGTTCAAAGTTGCAGAAGTTTGGGGTGCTGAAGGTAGACTGGGTCATGGCAAAAGGGGTTCAAATCAATATTTGCCCATCTCAGAAGTTGTTGTTAACGGAGCCGAGCAACGTCTGTATCCGCACTGTTCTTCATGAATGTATCCTCACCATCTGCACCAGCCATGCTGCCCTTTCAGAGACCAGAGCAAACCAATGTTTATGTAAAGTTCTCTTTTTGAACTTGGTCTGGTTATCAGTTTAATCCAAAAATATCAAAAGCCAAAAATCCCACTGATCCAAAGCCACCGGTGTCAACAAAGTCCCAACAAATAGACGTGGCTTTGCTCCAAGACTTCTCTGTATGGGTCTGCAAGGCTGCACTTTTGCAATTCCATTATGCTGCTGGAAAAATACACCCAGAAAACAAGAGTCTCTTGATATGGAATGGTTTTCCAGTGTATTGTGACAATTTTTTGTCTGATTCTTGTCTAGCTGGTTGTCCAAAGCTTACTTTTTGAATACAGCGTGAAAAGCTGTATTTTTTGTGGATGTAACAAAATAGAAAAGTAGTCTGCAGCACAATATGTCGTGGACACGTGAAAGCTTTCAGGCGTTCTTTTCTTGTAGATGATAGCCCACAGTCCTCCCCTGCATATCAGGTTAATGGGCCTTGTGGTGTGGAAGGACAAGTACGTCCAGGCTCAAACTGAAATGGTAAACCAATACATTATGCTCGAGGAGCAAAACCATTTTCCTTAATGGTCTTTTCCAGCAAGGCTTACACAAGAGAAACAATTCCTATCCTGTCAATGTTTCCTCACCAGTTCCTCCTCTATGTGACCATCACAAGGCCTGAGTAATGTTCCTATGCACTTGTTAGCATGTTTTTCCTGGTAGAAAATTGTCTGTTTTCAGAACTTGCCCCTTTGTGTTTAGTTCTTTTGTCCAACTGCATTTGGCTGGGAGTGTGTAAGGAGTGGGGATGAGCAGAGAGACAGACTCGTGTTACTGGTAATGAAACTAGCGGCAGGTTTTGAAATATTAGCTTAGTTTATCAAGCTCTGTTTCCCAAGCCCACCCAAATGGTTACAGAAAAAACACAACATTTTTATCTTTTTCTTTTCTTAAGTCATTCAGATCTCTACCAGAAAATTTCCTTTGAACTTACATCAAACCAACCATTTCCTTCAGGAAATGGAAATGGAAAACATTCCATGATTTTACTTTGTAAAGCCCCTCAAACTGTATCATGTTGGCCTTCAGAGTGTCTGCAGGATTGAGTGGTTGATATTCAATCCAATACATTTGCATGTTTCCACTAGCTGGGCAATCCAAAGGATGACTAGATTTTATCTCCTGTGGGAAATGACTAAGATCTGTCATCATCCAGGAGCCTTTAAAATGAGACTTCCTACACCCAGAATAGCACAGGCCCCTCCTGCCTCGATTGAGACACAATCTCCATCAAAGTAATCGCAGTGTCAGAGATCACCAAGAACAATCTAAGGAGAGATGCAGTCTGTAGGTTTTACACACCATCGCAACAGTGTTACTAGGAAACCATTTAAAAGATGATGTATTACACCTGAAAACTTATATTCTGTTTATGGTGTGTGCTCATATTACTCACCAGGCCAAATGTACAGTCCCTGTCTCTGTTTTGATGTTGAACTGGGCAAAAATAAATGACATAAATAAATAAATAAAACAAGTGTATCAGAAATGGTTGAAATACTGTGTACATATTTGAACTTTTGGTTTCTAATTTATAAAAGATAAGCTTTAGCTCTTGGAGTACTTATTTTATTTTTCCTTTCATGCGTAGCTTTGTGTTTTTATTTTCTATTTCTGTAAAGTGTGTAAATATATCTTTATGATAATAAGTAATATTAAAATCTTATTTTAAGAAAAAAATGTTTCATGTTTGGTTTTTGGGGGATATTGTTCATGTTGTGACACTATCAGGCAGCATGGAGGTGCCTTTAGCTTTGAGCTGCCAACCTCAGAGTGTAGCATAAAACGGAGCCTAAGTTTGTTAGTTGAAATTATTTGTAATAAAGCTGATTTGATGAAGACTCTGGGAAAAGAGGCTATTATAATTATTAAATCCACTCAATCAAACATAAGCCCTGCACCAATGTCCATGTGAATTAATGAAGCACTTGCAAAGGTTCTGCAAACTAAAATGTCAAAATCATTTTGGCGCTTTGGGAAAGCCTTAGTATAATCAAACCAGTACAATTCATCCTTGAATGATCTGTGCAAAACATGTTGTCCTGGAAACAAGTTATTTAAGGGCAGAGGTTAAAACAACGTTTCAGTGGTTGGCTTTACAAAATGCCAGATGATCTAGAAAAAAATGATAATGATAATGATAATAACACTAATTATAATAAGTTATAACAACAAAAATAATAGAAATGATAATAATAAAAATAATAATATTGCAGAACAGAGTCCGAGACACAATTCCTCTGTGTTCCAACAGACTATATCTTTTCTTGTCTTATTATCTTATCAATCAGTCAAGAAAATAAATTTAAATGGTGAGGCAGAGACCAAGAGCAGAACCATTCATACATTATCTTTACAGCTTATTTCTTTCAGGTCTCAGCTATCATTGGGCAAAAGGAAAGGTACACCCTAGACTGGTGACCAGCCAATCACAAGGCCAATACATAGAAACAGACAAGGGCTCTTTTGAATCACCAATAAATTCAATCAGCAAATTGGTCAGAGGGAAAAAACAAGCAGGGCTGAAACATAAAGTCAAAGCAGAGGTGCCAAAAACTGCAATTTCTCAAATGTCCACCTGAGGCTGGCTGCAGAAAACATGGACGTTATGAGATTGTGTGTGCAAAAAGGATGTTTTTTAACGGCCTTAATGAACATATTTATGGGCTGGTTCATTAAACAGCTTCAGTCTGAATATTCAATGTGCTGTATGTAAAGGCTAACAATGTAGGGGAGTGAATTTCATTATATGGTGCTCCCTCTCTTCTTGTCGAGGATTTATGGTTTTGGGACATGATTGCCATGGCATAGTCCATGCATACTCACTGCAAGACAGACGGCCTTCAGTCCCACCTTAACTCAGCCTCTCTGTCAATTAGTAGGTAGCTAATGTTAGGTTGAAGGGGTGTGTGCAGTGTGACAGCACCCATGCACTGGCCTCAACAACTTTTCAGAGGCTCCTTGAACAATCAAACGGATGACATTACACGGCTTTGTCCAAGTCCTGCAGTGGAGAAAACCAATGGAACCCAAACATGGAAACTTGCCACAGAAAAGTCCCAAACATATCAGGGAGTCAAACCAGCAACACTAAACAACCACATAGCAGCTGTGTGGGGCTTAGAGAGTGGGTAACAGAAAGTTGCAGAAATAAAAGGAGGAAGGAGACAAATTGAGCAGCAGTGATAATTAAAAATAAAGCCATAAATAAAACTAAAAACAGTAATAATGATGAAATGATTTCTATTTGCATAGCACCATGTGTATACCACATATTTACTGCAAGGCTCTACATTCTCCTCTTGTCAGAATGAATGTCACTATTTACAAAAACAGGACATGACAATGTGTTTAAAGTGATAATTTTATTTTCCTAAGTTCAAGATAGTTTTAAGTTCATAGTCAAAGTCGCAATTGTACTCTTTCTTATATTGGTATCGGCAGATAACTGCCAAAAAAGTTGATAACCTGAAAGAGCAGGTATAAAAAATTTTTGCTGAAATTTACATCCAATATTTTGCCCATACAAAGGGGCCACAGATATACCATATATTGGCTGTAGTATTGTCAAAATATACAATGAACCGTAAGATTTACTTTATCATCACTCAATTTCAACTTTTAGAAATCAACAGTATCATTTATAATGAATAATATGTTGTTTTTCTTGTTCCACATCTGTTAGGCCGAACACTGGTATATGGGAAAAACTGATGGTGTAAGACATATCAGTAGAAGTAACAAGACAGTAAAACTGAAGTAACTCCAGCCTTTGGAGAAATTTCAGTCACTAAAAGTGGTGAACTATGAACCTGACATTGTCAACTTGAGGCCAGAAAAGTAAGTTTGTTTACATAATAGATTCATCAGCCATCATAACGATGTTAAAATTGACCAATGTCTAATGCAAAGATTTACAAACAGCACAGTTATAGAAGAGAGAAATTAAAGCCTGTCACTCAGTTAAACTGCATTTGACAGAAACATTTGTCATCTTTATGTTCCCACCAGTGAGAACCACTGAAATCAACAGGAAGAATGATATTTGTTTAAATGGGATGCCTCCAATCGGACAAAATCAGCCTCCTCATTACTCACATGAAGTGCCTACCTTCAGGGGAAATACTTGTGTTTATTCCAACCTGACTTCATCAAGCCAGCCTTTTTTTTTTGTAAATTTGCATAGCTGAGCCTGGACTGAAACTCTGCAGAAGACTGAAAAATAACATGTTTACCTGTCTGCCATGTGCATTAACCTTTTCCTTCAGCTGAATCATGTGCAGAAATTCAGAATGCACTCACCTTTGGAAATGTAAATCAACTCCTCATCCATTAAGGAACTCTTCAGCAGTGACAGGCAGCCTTTCCAAGAGCTTATAGTGCATACTAAGCAAGCAGCACATTAATGCATCACAGCTGCTGAGCATGCATGGAGACTATGGATATGTCTAAATGGACTGATATTCAGTGCGCATATATACATGTCATATCTGCACACAAAGAGGCTCCTGCTGCATAATCAGAAAGGAATTCTGGGAGGGATGGATGTAAAAATCTAGTATTTATATCAGGACTGGGAAATGTGTTTAATTTCTGAGACATATGGATGGAGATATTTTCAAATCATATATTGAATAAAAAAATGTTGTTTGGATCAATGTAGTCTATGTAGGCTGAAATAAAGTTTATCCTGAATTCATCTGGCCATTTGTGGGTGAAATGGGACTGAAGTGATATGAAAATAGTGGATGGCAGCCCTAAACTCTCAGTAAAAAAGACTGAATATAGTACAAATCATTAACAGTAATAAACCAACTGACCACAGGATATTTGTTTTAATTAAATCTGGGATCTTAATGTGGAGTCAATGTCTTATCTTTATGTAAGGAGCATTTATATCATTAGCCAAATAGCTCTAACATTCTTCTTTGGGCACAAAGCAATGTAAGTTTACACTTACATTGCATAAAGAATATGCTCATCTGTATAAGCTTACATAGGACATTTACTCTCCACTACTGTCGTTATTGTTTTGTGGGTAGCTTAGCCTGCTTAACACACCAGACTGACAGTTCAAAATATTTCACAAGTCCACACAGGAAAGAGCTCACAGAAAGTGATTGGGTATGGACAGAACTTTTCAAAAGCACATCTAGCAGATGATTGGGCAATCGGTCTGTCATTCACATTTGTTGCGGGCCAATCAGATAATGAAGTATCCAGGCACTACTGCCACAGTCATAAGGACAGAACATAAGCCACTTTGTGAAAGAAACTCAGCAAAACATGTCAGAAGTGGACCGAAAATATCCTTTCTACAAAGAAGTTTGTAGTGTTGATTGTTTTTCATTTAATAAACAAATGCCGTATAGATCTGATCAAACTGCCACTGAAGCTGTTAGCATCTATGCTAATCTACATACGAGCAGTCACTTCCTGCTGTTGTCTTACTCAGAGCTCCCACTTCTTCCTGCTCTAAAGGACGCTGATTGAGCCATGCTGCTTTGGGCAGTTCACATTCGTGTTAGATTGGAGCTTGACAAGATGGATCTATCTATCTACAGACATTGAGTCATTGAGATCCATTTACATAACAATGCTGGCTGTTATGTAAAGACAATTCAGAACGTGCAACTCAGATCGTAGCAGCTGCCACATGGCCAGGATCCTGCCCTTTCTAAAATACTGCCATGTAAACCTGAAATGATTCAAAGGAAATATGTAAATGGGTAGCATTTATTTCAACTGAACCAGAACAAAGCAACTGCGCTGTAGATGTGAAAACCACCTAAGCTACTGAAAAGCTATTTGACTCAGAAAACAGCGACGCTACTGCAAAATTCAGCTACTATTATTTGTAGTGTTATTACTGCATATCACTGGTTACTCATTGCTGCTGTAGGGGCTGAGAGCTTAGAATAGGGTTAGATGTTGTCTGCATTTGAGAGAGTGGGTGAACCATGAGTGCTCCTCGCATGTTCTACCCTCTGTCCAAATGTTGCAAATGTTTATAGTCAGTGCTGAGGAGTTTTATACAAGTTTTACCCAGTATTGGGTATCTAGAATGACTTTTTGTTTCTGTTGAGATGTACTTTATCCATCAGTTATCAATATTTTCTGAATTTTACCAGAATCATATTACAGTTTACCCGGCAATCCCAGGTATGAGGGGCATGGATAATAAAAGGATGCTACTGTTTAAAATTCTGGTATTGTGACAACGATTTGTGATTTCTCTACAGAAAATAATAAAAGAACATGATTTTTAATTTAAATATTTGATTTTCTATCATTTACAGATAAAACTTGAAAATTCAGTAGAAAAAATTCTGATTTATTTGTTTAGATTTCTTTATAACCTTTAGATGTGCGCAGTCTTATCTCACAGACAAAGCAACAGAAATTATATCTTTAAAACTCTGTGCATGCTACATTCTCATTATGTTGTTTATTTAAGAGAGCCTCACTGATGTTGTTGAAATGTACTTTGCATGGGAGCCATTCTTCCTCCCAAACCCCCACAGGGACTACTCCGGGAAGTGTCTGGTTAACGCACTGAGCTGACATGGCATGATAGACAAGGAGTGCACCCCTGAGTCCCAGGAGCTCCCCAAAAGACTCCCAAGGTTATATCATCAAGCCTGGGTCAGCTGTATAATTAGGCACAGGGTCACTGAGAGGATATGGACCGTGACAATGAGGCTATAGAGTTACAGTGTGTGGCTGGCCAGCAAGGGTGGTAGGTCCAAACAGTGCAGGCCAGACGTCCCTTTAAAGAGTTCAAGGTTCGTCTGTGAAAGCGGCTCCAACCGTGTTCACTGTCACTGCTGGGAGAGAGAGAGTGGGTGGGTAGATTGGGACTGTTGTCAGTGAAATTAAACTTTTAAGTACCTGAGAAGTGCTGGACAATAGAGATGCAACTAATGATAATTTACGTTATTGATTCATCAGACAATAATTTTACTGATTCATCAATAATTAGGTAAGGATCAAAGTTTCCATTCCCATTCAATCAAACCCAAATCCAAACATTTTCGAACAAGTCTTAAAATGATATTACATTGTGTTTTAAAAAGTCAACGCAAGCACGGTTACAACAAAACAGCTGTAAGAGCAGCAGCTTTAGCCAGTGTCACTCACACACACATAGACCCTGTATTGATTATAAAGTGGGATATGATACTTCAAAGAAATAAAAGTACTTTAATAACTACACCTAACATAAATTTTACAAAGAAACAGTAATAATATTAAACACATATATGTATACCTATCAGGGTGTAAAGGTACAGAAAAATTACGTTTTGGTTCAGTTCTGTACACTTGAGTCGCAGTTCACTACATTTATAGTCCACTTCAGTATGGTCTATATTTTATGATGAACTCCTTCATCCACAACTCCTCTCATGCTTATAAATACACACTATTTCCCAAATACAGACACACTTTCTCCCTCACACAAAGATTTACTCTGATACAAAAAACACACATGTACATACAGAGACGTTCACTAACAAATACACTGTCACACACACACACACACACACACAAACACAACTACTCTGAAAATAAATAGAAACAGACTTCTCACACAGTTTACCGCATACAAATACACATAAACACATAAACATTTACACACGTGCATTTTCTTATCCACAGTCTGATGTGCACTCACTTTCTCAGCAGATACAACCACAAAAATGATTGGCTTGTTCAGACTCGTTATAACTCAGAGTTTGGCTGAAAACAATATCCTTCTCTTGGTCAAATTAAGCTGCTCCAGGACTGAATCTCTCATGTTTACATTAGCTGATAGCTATATTAGCATTTCTTACCTTGAGGACCGCCGTAGGAGCAGCCAGGATGGATGTCAATGAGGTTGTAAAGTTTCTGTGTGAGTCCAAAAGTTAAAAGGGGATGAGGAGTCATTTCCAGACCCCACAGCATGAGTTTATCTGACTAAAATCCTGCTCTAAGTGGATATTTCTTGGCTTCAAGTGGCAAAAACGAAACGTCCACTAACCATTTCCTCTCCAACTGGCTCACTGCAAGTGGTTTATGCCCCTAGAATGCTGAAAATTACCGTAGATGGTGAATAATTAATTGTCTCCTTGTCTTTCTGTTTTGTTTTTCACAATGAAGCCTGAGTATTCTCTGACAGGAGACTTATGTGAGGGCAAGGAGAGGGTTTGTTTTTGCTGGCTTGAGCGTGTGTGGTATGGTTCGGCAAAAGGACCTGTGTAGAACACTGAACTGAAGCATAGCTCTGCTTGAATGTAGGTATGCGTTAATTAGTTCAGTACACGTCCATACCGAACCAGTTCGGTACGATTACATAAAACGTTTCACCCCTAATATTCACCATGGTATCAAAATTCAAATTCTATTATCCTAACACTAAAGTTTAAACAACGTTGTTTTAACCTACATTTATTTGAAAATGTCTTGTTTCTTAAAAACTAGATGTATTGCCCATCCCTATAAGTATAACGAATGTCACTGCACTCATCATCCCTTACACTGTGACAAATCCTCAGGGTTTACAGGTTGAAAGAATATGCTGTTCTTTGCCTTCAGTGGTTGTATGCATACATACATATGTGAATGCAGCTGAAATAGACCATATCACAAACATCTGGACTGCTTTTGGCACTGACTCCCAAAATCAACCCCTGCCACATCATAAAAAAAGCTTTACTGCAGTTGGCGCTCACAGCATACCACCAACAAAGCCCCCAGAACCACTGAGAAACCAACAGTGATGGATATTATCCAGCTCACTGCTGTCGCTCAACCACCTGGACTCCACACGCTGAAATTAAATTAAATCTGCAGCCTGTGATTGCAAATTGATCACACGTGTAAGCAGCAGGTGTTGCAACAACTTTTGATAACATTTTTACTATTTTCATCATTGTTTTCCTGGTGTTATGTAGCAACAAGTAGATGTTAACTCAAAAGGTGTGTATGCAGAGTCTGAGCCAAGAAGGCGATGTACAGCCCTGTCTTTCATTAAGGCTGTTACAATATGCATATCCAGTACTTTGCTCCAAGTCACATGAAACAATGATTTTCAAGCTTTAAGTAAAACATAATATCTATGGTTAGTTCCTTTGCATATAGTCATTGAAAAAAAGAATCATTCTATTTAATTAACCCATCCTGAAGTACGGTTAAAGAGCAAATTAAAAGTGAAATTCAATTAAAAAAACATATTGAAAAACGTCTAATGCATCAGCTAAAGTGTGCTGTAAGAAAAACCAACATGTGGCAAAAAGACAAAACAATAAATTCACAGCAGACGCTCTGCAGTGACAGTCATGACAGCAGGCTGTACTTGAGTTAAGTTTAACAGTTTATTCAGATGTTTGGTATTTTTCAGCAGGGTTGTTTACTTTGTAGTAACTTGCTCTGGTTTGGTCTTATGTGTTGTGCTTTGAATTTGCACATAATCTAAATCTAACAACCTTGTGCATGGACAGCCACCCTAAATTCAGTTTCTTGGTCTATGTACAGTCTTTTAAAGGGATGTAATGATCCCTGGATGTGTACTGATGTATCAGTCAGTTGATTAGTTATCCACTCAGATCGATACAAAGTCAAAATACTGATCTACTTCATGGATGGGCAAGTCTGGTACCACAAGAATCACATAAACCCTTTTTCACAGCCTGAGGACCACACAGTAACAAATTTTTATATGCTCTCAAATAAAAAATGTGCAATAGCTAAACAAAAAAGCAAATGTAACGCTTTCATCATAATAAGTTGAACCAATAGCCATGTGTTTTAAATCAAAAGCAAATACTGATTATACCTGATTAAATGAACTCAGAACCAAAAAAAAAGTCTTTAAAGCAACTTTTTCAATGCAATAAAACAATGAGCGTTACTCAATACTAATATTTCTCTCCAAAGACATTTGCTAATGGTTCATATCACAGTCTGATGTTTCATTAGAAATTTAAGAGGAACAATTACACTTATGTGAGTTGTGCATGACACATGATGTTTGGAATCGACTTGTGGGCCACATTGAATGGGATGAAGGGCTGTTTGTGGTCGCCAATTATCCATCTCTGAGCTACATCATCATCTGTAGGTCACAGATTTATTTTGACACGTAACACTTAGCTGTGTGTCCTCCTCAAACAAGCAAGAAGTAAGCCTATGCTAGCAGCTAACACCTGAGATTTAGAGAACAAAGGAGATAATCACTCCTCTGTCACTGGTGGAAGAATAACTTGGATGTGAAAACTCCAGGTTGGACTGCTAAACTTGATTTGTGGACCATATTTGCATACCTTCCTGCATGGATAAAACAACTGCCCCTCTCTATACCATCGTCTAAACTGTTGATTCATGCCCCTAGCTCTTTGGCACTTCACTTGGCTTTTTTGAACTATTTAGGTTTTCTACAACTTGAAACTGACAAAAGTAATAATTAATAAAAACTTACTGAAAATCAACTAATGGAAATCAGACATCGCTTTTGAATTGTGGTTCAAAAGAATCATTTTAAAAAACAAATAAGGAAACTGGCCTGGACAAAAATGATGGTACCCTTAACTTCATATTTTGTTGCGCAACCTTTTGAGGCAATCAGTCAATTTCTGTAACTCTCAATGAGACTTCTACACCTGTCCACAGGTATTCTGGCCCACTCCCAAACTGCTCCAGCTGTCTCAGGTTTGAAGGGTGTCTTCTCCAGACTGCATGTTTCCGCTCCTTAAACAAAGGTTCAATAGGATTTAGATCAGAGCTCATAGAAGGCCACTTCAGACTAGTCCAATGTTTTGTTCTTAGCCATTCTTGGGTGTTTTTAGCTGTGTGTTTTGGGTCATTATCCTGTTGGAGGACCCATGACCTGCGACTGAGACCAAGCTTTCTGACACTGGGCAGCACATTTGGCTCCAGAATGCCTTGATAGTCTTGAGATTTCATTGTACCCTGCACAGATGTGATGTGACTACCAAAAAAGCTCCAGTTTTGTCTCCTCTGTCCAAAGGACATTCTCCCAGAAGCTTTGTGGCTTGTCAATGCATTTTGGCAAATTCCAGTCTCACTGTTTTTTGATTTGCTTTCAACAGTGAAGTCCTCCATTAAGTCCACTTTGGCTCAAACGGCGTAGGATGGTGTGATCTGATACTGATGTACCTTGACCTTGGAGTTCACCTCTAATCTCTTTGGAAGTTGTTCTGGGCTCTTCGGTTACCATTCGTATTATCCGTCTCTTCGATTTGTCATCAATTTTCCTCTTGTGGTCACGTCCAGGGAGGTTGGCTACAGTCCCGTGGACCTTAAACTTCTGAATAATATGTGCAACTGTAGTCACAGGAACATCAAGCTGCTCGAAGATGGTCTTATAGCCTTTACCTTAAACATGCTTGTCTATAATTATCTTTCTAATCTCCTGAGACAATTTCTCCTTTGCTTTCTGTGGTCCATGTTCAGTGTGGTACACACCATGATACCAAACAGCACAGTCACTACTTTTCACCCTTTAAATAGGCAGACTGACTGATTATAAGCTTGAAGGTACCTGCGATGCTAGTTAAAGGACACACCTTAATTTAACATGTCCCTATGGTCAAATCATTTTCAATTTTTTCTAGTGGTACCATCATTTTTGCCCAAGCCAGTTTCATTATTTTGTTTTTTAAAATGATTCTGTTGAACCACAATTCAAAAGCAATGTCTGATTTTTATTAGTTAATTTTCAGTAATTTTTTATTTATTATTACTTTTGTCAGTTTCAATTTATTTGAGTGTCCATTGTGGGTTTTCTTTCTTTAACAGAAGGGTGCCAACAATTTTGTCCGCGTGTGTATCTTGTAAGAAGGTGACAATGGTTTGTGACTGTAAGACAAGTGCATACAAATTTGGCATGTGCCTCCAAAATAAGCAGCAAAAAAGTCCAAGCTGCAAACTGAGCCTGGAGCCAGGTAAGAAGCAGGAACAACAGTTTGTAATACACCTCAGCTGTATTAACAACAGCAGCTCTGCAGAGGCGACGGATCACTGAAGTGGTCATAAAAACAAAGCAAGCAAAAACACAGGGCAGAGGGGGACTGGAATGTAACGCTTGGGATGGGGGTGGCATATAGAAAGAAACAAGGAGCATCCAAAAAAGTTTTCCTTTCTGCACATGTGTTTCTCTGTCATTTTAACCCCCCTTTGAAACATTAAAGAAAAAAGGACAAAAGTGAGCGTGCTCCTTCTCTGAACTTGTGTCCCTTGTCAATGAGCCAAGACTTCCTTCAGGATTACTCCATACGCCGTGCAGCTTAGCCACATTAGCTTTAGCTCACAGGCCAGGAACAAAGCAAGTGCATCAGCGCATAGGCTAATGTAATGAGGGTCATAACTTTCCCATCATTAGAACGTTACACATTGATGAAGGATGGGCTGAGGATATAAACTGTTAACTTCCTTAAGCTGCTCCTCAAGTGTCCTCCTTTGGGCCAAGAGGACACTTCCTCTCCCATTACACTGAGAAATGCTGGCATGTCTCCCTGCAGTTCTGTTTTAATGGTGGCTACGCAAGCATGAAGGTGTTGTGAGGAGGAGTGCCTTTGCTAACTGAGTTGGTGAAGTTACGGTCACATAAGCAGCAGTAAACAAGAGACCCTTTTTATTGTATTTGGCATTTAAAGCCTTTTAAAGCCATTGTTTTGACCAGTGTTTTTTTGGAGAGCTTTAACTTTTTTATTGAGCAATTACTACAGGAATGTGCTCCATTGTTTGGATGCTTGTAACATCAGAACTTCCTCATGCCATCCTACATGTTATATTTTTAACTACATAGGATGTAAACAGCTGCAGACGCAAGTCTTAAGCATCCAGATATCCGTGGGTGATTCTCTAGTAGCCCTGTCTCCAGCTGTAGGGCAAAAGGATATATAGCGTATTAGGGGTGTTAAGAGATTGAAAATTTCAATCGTGATTAATCTTGAACTTTTGATGGTAAACTCAAGATTAATCACATTCAATTGTACATTTTGAATATTTGTACTTAATTTTTTTGTTTTACAGTTGTATGCATGTTAAAAAGGACAGCAATTCTGACTAGTTTGTTGATACACGAATCACCTGCTGACAAATAAACATTTTTCATCCTTGTCATTTTATTTTATATTTTAATTGGTGCTTCAATGACACATAAATGTGATCTGAAACACTGTCTTAGAGGTAGGAGGCAGCTTGAGAATTCTTATTCTGTCAGTGCTCGATTGGATATTGCTGTTCATTCAGAAGTGTGTAAAATGTCTCATTGATGTCCAGTGATCCTCTGCTGATGTGAAAGAATTAACAGTTTTCAGGAGTTCACCTTTAGTTGATTTCTCTGTGTGAGTAAATAAATAAATGTTAACTTCTTAAGATATTACATTTTCTTGAAAAAAAAAAGTGTGTTTTATGTCTATGTGATTTGATTTTTAGCAAGGGTTGCTTTACCTGCTGTCTTAATAAACCTGCCTTTTATTTTGAAAGACAAAACAAGGAACTTCTGCAGTTAGCAACCTCAGATTAACCATGGGACAAAACGCAAACAGTGAATGCCAAAAAGCAAAGGAGAGGGGACAAAAGGTGGAATTTACTGATTTCACAAGATGCAGGTTACTTTTGACTTGTCCACTGAACTTTAGGTGAGATTGTTAAACTCAAACAAGGAGTAAAAATGTCCTTACTTCACATCAGTGTATGAGCAAATGCATTTTGACTGGTTGTTGGATGAAATAGATTCTTCTCGTGACGGGAGGGGGGCTTTCAACTTGGTCAGTTTGTGGGATGTGAGACACCACGAATTCCAGTCATAGCTTAAGTCACAGAGAAAGACAGAGGAATGACATAAGCTTTGACCTGTCATCAGACACATATTAGACCCCTTTTGTTCTTATTTTCCACGTGCCATCTTTGGCGTCACTGCTGCATGTTTTACTTTGTTCCTGAAGTAAGGAGGGGTTAGAGAGTAAATACCCAACATGTGCCGTCAAATTGTCTGTTCTCTTAAATACCACGTGTTCCAAACATATAAACTTTCCATTACTATAATTACTGATGAACTGATTGTGAGATTCAGGGGCGATGTTACGTCCACCTAAACAACTTTTTTCCTCATTTGATCATTAAAACAATTTAGAGTTTATTCAAGAGGCCATCCCTTCCACCCTATAACTAAAAAATATATAAAAAATTGCAGGTGTTTGTAAGATGTGCACCCCTTACCCATAAAGTGGTTTTATTCAGTGCAGAAACTTAATGATCTCCTGTCAAATTTTACACAAAGACAGAGAGTACTGCATAACTTGCACAAGTAAGTTACACTTTAAACAAGTGGAAAGGAATAGTAAAGAACTTTTAAAGTCCTCATAAAATTAATTAAAAACAATCAATTACACATTACTGGGGTTTACTGGACTTCTACTTTGTTGTTGTGGTGTGAAAACAACTCAGTTCAATATAATCTAAATACTACTGCTTAAATAAAATAAATAAAATAAAGCAATGCTCCACATTTAGACTAACCATTTCAAATTGATAATCTTGTGGTCAAGAATTACGTTATTGTCTATTGTTTTAGGTCAGCATCTATTTTTAACTATAATAATGTAAAAGTTATTCCCTTGCCCATCATCTTGTTAGCAAACGTACAAATATATCTTAAACAACACACATTGCCTTGTGTAACCACTCTACAAACACATGTCTGTGTAACATGCTCTGGGCAGAAAGTGAGTGAGCAGATAACACACGTGTTGACCAAACCGACCTGTGTATCTTCTGTGTGCATGGCGCAGATTAACTGATATCAGGCCCCGGACTTTGATGAGATCCATTCAAGGTCACATCAGTGAAGCCCACTCCTCTCCTCCCCTAACCCAAAGCATTTAAAGAAACAATCTGTTGCTGATCTGGGGGTCCGTGTGGTGTTATTATCTTGTTAGGGTCGGTTAAGAGGCTGTGTCTCTGAGGGGCTGAGCTGACCCTGTCAGGAAGGCGTCACTTTGCTCCGTGGGCTGCATGAAACCACAAAAGGCGTTAACGGTCTAAAACCTCTTCTCCTCATTCAAAGACACAAACACTCCCACAAAGACAGACAACAAGAGCCACTTCACCGCCCTCAAGGTATTTCCCTCATCTGTCAGGAGGCTCAGAGTCTACGGAGAGATGAAGCTTGTTGTTGTCTGACAATGCTGAAAATATTTAGAGAGACAATATTCAGAGATTTATATTCATATAAAAAACACCTTTAACACATCAAAGCATAGAGTCATGTAGAAGCCAAAATAAGAAAATGCAGTTTTGAAAGGACAGGCAGTGCAGTACCTCTGAACAGAAGGCTGCTACAAAAGCTCTCTATAGTTTACATGTTTACATGTAGTGTAGTGTTTAGTTTTAAGACGAGCTGAGTTTCTCTAACGCCTGGGGATATTCCACACCAGGGGTTGTGTTACCTAAAAAAATCTCTGTCATTGAAAGATTTTTTATTTTTTATGATGGAAAGTTTTGGAGGCTGTCTGTCATTATGAGGGACAAGAGAAAGAGGGGGGTCCAGTGTGCCATCATACTCACACAGACACAGCACTTAAATTGTCTTAAATACTTTCTAAATTTTCAAATAAAAGTGAAATACTTTGTTTCTACAAATGTAATTTTATTTTGTTATTGAGATTGAAGTGATTTTGACAAGCCCAGCACTTTTCCAGAAGATGGGCTGTTTTTATGAAATGAGCCCAGAGACAGAAAACAGCCCACATCCCTAAGGTGCCTCTGAAACTTAAAAAATGGCTGAACAATTTCTTGTTTCCTCACTACTGACAGATATCTTTGTTTTGAGTGACCTACACATTAAAAAAAGAAAAGCTAAACTGCAACAATCAATCAATTAAATGACTGTAAAATTAACCATGTGACTGTCAATTTGTGATTTTAGCATCTATACAGAATAAGCATTGTTTATCTGCCCACTTCCATCACTGGTTAACAATGACTTATACCTACAAAATATCTTGGAAATTCAGTGGTTGAAAATTATTTCTTAATGTTTTTTGGCTAAACAGTCTAGTGTGACTACAAATAAACCAAAGAAAGGGTGTTCAAGTGTAACAAAAAAAACAAAAACGAATTTACTGTAAACACTAGAACTTAAAATCACAGTTTGATCCACATGGATCCAAAAGTCTCGAGTCACTTTTATTAACCATGTTCAAGTTCATAATATTTATCTCTACTCTATGACTCTATGATACACTTCAGTCTTCTATGACTGATGTGTAGTTACTACTTTCATTCTGTCTGAGTGGAATTTTACTGACCTTAAACAACAATGACAGAAAATATGAGTTGCCATGCAGACTTTTTATGGCAAAGAGAAAAACATAACTGAGTGCATCAGGAGCTGGTACTGAGCCACTGGGGGTGGGTGGGGGGGCAATAATGTCATGGCACACACTGACCTATAATTACCAACAGCAGAGAGCTGAGGGGCAATGATTGGCTGGCTTTTTGGTCCCTGTGGCCTTAGAGGATGAGAGCCATCATGCAATTGCATGGGATCAGCAAATCATTGTCAGATGCCCGCTGGCTAGACCACTCTAAACCAAAGCTATTTTCCCATCATCATCAGAGGGCAAAGAGACAACAATCAGAGCAAAATGGGTACAGTGACAGAGAGAGACTCGTTTAGGCAAGTCTCAACAAAAGTGACTGGAGTCAAAAGAACTACATTAAGACTTTTTCCTTGCACAGCAGTATTGTGCACTTCAGAAAAAAAGTGAATTGAAGGTTACATTATTCACAGAAAGAGATATGGCCAACCAAATATTTATGGTCTCAATCAGTGGTTTCCAAATAGTGTGGTGGGGCAAACTAGTGTGGCTTCAGTCAAGGTGTGCCTTTGGAATAATTTACACCTCAAGTTATTACTAAAACTATACAACAGCGAATGAATGAGTTTACAAAAACAATGCTCAAGTTGCACTGATTTGCACATGCAGATGAAATTTCTGTTATACAAAAAATATTAATCTAAGGTCACTTTCACACCTAAAATTAAGCAGACTCGTGTCGATTCAGGGGTGAAATCGCAGCATTGTGTCATTTTTCACTTGGTTTGATTTGTTTCCACATGGTGCCCAGTCATGCAGAGCAAAGCTTGTCAAATGTTGTGTAATCTAGCCTCCCTCCACTAGTTGGAGCTGTAGCTGTGGTCTTCGTTCCTGCCATCAAACCAGTTTTTGCACTGTGTCCCAGAAATACACAATGCATAATGGTAACATTGTTTAGCTCAAAGCAGTTCAGAAGTAGTCTGTGCAATAAAAAAGATAAAGCCTCGTTAAGGCTGCATTAGCAATGCTAACATTAGCCACACTATTGCCAGTGAACACTACATCAGCCAGTTTCGGCCAAAACCAACCAACCATCACTCCTATTTTGATTTTTTTTTTAAAAGACAAAACAATACAGACCAAGAGTGAGGCAAATAACAGGACAGAAGAGAAAATACATGACATACAAACAGGTCAGTTTTACAATTTGGCGGAGGATAATAGATAATACATAACAAAGAAGAGAACAAATATAATTATGAATGGGTAATAATGATTATACATACAGCAAAGAAAGACAGGGAGAGAGGGAGAAAAAAAAGGAAAATCAAAAATAAATAAATCAACCCCCGTTTTTGGCAGACCAGAGTTTAGCGCTTTCCAAAGAAAAGGAACAAGACATAACTTGGTCTGGACCAAACATGTTATATGTGAAAGCACCATTTGTCTTAAGAAACTGGACTGTGATATCACTTCAAGAAATATCAAGATTGAAAACATATTTCTACCCAGAAATTGGAGAATATGCTTGCTAATATTTGAATTATTACTGTCTGTGAGCCAATTTGGGGGCATTTTTCAGTCTTTCACTGACTTGCCCATTTAATGCTCTTAACTCTCACTTATGTATAAAAGAAAGACTTGTCACATGGAAAAGATACAAGACAAAGAGGAGTTATAAATACTGAAGATTAGTAGTTACCTCAACCTGGGTGGTAGTTGTGTAGCTGCTGTATAGAGTTTCTTTTTTCCTTTAAACGCTATATGAATTCACCTCATAGTTCCACTGCTGTTTTCCTTAGCCAGTGTTTAACTAATCTAGTGAGTCCTAACTTTGATATGCATGGCACATTAAAATGTAGCACCACAGCATATATACACAAAAATCTGATTTTAAACTAAATACTTTTAAAGCCCTTTTTCAAGGTCAGCATCTTTCTGACTGGTAACTTTGGGGCAAAGGTTTATTTTCAAATGTAAAAAAGCAAAACTGATAGGTCTTAGGTTCAGATGATCCCTTATTACTGAAGCATTCTTCCAATATTTTGGAGTGAGAACAAAGTAAGAAAGATAATAGAGAAACTATTCCTATGCATGAACCTTTTTAGGGGGAAAAGCCTTTAGAAACCAGAACCAAGCGAATATGCATATAATTTGCTTGCTAGTTAAAAGCACAACACAGTTTTGGGGGAACTCATTCACAGGCCAGTAAACCAAAACAAATATGCATGCAGAATGACATCAGATCTGGCCGATTCCATCTATGGACACTATGCAATACATGGCAATAAATGGTGCCACCAAAAGCCTCGTAATAACCCAACTTTTAGGTTAAAATTACCCAAAAGACAGCGCTGAGAACCTTTACTGTGTTTGACTTTTTCTCAACAAAGCCCCTGTGTTTGGAACTATTTTGGGCAACATATCCTTCGGCCAGCAACATGCTGCTTTGCTCTCATCAGCTGTTCAGGTCGGAGTGCTGCAGTGGGGTCAGCTAGCAATCACTGGAGCACAAACTAAAGTTTCTCTAGCTCTACTGAATATTTAGAAGTTGGCTTATTCCTGTATTTATCCTGTGTTTATCCAGCTTTGGCTTGTTGTCCTGAATATGGGCACCACGACTAACAGCAGGTCATCATCACTCCAGTCAAAACTGTTCATTTTTGGTTCAGTTTTAGTAAAGTTAGTGTTTGTTGTTTCCTCTAGAGATCGAACATCTGAACAACTGATGACAGGAAAGTAGCGAGCCATTAAGGTTCTAACTGTAGCGTCTAGTGTAGCCAACATTGTTTTTGTGTAGTTTTATCCTAAAAGTGGGGTAATTATGAGGCTTTTGGTGGCACAATTCCCTGCTATGTATCACCTGGCATCCGTACCCATATTTCTCCCCCAAGGGACAGAGCTGGCCAGTTGCTTTATTGGCAATAACATTTACTAGCGCCATGGGCCTCTAGCAACCCAACTTAAAAAAAATAGAACTATCCCTTTTCCCCCAAAAGTCAGTTTCTTTTGTATAAGCAGCTTCCTCAGTTAAGGAGGAAGCATTTGGGTGATCTCCATTCACATCCAATCAGCCAACACAAAGAAATAAACTCCATTCAAACCAAAATTGCAGATTTCCTCAAATCACTGCCAGAGCTGCCCAATTGAACAAGCTTTTGAAGATGCTCAAGAAAACTGTTCCTATTAGCCCATCAAGCAGTTTCTGATGTCTTAATGCAGGTCAGCTCCCAGACCTGCAGCTGCACAGAGAAAGATGTACCAGGAGAAGGCAGGTGAAGTGGAAGGGGGGGTATGTGGAAGAAAACCCAGAATCAGCAGCTCTCGTTCTGCCTCCTTCCTTATCTGCTCGCACAGCCAGCGCAGAAGCACACAGACACAGCACTCTCAGACACAGCCAAGCTTTCCTGGCATCTCTCCCCAACTCTACGGAGGGATGAGTTTGTCCTCCCATCTACACCTCTGTGTGAAAACACAACACACATCAAGCAGCAGCAGCAGCAGCCAGAAGCACATTTAATTGGCCAGCTGTCTAAATGGTCAGAGCTACTAATTACTTCAGAGGCGGCAGACAGCAGTTTTCCGACAGTCGTATAGGAGAACACATTAGGAGTGTGCAGGAGAGAGCAAGCATGAGCTGTATGCAAATATCACTGTATTGTCCTTGCCCCTACATCCCCACTGGAGCGAATCTGCACTTTCCCATTTCTCCTTCAGGATGTTAATTGATTAAAAATTCAACGTATGCTAATACAATGCTTGAGCGTGAGCCTCAGCTTGCAGGCAATAGTTGCAGTTGAGTCTCCACAGTAAATCAAAGTGATGTCTTATCCACTCATTATCTCCCTCGAACTGTTTATCAAACACAAAGCATGAAGACTTAAATCCTCATGCTTTGGTATTTCTGTGTAGCTCTCCTTGTGTGCTCACATCTTTTATGTGTCTGTAGGTGACATCTCTGTGTAACACACTGCCTGTAAGTTTAGTAAATACAGACATCAGCAAGAAACAAAACACCCACCGTGGATGCCACAGGGAGACACAGTGGAGATGAGTCAGGATGGCTGGAGGGTCGAGGAAATGATCATGGGCTGGCCGGTTGATTCTGAAGATAAAAGCAAACGTTGCATTTGTAAGAAAAGCAATTTAATGTTTGTTTGAATGAACTCTTTTAAATTGAGTCACTCTAAAAATCTAGGCCATTTTTTAATCGTACTTGCATTAAATGAACATTCAAACTCAGGGTACTTTGATACTTCTCCATAGAGAATGATTTTGAGAAGACTTGATTACCAAAGTGTAATAAAAGCTCCAAATTACCAGTCATCTTGAGAGCCAAAGGTTAACACATCTAAAAGGACAGTACTCCTTTACTGATGCTTTCACCAATAACTTCTTTTGTAAACATGTTGACAAATGTGTGTAAGTTAGACTGTATGTAGGGGTGGGAATCACTCACATTAGGATATCACCTTTACTTTTTTTTCAAAGTTGATTGGAATTTTAACAAATTCTGATATGCTGAGTATTATGACACCAAACATACAATATATTGTGATTTTTAACCCCTTCTTGACTACATTTGTAGCAGACATGAGTTTTACTACTGTTTTATTAAAAACAGTAGTAAAACTCACAGACCGATGCCCACGACAAAGACAGAGGCACATACTTAAGCTCCAGCCTGCGTGCAACAAAAGCTCTTGTTTTCCACAACATGATGAGGCCTTGACATTTTATGTAATAGATTGAGCTAGTTGCCTAGCTTGATCAGAATTGAGAGGCAGCTTTGACAAACTAAGCATGTCAAGTGCTGGCTCGTTTATCAGCACAGGTTAGCTTAGCATTAGCTTTGCTGCTGTTGGCGGTTTCAAAGTACCTGTAATAAAAGCATGAAGTCAATCCAGTTCTATCCAGCTCCTAAAGTTAATGGTCTCTATATATGATTTACATTTTACTGTGTGACAGTGGAACATTTAAGTTTGTCGCATTAAAGTAACAACATACAACTTTTTCTCCTTAAAAAAGCAGTTTCAATACAATCTAATGGTAAAATAACTTTTCAGATGGAGTACGGAGTCCATCTCACTTCTGGGGTCTCCTGTCATCAGCACCTTAGTGCTATGTAACTTTGGTAGTGGGCCTCGGATGTGTTGTGAGTAGCATATAACTGGTTTACACACACTCCTCTGAGCTAAAAGTGATCCAGTTAGCTTAGTGTTCAAGAGAATAGATAGCCAATTTCTCAGCAGAAAAAAGTTAAATTGTTGCCTTAGCAGCACGGATGATTTTAATGAGTTATGAGTCAGATCAGCGCACAACTGATTAACCAAAGTGCTCCTGTGGTGAGAGAGTTTTAGGGTAGATGTGATGAGGGGCAACAAACACGAATAACCTAGTCTCTTTTTCTGTACATAATGGAGACTCCCAGTGTCGATCGCCACAGTGCTCTCTCTCTCGCTCACCCTTCTACATTTTTTCAACGCTTGGAGAGGCAAAATCAACTAAAACTCTTATATTAGGAAAACAAGGATAGCATTTTTTTTAATCACTTCTATATATTGACCTCTGACTATATTCTGGCTCGACATACAGTGACTTGAACTGAATTGCCAACCCCTGGTTTAGGCTGTAATCTTTAAGTATTAAGTGTGCAGGACCTTACTTGCAGTTTTTGGTCATGAAAAATAAATTATTTCATGCTCTGGGCAAAAACCTCCTAGTACATTTTTTACTGCTGTATTGGGACAGGTATTTATATTATCTGACTTTTACAAATATCATATTTAAGTTTAAAGTCTGGCTCTGTAACTAGTAGGGCTGGGAAATTAATTGAGTTATAATCTCAATCACAGTTACTGCCTCCCACAATTATAATCCAGATAAAAAGATTACCCTGCCACATGACATGTTTCACTTGATTTTGTCTTTTTCCATCTTCAAATAATTTTACAGTATTTGTATTTCTCACATATTAATTCATAGCTTGTTGTTTCATTTTCATAATGATAGTGCTACGAGCCTTTGAAGTCAATGATGGCATGAGGTGAGCGTTGGAAAATCACTGCATAATCGTGTTTAATAATCATGATCTCAATATTTATCAAAATAATTAAAAATATAATTTTTGTCATAAACCAATGTGCCATTATTTTTGAAACTTATTTTTAACAATTCTGAAAAACAGAATTTCAGTCAAGAGCACAAAGTCTTTACTTTATAAAAATTGACTTGTTGTTTTCAACGTGACTCTTAAGTAAACCATAATGTTGATTTTTAAATGTCCCCATGCTTTTAGGCATATTTCTGTATTTTGCCAATATTACAACTAATATATGAGATTCACGTGACTGATATTGATGTATTGATCTATCTGCTGTGAATATGAGATCAGTATCTGCAGGTATCAGATAGGGATGTAATGGTCACCGGTAAAATGGTAAACCGCGGTAAAATTTCAGACGATTAATATTACTGCTTCCTGATTTAATTACCGGTAAACCGAGTTTGATTACCACACTGTGTAAATAACTCACGGTGATGCTGCTCACTGCCTGGAAAAGCCGGAACTATGTCTCTTCTCCTCGGCAAAACAGCCGCGGTCCCTCACAGCCGGGGGCGCGCATGCACAGTTTGCATTGTTTGGCCTCTGCAAGTGAAAGTTTGGCCACAGTGGCTGGTGCCCGAACAGACACTACACCGGAGGTTTTTTCCCCTTCAAACAGACAAAGTCTGAAGTCTGGTCAAATTTTGGATTTTACAAGGATGCCGAGGGTAAACTGATTGAAGACGGTCACCCTGTCTAAAACACAAAGCTGTTGCAGGCAGAAGAAAAAGACGTGTATGATTAAAACTACTGTGACTCCTCGAGTAAGTGAGCTGACTGAGCCGGAGAGAGTGAGAAGATTCAGAGAGCCATACCTGAGTGAGTTATAGGTGGTTTATCAGGATTTTCTGTGTAGATAATGAATAAATGTTGTAAATAATAGCATTAGCATCATTCTGGAGTGTGTTCTTGCCGTTCTTTTGCCGCCTGTTGTTTTGCCGTATTTCATAATTGATCGTCCTTTTCCATCATAGTTTATGTTTTATGGATTTCATCAATCGTAATTTGTAAATATTGGAGGAGGAAATGTGGAGGAGATCTGCCAGGGAGAGGGGAGACCAGAGGAGAGTCATGGAAGGGGGCTAACTGGACAGGAGTTGCCTCAGGGACTATCGTCAGTAAAAAAAATCGCCTGGACATGGTCTAATATAACGAGCTGTAACATGGACACTAATGCTGTAGGCAAACAAAAATGTGTGATTGTATGTAAAATAGGTTAAGTTTACTTTTTGGTCATCTCAAAACTTTGAACATGTTCATTTACAATTGTTTATGAAGAGAATCCTGTCTAAAGTTCAAATCAGTTTTTTTCTTTTCTTGTAAGTACAAACTGTTTAAACATTTATAACATAAAAGTGATAAAAGTATCTGTTGAGCAGTGTATGTTTACTACATGTACACAACAAAGTGGGTGTAGATGTTTGGTACAGTGATCACTGACAACAAGCTGTGATGTGTTCCTGCTTTTTCTAGAGAATCTGCCTTCAGCAGGGTTACATTAAGGCTCACATGGATAAAGCCACAGCCAACCAATCACACATCAGAAAAGACAGCAGAGGGAGTCACACAGGAATCCAGAGTACATAAACTGTTAAAGACGACACTGGATTTGGCATGGTTTGACTTCACTGCCTTGGTTCTCAAAAGGTCAGACATGTAGGCGTCAACACACATTAGCTAACAGACAAACCTCAAAAAAGTAAACAGGAATAATTCAGGACTGCACCATTAAAAGTCAGATTTGCCTTGTAGCTCAGCAGAGCAGACCCGCACAGGGTCGTCCCTTCAACAGCTCCTCTACTCATGTAAACATGACCTCTGTTAGACTAACAACAGCCTGAAAAAATTCTAAAAGTAATCCCATTCCACAAGGGACGGGCTGTAAAACCCGACCAGACACTTTGAAAATCCCAAAGTATGTGAGTGCCAAACACATGGCTTAGCAGAGATAGACAGTGAAATTCAGTGGCACATTCTCTACATAAAGATAAATCATTGGCCTGCATGGCTCAGCGGGCTGGAGTTGAAAACCATGTGTTCCTGTCATCGCAGGTTAAAAACCAGCTCACGACCTCTGGTAGACATCATCTGTTTCCTCTCTTAGTTTCCTGTCATGTTCCACTGAGTGCTATCTAGTGAAGCATAGGTTTCCTGCGCGGATCATACGTATTTTATAGATTGCTTGACATCATTCTGTCTACTGCCTGCATTTGTCAAACAATAAGCATTAAAATGTCTATCAAAATGTCTCACTTGTGTTGTATGTGCTTGTTTGATCCATGCTACGTCTAAGTTGACTCCAGATGTAGATATAACAATTATATCAACCACAGCTATTTAGATTTATTGGTTCAGCATTCATAAGGCATCAGTTAAGCACGTTAAAACTCAGAAGATGATTTAAAGAGCATTACTACTGACTAATTGGAAAATAAGGACTAGTCAAATGTTTGCAGGTATTTGGTGATTTATCATGCTACTATGCAACTGCAGAACAAAAGTCTTTCATTTATAGAGTGTTAATTCAATGGTACATTTTTTTTATTTCTCTCTCAAGATAAGTTACAGTATTTATTGGTCTATGCATGCTTTAAGGTGATGGTGGGGGTGGGTAATTTAATATTTGTGAGGATAAAGTTTTACACAGTGATCATACAAAGGATGGCAGGTAATAGACAAGTTAATGGTAAATGGACTTAAGCTTCTGAAGCACTTTTCTAGTCTTTCTGACACCTCAAAGCACTTTTATCTCACAGGTCATATCCAACCATTCACTCACTGATGGTTCTATGTAAGTTATCCATCAATATGGGGAAACACATTCTCTCATTTTCATACCCATTTACAAACCACTGATGCAGCAGTGGAAGCAACTTGGGGTTAGGTGTCTTGCCCAAGGACATAACAACATGTGACAGCCTGGATGAGGTTGAGCCATCAACCTGCTTATTGATGGTTGAGCGTAGAGTTCCACCAGCACCATGACTTGAGCCAATACCACTAAGTTCAAGATACCTTGCACATGTCACAAGTCATCTGTTTATTCAGCATGAACAACCACAAATAATTCAAAGAAGTAATCACATCAGAAGAGAGAAAGAAGCAATCAAAAGACTAGCTTAATTTTACAACAGTATGACACTTCCTCCACATGCCTGGTGTCTGTATTTATTTGATTTCAAACAAGAGTGGAAACATCAGAAACTTGCTGAAGCATTTGTCTACCCAGAACCACGCTGAATATCAGGAGTGTTGTGTACTTGACACTCGTGGGCCGAAGAACCTGTTAAGGTTTGCTTTTATTCAGACGAAAAATCCAAAGAAATCAATAAGGGAATTTAACTTTGTCAATATGCAGACTCAGTAATGGCATTGGTATTGATTATATCTTAACCATTCCTATCCCTCAACTGAGCGATGCCTGAATGTCTGGTCCTTTTCTAAAAGCATTTCATACAAAAGTATTTTCCAGTATGGACCAAATGCTGCCTTCAAATGAAATCAAGTCTGTGGTCGTGAAAATATAGAATATATAAAGTCTGCTGAGGAAGCAGCACATGGGCCAAACCACTCACCAGCCAGCAGGGTGTCAAACTCTTAAGTAGTACAGTCAAAATGACAGAGAAAAAGGATGAGGCCATATGGAATGAACATTTTCCTTTCAACATACAATAAAACAATGAAAAACTGTGGCTTATATTACGCTACATTAACACACCAGCCAGCAGAAAAAAGGCCCTCAGCTGAAAGAAAGCCCCTCTGTGGTCTCTGAGTTTCCCCGAAATGTTAATACACCCTCTGGTGTCTCTAAGATTCTCTCGTCTGAAGGTCATAAATTCAACAAAAGTGAGAAATTTATTCAGACAGAAAAATTCAGTCTATGGCTGATCAAGTAATGAAAAACCAAACAACACCTACACTTGTTCTGATACCAAAGCAAAAGAAAACAGGGGGCAAAGGCAGTGTTGGATGTTTTCTCAATTTCAATAATTTAAAGAGAAGGCAAACTCTTGCAAACTGTTTAAAACTGAGAAAACAAGTTAAGTGACTGACCCAAATGTCTGCTGCCAACTAGCAGCTGGTGGCTACACTAGAATAAAAAACAAATGTCCCAACTTCTAATAAATTACTGAATTCTAAAGTATCACAATACTGCACAAAAATATTGATAGGGTGCTGCGCCACAAAACATTTCAATATTAGTGTATCAATATTTTCTTACACCCCTACCCAGACAGGAACCTGTATACTAACACAGTTGGATAGACAGAGGGAGACTGTGGCTCAGTGGCAGAGTGAGGCATCTCTCTACTCACAGGTCAGGGATTCAGTCCCCTGCTCCTGTAGTCACATGTTGATGTGTCCTAGGGAAAAACTTTTAGGGGTGTCCCGATACAACTTTTTCACCTCCGATACGATACCGATATTGCAGCCCTAGAGTATTGGCCGATACCGATATCGATCCGATACGATATCAGCAGGAATCATACATACTTTTATTATTTATTTTATAGTATGGACTGTAAGAAAAGGCTTGATCAAGTGGGATTACTCAAACAGAGAACAGTAGTCAGCAATAGTAGGTATGAGAAAAACGGACCCATTTGTTATTAACCAATGGGTTAAATAAATTTAACCTTTAACATAAGAATATACTACCATTAAATAAAATAAATAATAAATTAGAAGTTCCTGAAAAGTAACCTCAACAAATCCAATAAAACCAAAAACAGTTATTTTTAAATTGCAAAATAACCACTGTGTTTAACTTAAACATAAGCATATTCTAGAACTGAATTAAATAAATAAAAAATAATTTAGAATTGACTGCTTGTATAGGAGTGCTTATATCTGAGATTTTAGATGTAGGCCGATATAATCCGATATCAGTTTTTTTGCTGATACACCCCTACCCAGACAGGAACTGATATCTGATATCAATATTGGATCGGCACACCCCTAAAACTTTCAACCCCAAATTTCTCCTACACTGCTGGGCATGTAACAAAAGAGCCTCCACCACCAGGAGTGAATGAAACTAGAAAAGATCTGAATGTGTAATAATGGCCTTTGAGCACTAAGATGACGGTGCCATGCATGCACGAGTCCATCCACAGTTTTATTGTCTAATTCAAGAATTTTGGTTCAAGCCTCAGGCTGCCAGATTAGAGTATATTTCCTCTCAAACTGCAGTGAAACTCCAGAAGGAGACTGGTTGCAAAGTTTGTTTTTCGTGTTTGCCTCAGTTTAAGTAATTCAGTGGTCCCAGCTTTCAAGAGGAAATCTACATTAACATGACCTCAGTCACTGGCAGCTCTCCACAGACCTTTCACTGTGTGCCAGCAGCAAACTCAAAAGGCAACAAAAGGGACACCCAACAAACCTCTGGCTCTTTGACACAGTCAGCGCCTCCTGAATCACAGAGCAGTTCTGTGCTCAACCTGACTATCTGACGGGTTATTATCCCATTAGACATGCTTCATTTACAGTTCAGATAATGTATGGAGGCAAAACTAACTGTGGCTAAGAGATACAGATTGGCTGCCCATCGCTGTGGTTTCAGCTGACCAATTATTGTTTTTTAGTCTTTAAGAGGTGACCTTTACCTACTGTGAGTGTTTTTCAGTCAAACATTCAAAATAACTTATTGTTGAAGGCAATATAAATACTTGAAACATGTATTATATCCTGTCACTTGTCTTAGCACAAAATGTAACTTGATTCTATTTCGATTTAGACAAAAAGTCACCTTAATTGTGTTTGAAAAGTCATTTTCTTAAAAGAAACTTTGCAGCACATTTTACACAAACAACATAATATCTCTCAGTATTTTTATTTTGAAAAATCTGAGCTCTTGTAGAAATATTTTGTTTAGACAAGAAGTACTCAACATTTAAATCCTAACCCTCGATTGTACCATTCATAAATATAATGGTGTTTGGTCGTAAATCAAATTGTCATTAATTATATTTGGCAAACGAGGAGATTGTAAGCATTTACATCACCCTCAGGCCTTTTCCTTCTCAGCCAGAGCAAACCGTTCCTCATACGATGAAATGTTTATAGACTCTGTCAGCATCAGGCCGATTGCTCTCTGGTGTAATGCATGGCATGAGGCGGGAATGTAAAACATGTTAAAGAGTGTGGATGGCTCATAGGTGCCATGTTTCAACAGATCCCTGAAATATGTTTTGACAAAACT
This sequence comes from Cetoscarus ocellatus, assembly GCA_037902135.1. Taxonomy (NCBI): domain Eukaryota; kingdom Metazoa; phylum Chordata; class Actinopteri; order Labriformes; family Labridae; genus Cetoscarus; species Cetoscarus ocellatus. Next base: position 1,904,575 of record JBAMNC010001016.1, read on the forward strand.
ACAACATGGGGGAAAGACAAAATCCTGCGTGCTGCAGGAGAAATGTCAGGGCAGTGTTGATGTGACGGAAAAATGAAAATACAGAAATGAAGACTATCATATGTTACCTAAGTTGATTAAACTTTTCAAGACTCTGAAAAGTCATCCAGCAATGGGGAGGTACTCAAATATTTCTCCTTAACCAGAGAGTAAACAAAAATCTTTATTCATAAACAGTAAGGTTACTAATAGAGCGATTATCTCAGGCTTTTATGGTAAATAGGTAGGCCAACAGCTGCCTGGTAAGTGCTGCTATATATGAAGGAATAACTATAAGCGGTGAAGGAAATACTGATATATTTATATGTTTCACAATCATTTACAGAATCAATATTTGAAAGAGCAATATCAATATTCTTTCAGGACATTTGTTTTGCTGTAGCTTAGCCTTCAGCCACTATCTAGTGGCAGGTATGCAGCCATTTTAATGTTGACTCCCTGTTACATGTAATAGAAATGTTTTTCAAAATGAAATGTTGAAAGTAGGCTTGGAAACTAACTTTTTCTCTATCTGCCACTGCAGCTGGTGGATTAATGTCTGCCAGATGTGCATATGTGTCTCCAGCTACCAACAGCATAGTGTAATGACGCACAGTAATATAATAAAAATAATGAAGGTTTGTAAATATTAAAGTAATTGTGAGTTACTGTATGATGAAAATGTTTGATTGTTATGTGTCACATATTTAGGCTATAAATTGGCAGAGTTTACAAAAGTACTATAATGGTTTACCGCATCGTCACTGAATGTCCACATTTAAAAATCAAAAGTATCCCTCATTCAAGAATTAAATGTTTGTTTGTTTTTTCTTGTTTCATATATGTTTTTAAACAAACAGACTGCCACCATGGAAGGAGCATGTTAATTTTGCAGAGGTGGAGGCTTTGTGCTTTGAACATAAAATATTCATATCGGTATTCATATCAGCAATAATAAGTTTGGAAATATCTGCATATTGGACATCCATTATTGTGCATACTCAATTTCAACTTTATTCCTGAAATTTTGAATCTATCCTTGTAACTACCTCCTCAAAGGAGACTATGTTTTTCTGGTATTTGTTTGTTTGTGCTTGTCAGTCTGTCTGATTTTAGGCAGGGTAACAAAAAAGCTATCATTGGATTTTGATTAAAAAAAATATCAGGGAGTGTTGGTCATGGCACAATGAAGAGGTAATTGGATGTTGGTGATCTGAATCTGGATCCATCTGGTCTGCCACTGACTAAAATGCCTTGGTGGAGGTTTGTACTCTCTGAGTACTTCAAGTTAAGAGTTCCTTCTAAAAATAATAATAATAATAATAATTGCAACTATTTTTTTGGGCTTGTAATTATTTTCCCCTCAGGTTGGCTTTCTTCAATCAAGAGCATTATAGCAAACCACCCCTCATTATTTTCCTCATGCCTGACCATATTACTTTACCATATGGTTTTCTTCTTTCATATTAATAAAAACATGAGCAGCACACCAAACTGCACCTCTGGACTTTACATAAAGATGAAATCAAATCTCCTTTTTGCGCATTAGATAGACACTGCTGTAGCTGGCATCATTGATTAATGTTAGCAGGAGCCTTCATTTTGAAAATTCAGACACTGAGCATGTTGTGCTTTAGTCATAGGCACTTAATCACGTCTTAATTCAGCTCAAACAAGAACAACTTCACCAGCCAGAGAAATTGTTTCCTCTGAGCTGACTCACCGCGTTTGCGCAGCATCTTTAACACCTCCCTGGTCGTCATTGTCCTCCACCTTCTGCTGCCTCCATGTTGGTAGCTTGAGGTCCCCTCGGTCATTTTTCTTGTCTCCTGCTCCTGTAGCTCCGTTTCCAAACAAACAGCTATAACTAATTTACTTTATTTGATTGACTTTCCTAAACCCTTCTGGAAACTTCTCGCCAAACTAGTACAAACTGGATCAGACACACCTGTGATGGCAGCCCTGCGAAATAAACACTTTTTCCCCAAAACTTTATTCAGCAGAACATCATTTACATACTCTGTTAATTTTTACTTCATGAGAGGTATTTAAAAAATCATCTTGTAGATAGATGTAATAGGTATGGAAATATAAAAGATAATTAAAAAGAAAACTTGAATCTGTACAAGAAATGATAGTATTAAACTAAACAGATTAAATGAATACTTTATCTCCTAGTTAATTAATAATTCAAAGTTTAAGATTAAGGGTTTCAGACATTTTCAGTAATTGGTTATTCATGGTACTAGGCTACTTAAACATTATCATGTTTATTAAAAAATTGCATCAGTTCATTTATCTTCTTTTGATTCATAATTTAATCACATTTATTTGTTTATTAATTATTTATTTCTCCTTCAAATTATTAATTCATTTTATTTATTTATTTTTTATTATTTACTCCTTGTCTTCTCTATGTTTTCAGCTATTTGTTAGGTTTGGTAATTCCTAAAGCATTTGTATAATTTTGCAGAGATTGGGTTATTGGTCAATTTATCTGAAAAGTATATCGAAATGTAATTTATTTTAAGTAACATTGCGGTTGTGATACCATGCAAATTACAGTGTTTCAGATCTTAATTCAGATCAAGACTGATGAACATTTAAATGACAATGAAAGAGTAAGTTTAAGCAGAAACACTCCAGCACACACCTCCCTTGTGGGCTCAATGCAGGAACAGGCTGTAGAAAACAGGGAATATGCTTTTTTCACATGTACAACACACCATAAAAAGGTTATAAGGTTTTGATAATGAGGATTGGGTTTCGTATTAAAATGAGGATACTGAAAATAAGTCACTTTGTCATGATATGAGCAGACTCCTCTCTTGTGTAACTCTTTCAGAGTAATGCACTTATTATGTGTCGTTATATGAGTTTTGTTTTTTTCTGGACTTTGATGTGAACTTCACACTAAAATTTGAACATGCATTTGTCATCATAGTAATGCTTGTTTAAGATGTTTAGAGTAGCTTGTCAGCTAGGTTATTTGTTTTTGCTCCTGATATGTGAATAAACAGAAAAATTTGATGCGAGTAGCTCTCAGCCACTTCAGGTTTTGTTTTCAAAGTTAGCTCACAGGTGACAGAAGGTTGGAGATCCCTGGTCTATGCTGTCCTCTTGATGAGGGCTCCCTTCAGCAAAGGGGCAGCAAAAGTATTACATGGTCCACATCGCCTTTCCACAGAGATTTTGGAAAGTCCAGGTTGAGCCAACTGCAGAAATACCATCCTCTCAATGTGGTGGGTACCTTTATGTGGGAATGAGGACACATGCTTCAAAATATAGAGCAAAATTTACTTTTTTGTGAAATGCCTTTTCACCCCAAAACAAAAAGGGAGAAACTGATATCTTCTGCACATGATGTAAAGTAAATATTCCCACAGCTAAGAGGAACTTCTCATTGAAATAATGCAGTTGAACTTTGGTATTTTAAGTGTTGTGTATTTTTGCTGGGATGTCAAGGTTTCTGACAACTCTATATTTTAAAACTCAGTTTTCCCAAAAGAGTAATTTCTCATAGACATAATCATAAACACATATACTTGAGCTAAAAGAAGAAAACCGGTTTGGATTTCCTCCGTTGCTAAAGTTAGCAGAGTCTGGAACACATCCATTAAATTTCACAAGGACACTGTGTGGTCATGCTTAAGGAGGCCACGGGTCTAATTAATGATTAACTGGGTTATTTCTTTCTTTTAACTCAGTCAGACAGCCCACAAGCAACATGTGTGCTGTTGTACTCGTATACACGCAGAATACTTTCATAACTGCTAATAAAAACCTTGTTTTGTAGGGTTCTTAGGGGTGATTTCCTATAAAGATGGCACTGCATTCAGGTTTATTACTCTGAACATTGTACAACATGCATAAAGACCTCCACATGAGGATAATCAAAAGTACATATGATATAGGCCTTGATAGTTTTATGCTTGAGGTCCATAACATCCACCAAAAGAATAAAAGTCAACAAATGTTATACAGATCTGCAGCTTTTGATGTCATTATCTCACAAATGTAATTAATTAGGCACAAACACAGTGGCAGCCGCATGATAGGTAGGCTGCTGCATTAGCAGGGCTCTGTTATGTTAATGCAAAGAGAGAAATCTGCAGCTTTCAGACTTTAGCCTTACAAAGGTACAGTTTATTTTCATAAACAGGTGTGCAATATAGTCATTTGCAGGCTTGTTTGAAATGATTTTGAACATCAGTTTTCTAAATTGCATGTTTTATGGTGACATTGTGATGTTGACGGATATAGTTTAGAGGTAGACCAGATAAAATACTTATCAGTAATCAGTATATATATCAGAACAGCTTAGACTCATGACCGGTGGATAAAACACACACCACTAGCATAGAATGAATGCTGTTTTTAAGCATTTCCCTCTGTGCTCAGAAGGATGCAGTTTCATTAGTTATCGTGTCAACTGGTGACTTTCTGACAACTGCGTTCCTATATGTTATTGCTAACCAGGTGATAAAAACAGAGTGAGTCCTCATGAATGTCTCTTTATTGGGGTTTAGAAACATTGCTCTCTATCATCATGCATTTAGGTGAGCTACGCTATCACTCTACACATGTATGTTGTCGCCGTTGCCAACCCCACTCCCAATTAAGGCTGGTCAGCAACTATATCGTCTTACATACAAACAAGGCAATCAACGATCTCAAATGGCACATAGTCATTCTTTGCAGAGTGGAGACATAAAATGAGTTTGATTTTTTTGTAAATCACAATCATTGAGTAAAACTGATGTTGAATCAAGGAAAATAAGAACTAGAAGTGCTCCATGCACAAACATCTGCTGAGGCATTTGACATTGTCAGGCAAGTTATTGTCAAAAACGTGGGAAATTTTTTTTTTTTTTTGCACTGTTAAAAAATCCTTGAAAAATCATTTGAGCCACATCGGATTGAAATTGCCACCAACATCTAATCACTTCTCCCTTGTGCCAAGACAAACATTCCCTGAAAATTTCATCAAAATACATTGAGAAGGTATTAAATTCTTAGCAAAACATGTGGAAAAACCGCCTATCCCATTGTAAATAAATCTTTGAAAAAAGTCCTGGACCCAAATTCCAATTCAGTCACCACCACAATTTTATCCTTTTTCCTTAAGCAATGTCTGGCAAAAGCAGGCAAAAAACACTTTGATCGATGTAAAATTCCTAAAAGTAAAAGTTGCACATGTCAAAAAGGTGTCTACAACTCTTTCAAGATTCACACAGGAAGGGATCCCAAGTCTCTGGAATCCCTATTTTGAGGGTCACGGGCCAAAAAGTGAAAGGATCCCCTTTTTTTCCACCTGGACAAGATTTATGCAGCATAACCAAACTCTGTCCGGAGCTCATTAAAATTATCAACACTAACTTGCATGATAACACATCCATTCATTCACCCCTACATTACCAGTACCACCTATCTTGTGCTGAGTTGCAGAGGACTGGAGCCTATCCCACCTGTCATTGAGCCAGTGATGGGGTACAGCCTGGACTAGTTGCCAGCCAAAAACAGGGCTTACATACTGAGACAAAAAGAGGGAGCCAGATAATTGTTTTCCCAAAAAATATAAGTGGATATAAGTGGAACACAATTCATCATTTCAACAAGTGCCCGTCTTTAGGCTCAATATGTACCTGTGTTTGAATTCGCTTAGTTGTGCATACAGCATATGTTACTGAACTCAACAAAGAGACATTCACAAGGCCTTTGTCCATCTAAAACAGCTGATGTGACAACCTCTCTTTTGGCTGAGTGTCACCAGTTAACATGGTTGCTATAACACCGTAATACTGGATCATTACACCAGAGCACAGAGGGAACTGTTGATTAAAAAAAGGCATGCTTACAGTTCTGCCTGATTTTTGTCATCACTTTGAGCTGGTCAAATGTGACTATGGATAACTGATGGGTATTATGCTAATTCTGATCTCTGAGTTATCTCCATGTCTGTAGTTGAACTCCAACACATCAGATAGTTGTGTAAGTCCTAGCTCTTGAATATCGTCCTGTACATCCATGACTCAGCTGGAGCAGTCCACAAACGCAGGGTTAAACAGCAATTATACCTCAGGCCTTACTTTTTCATCAATCAAAGCTGTGGCAGAGACAGGAAGCCTAATATGTGTCAACTCTTGACAGCCAAGAAGCACAGATGTAGAGGAATACAGTCATTTTTCCAAATAAAACATGCTGTGTAAATGGTTAGTCTAAAAAATGACATAAATATTTTATTTTCAGCTCTGTCAAGCCCATACTGATTGATCTGCTGCCAGGTCCTGGGGCACAGCACAGTGGTTGGAGACCCCAGCATTAGGAGGCTTCTGGCAACAACAGAAAAAAGGTGCCTCTCTGACATGTTGTGCTTATAGTTGGCCAGTAAAATAAGGGTTTAAACTCTGGGTGCAGAGCTGGCCCCTTCCCCAAACATTTATCTTCATCTTCAGGATGGCTGCTGGCTGCCAGCACTGCAGCCCGCTCCTCACTGCCTGTTTGATGATTAAATACATTTTTGTTCGTGTTTTTAACTTCCTGTGCGGTTGCACCATCAGGTCTGTATTCCATGCTGCTGCTCCCTTAAGGACTTTGCATGAACACCATTATTATCCTAGCAAATTAGCCCAGTTAACCCAGTCCCTGCCCCAGCTCGCTCTTTGTTAACCCCTCATTTTTCACTGTGTCTGGACCATGGACCAAAGGGCTAGAGAAGCCAGTCACCACCCCACCTCCTCTGTCTCCTTCTCCCTGTCGTCCCCTTCCACCCCTGTCCCGGCAGATCTTAACCTCTGTGAATATTAAACAGCACAGACTGCAGGAATGCCTCAGCTAAATTGGCTGCAGATGTTGTTGAAGGGATTTATTTTTGAGGTGTTTTGTCTGCAAACGGAGCTGTAAAACATCGCAGGGCCTGACAGGTCCTCTGGTGAGCTTTTGTGGTGAAATGGCACAGGAGCAGTATGGTGCTGTCATAGCTTTAAAGATGTTTGTTGGCTGTTGAACACTCAACAGTCCACTCAATTATCTCTTACTTGGACTTTGTCTATGGGCAGGTATTTTTAAAATTCAAATTTTTTGTCCTCTGTTTTCCAAAATCATCCCATCCACAGGCAAGAAATTATAAAAACATCCCTGTCCATATAAAAACAATTTCCACGCAAAAGTAGATTCAATTTCATATTACAACCATAAGTCTGACTCAAGTGATGGTTTAACTTGTGGCTATGTTAACTGGTGTTATGCTAAGTAAATATCTATTTGTTTATATTTCAATTGAAGACATATCTTAATCATTTTGATCAAATTCTTCCATTAAGGAGTTTTGTGGGTACTATTGTTGGTTTCTAAGCTGACACACCAGATGGACTGTTTCACATTTCCATGAAATATATTTCACATCCATCTGGGAAACATCCCATAGAAAGTGATTCAGAAGGGCAGGGCTTTTCAAGAATAACTGGAGGGTGGTTGTATGAACGTTTGGTCTGGCAGATTCATTTAGAACTTGTCAGAGACTTGAGGCCGCCTCTCACTCTTGGCGCAATTTAGCAATGTTTATACTTCTGCCTCTTCGTCCTTAAAAGGACCCTCAAAAGCCTCGTCATTTTCTGACTGGGCACAAAAGTTCCAGCTTTTAGCTTTGCAAGATGGATCTGCTTAATGACAAACATGAAATCTGGCTAATCCTTCTGCTTTGCAAGATTAGCTGGTTTCAACATCTGTTGTAACCATGGCATCCACACACCTAAGCTGCCATGAGTCACCAGTCAACACAGTCAACTGTGAAACAATAACACTGGGTTTCGTCCAAACTGTTGGCTGCATGTGTGTGTTGAGGAGTGTTTTAAGCAGTATTAAGGAATGACAGAAAGTTTGTGTTGGCATATAAATATAGTCCAGTCAGCAACAGTTTAGCAACATCTGCTGCAACACATGAACATCACTGATAATGCTGCATAGTGTAACACCACCACAAGAAGAGGTGGATTTCTGTGACCTACAAACCTGTTTACCTGTGGACTGAAGACAAAAACACAGAAAAAGTTGCATTTTGAAAAATACCCTCCCACATAAACAGAGAGCATTATAATGATTTTGAAATAAAGAGTTGACCTCAAGGAAGGAGGGAAACAAATATTAGTGGGTTTTTGAAACAAATTTTTGACTCAAAAATATGTTGGGCTAAGGTTTGAAATAAGGTCAAATGATCAAGGGACATTGCTTGAGTTTAGGATATCCCATTTCTTTGCTCACTCTTTGCAAGCCCCTCCATGACTCTAGCTCCTATAATGCTTCGCTCTTTATCCCTCTTTTTGGGTGGCCTTGGCCATAAGCCCAGAGCTTACTCCAAGATTTTTAAAATCTTAATGAAACTTGAAAATTTGGGAAACTGTGGATCTGAAAAATACTGATAGGTTCACTGTTGTTTGCATGATACTAGTGAAGGTTTCTGTCAAATAGGACACAATACAGTTCAAGATGTGGAAATCCCCTCAGAATAAAACTTCTTCACATTTTAATTTGTTAAAATTAAACTATAAAGACCCACATGTTATCCTGGAGTGGAAAATGTTGCTTACCTGCAGGTCGTGTCAGTTTGAGATGAAGCAGGCCTGAGATGTCTGGGTGTCTGGGAGAAAAGATGAATGACTGGTGCACAAAGAAAATGATTTCGTAGTTTGTTCCAAATTCTAAACCAGCCATCGCTCCAGGCTATGAGTGCCGACATAAACTGTGACACATGTGATTTCTTATTCCCAGTGCAAATTATGAAAGTTTGGACTCCTGGTGCTCTGGCTCCAGGTCCTCAGAGGCACGGGAAGAAGGATTTGCTACAGGCTGAATGGAAGTCAATGGGAATAAACATGCTCAGTGACTGAAATTTCATGAGCCTAATCAAACAAAACAACATTCAAAGTGATTAGGTGGGATTACTAAGTTTAGTTTTGTAAACAATAAACCACATATAAATAAATAGTGTTGCTTTCACTGACAAACCCATAGCAGATTATCACCACAATTTGCATTTGTCATCAGGCCTTTCAAATTTCTTACATCTTCCAGCACAGTGGTCTTTTTAAATTGACATTATTATGGTATGGGCTTTCATACATCCAATTATCAACATAAAGAGCAGGCATACAATTGGGGAAAGAGTTGGAAAACAGTTTTTAGGTTTTCTGAGGAGTTGATGGAGCAGGCATATCACCAAGATTTCAGTTTCGATGAACAGCATATTCACCCTTCTAAATGGCCACTATGTTCTCTCTGACATTTTGAAAAAATGTGATTTATTCGTGTTTAAGAAAATCTTTTTCATCATATTATTGGGAGAAAAATCATAATTGATATGATAATTATTTTTTGTTTTATGGCACAAAGGGCAAGAGGAGAGTGGGTGCTAACTTGGGTGAGCTACAGTGACTTTTATGTCTACAATAGAGTGGTGTGTTTCTGTTTCTTTATGTACTGAAGTCAACAAAAACAAATCAATTAAAAGGGACTTTCATCAATACCTGCTGTCTCTTGTATGCTGTTGGGTTTTTTTTTTTTAACAAACTAATAAAAAATGTTACTTGGTTGATGAAACCAGACAGTCCCTGTGGATGAGGCACTGTAAGGAAAAAAAAAACTTCAATAACTGTTTTATTTCACCGAAGAGAAAGTTGAGGCCTTGTACTCCAAATATGGCTTTACCCATGAGATCCATCTGTAGCTCAGAATGACAGAATAGCCTGCCCTCACTAGTTTATAAGCTTGAACAGAAAAAAATCGCCTGGTTTGACTGATCATTACTGCTTATGGCAGCAGCATGATCAAAATGTCCTTAGATTTTCAAAGGGGCAAACTCTTGAAAAGGGTTGAATCGCATTAAAAAGACATGAGAAGGTACAGGCATCTTAGTCATCTAAGGTGGGCTAGCTGCACATGTGAGTTAGCCTAGGCCCTTCAGGGTCAACCTTAACACAGCAGTTGTGCTGGAGATAAACAAAAAAACCCTATTGGGAATATTCAGATCATTACTTACCCAATTTAAAATGTTATAATTTTAATAAAATGAGGCTTTTGCCCTGTGAATTATTATACATCTGGAAGTTTGTACATCATCATTTTCCAACCGGGAAAATGGCCAATATCAGCCATAATGAAGATGTTACTCTGTGAAATCCATTCAGTTCTTCCTTAAGTAAGAGAAGACACTTGTGCAAAGCTGGACAGAGTTTCCCAAAAGCGCTCAAGAGAAATCAAGATCATGGGATCAGCAATGATGATCATCAGCAAGGGATCATCATGAGGCCCAATGACCTTTGGCCCATGACCTCCAGAATATAACTTGTTCACTCTGTAGTCAGAGTTGACATATGTGCAAAGTTTAGTTAAAATCCCCCCCTTGTGGTTTTGTGTCCACAAGAACTGGCAGGATGTACATGACAGATGTATGGACAGATGGATGGACAGACAACCCAATAACACAATGGCGCCTACCTTGGCTGTAGCAATGTGTGAGGACACTGCAGTGCAATGCCACAAACGAATTATAAATACAACATAGAAGTATTGGGTACAGTCCAGCTCATGCCAGAATTAAGATTCCTACTCTCTAAGATCCTGAATCAATCTAAAATAAAAAAAATACATATTGATATTGCTCACGGCACAGTTTTACCAGCTCTCCTGTCAACTCTGAACAGGCAGAGATAATTACTAAATCCACTGAATATTTTCTCTACTACATTGTAGAAGACAAAGTCTTTACATTCAGGAAACAGCTTATGAAACTGTTCCGTAATAATAAAAAAAGGCCGCATTATATTCATGTTATATATATTATAGATATACTATACAAGAGCACAAACCTCTGCCAAGTCATTTTCAACACTGTTGAGCAAGCTAACGCCAAAAATTTGGAAACTGTTCTATCTCACACTGTTAATAAAGCTTTGAAATATTGCTGAATCCACATCTAAATTCAGATGACCCTTGTACCTTGACAGACAATCCCTGAAAATGTCATGAAAATCAGAACTGAGTGAGTTTATTAGTGAAAATGTTGAAAACTGCACCATCTTGTAGTGTCAACAAATCCTTACAAAAAAGTCCTGGATCTGGACTCGGATCACCACCAGAATGTAACTGTTTCATCCTTGTACCACGAACCAACATTATCTGGAAATTTCATCATAATCTGTTCATTGTTTTTTGAGTAATCTTGTTCACAAACAAACAAAAAAAAATGAAAGAAACAGCATCAAAATCTAATCCTGACATAGGGAAAGATTCATATTACTAATAAGACAAACAAGTTTCATTTCCTCCCAAATGTTGGAGTATTCATAGAACAAAATGTCAAATTGAAGCCCTTCTTCTTGTCCAGACATGCACTTAAATGTTCTTAACTTTATCAGAGATATCACAGCATACAATATAATTCATACAGTGGAGCATTTAAGGACTCTCTGTATCTCACAGTATGTCATTTATCAGCAAAAACACTCAAGGAAAATAATCGCTATCAGTGCTTTAATGTACAACAAGTGGGAGGACCTCATGCAGCAACTATGTTTCATTTCTCACTGATAAGGAACCATTACAATGGAGGCAGAAGTTCCTCTGCACAGGGTGAGTGCACAGAGTAGCCCATTTACTGACAAGGTGAAGCTGAACATAAGAACTACATTCAAGGGTGGCCAAGACCCTCGCAGGCCATCTGCCAAGAATCCAATACAGCAAATGGTTGGATCCGTGTAAGCCTTAAGCTGACAATAAAGTCACTACGCTTAAAAAGATGCTAACATCCTTTAATGGGTATGAAGGCCACTGCAGCTGAATACAAAATCAGGCTGTTTTCTCTTGTGGTCCCTGCAGCCCAGACTTTTATCCGCTTCCATCCTGCACACCCAGTGAAGTTGATTAATTGAACTCTTCGGGACAAAAGGAGAAACTTTTATCAAGTTTAGCCGTGACTAACCCTCTGTGTGGACTTTGGGGAAATTAAAAAAGGCTGGTTTTCTTTATCTCCTGATCGCAAGGCGAGGAACCAAGGGGTGAGCCAAGAAATGAAAATATATCACAATTTCACATCAGTGGCGGATCACAATGATGGGCCCCGTGTTGGAGGGGTGTTTGCCACCTGCTTTGGGACGTGTGGAGGGGGGAGTGTGGGGTAAATGTGGGGTCACAGCTGTCAGCAGTCTCTCAGTTGAAGAGGCCGAGCGGGACTGCAAATATGAAGACAGAAAGTAGAGTGATGACATGATGGGGGACCCGGGGGTTGCACAGTCACACTACCACCATCTTCATTCAGCATAGCGTGGCTTATAAACCTTAAAGAGCAGTGAGTGTGTGTTTGTGTGCGTAAATATTCCTTTAAGGACTTTTCTCACCGGCTCCGTCTCAAGCGATGCTCCCACAGTTGAGATCCTGTCCTCGACCCCAATAAAAGGAGAGGGATGCCCACTTCCTGCTCCCCTCAGACGTGCCAGTCCTGTCTCAAGGGAGAGGGGCCCTGTAATTTATTATTAGTTCCCCTCTTGTTAAGGCAATACTTTCTCAATAGCTCTTCCTCCTTTGTATATTTTTACTGTTCTTATTTTCTTCCTTGATTCAACCCTGTCCCCGCTTATTTATTTGCTTTCTAAACACCATCCTGGTTCACCGCGTCCAAGCTGCCATGAGGAGACTTTAAAAAATGACTTTTGTCCTTACTGAGGACACTGTTTATTTTTCTGGGTGAACCAAAAGAAGAAAAAAAGAGCATTTGGGAGGTACCTTTGTGTAGGTGACAGCTGAGCAGAGTCACACAGGCTGACCTCCATTAGCATTACCTCAGGCTTTAATCAGATTCTTCTGCTGCACTTTGAGGGAATGTGGACGGATACATCAAGCTCACATGTCATAATTCATCACCCTGGCTCTGCCACTCTTCATGTAAAGACATTCCTGCACCACATGAGCTTAATGAGATGTTGTATCCACAGCATGTGTTGTGTGAAATGGTTTCTTTCAGCACGAGCAAACCATCATGAAACACTCCATCTCAGAAGTTTCCCAGAGGGTCCAAACCTTCATTTATTCCCAGAAGTCCCCTCTTTGTTTGTTGTTTTGCTGCTCTCTCAACCTCAAAGAAACTACCAAAGCAAAAACAGAAAAAAAGAGGGTCTAAAAAGGCCAAGTGCCTGGCTGACCGCTGATCCATGACTCAGCTATGAAAGTCCCTGCCTTCAAATCAAATTGTCTGGTTTCAAGGAGCAGAGGTGCCGCAGTCCTGCCCCGGGCCGCCCAATGTCACTGAGTGGCTTTGAGGGGTTAGCACACATTTTTCTCAGTTGTCAGAGACGTGTGATGAGGGCAAAGGAAAACAGAGGGGTACAGAGGTCACCACACTCACAAATAGCAGCAGTCTTTGAAATACCTCATTTCAGTCAGATTGTGCAAGAATCGTCAAATTTTTGATCAAAGTTTTTGCTTGTCAGAATGGTTTCAATCCTGTTTTGATTATTTGGTTGATTTGTTGATAGCATGATAGCTTGTTTACTCTTCATTATCAATATAGATTACAGAAATATGTCATTTTTTAGGTGTCCTATACAATATGTATGTTCTTTAGATCATTGAGGTCTCATTATCAAAGGCAGAGATGCAGATTGTTTTTAATAAATTTGTTACGCAGGTTTTTAAGTATAACTGATGCTGTCAAGACTAAAAACTGAAATGACTGTTGACTTAAATTTTATGGCTTTACAAGATTACATTCAGATATAAACTGTACATAATTTGTACAGTACGTATAGGTTACTTGTAACATGTTTACTGCTATAAGCATAATGTTCAATCCTGGGCAAATAATCACTCTAAATCAGGGATGGGCAACTTTGGTTACCAACAGGCTCACATTAATGTTATTTTAACTACCAGAAGGACATTTTTTCAGAACTTTAGAAAACATTTAACAAGATATTTAAATTGTTCATGTTTTAAGAAAAGTAGAGCCTATAAACTCTCTTTAGGTAATAATATATAAATATTTGAAGTTTTAAACAAAGAGTAGTATAAAATTCAACAAGCTAACAACAAAAAAAGCTTCTTTAGTGCAATGTTCCAATTATTCACCAGTTACAATTTCAGTTTTCAATGCATATAAAAAGTCTTCATAAAAGACACTTTAAGGAACTGTAACAGACAATTATTTTTATAAATTCATCGTAAAAACTATAGCATGTAAAGATTATTATTTGAATTAATAAAACAATAAATAATAGAATACCAGAAGTGAAGACAGTTGCTGATTCATCATGTTGCTGCATTTAACCTTTAGGCATGGTGAATTTGGAAACTCCATTAAAAGTCCCTCATGGCAGATTTCTAAAGTCTTTATTTTATGACCGCACTGAGAGACATGGAGGGCCGCATGTAGCCCCCAGGCTGCCAGTTGCCCATCGCTGCTTTATGCCATCATAGACAGATAGTGGATAGCATGGGAAACTGTGTGAGTAAGCTGTTGCTAATGTGATCAGATGAATCAGCCAGTTTAATTTTATTTTACTTTTTTCATAAAAGCTAGTTTGTCATATAGTCTAAAACAATGATTTTGTTTTTCTTATCATGGCTTCTCGTCCTCTTCAAGCAATACTTATTCAGCCTGTAGCTCAATGTCCCTGCAACTTATACGTACTGTCTCTCATAAATATCAATGTTTTTCAAATTATTATTATTTTTAATTATCCTATCTCTTAAATGTATGTGTCGTTGGCCTTCAAGGTTCTGTAAATTACAAGCTTAATATTGCAAAATGTGTCTTCATTTTTTGATTATGTTATTACCATTATCTTTTTGCTCTGGAGAAAAAAAAGCCCTGCATCAAATGACATTATTGTTCACTTATTTCCTGTCTGAGTTTCAGTGACTGAGCTTGCAACAAGCTAAAGCTGCCATTGCTCAGTGACCTTTGTTTAATAATAAAGAATTAATACTCATTATTTATACATCTTCTATAGAATTTTAGTGTTATTTAACAACAACAACACATTACGATTATACAGCTGCTTAAATTCTTATACCTCTTGTTAGCTGGTCAGCAATATCACTAATACAGTCTAGGAGTGGTATTTCAAGCTGACTGGTATTTTGGCATTGGTTGGTCACAGTTGGAAAACAGTGTGAGATATTTGTTTGAAAGTGTTGTGTATGCAGTTATAGGATATTGTAATGTGAGGTAACATTTTGCCCAAAATCAACACTAAGAGTTCCTAATGGAATCTTTAAATCTGAGTGTTGTTTATTAAAGTGTATTTAGAGGAATACATTGTCTTTTTGTTGGGACTTATCATTTTTTCTATGTCCTTTTCATAAGTTTCACCTTCCAGCCTTCTTGCTTGTTCAGCTGTCGAAAACTGACTGACATCCTGTGGCATAGACTCAAACCTACAAAAGCAGAATGGATGATGAATTTCTTGGAAGTCTAAGAATATCCATTTTTGGTCAGTATTTGTTTCACGTATTCCCTGCAGAGAGGATAAAAGAGGAAAACACAAGTGATGGCTTGAGACAGGTCTCTTCAGACAGAGCAGCCCCATGATTTCAGAAACACTGGGTGGTTTTGTTGAACTGTTATTTCAGAGATATTAATTATTGAGGGATAACAACATCCTCCTCATCTTCTTTTAGGTCTTGATTCCTCTGTATTAAGAAAAAACAGACACACTAGCCAACCGTGTTTCAAGTCTTTATAGCTAAAGAAGTCACTACAGCCTCTCAGCCCCAGCCCCTCTCCAGATACTCAATTATTACAGAAGCTAACTCCTCATCACGGCGAGTGCACAGAGTGTGGCTAATCTTATCTGATCCGTTATTAGCTGCATTTTTCATCTTTATGGTAGAGCTAACAAGCCTTTTAGATGGTTAATAGCCGGGAATGTTCAAATCTCACGTTAAGCATGAAGATGAATGAAAAAGGATGACTGAACATAAATCACTCTGCTCTCTCTCTGCATAGTTTTACAGCACAGGGAAAGACACGAGAAGAAACCACACAGTATGAGGTGATCTCTCAAGCAACTACTTTATTTCATTTAAGCACATTCTGATGCTTGTGTCGAAGCAGAAGGGACCAGAAAAATGAGTCATCACAGACAGTTTTACGTCATGTAGTAAATATGGAAAAGATTACAGAGGAATGCAAAGACAAAATCCTTGTAAATTGGGACATTGCTATTCAAAGTAGACATGATGGATCACACAGACTTTTCTACAAAAAAGGCCCAGGTGCTCATTTTGTCAGAGCAGCGGTAAAACAACTTCATGAGCCATTTGAAAAGAAAACAGCACTCTGAACTGTGGACTTGGAGCTATTGGTAAAAAAAAATATGTAGGCACAACTGTAAAAGCAAAAGGGGCGGTGTGATGCTTTGAGTTTGAAAATGACAGTATGCTGGTTAACTGTGGAAACTAAAAGGTTAAAGTTCCTGTAAAGCAAAATCAGGAATTTGTTTCTAAACACACTACAGATGTTTGCAATAAAGGGACATAAAACAAGAGAAAAGAAATACAACTTATGTGATAGTATATTCTGAAACCATTAGAAAGTTTTCAACACTGACAGATTTATGAATTTAAGGGCAGGGACAAATGTTGGGACTTTTGGTGCACTCAATTTAACTCATATCGAGGACATAAGAGCTGGGAAGGAAACACATCCCTGTGAGAAAGGAAGCCCAGGGTAACTAAGGATCATCTGACATCCTGAGTAGGAATACCAACCTGGGGGTATTTCAAGTGATGTATCTTATTCAGCTATTCCAGCTTCTAATATCAAATGAAATGTGCCATAAATGACACCAAATAACTCTGCCCCCTTGCACTGCAACAAAATCAAAGCACTGATCTCTCTGTTGTCATAGAGGCTGTTGTTCTGATTGCTCACTGTGTTAAATAGACTGATGCAAGACTGAGTCCAAAAACTTGGAGGTGACTTATCATTTTAGCACTTACGGATCCCACCGCAAAAGTCAGTTGAACTTAAGAATAGCTTTTTTGGATAAATGCCTGAAATTGGGTTTGTAGTGAACACACACGTGTAATTTAAATGTTTCCTTTTGCAACACAAAATGCATCTGATGTTGACCTCAGGTCAGGTTTGGGAGCACATGCCGGGTCAACACCTCGCCCTTCATCATTCCTGAGGATTCGTCTGCTGCACAGGAAACGTTAACCATACTTCATTAGTAGGTGTTTATGTGCAATGAAGTTTAAGGATGCAAACCTGACACTCGCTATTTCCCTGCTTTTGAGTTTTAAAGTGTTTTTGTGCTTCATCAGTGTGTTGCTAACAAGCACGACAAAAATGTAACCCTGCAGAGCAGATGGACCGACCAGATTCATAATCTGAAATCTTGCATGTCCATCTTGATAACTTCCATTGTCCACTTCACAGCTGAATGTTTAACAGCCCAATCAGGGAAGAGAGGTGGAAACTGCAGACGTGTCGACAGCAGGAAGTGACTGCATGTTTAAAAACAATGGCAGCGTGTGAAGTGGTCTCCATGGATGCGGCAATATCTGCAGTTTTATCAGAAATGGACTCAATTTCTTCTTTGAAAGAGGGACAAGGAGCATCACTTAAACCTTTATTATGGGAAATCATGTTTTTGCTCTTATCCCCACCGGGGATCACTGCTGGGAAATGCTACGTGAACGATGCTGGTATAATGGTAGCCCGGAGTCATGGTTACTCAGTGATAACTGGAGAAATATGCTCTCCTCAGAAGTTTACCGGGAGAATTTGGTGGGTATTGTCGTTGACGAGGTTCATGTCACATATAAGTGGTAAATGATACATCTGTGTGATATAATTTAATGTAAGATGATAGTTAAGCTAATATGATATTAAGCTAACAGCTAACAACAGGGTCTAGCTGGTACTGTGGCTTGATGTGGATTTATCTGTGATGAGTGTGACTGGCCTAACAATCGTCCAATCACCAGCTGGTGTTGTTTTTGAAGGTTCTGTCCTCTGAAAACATTTTCGAACGGCTCTGTCCCAGATGGACTAGTGAAATATTTCCGTGAAGGATATATGAAACTGTCCGTCTGGCGTGCCAGGTTAACACAAATGGCCGGGGAGCCTAATGCAGTCGTTTCTGATTCCTTTAAATAACTGACAACACTGTATCTACAGTCGTTGGTAACAACTTGATCAGGTCATTTCATCAAGAGGAAATTCTCAAACATGAGGTCACAACATTGGTGGTCACTGCCTCTTTGTCGAACCACAATGCTGTTTTCCATGATGGCTTAATAGAAGCTTTTACCCTGACAGTTACGTTTAAGCCTTGAAACCTGTGAAATTTGAATTTGTTCATCAAGATTATCATGATGCACAAAACGTTTCATAATTTTTTGTTCACCACAGACCTTATCATCAGCACTGAGCCAAGAACACAGTGAAAAATCCTGTAGGCTTTTAGTCGTGGGAACTAGCGTCATGCTAACCTCCTGGTTGGCCTAAAAGATATGTCATTCTTGCCCCTTTCTGTATAGCTTGAATCAGAGGCTGGAATTATCCATCTGCCAAATGCCAGCAGTCTTGTTTGGTGAGATTTAATTGCTAAACCTGCCAGTGACAGTTATGTAAGATTTAGAGACTGTAGGAAGTATTCAACAAAGCCTGAGTGACTTCAGCTGTTTGGTTTTTTAGTTCAATCTGCATGGACTGAAAACACTGTCTTAAACTTCACTAGCTGTAGTTTCAAATAATCTAGGGCAGGGATCACAGCTTTAATTCACCTGATTTAAAACACAATTTGAGAGTTTTTTTTAATGTCCAAATTTGGTCCAGAGATTTGTGGTCTTCCATGTAAAAATCCCCTTCAATTACATACTTTCTATAGGGATTCTAAGAGGTGTAATTAGTCACCCTTAAGATGATGGATGAGGTTGATTTTCAGCTTTAAAGTGTGTTTATCTCCTTCTACGTGTTTGTGTGGAATTTGTTCAACAAAGAGGGAACAAAACATATATGACTCATATCGGGGGGCTCAGTAAAGATAAAACCCACTTAAGGAAACATTCCTGGCAGACACTGAATGGATACACACTCACTGCACAAACCCCCTAATCGACCTCCCACCAGTTTTAGACAGCTCCATCATTCTTGGATTCTCAGGGTCATCAGCCAGCGACCCTTTATCAACCGCTTGGATTAGGCCTTCAGACGTTATTAATCTGTCAGGATAAGTTTGCATCTGCTTAAAATGCTGCATCAGTGCCTTGAGCTCCATCTTAGTGCCGGCTGAGAGAGGATTTTGTGTTTTTTGTTATATCTCTGTGTGTGGCAGAGCATCCAGCTGCAGTGTCCAAGCGTCAAGTCACAGGTTGCACAGCCGCTCCTCCTCTTCCTCCACCAGACTCCTAAGACAAATAAACAGAGCGCAGGTGAGAACACTCACAGGTGGAGGTAAATGTTTGTTGTAGTTTTGACAAGTTCGAAATTTAATGAGGTTCAGGGTTCATATGTGATTTGGAGGCAGATACTGACATATTTATCCTTCATTACAGTCCAATTCAAAACCTGTGGTACCTTTCCAGTTAAAAAGGTACCACAGTTAACTCAACTTAATATAAGGGCTGTCAAACTTTTTTTATTTATATTACTGTATTGTTTTTAATTAGCCATTATCACTGAATTTGACAGACAAATTGTGGTTAAAGACTTTTAAAAAATATTTTATTCAAATATTTTCACTTTAACAAAAAGAAAAAATGAAATAACAATGAAACCCAAATAGAACTGATGAACAGAAAGACAAAGAGAAGAAAAATCATAAATAATACAACAAATTGGAAAGAAAGAAAAACAAATTAATAGCACCAACCGTGTGCACAGGCTAGTACACAGTACACAATACTGATTCTTTAGGTCGTCGTTGATGGATAAGACAGAAATGGATGCCACATTTTGTCAAAGGTTACAGAACTCAGAGATACATTATATCAAATCCTCTCCATATGTAACAAGTTGGTCATTTCTTGAAGCCAAGTTTAAAAAAAAAAAGTGTTTCGTCTTGTTTACAAAGTACTAAAATTGTGATTCAAGATTTTACAAATTTGCATTTCGATAAAAATGTTTAAAACCATATTGTATATGTGACACAGTTCCTACCAGTTTCTTGATTCGGGAATCAAATGAATGTTGAGAAACTGACCTTATAAATATTGTTCCTCCCTTTAGCAATTGAATGTATGCCTTATTGACTCAGATGTAAGAGACAGTTTCAGTCTTTTTATTTTGTATGATGACCCATCCAAACATTTGAAAGCCTTCTTGATAAATGAGTTAATCATTTAATGTATGCAGATGACCTGGTTGTTTTTAGCCTGAGTAGTGCTGCTCTCATGCAGCTGCTCAATCAGATTATGGTGCTAAAAATCATATCAAATATAATGTTACTAAAAGTGCAGTGTCCTGTATTTACACTATCAAAAAAATAATAGTCTTAATATTGGGAATTAAGTCAGATATCTCTGTCATTTTATCAATGAAAAGATGACAACTGATGATGATGATGACAGCTACAGGCAATGCTGTAACCAGCAAATATTGACAAAAAACAGAGCTGTTTAATATCACTACTCTTTAATATCAGTCACATTCATGGAGGCACTGGATCAGTTGTCTCTTATAAGTGTATTTATATTTCTTAAACTTTATTCTAAGTACATCATGAACTGTGATGTGCTTCACCAAAGTGCTTCACCAAAGTGCTTCACAAATTTACTACATCAAAACATAATGTAAGGTTTATGCTACAGCTGCCCTAAATTCACAGAATTAGTTATTACCAAAATAATTTTTTATGATTCTGTAATTGTTAATATGTCAAAGCTCTTCAACTGAAATGATATTTTTATTGCTAAAATATGATTATTACCGTTATCCATGAATTTTCAAATCAACTGTTTTAAAAAAATCTCTGAAAAACAGAAAAAATAGGAAAGCACATTATTGTTTCTTGATAAAGATGCCAAATTACAGGTATTTACTTGCATTCTTGAACAGAAACATTAGTTTTAGTGGTTGAATGTTATGCTTGAATAATTTCTGACCAGAGAGCGGCTCAGATTTGGGTATAAAAAGGTGAATCCATTTTATAATTCCTCATTCCTGTTCAAAATGTATGTCCAGCAACAGAAACATGTTTAGTTTTTAACAAGTTTTTAAAAGATTTCTAAAATATTTTTATTTTCTCATTTTTATGACAAGTGGTCTATTTAATTTGTTTAGCGCTATACATTTAATATGTGTGTAGTTTTGTTTTATCTGAACTTTGACTCTGTAATAAAAGTTGATACATTGATTGACTGAGGTATAGCCAGTGGTGTGTTTCTGATTGCTTTTAATAATTGATAACACTATATCTACAGCTGCTGGCACCAACTTGATCAGGTCATTTGATCAAGAGGAAATTCTCAAACATTATTCAGCACTGATGGGCACTTAAATGTGTGTTAATGGGCATAAGTGACGTGTTATAAAACACTTGAGAGTTGTCAGAAGACTTGAAAAGCACCATACAATTACAGTCTATCTCCCATTAGTACTTGTTGTTGAGTTGTACCATGGTTTGAGCAGACCACAGTGAACCACAGTATGAATTACAGTGTAATATGTTTCACATTAGCAGTGTGTGTTAGTGAAGAGAACATCTGCTCTAACTGCTCTGAGATGCCTCCTCGGGCGATAAGCCACTCGATAACGGCAGCCTGGGGTCATCAGGTTCTGCTGTGCAGTCAGTTTGCCACGACACTGAGAGAATAAACAACCCCCATTTCCATCTTTTATTCATGGTTTTAATCGTGGATGACAAAACTTCCAGTAAAAGAGAAAAAGTCGTCTTTGGCTGTGTGTCTTTGGCTGTGTGTCTTTGCTGCGTCTTTTATGTCTTTGGGACAGTCTGCTGAGTAACAACAGTGAAATCAAACTGTGGTGTATTTGGGAATGTGTGTAAAAGGCGGGCAGACGATAACAAAGTGGCTTGAAGGCGAGCTGGCAGAGGTCCAGCACACAGCACTGACAGTGTGAGGTCCTCCTTGTCCATTTTAATGAAGCATCGTGAGCTCTGGTTGGCAGCATGGCCCCCTGGGAGTTAAATGCAGGAGTATGAGCGCTGGCAAGATTGGGAGGAAGTCGGAGACAACAAGATGACATGTCTGAAGTGCGTCACTCCGCATACCAGGATGACAGATGCTTAAACAAGGGCAGTGGAAGGAGGTGATGACAAAGGGACGTCTACAAGGTCAGACAGGAAGCTGCATCATACTCAGGAGCTGTTTCCTTTGACCCGTGTAAGGCGGTGATGTCAAACCTTTGTTTAACGGAATATCTAACTCTGACCAAAACAGATGTCCAGGTGGCACAGCAGACGGTTTGGTCAGTGAGATGTAACTGTATCTGCAGGAAATACTTTAGTTATTATTCACGACGACACTCATTAAGACAGATTTTGTTGACGTTGAGGAGAGATCTGTAACAATGGACGTGTTATTATAACATTTGTGATTTGTTTATGAGGAATCTAAAGAATGTGTTTATTCTTATGCCCCCACCAATGATAGAAAGGGACTGAGACATCATGTTCTTGAGTTGTCCAACCATCAGTCCTGATCATTCTTGTGAACATGGTACCACTATACTTTGCACAAACATCCACTCTTACTTGAGGATTAAATGGTTATAGTGCTTGAATACTAGGCCTTTCCCGCACATGCCATAGCACAATTTTAAAACTTCAGAACCATTTAAAGGCCACAGCTTTAAACTTCATCCATCCATCCATCATCCATATGGTTTATCCTCTTCGGGATCACAGTGGGCTGGAGCCTATTCCAGACATTGGACAAGTACACCCTGAACCTGTCACCAGCTGATCACAGTGCTACATAGAGAGACAGACACCCATTCAGCCTCACACTTATACCTAACGGAAATTCAGAGTCACCAATTAACCTAATGAGCATGTCTGTGGGTGGAAACCAGAGTGCCAAGAGAAAACCCATGCAGAAACAGGGAGACCAAACTCCAAACAGACCCTGGTCAGAGCTAGGGCGCTTTCACATTATGCCCACTTGTTTCGAACTGCGGCGTGGTTCCCCCCCTCCCCCTCCTCCCGATGGCTTGCATTCACACTTGCAACATCAAACCGTGCCCACTTGTGTATTTTCTCAGTTTGAAACAGCAGGGGGCAATATTCACTTAACTGGTAACCGAAGAGGCTAGCATAGTTTCCATCATTAAACAACCAATGTTTGTGTTTTGCCTTCTTTCTACAGTTTAGTTTCAGCATTTTTTCCTGCTACCGTGTTTTTTTTTATCGTGTTTGAAACTGAGACGGCAGCGGCGACCCTCTGGACCCTCCTCGTAAATCAAATAAAAAAAAAAAAAACGTATATATCATTTGTAAATAAGTTTTAACTGTGTTTTTAAATTAGTGAAGACTGTGTTTAGCTCCGGCAATGGAGTCCTTCCTGCTTTTATGGATGTTTTTACATTGTTTGAGATGCCAGCAACGACCTTCCTCCTACTCCCAAAATTTACTGTGCAGCTTGGAGGATGAAATGGGCCCGTTCTGCACGGATGCTATGGTTTTTGAAGACACAGGAGATGTTGAGAGTGGCTTTTACATCACTTCTTCTTGACCTTAACTCGCAGTCTTCCGTAAGGTTAGTGATAACAGACCACTCGTCAACTAGACATCACACAGCAGCGTCAACTTTCTGTCCTGTATCCTGGCGCGATTGCATTCACATCTCAACCGAACTGTGTCTGAGTCCTTTCAATCGCACTGGAGACCACCTCCCCAAGCTGGTTTGTTTGCATTCACTCTGCCAAAACGAACTGGACTGTGGGCTCAAGTGCACTCGGATCCGGGACAGGGCCCCTAGTGTGAAAGCATCCTTAAACCAGCAACATTCCTGCTGTAAGGCACCATGCACACAAACGTGCTGCACCACCATGCTGCCTGCATTTAATATCGTCAGTATATAGTTCCAGCTCATACTGTAGACGAGGAAGAAGGAAGTGGATATGAATGTGGCTGCACCTTGGATCTTTTCAATGGTTTTTTTTAAACTTCAGGAACTTATGAATTTATCTAAATAAATTAAAAGATATCCTCTTAGTCAAATCAGGAATGTAAAGAAAGCCAAACTTACACAAAACATGACTTTAAAATGAGCACAATCTGATGAAATCAGATGTGTGTCGTTATGCAGTGTGTACCCAAGCAGACCAGATCAGGTTTAAGAGTGTGACAATTTATTCAAAACCAGAAAAAAATACTGGCATCCTGAAATCATGTGCACAGATGGAAATCTACAACCCATTTGACGTTTCTTTACTGCAATCGTGAACAAGAGCTGTGAACTCAAACACTTCAAACAAGAGTCAAACTAATCAGAAACAGCACCTGTAGTTGAGTTTTTGTTGGATTGAAAAACCTTCATGTTCTCCAGCAGACACAGCTGTCCATCACCTGCCTCAGAGAGTCGGTTCAGGACGTCCCACTGACTGACAACCTCCCCAACAGTTAGACCGCTGTGTCCAAAAGATGGCTTATCTGCTCTGGTATAATTACAGAGTGCTGTTTATGACATAAAAATGACTTTTATGTAAGAATAATATCATGCAGGCCCGTTTAGTAGAGGTCAGAATGACCACCATGAAGGATGTATCTATGGCAGCTCGTCAGTACAAAATGGGTTAGGGCCTATACACATGAAGTAACAGACAGTTAACTCCCAAGGATGAAAGCAAATCATACCTTTGCACTTCTGAAAGAAAAGATTTGAAATATATATTTTTAGTATACAGGAATAAAAGCAGAAAAAATGGTTAGACTGAATTGTCTGTGGTGGAAAGCCATGCAGAAGCTCTCTACACACAAGCTCTTTGTGATTTTAATTTGGTTTCTATCCAGGAAATAAATTGAATAATTTTATCTGAGGTCCATTCTCAAAGATGTGACCTTTTGCATACTCTTTTCACAAATTGAAGCATGAAAAGACAGCTTACAATGAAGCGTCTTCTTCCTAGACTCTGCAAGCCATTCTTAAATGCAAATTGCCTGCAAATTTAAGATTGGCTCGCAAACGAATGGTTCATTCACAACTGCGAATTGGTTCTCATAGTTCACTTAAAAGAGTCATTCAGAAGACTCGAATGTGTGTGAGCTTCACTGAACCACTGCGGAAGTAGCTCAACAAAGCAGGAGTAGAAGAAGATAATATGGTGATGGTAGAAGATAACCTATAATAACGCGATAAAAAAACATGTCACAACAGGCTCACAGGATTGTTTAGAGTTGCTGAAGAGTTTATCTGATGACTGTAGGCAGAGGCAGGCTAATACATCCCACTGACTTCCAGCCATTTGAGCTAAGCTAGTTAGCAGTGGGTGACTTTTGCTGGTCTCGTCCTTGTTACTGCATGCACAGTCAAAAGAATGGTGTCTATCTGCTGGTTGTTTTATTTGGGAGCGCGGCAAGACACAAAAACACTATCTATGTCCACTATGTTGGACTATCACTTTAAAAGCAAGTCAAGAGAAGTCATACCACAAACTAGAAATGCACCTTAAAGTTATTAGCTACTGTAAAAATCTTTCATCTATTTACTTATACATCCTTTATCAATTCTCCTTGTCTTTTTCAAGGTCAAGGGGTGCTGGAGCCTATTCCAGCTGACATTGGATGAGAGGTGCAGGACACCCTGGACTGCTCACCAGTTGATCACAGGGCTGATGTATTGACAAAGAACCATTCACACTCACACCTAAGGGCATTTTAGAGTCACCAATGAACCTAGAGCATGTTTTTGGTCTGTGGGAGGAAACTTTGGTACTCAGGGAAAACCCATGCATGCTAACCTGCTGTGCCCCGTGCAACACTACTTTCTACTAATTTCTACGAATTAATTGTTTTCATTGATTAGAGCGTTAGATTCTATTAATCTATCTCTACACAATAAAGAAATATTGACACAACATTTCAATTCAGTTTTTATATTTGTAACATTAATTAACAAGCTGAGTGAAAGTTGTCTTACAAATACAAAAGCATATTACTTTCAACTCATAGAGTACTTTTGATTTAAGCTAAAACTTTTGCCTACTCTCTCAGGAAATCAACAAATAGCCAGTGCTTCCCTCTTAAGCTCTCAAAACACAGTAGAAACTGTTTTTCAGTGTGATCAATAATGCATTGCTGTAAGGCAGCTGCCGCTGTCTTGTATCTGTTTTTCTCCACGTTGTACCAAAACACTCCGATTTTTTTATTCCTGCTGTACATAACCTAATCATGACAAAAGTCCTTCTCCTGTTATTACTTATACAAAGTTATGAAAGTCCTAAACTTTGGCATTCAAAAGGTAATTCAAGACATGATGATCTAATACATGGCAGCTTCGATGGCAAAGTGTGCCACATATACACTGTTTCATTTTTCAGAGAGCCAAATTGTTCAAATAGTGGAAAAAAATCAATGGATGTTAAAAACTGTTTGTCAAGCTTTTAAGGATACCATATATCAAAATCCATATCTATTCAGTTTCAATGTTCAAGCAACAAGGATAAAATTGGAGTACAAAATGTTATATTTGTACAGTGAAAAAATATTTACCAAGCACTGACTGTGATTTAGTCACAGTCTTTTCCTTTGAAATGTATGTATAAAATGATTATGAAATAGTTTTACTGGATCAAATCCAGCTAATTGTATAAATAATGGTACTGTTAAATTTTTTTTTAATGATTTAAAGATTATCATTGACAAAAATGATGGTGGAAAATGAAAGAAATTAAGAAAAAACTTGATTTACTATGTTCCAGTGGTTTATTCTTTATTCGTGGTATGGTCTTGGGAATTCCATTGAAATCCTTAGTTTTTTGATTTCTACATTTTTTAAAAAATATAATCAAACATGGCCTGGTTGCTCATCCCTGATCTGATATATGTTAATGTTCTTATAAGACTACATCTCATGGTAGACAAGATAAAAACCATAATGATCACATCAAAACACTGCAAAATGAATTACCATATTTGTACTTCCAGTTAAAATAAACATCTGTCTTAAAACGACTTTGATTTTTCCTTTTTTCACAGGAGTTTGACTGTGACCAAAAATATCCTCACAAATATGACACTGACAGAGAACGTTAATTCCTGTATTCAGCTGTTCTCAAGCCTGTTATTTGATAAAAGTTCATATCAAGTATAAAACTGATACAAGGGTTGTATGAATCAAAGCATGAAGCTGGTACAAGGTTTAAAGTGGCAGATGTCAATTCTGTAAAAAGCTTTGCTCCAAACTTCAGCTTCTTCTCTTCTGTAAATCTACACACTATGGGTAAATTACAGCTTCTGTGTTTTTGTCTTGACAAATGTTTCATTATGGAGCGTGTTGAGCTGAAAAATCACAAGTTTAAAAGATGATTCATAAGAAAGGAAAAAAAGTTATTGTAGTTATTCTTGTAAAGGAATAAACCCTGGGAAGGACAGTGATTGCTAAACCTGAAGCTCATTGAGTATAGAAAAGAATAAAAGATTAAGTATAGTTCAGATCTTTTCTTATCATTTTTGGTGTTGTTGTTTTGAGTTGTAGAGAACATTGACTATGCAGAGCAGTTTTACACAACCAGAAAAACAATATTCTGTGATTCAAACTGACTGACCTGTAGGCGGTGATTTCCATGTCTCTGGCCATCTTCTCATTCAGCAGTATCTTGTAGTCTTCACATTGCTCCCTCATCTGCTCCTGGTAGTCATTCTCCTGGTGTCGCATTTCATCTATAGTACACTGAATAATACAAACAGAATGGTCTGATCAGCCTGTGACACCAAATGACCGAGGTAGTCTGAAACACTATTTTTTATATCAGTCAGTTGACTCAGACCTCAAGCTCATCAATCTGGTCCATGTATGCAGCCTTCTTCATCTCAACCTCTTCCTCCAGCTCCTCGTTACACTTCTCAAGCTCAGAAAGCTCCTTCTGAAGCTCTGATATCTGCAGGAAAAGGATTACATACAGCAAATGTTACTGTCCTGAGAAGGAATTATACAGTATTGTCTTGTTAGAAGAAATATTATGTTGGACTTTATCACAGTTTTACCTTTATAACTACTTTGGATTACAGATAGCAACATTTGATGTGTTCAATTTTTATTATGCTAGGTTTTCCCCATGACCAAAAACATGCTTGTCAGGTTAATTTGCACACTCGAAATTCTCCAATGCGTATGTCAATGGTTGTCTATCTCTATATATTAGCCCTGTGATTGACTAGCAATAAGTCAAGGGTGTACCTCACTGTTTGTCAGCTGGGACAGGCTCCAGCCCCCTGCAACCACAAAAGGAATAAGCAGCATAGCAGCATAGTTAGATAAGAGATGGGCAGAATGGTGACGCAGTAGGTAGTGTGCATGCCTCACAGCAGGAATATTGCTGGTTTGAACCCTGTGTCGATCTGGGCCTTTCTGTGTGGAGTTTGTATGTTCTTCCCATGCCTGTGTGGGTTTTCTCTGGCTTCCTTCCACAGACCAAAACATGCTTATTAGATTAGTTGGTGACTATAAGTTGTCCTTAGGTATGGACCTGAGCATCAATAGTTGTCTCTCTCTCTCTTTGTGGCCCTGCGATCGGCTGGCGACAATCCAGGGTGTACCCCACCTCACGCCCAATGTCAGCTGGGATCGCTCCCTGTGACCTCGAAAAGGATAAGTGGTATTGATAATGGATGGATGGATTACAGATGGATTCATTGCATTGTCCACATTAAAAATATGTACTCAGGTGATAAATATTAATCTGCCTACGCAGATAAAATATATATTTTTTTAACTTTCACTACAAGCTATCAGAACAGTGGTGTCCTTCAGCGAGTAATCACAGCAGTCACAAAAGTTTAACAATTATCAGTCAAAACCAGATGGGAATCAGGCAGCTGTGCTCATCTTTCAGCGGGATCATGTGAGCAAAGGAAGACCTGGCTACGTCTCTCAATCTGATGATTACACCACAACCTGGTCGAATCACTTTCTCACACTCTCCTCCTTTCTCCCCGACATTACGAGTAAGGCCTTACCATGTGTGTGAGTGTGAGTAAAGTCCTACAACCCCATCAGCGCCTGCTCTATTATATACATCTCCACGTCAGGGCTGATTTCACTGCAATCTGTTTGTTTGGCCATGTTGTGTCTCGGTGAGAAACCAGACCCGAGGCGTCCATCACAGGCAGAGAGCGAGAGAGAGAGAGGAAACAGAGCACATCAAGCCGAGCTGTCCGATCCGTCAGGCCGTGCTGAGCAAAGGATTGTGTGCTGCATGTTAGAGAGGAGTAGATGATGTTGGGAGAGCTCTGCTGTGGTTACAGAGGCTCACTGTTTATTTAAAGAGCTGGAGGTAGAGCTGCAGCTGCGGTAATGAGAACCAAACCGCCATGTTTGTGACAGATGTGGTGGTTAGCTTTGGTCTCACTACTGATGGATGTTAAGGAGGAATGCGAACAAGGAGGCAGCGGTTTCTGTTTCCTGGGGTCACCTGGAGCTCTTACCTGAGTCATTATTTCTGTACTCTTTTATTATCAGTGCCTAATTTTCAGAGTACAGTGTTTATATTCTGCTCTCAATCAAAAGAATAAAAATCTAAACTACCTCCTGGTGTTTTTTAAGTCTCTGTAAGATTTGCATTTCCCAGACAGTGAAATTAAAGAGTTGGGTCAAGAAGATTATCCTGGGTGGTTGTTTTGAAAGATTAAACAAAGAAAAGGATAAAAGGAAGACCTAGTGACCTTGGCCAATGACCTTTTACCTCTCAAATGCAATCACCAAGTCTGAGAGGTTATTTGGCCAAGTTTGACAGAATCCTTCAAAGAAATCTTGTGGTATAAAGTTCACATGTAGGGGTTGATCATCAAGGATGCCTGACCTTGTTCCTCCAAAATATTACCAGTTCATACTTCAGTCAAAGTGGACATGTGTGTAAAATTACTTTTGACATATGACCTCCAAAATCCTAAAGTAAGAGAAGTCATATTAGTTCGACAGAAATCCCTTTAAGCATCCTGGATATACCACAAAAACAACAAGAGATGAAAAGGACACTTCATCATCTTGATCTCTGAACTATCCTCCAGAATGCAACTGGGTCATCCTTGTGCTACGCTGTGATATGACATTCACATGATCATACTCACAAGCACAAGATAATGATCAGACTCATGACCTTGACTTTAGCCGATGACCTCCAAAATCTTTGAAGAAATTTTGTTAAAAATCCTTTAAAGTGTTCTTCAGATATAAAAAGTCAAGCAAGGGGCATCATGACCCTGAACTTTGACTACAAAATCTACTCAGTTCATCACTGGGTCTTTCTCATTACATAACTTTGATCCAACAGCCTCTGATAAGAAAAAACAACAACAACATTATGCTGCAATAATATAGCACCACAAAAATGAGTAGCTATTCAGAAATAAATCCTCCTATATAAGGTTTTAAGTGTATTTGATCAACATTGTCAGAAAAAACAGTCAATAAAATGAATGATTAGAGAAAAAGTTTGGTATTTCGTCAAAAGCCGCGCCTCCAAACCAATCACAGCACATCTTTTGTTGAGAGACTTTTTCAGTGTATCCTAGCACTGAGCTCCTCCAGATGCCTCCTCTCTCTGTCCCTCATCCTTCCCTCCTTCAGGTGCATTTTTGGGAATTGGAAGACCCCTTCTTCATGATTGAGGCGGAATGACTACCGAGTCATTGGAGTAGAGAGGAAGCGAGGATGGACAAAGTTATGGAACTAGAAACACCCACTGTGTCATGACATGAGGCTTATTTACAAGAAAGTAGGCTTTCCTTATTGGTTTCATGGATGAATTTAACAAAATAAAGATAAAATCCTATAAATCTTCAACAACCAGTGGACTTTCTGGGTTGTCCTTAAAGACTGTAGAACATTTGATCAAAGCCCTGGTGATGTCCATGAAGGTTTCTTTTGGGGGCTTTTGAGTCCAATCCATGACAGCTGCAATGTTAAAAAGCTGGCTTAGACTAACTCTCTGTCAACCTAATAACTGAGGAAGGGGAGGCCCTGAGGAAGGGTATCAAGTCCCCTGACAAGCAGTAACAAGACACAGGCTTGTAGCAGTATCAGCAATGTCCCTAAAAATGCATAACTGAAATAGAAAAGTAGTAAGAAATATTCAATCCACACTCCCTCTTCGAACCAGGCTATGAACAAGTTTATTTCTTCTGTGAAAAAAAATTACATGGGGCACATTTGTGATGCCTCTGCAGACAACCTTAAGTGGACATTATGCAATTATTTGCAATTCCACAGTATCTTTATGTTCAACATTGAATGCTGCTGCTTGCAAAAAGCAGCTTGCTTGGTCCTTCTAGGAATGCTCGTGGCACGAACCAGAGCATCCGCCTTTAACATCCTTTCTCCGTCATTCTGTGTAAAACATCCATTCAAGAAAAACTGCAGTTCTTTGTTTTGGAGATGCACAAAATGCACATGAATGATTTAGCCCATCCAGACAGTGGCAGCACAGACAAAAATGTTTGACAGAGACTTATCCAATTGATATATTCATGTAGAGCAGGTTCACTGTTTGTTGACAATTCTAGTACTGTAACTGAGATGCTCTGCCGGGTAGCCTAAATAAAGGTGACTGCATTTCACACAAAAGTTAATTTTTTTATGTTAATTTTTACATTCAAACCTAACTAGCATTCAATAAAGGGTTATTAGATGTTTAATGTTATCCAAGTGTGAAACATGACTTCAGAAATTCAAGAAAGCATAAAAAAGGCCTTACACTTTACACTTCATATTTTAATCGACTAAATTTACAGTAGATTTCGTAGACTTAAATGTTGTGAAATGTCATCACCTAAAACTAGACTAAAATTAAAACAATTTAAATGACTAAATTATGTCTAAAACAGAAAATTTTGGCTCCTATTTTCAAGAAATATTGTTATTAATAACCAAAATGGCTGCATTTAATTTCAGATGAAACTATTATAAAGTGTGACATTTGATTGTACGTTTTGTACATTTTATTGAGCTTTGAGATCAAACCAGGAGGCAACCAACCACTGTAAATGGAGGCCAATGTGGAAATGCCAAAATCTGTACCCGAGTGTCCACTGTGGACTGGCTGCAGAAAAATGTCACCTTAATGACGGTAAGCAGGAAAAAGATGTTTTGTTTGGCTTTAATACACATCTTTAAAGTAAAAAAAAAAACCCAGCTTCAATACAAACAATAACACATGTATGTGCACTCACCATGAGGGGGTTGGATTTCTTATGTCGCGCCATTTTTCCCTTATGGAGGATTTATTGAGGATTTCCAGATTGCATCATTGGTATTAGTCAGACGGTCTTAGGTCCTGCCTCTACACAGCCTTTCCATGTGTGGGTAGATGGAGCTAAAGTCTGGTTAAGATAGCACGTGCAGTATGACAGCGTTCCAAAGGCTCCTTTTCACGTGGCTTCATCCAATTCTTTTACAGTCTATGGTTCAAACATACTGTGAATGATTTTCCTAGGACTGACAAGGTTAAAGTAGGCCTCCCCTACACAAGTTGCGTCTTTCAAAATTACGGGCATTTGCTGTTTAAAAAAAGAAATTAAATTTTTTAATGCAATGGTCATCACAAAGTATACCATGGATTAGTAACGTTTAGGTAAAATTCTACACACTGAACCTTTAAAACGAATGCATTTCATCGTCATGTTTTTTTTAATTTTTTTTGCAATTTTTTGCCAACTGAGATGAGAAACATTCAATGACGATTTATTTCTTCTCCAGTTTCGGGGGTTTTTAGTCAGTATATGTGAGAGGGAGTGAAGTTTTAAGACGTTTATGACACTGCAGGCGCTCAGAAAGATTTTACTTAATAACTGAGGACGCAGAGGGCAATAAATCCTGTCTGAGCTGAAGCCAAGCCCCTCACATCTCCTGCTGAAAGTGTCCGCAGAGTAAACACTCTGGTCAGCAGGATCTCCCACACTGTTGCTCTGCTGTCACTCAGCCGCTCTGCTCTCCCCTCACCTACTGTGGGAAACCATTCATTTTATCCATTATTTCTGATTTAAGAGCTGATGGCGGATGCAGAGCCAGTGGTATGTTGTAAAACTCCTCTTTATTTTGTCAGTAAAGTGGTGGGAGATGTGAATCAGTAGGATTTTAAATGATGTGTGACTGAAGGATGTAGAGTCTATTCACTTTATAATATGCACATATTTTTCGTACTAGTAGCATTAACTATCCTTGGAGAGACTTTTGGTTTGGTTTAGTCTCATTCATATCAGTTCCTGAGATTTATGCTTAAAACAGATGTGGGAGAGAGGTCTTCATTTGTAGTGTTCATACTACACAGCAAATTGGTGGAGTTAAAATTTTAGTGCTGGTAAAATTTCCGTGAGTAAAGAGTTAATAATACTCTGGTTGAAGTCAAATCTCTGAAAATACTCTCAATAGGACAGGAGTTGGAGTTATATATATGTAAAAAAGGAAAAAATAAGATGTCAGTAGGTCAAATATGCAGGTGTCACTGCAGCACCTTTAACTCTGAACTGG
The DNA here is from genome assembly GCA_037902135.1 of Cetoscarus ocellatus. NCBI lineage: Eukaryota > Metazoa > Chordata > Actinopteri > Labriformes > Labridae > Cetoscarus > Cetoscarus ocellatus. Next base: position 1,938,238 of record JBAMNC010001016.1, read on the forward strand.
TCACCCTGAACTCTGAACCATGAATCAACACTTCCAGCGTCAATTATCAATAACCCCACCCCGCTGATCTACCAACAAGTGTTACAAGGCTCAAGCAGGAAATCTGCGATCTGTTCGTTACTTCAGGATTTGGTGGCACGTTGTCTGTAAAATTACAGCACTGAGTACCAGATTGATCTATTTGTGTGCACTGGAGTGTCACCCAGTGTTTCAGAAAATCTGTTATCAAACAGTATCAGTTTTTTAGCATCAGTAAATATTAAATAATTAATTAGAGTCATATTTACACCTTGCAGTGTTTATTTGGAGGTCACACTTTAATATTAAAAAAAAGAAACTCTGAGAGAATTCATTTCTAACACGACATAGTCACACTGTAAAATGATAAAAACTGTTAAGCCCTGTTGAACCCTGAAAAGAGTCAATAATTACAAATCATTAGTGATGTATCATCTCTCTGAAAGAAGTTAAATCAACTCTACTGGGAGTGGACCCATATAGACACTTTAGTAGTGTCACTGTAAACTCAGGTAGTGTTAAATTGACTAAGCTGATTTTGATGTGTTGCCTATGGGAAAAACCTGTTTTAATGAGTCCAGTCTGCTCAAATTAGTCAAACAATCTGCTCCGTGGTAATTGGTCAGTTCAGTGCTGTTTGGGGCCATGTTTTCAACAACCCTGCACATTTTACTGGCTTTGCACTGGGCTCATCCCCTCGATCCAATGGGCTTAAAATTCTGATAAAACAACAGAAGGAAATTACATTGGAAGGTCAATTTGGAGGAGTGAGGGGGGGTGAGCTGTTTGAGGCAGCAGCACTGTAAACAGGGGTGAAGGGAGAAGATTTGATACTGCAGACTTTTTGACATGTGCTCTATCAGGCAGAGGGGACATGCTGAGCACACTCAGGGAAATGTAGAACCCAGGAAAGAATAATATGGGTTATTGTAACCAATACATCTGTGCATCTGTACTTATTCTTTTCATCTAAAACTTTAAGAAAGTGTACTCAAAAAAGTCAAAATTCCCTATATTGAGACAAAAAGCATGGATAAGTTCATAAAGTTTGAACGACTTTGTATGAGTCTTTTGTTTTCCTTTTGGTAATATGGGTGAATTCACACTTCAAAACTTCAGATAAAAAAAGGGAGTAAACTCACCACCATCTTCATCTCACTGATGTCCTTTATCTCTGGCACGCCTTTGACACTTGACCCGGCAGCACCTCCCACTTCCAGTTGTTTTCCATCACCTCTGGGAACCAAAGCGGAAGAAGCTCCACCGCACTCAAACTGCAGAGACACAAATGACAAGGTACAGCAGTTGTGAAAGATTTTAGGAACCAAAAAAGAAATGTGACCTCTAAGTTTGTGTCTAAGGGACCTTGAAGAGAAGTGCTTTCTTTTGGGAAGTTAAGAGCACTTTGACAGCAGAGCAAAGAGTAATCAGAGCCTCTCATTCTGTCTGAGGGTTAAAGCTCTCCTTGTGTTCAGCACTGTTCTGATTAGGCGGAACAAACGCAGCTGAATCTGGCGACATGAAGGGTGCACAGGTGTGTGGGAGTCGGCCAGCAATCACCATTACTGTTCAAACCCAAAAGCAATCATTTTAGCATCAAGACAATTGTGTTGTAATCGAGGCCAGCCAGGCTCAGACAAGACTATGTCCAGCTGGCAAGAGAAGAGACGGAGAAAGGCTGTGAATAGATGGATTTAGAGGGAACCAAAAACACAACCAGGTGTCCAGACGGGCACACAACTATATGAAAACACAAAATTACAGGGAGGATTATTTTGATGATTGCTAAAACCAATATTATTCATCACAATAATTTGTCAATTTCAGATCCAAAGCTTTCTTTATGACCTTTTATGGTCATAAAGAAAGGACCCAAAATCATAAAACACAGTCACAGACACATTAAAATACAAACAAACACAAAAAAACACACTTAGCACAGGTGCACATTAAAAGCTTACGTAAAAAGGTGAGTCTGAAGAAGTGATTTAAATGTGGACAGGTTGGATCAATTTTTTAAGGGGGGAGAGAGTTCCAGAGGGAATGGGCTCCGTCCACCCAGGTTCTGTGCTTAATTATGAGGGGTGGAGTGAGGAGGTCGGCTTTTGACGAGGAAAGGTTACAGTGTGATCATGGAGGAGGTCAGTGAGGCAGGAGGTGGCCTGGTGGTTGAGGGCTCTGTGGGTGAGGAGGTGGATTTTAAATCGGATGTGGTAAGGGACAAGAAGCCAGTGGAGATTTTGGAGGCCTGGGGTGATATGTTCGAGTGAACTGGTGAGGATGAGGAGACAGGTGGTAGAATTCTGTATCAATTGAAGTTAATTGAGGACTTTAGATGATGAACCATAGAGAAAGCTATAGCAGAAGCAGTAATTGGGTCTGAGTCAAAACTAACAAATAATTACACAATTCACCCTGTACAGTGTAAAGACACAAAGACAGGATCTATTTTGACAAACATTAAGTGGAATCAGCCAGTAGACATATTCATTTCTCCTGTTGTAATCAGCTTTTTTTAACATGGAGTGTGTATGTGACTTCCTCTGCTGACAGCCTCCAATGGTTATTTAGATAACTGCAGTTTTTTGCACTTACATGTTGGCTTTTCTACTCCAACTCAGTGCTTGGTTGTAAACTGTACATGAAAGTATACATGAAAGACAAGCATGAATCAAATATAATCAAAAAATCTATTCATTGCAAATAATATCTACTCTTTTTTTTCAACTGGCTGACCAGTTTTGCTGTCATGGAGGAGATCGATATCACAAATTACTTAGTTCTGCAAACTTCCAGCCACAGAGCAAGTTGAATAAAAATGTTAAGAGACTTCAGGCTGACATGATGTCCCCTGGATGGAGACTGTACTTTCTTCTGTCTCTAAAGTTTCTTATTTTCTGATATAGGTGCCATATGCCTAGTTTGTGTAATTGAAAGCAATCTCAGTTCAGTTATTAATGGATTAAGAATTTCATAATTTAATTGCATTTAATTTGCATCATTATGATTTACAGTATTTCGGTTATTTCATGTTAATGATAAGTGTTAAGGAAAAAATAAGAGCCTGTAGCTTTAAGAAAGCCGGTGAGCTCAGTGATGGAACAGGACTTTGAGCGTGGACGGCATGAGAGCTGAGAGGATCTGGCAGTTTTTCTGACCGTGATCGGACAGTGTGGAGGTATTTTCGTACATATTAGTGGCCTTAAAAAACGTAAGAAGTTGATTATTTTTTTTGTATTTATCTATTTTGTATTTTTGTTCAATAAATCTGAGAAGACGAACCTTGGTGGAGGGCCCACTTTCTGAAACACACGCCAGGCATAAGTTCTAGTCGAAGGTTTTATTGGAAAACCTACCCCTGTGATGAACATTTTATTTACTTAAATTGAACTTAATTTGAATGTTTGATCATGTCACAGAGATTATCACTCGTAAAACTGAAAAGTTACTTTGAAACACGAGTATGTTAGTGAAAAATTATAGAATATACAGCTTCTGCTTGTCAACAAAGCAGAAGAGAAGAGGCAGGGTGAGGTGCGTGTGCCCATGAGTGAGTGAATAAAAGCGCTGAAGGGAACAATCTTGAGCAGATTCAAGTTGTGATGTATTTTTCTTTGTATATTCTGAATAGACAAGGTTGTTTCCAATGGGCAGAGCAGCTATTTTAAACACACATCATCTGCTGATCATGTTTTTTTTTATTGTGAGAAGGCCAGAACTGTAATCCTGATTGCAATTCAATAATTGTGCAGGCCCACCAGATACCCTTGAGCTAAACCTCTGAATGAAGGACACACTCTCGCGCACACACCAGCGTCCACTCCAGTGCCGCTGAGGAGCCTGGGAAGGCGGCCAGCAGTCTGATTACAGCCCTGACCTCTGAACCAGGCAGACATCCTCGCCCCAGAGGGGGTCAGACCCACCGGAGCTGTAGTCTGACCCCAATGCAGAACCCCTTTACTTGTACTAAACACACACTCATACACATAAAGGTGGACAAAGGCATTCTGTTCGGGTGCAGAACGGCTCCTCTGATTCTCAAGCTCTTCCCCGGTGTTGTCTTAGGAGAGAAAGAAAACAACAGGGAGTATTGCTGTGTGATTTGTGAAAGCTGAGATTTACATCTGGAGCTGACCGAGAGGTTTCAGAGGGAGTGAGACGATGATGTGATGAAAATAGCAGAGGTCAAGTGGTCAGTCGAAGGATGAAGAACGCAGCTGGCTGCTTCAAGGTTTCTCCTGGCGTGTCTTTTTCCTGAATCAAAATACCAATAAACTTTCATATAGTATGACAATTTTTCATATAATTTATGCTTCTTATGTTTTTTTTATTACTAGGTCACATTCTCCCATTATTTTCACCCATTTGTTGATGATTTGCTCAGTGAGTTTGCACTAGGTTTGATAAGGACTTGAAATAATCTCTGTTGGATGTTGAACTTGAGGTTCTGTTACCAATTTCTTCTTCTACTTAGAACCAACAGGATCAGTGGCGCCACCAGCTAAACTTTGACACCAGCAGATCTTGTGTTGGATTTTTTTTATTTCTTTTCTCTTTTCTCTTCTTAAATTGCACTATTCGGCTGTGTACTCTCACCAGTGTCAAGACGCAGACATATTTGAAGGCATATTAGTGTTGCAAATCTGAGGGTTAGTGGTAAATTCAAGAAAACATGAACTGTCGCTGAACTGAGCTGTGACATGAAGCTATGATGAAGTGGATTTTGTGCATTGGTAGGAATTCTGCAAGCACAGCAATAAACAAACTCAAACAATAGAGCATTTTTAAGGCTTTGAAGGGGGGAAATATTGTGGTAAACTCATGCTGAGAGTATCTCTCACTGCATTTACACATGAAATAAACTTAAACATAAACACATATACTATAGCAAAGTCTTTACCCTGACTTCACCCTGAAATTTACTTGAAAGCCCCCAAGTATTTTTCCCCTTGTGTCTTTGTATGCCATGGTTACAACAAATGTTGAAAAACTTTTCAACAAGAGGAATTGATTAAGATTATCAGATCTGTCTCAAATTGAAATATGAACAAAGACACATTTACTCAATACACCTGCTAACACCAGCTAACATAGACACAAGTTAAAGCATAAAACCAGTCAGACTTGTGGCTGGAAAAGATATGAAATTAAAACAACTTTTTCATTAAAAAAATGCAAAAAAATGTTGAAGATGTTTTTAAAACTTCACAGGATAGGACTATTTATGAAAATGGTGGAGGAAAACCTCAGTTTTAGAAAAATATCTGCCTTTGTGTGGACATTGCCTTAAATATGCTGCCGAGCTAGATTCAAATTTATCACTGACTCTTGCTTCACATTCCCCTTCAACACCTAATAGCTGTTTTAAAGTGAGCTTTGTTTAGTCCTGCTTAATTCAGATTTTGGTGTTGTATACCTACGGGGTACACTTTGGATGAAGGAGCCTTGAAGACAAAGTTTTACAAGAACAGTTGTTGATTCTGGCCCATCACTGATGTATGATCATAAATGTCATTATTCTTGTTATTTCTCCTGCGGTGTATGGAGATGTCAGCGGGTTTTGACTGTTTCAGCTGCCCAGGTTTGCACGGTGCTCACACTTCAGTAGTTCAGTCCAGCAGTCCTCAACCTCAGGGTCAGAAACACTCCAGAGGGTCACAAGATAAATCTTGGGGTCAGGAGATGATGGATGGGAGGGAAAGGAGAAGAGAAGCTCTCGTATATAAGTTTTTACTCTGTTTTTAGGGGGAGGATGGTTCACTAACCTTTGTTTTCTTGTAAATATTTGGCGCATTTAAAAAGTATTTTCAATGTGTAAGTATCTGAACTTCTGTCTACAGCATCCATTTTGCTACAGGATTGTTTTGCCTGTATTTATTTTCATAATGCATGTATTATTATTTATTTTCTACTCTGTGTTTTCCCTTGAACACTTCAGATTTTTTATTGACCTGAAGAAAATGAGAGATATGTCCCCTCTCTGTCATTTGTGTTCATTTAAGTTATAAGTTAAATACTAAAACATGCTTTCGTTGTATGTCCTATTAGCAAACAAACAGATTTATGTATTTGTTTATTACTTTCTGTATAATGTGATTATAACTTCAGTTGTTAAGTAACTATTTCTAAGCTGTGAAGCTAGATCGGGCGAAGCTTACTGTATTTACTTTAAGTATTTTTAAGTGTTTTTCTATCACAAGGCATCACATTTTATGACCACCCTTTTATGTTTGAATTGTGAATTTGTCTGCTCATCTGAAGTTATATATATCTATATAAGGAGGCAGAGAATGAAAACTTGTCAATATTTTAAAGAAAACTTGCATATGAACTACAACTATGAATGCTGTACAGTATGGCATTTGTTCATGTTATCTATTTTCCTCTTTATACTTAAATATTAAATAACATTAAAATACGGGCAGACAAGTAAAGAGACATCATCTAGCCTCAAGACCCACTACCACCTCCTGAATGATATATAGAAAAGGTTGATTTTTGGGCCTTACATTGACCAGAACATATGCTCGACCAAAGAGTTACACAAATTTCGATATTATGCCATGACCACATGTAAATTTTCACGTTTTCTTTTGTTTTTGTTTTTTTGTTAAAAATCATGATGGGAGTTCATGTCTGGGTGTTGAACCCTCATTCTTATTGGCTCTCCATAGTCATAATCATTGTAACATGGATTTCCAAAGAGGTCTCAGCTTCTCCTTTAACATCAGTTTCTTCTTACCTTCTTGACACCGTCCTCCAGCAAAATAGTGTCTGACATTTTAAGAGGCTCAGACTTGGTGTATGACTCATGTCTCATATATATTCATAAATTTTAGTACTATATTTTTCTTTCATTTTTGTTTTTTTTTAAAGGTGCTAAAAAAACTCTTTAAAAAAAACTTCTTATTTAAAAAAATGTGTTGTTTTGAAAATAAGGTAAGTCAAAATCTCAAGAAAACAACTATGGGTTAGTGTTATTAAAGGGAAATAGACTTCTTGATATATAGTTTTCCAGGCACCCCAGCATGCCCTGAGACCTTCTATGCGTCCAAACCTTCCAGTTGAGAACTCCCATTTAAACCATAGCTGTAAAAAGACAGGTAAAAGGCTATCCTCTGAAATGTACTGGGTAAGAGCATCTACCTACAGGTGACATAAAATGGAGACACTCAAATTGAGCATAATAGCCTTGAAATTATACCTAAGCCTTGTACTTGAGTGAAATATAATAGGTCTGTCTGAGTCCATTCATATGCATGTAAGTATGCAGCCCACCGAGGAGCCAGACGCAGTGTTGTGATTCTGAACATGTCCGCAGGTAAGCTACTGTAAAGCATGTGGCACAAAAGGGCTTCCACTCTCTGACATGTTTATGTGTTTTGTGCTGCAGCGTGCTGTACCTGGAGGCTCTCAGCCAGCTGGCAGTAGTATTCCTTTACATCCAAGGCCGGAGCAATGTCAGGGCTGCCAAATTTAAGGGCCGCCACGGCTCCTGTCGTCTGTTCATCTGGATACAGCAGACTCTGCACTTCCTGCTCGTACAGAATACACATACAGATATGAACAACAGTGAGATTTATTTTATCATTCACACAAAGGTGAAATATGACTAATTACATTTAATTCAAGGTTCAACCAACAGTTACTTGAAAAATATATTTTTTGCTCTTATAGATTAAAGACAGCTTTACATTGAGATATAATGTGGATTATGAATCACTGTTTATCCGACCAAATCAGAGCACTTTTTTATTTCACAGTGTTTAAAATGGATCCAACTCAACAATACACAACATCAAGCTAATACAAAATAATTGAAGATTGACCATTATTCAAGTGTTTTAATTTTCTAGTGCAAATTTAAGATTGAAAAATTGGTGAAATTTGGCAAGGAGGTAATCATATAGAAAAACTTCTGATCCCTTTAATCTATCAAAGAGAGTTGTTCTTAATTAGGCACAGAATTTTTTTTTACACATTTTTCATTAAAAACATTTAAAATATGCTATAAAACTTTCAGGGGATTGTAGCAGAGCTAGCATATGCTAAAGCCACCCCTAAAAGCTGTCTTCTCCTCAAACATTTGTTGCCCTCCTTGGTGAAAAAAAGTCAATTTTATTTTTTAAAAGCTAATCTTTAAAGGTCACATATTTTGCTCATTTCAACAAGTTTGGATTAGTCTCAGATGTTCCCAGAGCATTTTCTCAAAGTTTTCCAACTTGATATCTACCCAGATGTTTGATTTTAGCATGCCCATAAACCCCTCTGTTTCAGCCCTACTCAGAAAAGGCTGTTTTGTTTTCTCTCATTTTAAAGCCTCTGGGATTTGACTTCAATTTTTAAAAGTCTAGAATATCAAAGTTCAATGTGGCATTAAACGTCCTTAAAATTGATGTAGAAAAAACACCCCTTAAGTATTAAAAATCTTGTTCTACAAATGTCACTTTTAGGAGTAGGGACCAATTGGGATGGAGTGGGTGGGACTGGGTGTTTTTTTATTGGCTTAGTTATATATTAAATCAAATATGATTGTTTAATGTCCCCCCTCTTTTCATCCAGTTTCTGCACCCTTAAAAAGTTTACTGCTAAGAATTAAAAAAAGGTGTGCAAAGATCAGTTATCATCCATGAAGTGGATGAGGCTTCTGCTTTCAGTCAGGGCTCTAATGTCTACTATGGGTACACAGCCATGCATAGACATGTGCTTTTCACTGGAGCTGTCTGGTTTTAGAACAAAAAATGTGGAAGCTGAGAGCAAGTATCAGCCGGTCAAATGACATCACTTGAGGAAATTCTGTCTAAGCCAAGCAGCAATCACTGAAAATTAGGCTAACGCATCGGTGCCAAAAAACAAAGTTCCTCAAGTGTGTATGTGGCTTTCTGCAGGAGCATCTAAATACACTAAAAGGGGAAGAAAACAATTTTTACATCCCAAGCTGACATATTTACAGGCTTGTTAAACAACAGCTCTGGTCTTAATAGTTCAACTATTTAAGTCCCTCACTGTAAAGGGTGTCGTAGTTTTCGCTGCCCACCACACAGAACAGCCTTAAGGGGACAATCAAGTATATTCTTTTCCTGAAGTATTTCACAGTGTTATAATCGCTCACTCTATAAAGTTAAGCATCTGAATACATGACTAAATCTAGCGTGAGGAAGCATTAACAAATAAATGTGCTTTAAGCACCACGAGAACTAAGTACTTCCTGTGCAAACAAATGCAACCTATGTTTTCATGTGCCATATATAATGAGATTATAACTTCAGATACTCGTGAATTGTTTTAAAGCTTTGAAGCTGGATCAGGTAAAGGCTTGGTGACTTAGCATTAAGCTTATTGTAGTTAACTGTGAATGTGTGCCATCAAAGTACAGTATTTGCCTTTGTGTTGAAACGCAGTGGGTTGGTTGGTAGGTAGCAGAAACAGTCTCCAAAGAGAACATATATATGTAGTAACCTGTAAAAAAAACAACAACGTGTGCTTAAGACCTCAAGATATGTGCCTTTACATTACAATATGTGGCCCAAGAGAAAAAAAAAAGAGAAAATGAAGTGTTAGGGAGCAGTGGTGGCAGTCTTACATTTCTCCACCTAGATAACGACATGGCTGCTGATTTGTCAGGGGAACATGGGACTATCTGGAAGTGCCGATAATGACAACAGTTAATAAAACAAAGGCAACTTCTGTTTTCATTTGGTATTCAGCCGCATTTCCCGGACAGTGAATTATCAAGCGTGTCCCAGAGGGAGTGTGTTAAATGCCGGGCAGCGCGGCTCTGCAGAGAAAAACACAAAGTGATGGAGCTGGTCCTGCTTCAGCTGCCTGCAGCCTGCCGGGCTGATACCGGGGCACGTCTGTCAACTGTGGTGAGGTGGATCCAGTCATGAAAGGTAGAGTAAACAGTGTGTGTTACAAAGGCTGTGAAGTGAAAAAGTCCTTTTTTCACTCAAAAGTTGTAACTCATTTTGTGAAAAATGCTTTTGTGAGCTTGAGCCCAGCATTAGAGGAGAAGATTGAAATCATGGTCAATAATAACTAAATAGTTACGCACAGCATAAGGATCTGTCAATAACAAAAAGTATTTGGTAGTGTGCAGTGCTATTTTTGAAAGATAATTTGAATTCTGATTGGACCAAATGTATGACTTTTACAATCACAAACCTTCCTTCTGCTCTAACTCCTTCAGGCAGTCATATTTTAGTGCGCATGAGTTAACAGCGCAAGCAGCCTGTGGAAGTTGCTCCTTCTGATTCTGATTCTAAACTGACGGTTTTAAAGAGGATTTGATGCCTTTTAAGCTTCACATTCAAAAGTCCACTGAGATGTTAAAGAGTTCAAATTATGCCTAAACTCTGCTTGAGATTTGATTTCAGTAACTGCTAAAACATGTTCACGTTTGCCAGTTTTCAAAAACCACATACTGAGTACCCCTGATCATCCTCTACTCTCACTCTGTCTGCAGATAGACAGAGTGAGATACCATATTTGGTATCAGCAGATATGAAAATTTCGGCCAATACTTACGATATTTTATCCTGATATAAGCATTGACTTTGTGCACTTTTTGCATATTTATTTGAATTTGAAAGTGTAAGCACCGAAAAACAGAGCTGATTTTCAGCAGATTGGGTAAATCAATGTTTATAACTCTGTAAAGGGCAGATGAAGCTTGATTTTACTGTTGCTGTGCAATAAAAAGAAACCTTTCATTTTTTTGCCCCATAAAACCAATATCAATATATTCAGGATATCAGACATTGGCAAAAAATCTAATATCATGCACCTACAATTGGAGTTTATCTGAAGTCTGTAATGTTTATCCATTTCATTCTGTTTTGATAAACTTTAGTTTTGCATTATATGTCTTTACATTTAGGGGATAGGAGAGCACATAACTGTTGAGTGGGGAATGACATGCAGGACAGAGACCACAAGTCAGACTCAAACCCATACTGCTGACAGTCAGGACAAGGTCCTGTGCATATGGGGCAAGCACATAATTGCAAAGTCATTGGTGCCCTGTCAGTTGCAGTCTACTATGAGTTTGTCATTAATAAAAAGAGGAAATAGTAAAATTCCAGACAATACAAATGAATATACTTTTTCACATTTGAACATTTCGTAAGCTAAGGTGATATTAGTACGTCTATAGTAATATTTTCCTTTGTCGTTTTATTTTTGGCTCTAAAGGTGTTTTCACTGGGTAAAAATGTTAAAGGAACTTCTTTAAAAATAAAGCAAAGAGACATATATGTTTGAGAACCAGACCATCATTCAGCAAAGGGATAGGGGAGGGTCTCTGTTTCTGTCATCATCCATCCGTCCAGGGGAGATGTGGGACTAATTGGATGAAGCAGCAGTGACAGAAGATTCAAACTTGACAGCCCAAGTGATGTGCTGGTTATTGCTGCCCATCACTCTACATGGTTGAGTTATGGGGGCCAGTACAAAGGGCATAATTGGATTTAGGGGATTCTTCAGTGGGCATGTATACTTTCATTGGGGGCACAATTATGCTGTGTTAGTTTCAAACTGGTTGACAGCTCTGATGTTGGACTCAGGAGACAAATGAGTTGGCTGATTCTGGATTTGTTATTCAACTCTAAGTAAGTAAGTAAGAAGAATGGAAATACTTCACATAAATGTTGTACTATCCCTTTAAGAGACTGTAATAGGACTTGACTTGTTTCAGTCTCCACTAGAATGCATATCATGTGTTTTAATCCTCTCAGCATATGTTTCTGTTGAGCGGGCTGTTTTTGGTTCTTCGGCAAGGTGACTAGGGTCATCACGGCTGTGTTTGTCACCGCAGGTCCGGGCATTTCTCCAACACTCCTCCCTGACCTAAGTGCTTCATTCTGAACCATTTTCAGAGCTGTAAACTCTTCATGTTTCATCACACTGCAGCCATACATCCCCTCTCACTCTCACCGTCTTGTGCTGAGCCTCCATGTTAGCCAGCTGCTCCTCATAGATAGCCACTTGCTCCTTCAGCGCCAAACACTCTGCTGTCTCTGCGTCCACCACCTGCAAAAGAAAGTTGAGTAAAAACTTTTAATTTCTTGTTTTTTTTTGTTAAAGAGAACACAGAAGTTTGGGAATTAAATCCCACAGCAGGTGGGAGAAAAGTAGAGAAAGTCCCTTTGTTTCCAACCATTTTTAAAAGAAACCATCAGCGCCAGCACATCTACCTGTTTCCCTGAATGGAAAAAAAGAGACTGCAATGCAGAGGAAGAAGATCAGAGAGAGGCTAACTAGACACAAAAGACCAGTCCACCAATCCATTTGGCAGCAGGGGGTCTCAGCTTATCTGCTCTTTGGAAAGACCAAGATTAATTGGTGTTGGATGCATTTGCAGCAGGTGCCTGCATGAACATTTGGAGACATGCAGAGAGGGTTTGGTGGTGAAGCGATGGATCCTGGGAGGATGTCAGCACATTTTTTGATGGAAAATTGGGACACTCTACTTTAAGGCCATACTGTAGACATTATTTTATGCTTTTATGCAAATTTCCCCTAATATAATCATATTCTATATGGCCATTAACTAGGAGTTCCTTCTCAAAACGCCCTAGTACATAAATTGTGATTCTACTATGTTTTGCTCAATGTGGTCACTCTTAATATTTTCCATTAGGACACAACCAATGCCATTAATGAAACATATATTCAGGAGGTGGCTCAGACAAAGAACCCCTTACCCTGGTGATAAATTAATGAAACACTAATCAGCTAGCTAGGTTTAATAGAGCATGAAAAATGATAAGTGATAGAGCTGTGCATCTTCACTAGTCTAGCCGTTCGATTTTATTACAATTATTAAGTTAACAATTCAATTCAATGTGATTTCACCATGCAAAGCCATGAGTAGTTTCCTTGAATTTCTGTATTATTGCACTAGGCTACTTTTTAGAGTCAGATAAATATGAACACTTTTATTGATTAGAAATGGCTTTTGAGATCAACTGCAGCAAAAATTTGTGTAAACCAGAATAAAAACACTTCATAGGTCTCATCTTCATATATTTGTATTTTCTTAGTCAGAAAAAAACTTACACTGCAGTCAGCGACTGCAAGATTAAACAGTTATTGTCTCTGCATCCCCATCTTTGTCTGGATCATGATGCATGGGTTTAAAGATTGTTTTTGACACCCCTTAAGAAGTTTTGTGTTTTGTTAAATGAAAATATACCAAATGTGTTGAGGGTTGTTAAGGGAGAGGAATTACTTTTGTGGTGCTGCTGCTTCTTCAGGGCTATTCCTGTCAAAGCATACTAATCCTCAGATTCCTTTGGGGACATGCATATTTTTGTTCCTATTTTAATATTTCCATCATCAATCAATATGACATGAAACTTACTAATAATGTTTTTTTCGTTTACATTTTTTTAAATTGAAATTCATCTGTTACAAAGTGTTTGTGGTGCTCGAAAAATTAACAGATATAATAATAAGTCAATCATTAAATCCAAAGACAGCCATATTTAAACCTACTCTTTTAATCACCCTGCAGCATAACACTTTTAAAGTCTTATGAAATATGTTTTAATTATAGTTTAGGCTTCAGAGTTTTACTTATTGTATTTTTCTGCAGGCATTCCCACCTTCTCATTTAGGACCTAGCCTAACATGATGAATAAAGCAGCACATCAAAAAATAATATATAGGGTGCTAGACGTAAAAACAGTTGCAGAAAGAGAAAGAAAGTCTGCACGCCAGAAGCTGCTCCAAAGTCAATTAAATGAAGATTTTCACCACAGACAACATGTTACGGGTCCTATCCCGTTATCAGACATGCTACTGGTGAAGGGTTAGGACCTGAACATCACATAACCTTCATTAAATTGAGTTGAGAGTAGCTTCTGGTGTGAAGACCTATTTTCTAATTTTCATACCAAGGACAAAAACATGCAGTTCTCCTGGTGACCAATATGAATCTATTTAGGGATTGATTTCTTTAAGAAGCACAAAACATAAAAATGCACCTGAATCAGTTTTGTTAAAATCAGTGACTTATCCCAGACTGTGTTCATGCATAAAAGACTTGTCTTCGTTTATTTTGTAAAAACTGACTTATAAAGGGTATTTTTTTTTTTTATGAACACGCATTTTTTATTTATCTGAACAGAATGAAGTGTGTGAAAATGTTGAGGCTGTGAAAGAAGAAAACAATATCCATACACAATATTTTATGACTATTTTCTGAAACTTCTACTTTTAGGACCAATGTGAGGAGTGCAACATTTTTTAGGCTGACTAAACAAATACAAATATAAATGCAAAAAAAAAAAACATATAAAAAGATTAAGGAATACTGCTGATTATGTCTGATATTGACACTGTGTCTACCACCTAAAACAAATTCTTTTAGCATTTTGTAACAGATTTTATTTGAGTGTTTTTTCCCTTAAAAATGATCTGTGATATACTGTAGCCTAACTGGTATATAAAGGGTTTGTGTAAAATTAGGATTTGTTTTTTTAATTATTGTTTATGAACAGGTTTGAAATAAAAAGAGGCTTTTTGGGGACATCTCTCAGTTAAGAGCATATTGTCTATAGAATATGGTGATGCAGAATTATGAACTAATAGGTTCTAAATAATAACTAACAAGCGACCAGCCTGCTAGCATATAGCTCACTCAGTGACAACTGATTAATGGTTAATTCTGTGACAGTAAAATAAAATGTTAGCAGTAAAAGCAGCCTCATCCAGCTGTTACTGCTGCCTATGTTCACTAATCAGAACTAACGCCTGAAATGAACTGCTGAGCTTAATTTCATTACTTTTTTTATATACAGCTTTAGGGGCAAGAGGACCAGCTTTTAAGGCACCCCAATGTATCAGCACAGATGCATATTATACGTATGAAAATGTGTTTACTATCCAGCATAGTAATATTAATGTACACTTGGACTTGTATGAGCCTGAATGAACGCCTGAATAACCAATAAAAACTCATTCTCCTTTCAGGTCTAGTATTGTGCTCTGACTTGGGAAAATATCTGCAGTTTTAGTTGCTATATGCTGCACTGAACAGAATCAAAAGCATTCTGTTTGGATTCAAGGCAAAGAGCAATGAAGCACT
Source organism: Cetoscarus ocellatus (assembly GCA_037902135.1). Classification (NCBI taxonomy): domain Eukaryota; kingdom Metazoa; phylum Chordata; class Actinopteri; order Labriformes; family Labridae; genus Cetoscarus; species Cetoscarus ocellatus. The sequence goes on from JBAMNC010001016.1 coordinate 1,953,347, forward strand.
AGTTACCTTACTAAATGTCATTTGATGGATTATTGACAAATCAGAATTCACTAAACTCTCAATAACTGGTTTTCGCTGCTTTTGGGGAGCAAAAATAAGCTTTAAACACAGCAGTCCAGACTAATCTCCTTCAACCAGACCACTGGAACAAAATCCTTATCTGGCCTTTGTTTTACAACGCAGACAGGAAAGGCTTTCTCAGGGAGGTTTGCAAATTTGCAAAGTGATAACTTGGAAGTCAAACTTAATGAGCCTCAACTTTTGCAAAAGTCACGGATACAATCAGAGACACGTGTCACTGACTTTGACTTTAACATTGCAGGTTTAAGACTCAACCAGAGCCTGAGGTTTGGTGTCAGGACCACAACACAAGGTTGAGAAAGATGGAATCCAAAAACAACAGGCAATGATGTCAAGTCGTGGTTAATCTAAATGCTCTCATTGTTTGAGCACCTAAACATTACCACTGTTAACTCAACATGAAACAGACTGACCAGTTAGCCTCTTGATTCAGTCCTTCTGTCTGTACTTTGATGCTTCATGCTGTCAAACTTGCTTTAGTTGTTTAGTTACTATCAGGTTTAAAGTGGTCATAAAGGTCTCATGATGCAAAACCGGGCAGCATAAAAAAGACTCAGCCCTGTGTAAAAACAAACAAATGTGGATAAAGAAAATTAGTGGGCCTTAAAAATAGAGCAGACAAAACGGCAGCTCAAATTCTGGCACTTTAATTTAAGACAAACCAAACACTCCTTGTGTCATCAGTTTGAGTCTGCCATTATGATGAAAGAAACACAACTCGTTGTGTAGTCGCTCCTCTCCTCCACATCCCCACTCCCCATCTACCTCCCTGCAGATTTCCCACCGAGTCTGGTCGCCCTGCAGCTGCTTCCAATTCTGAACCAGAGAAAGGAGCCAGCAGGAACATTACAGAACCGTATTACAGCCTGTGTTACATCTGTAAGGGAGAAATTAAAGCCTCCCGCGCATCTGGCTGCTTAGAGATGGGGCTCTGGCATGTGTGATAGTGGAAGAGGAGGAGGAGGAGGAAGGTGGGGGGCGACAGGAAAAGTTTGTGGCTCAGGTTGCAGCAGGCGAACAGCCCAGACTGTGTGATTGCTGGTGATGAACACCCGTTGGGTGCTGGATCTACAGAGGAGCAGCTGTGGTGTAGTTTCAGCTGATTCACCAGGAGGCCGAGGGGAGGAGGAGCAGAGGGACGTTTGACAACACTGCCATCTAGAGTTCAGAGTGAATTATCACAACCAGGCATCTGCAGACTAATACAGTGCAGCTGGAAAAGTTGTTTGTTTTTAGTTAAAAAGATAAAAACACGGGTTTAAACTTAATGTCGCACATACTTCTTATTGTATTTCTTTGGTCTGAGTCAAACTGTGAAATTGTTATGTACTGTACACATTTCAGAGAAAATTTAGACTTTATTAAGCTGTCATTGTCAATATGTCTTTTCTTATTTGGGCAGCAGAGGTGCAGCTGGAGCAAGTGTGGACGTCTTCAGATGGAAAATGAGCCTATAACAGGAACATGTAAGTGTTTCAAAAATGCGCTCTGTTAAAAAACCCTCAAAATCTCAATTTTGTATACCATCTAGTTCCCTGAATTCGTCAAACCATCTCTGTCATGGTCCTAAGGGTATGCTATTTCCACTATTTCCCAAGGACCTGTCATGATGCTATGCTCTGGTATGCTCTACGATGAGGTGGTGTATGTTAAGACTCTGAAATTGCTTTTGTTTCTGGTTAAATGCTAAAATAAACATGAGTTTTAGGTATTGTAATTCAACAGGTCATGAGTTGTTCAAATTTATTTTGTGCAAGGGGTGGAAAAAATAAGATATTTCTCTTCTCTTTGCTTCTTACTGTGCATGTAATGGGATAAGAATGTGAATAATTTTCTTTACTATATGAAAACTCTTAACCAAAAAAAATGGAATACGCTATTAAATCTGCTGTAAGTCTTCTTTGGCAATGAAAATTTGTTAACACCACACCACATCCAGCATCCAGACCATCAGCACTGGTGCCCCCCAGGGGTGTGTCCTCTCCCCACTGCTCTTCTCCCTCTACACCAATGACTGCACCTCAGGGGACCCATCTGTGAAGCTCCTGAAGTTTGCAGACGACACAACTGTCATAGGACTGATCCGGGACGGGGACGAGTCTGCATACAGACAGGAAGTAGAACAGCTGATCCTCTGGTGTGGTCAGAATCACCTGGAGCTGAACCCGCTCAAGACTGTGGAGATGACAGTGGACTTCAGGAGGTCCCCCCCGACTCTCCCCCCACTCATCATCAATGATAGCACTGTGTCTACTGTGGACACATTCAGGTTTCTGGGATCCACAATCTCACAGGACCTGAAGTGGACCCCCCACATAGACACCGTCCGTAAAAAGGCACAGCAGAGGCTGTACTTCCTGCGACAGCTCAGGAAGTTCGGCCTGCCCCAGGAGCTGCTGGTCAACTTCTACACAGCCATCATCCAGTCTGTCCTCTGCACGTCCATCACGGTCTGGTTTGGATCTGCAACCAGGCAGGACAGACACAGACTGCAGAGGACAATCAGGTCTGCAGAAAAAATCATCGGGACCAATCTGCCCTCCATCCAGGACTTGTTCCGGTCCAGAATCAGGAGACGGGCAGGTAACATCTCTGCAGACCCTCACATCCTGGACACAAACTGTTTAGACTCCTCCCCTCAGGTAAGCGATACAGAGCACTGTACGCTAAAACCACCAGGCATAAGAACAGTTTCTTCCCCCAGGCTGTCGCCATACCGAACTCATAACTGCAAATTGCCTGTCTATTGTCCATATCATCATTGCACATATCATCATCCCACTTATATGCAGCTGTGCACCTTGTTTCTCTTCTTATTATCTTTTTTTATCTTGCACATTTTACATATTGTACATACTCTATTTTATCTTTATTCTCACCTTAAGTTAATTTTTAAACTTCTTGTTTATAATATAGGATGTACACTGTGTGTACCTATTTCTTCTTTTATTTTTGTACTTGGAGAGTGAAGTGAACCGGTGACAAATTCCTTGTATGTCTAACATACGTGGCCAATAAAGCTGATTCTGATTCTGATTCTGATTCTAACAGCAATTTCAGCAGCATTTGTAAAATCTGGTCAGTATATAAAATGATGTCTATTAGTATGTGAGAAACCATTGAGCAACTTTGAAATCGTAGTGAGAAGACAATGAACAGATATAAATACTGAGTGACTGTGATGGAAATCAATCTGTATGAAAAAGGTAGAGGTGCAGCACTTAAATGTACAAATAAGGAGTCTGTGCAGTGACTAGATGGGTTAAGAATTTGTTGTAGCCTATTGCAGTGACAAAGTCATTCAATCAATCATGAATGTTTATTGGGACAGTGATTGGCACAAGAAAGATTAAACCTAAGGCAGCAGTACGGCTTATATTGCTCTTTTATTCTTGTCTGTTCAAGGTAAAAACACATGATGTACTTTTCAATCCTTGTTTTCTTTAATTTTAGTTGTAATGTTTTAATGTATATTTTATGTGATCATTTTTTTTTATTTTGACCATTGCTCATGTATTTGTTGTTGAGTTTTAAGCGTGTCAGAAGCTTGCCTGGATAACGCTAATGTAGGTTAGCTCAGGCTACTTAACAATTTCCTGACGCACCAGACTGACTGTTTCACATATCCCGGGGATATACTTTACATCCATGTGGACAGAATCATCTGGAAAGTGATTGGCTAGTGCTGAAACTTTTAAAATCTGGACTGTGGTTCCAAAAATTTTGGCTGTCACATCCATTTTAACTTTTTGCTTTCAGCACAACTAACCCACATCTTATTTGTCGTTAAATGGACACTGAGAAGCCTGGTCGTTTTCTGACCAGGAACAATTGTTTCAGTTTTTGTAAGACAGATCTGGATGATCCAGCTGCTTTGCAAGCTTGACATTATGTTAAAAGATTAATTTAAAGGAATGACAGAGTGAATGTCTCAGTTGAATGTTAAACATTCATCTGTGTCTGAATGGTTTGATTTTTTACCGAAACATAAGTGATACAATTTTTGATCAGAGATTCATTTCAGACTTTTTTGGTTAAAGTGGTCACAATAATGACAGAGAGTTCAATAAAATAACATTTTTCTTTATGCCCACATAAGTTCTTAAATGCATTAATTACTTTATTCTTTGCAGTCATTAATGCAGAGATGAAGCTCAGTCCTGTAGGTCTTGTTTGCTGTTTGTGGACTTATAATCCTCACCTTCATGTTTATTAACCCTGGCTCGTGTCCTCATCTAACTTATTACACGCTCTCTGTATTTACAGCCATTACCTCAGCAACATCCTGTCGTCCCTGCTGGAGGACAGCCCGCTGCTGTGCCACCTTCTCATACTCCGTCATCAAATGTTCCAGCTCTTTCTGCAGCTCCTCTGTGTCACACAGAATCTCATCCTGCAGCAGCGAGAGACAGTGATGAATATGGACAGGGTTATGCATCAGGCCTGCCTGTCAGTGTGAAAACTGAAGTGAAATTGATGAGGAGTGCAATGGAGCATCTATGAGAAAAGCCAATATAAGAAGGTGACACAGATGGAGAAACACTCAGCGGACACACCCAGCAGCATCAGTGACACCCTACCCTCTCTCTGCGCAGTCTTTCCACCACTGCATCCAGACTGTAGTCAGGCGGAGATACCGTGGATTTGATGTGTGGGGAGGCTTGTCTGCTGTTCAGCTTCTCCTCTAGATCAGTAATCTGACACTCAAGAGATTCATTCTCCTCCTCAAAACAGTGGGCCTAAAAGTGAAAAAAATCCACATGAATTACACTGATTTTTAAACATTCAGTGATTTATTTTCTATGAAAAGTAGCATGGCAAAGAGAAGGGACAGAAACGTACAACTAGTTCACACAGACAAAATACAGCCAGTGGTCCAGAGCGAGCACCCAAACTGCTGTATCTCAGTCTGACCCACAGTGTCCTCATAAAATGCAGATAAATGGGTGACTGTCTCAATGATCTTATTAGGCTAAATTACAGGAATATCATGAGGTATTACTTTTCATGGTGCTATACATTTATACTCTACATTTTCAATCATTTCCAGAGTCTTGTCAAAACTAACTTGTAAAATAAAAGATAAGTGTTTGTGCTGTATGGATGGATAGTTAATATTAACCTCATATTTTCCTTATTTGGACCTGCAGCTCTGTTTTGCATTTGGGTACAAAGTCACAAAAAGACATTAAAAAAAGGAAAAAGACTGCAAGTTTGGTCAACTGAAATTATATTTCATGAACATGGGCATATATGTCTTATAGTTAGTGTCTGTAACACTTATCATTCTTGAATTTTTTGGTGCAAGTCTGTCTTCCAACAGTGAAACTTGTGTTTCAACCATTGTGACAGTCCATATTCACAATGTGATGCAACGTGTTATTTGGAATCCTGTGCAGCAGTGTATCTAAGATAATTGGCATATTTCAAGTAAATTTAAAACTTCACAATATAAACGAAGTGTGACTAGTGTCACAGTTTTATAAATTCAACCATGAAAATAACAAGTTTACATCGTCTGACCAAGAATCTTTTTTTTTCCTTCTTCTTCTTCATTCAACATGGATTGGGTCCCCTGTGTTGACAAATACCACACTGTAAGCCAGTCTGTCAACTGTCCCTCAATCAAGAGGTTTAAGCTGACTTGTTCTTTATGTTTTGGCTCAGCCGCCTGGTTTTTGGCTCTCAGCTCATATTTTCAAAATCAGTATGACCACCTGGATAAAATATTGCCCATAGCTGAACTAGGAGCAGTTTTTTCTCACCATTTCAATAAGTTTGACCAGGCGATCATTTAGGGCAGCGATGACGTTGCGATCCTGGGTAAACCGGCTCAGACCCTCCTTGTTGAGCTCTTTTGCAGCCAAGAAATCGAGCTCGTTACAGCCACATCTGTCAGCAGCTGGAGCCCTACGAAGAGGACAAGACACAAAATACAACTACTTAATCTAGAGACAAAGGAAGCCCCCAGTTTGAGAGTTTTTTCTCACCAGAAGTCCATGGTATAGAAAAGTTGTTCTCAGCTGGAGGGTTAAGACTGCTGTCAGTGTGTCACAAATGTGAAATGTGCACCTGGAAAAATTCAACTGTGGCAAAAAGTCCATGATGTACAAAAGCCCTGAGCAGAAATACATACTTGATCTTACTCAATTTTGCTGTGGTGGAGTGAATTTTGCTTGTTTTCTAAGATCTCAACTATTTTTTTGTGCTATCACAGAAAAACACCTGGATTTTTGATCACTATTGAAATGGTAAATGAACTTGAGCTTACAAAGCACCTTTCTAGCCTCTTTGACTACACCAAGTAGCTTTGCACCTCAGGTCACTCCTACACATTCACTCACTGATGGTTGGAGTCTCTATGTTAGCTTTTTATTTATAATAACTAACACATTCAAGAGCTTTCATATCCATTTACATGCTGCTGATGCAGCAGTGGCAGTAACATGGGGTTTAATGTCTTGCCCAAGGACACATCACTATATGACAGCCGGAGCTGGGCTCAAACCTTGAGTTATAAAAGTATTTTTTCTTCAGGTATATATAAAATAAATAAGTACATACAAATATATACAAATACTAAACAAGCACAGCCAGTTCAGTGGCAAATCAACATATGCCACATCACACAGTTTCTTTTATTAACAGTGAAGTGCTCAATGTTAACACATACATGAAAAAATGAACATGCTGACATTTACATGACTCAAACATGGAATACCTACCTGTAAAAAGCATTACTGAACAAAAATGTTCTTTATATGAAGTTTTTTCATCATTATTTTTCTGAGTTAGGGGTGTGGGGGATGTGTTAGACAGGCCATGAAGAGTGTAATTTAAATGAAAAACATCACAGTGTACTGTGTATAAAATGGGTACTTTAGGTATTTCAAATAAACTACCTTATAGTTGTTTTGCATATTTCTCTGTGGTTCAACTGTGAATATTTTTACTTGCCCGGGAATCTTTTTTTCCCCCCAAATCAACTCAACACACACATCAAGTTTATCAATACAAACAGATCTTGTTCAAAAATGTTTAAATATATCTCATAAACTACATTTTCCAGCCAGACCGCACAATGATCAAGCATGATATGGGACATCTCAGCCCTCTTTGTTATGCTAAATTAAACAGTTTGCCATTATTTACTGTTTCCCATGAGAGTAAAAACAGTTGTTACTGCGCTGTTCAGAAATTTGATTTCATTCTAAGGTCTACTTTCTTGAATTAGAGAAAACTTCTCCCTAGAATGAAAATCTAAAAATCAGTTAAGTGAAACACAAACTCTTTATCTCATCCACACTAACCTGATGGGGGCTCGGTACTCCCCTGCACATCCAAATCCTCCGTCTCGACCCCCGTTTTCCTCCTCAAACAGCCTGCGGTAGGACGACACTCTGAGCATGGCCATGACTGGGGATGGGTTCTGACTGCGCAACAGGGAAAAGGTGGCAGCAGGTCGAATGAGGAGGTTTTATATTCACAAGGATTCAGAATGTGGCACTCGGGTGAAAACAGATCATCATGACTAATTATAGTGTGAACATCAGCATGTAATGATTTCATATGTGCCTGCTGAGTGACTCCAAAAATTCTGTGTATCATTGTTGTAATGCTTCAGCACCTGCATTAAGAGGGCAGGAAACAAACAATATGACATTTGTTTGAGGGTTTTTCTTTTAACAACAAATGCCTGTTGTCTTTACAACTTATGTCTCAAGATTGCTTTGAGGGACAACTTTTCAAAATATTAAACTGAAATGTCCAGTCGAACTCAAGGATGAACCCCTCAGATTTGGAGGCCTCATGTTTATGTTGTGAATGCAAAACCTCTGGAACATTAAACAGGATTTTCTTCAAGCCTAACAGGAATGTAAACTCTGACTCAAGGGTGAACAGATTAGATTTGAAAGGTCATAGATTTAAGATAAGTTACTGTTTATTCCTTGCTTTTGAATGCAAATTCTCGGCAACAGTTAATGGGATTCTCTTCAAACTTTTCACCAATGTTAACTCTGACTGATGAATCTAATAGATTTTGGAGGTCATACATTTAAATTCAAGGTCACTGGGCCACATGTTCATGTGCTTTTTTTTAACTTTAATTGGACATTGGACAATTTGGTCAGTTCCAACTCAAGGATAAAGTGATAGCATTTTAGAGGTCACAGGTCAAAGTCTTTGTGTTTCATATTCATTCTTGGCTGTGTGGGTGGGATGTCGATGTTCAGATTGGAGTCGCTCATCCATCATTTGGAAGGTTGAGGGTTCAAGCTCAGCTCCAGCTATGATGTGGATGTGTCCTTGGGCAAGACAACTGACTCCAAATCGCTCCCACTGCTGCATCAGTAATGTGTCAATGGTGTTAAAGAGATCGAGTGTGACGAGCTAATAAAATAATAAAAGAGCACATAGAAAGTGTTTGAGAATAGGCAGAACCTTTCGAATCATAACCAGACGGTGATTGGACGATTGTTCTGTCAATCACATACATTACAGACCATTCAGATAATATAGAAGGATGATGCTAATGTGGCAGAGTAAAGGACAAATCGTAAGCCACTTTGTAAAAAATAACTCAAGACAAACACGAAGGAAGTTGAGTGAAAATACTCTTCCTTTAGAGCAGTTTGTAGTGTAATTATTTTTGTTTTTCATTTAATAAATAAATGTGGTTCAGATCTGATAAAATTGCAATTGAAGCTGTTAGCATCTATGCTAATCTCTGTCCGAGTATGTACTTCCTGCTGTCTTGCTCAAAGCTCCATCTCTTCCTGCTCTCAAGGACACTGATTGGGCCGTCCCACTTTGAGCCACTCACAATCATTGTAGACTGGAGCTTGGCAAGATGAATCTGTCTAATAACAGACTTAATAAACCAGGCTGATCCATCTGCACAGCAAGGTTAGAAAAAACCTCCAGGAATAAAAAATGGAGCATATGCAGAAGTGTTGACAACTGTAGCTCCTTGAGTGAGATTCAGATTTACACACCAACAAAACCCAGCCTCTCTTCTTGAGCCATTACTGGGCTTTTCAGAGTCTGGCTATTACATATCTGACGGACGCATTAGATGTACACATAATCCCTTAGCGGGGGGAGGGGGGGGTTCTGAATGGGAAGAGCAAAACAGATTTATACAGTTTTATTTCTGTTAAAATAAATTAAAAAGCACCAGAAAAGAATCTGAAGGATGAAAACAGGTGTGAATGTTTCTTTGTGTACCTTTAAACGTACCATAACTTCATGAACGGATGGTGACAAAACTAAAAACAGGAGTACAAAAACATCAGCTGGTACAGTAGCCAAAGACAACATTTACAATATGAGTATCGATTACATTGATTTTGTGTTTGACATGTTGACGTAGATGTTTCTGAAAACTAAGACCAACAAATGTCTCTCACTGATTAGAATGATAATTAAATTTACCATCTGTGCAAGAAAAACTGCTTTCATAAGTGCCATGATTGTCAGTGTTGTGATTTCATCTCCAAATCCTCTGAATTTACTTTCATCAGTTTCCTGTAGAAGATACCGTGGAGCAATGTCAGGAATGTGAATATCTTTGTCCACACAGACACCCGAAGCCTAAATCTGGTGGGTAAATAAAAGAGGAAATAGTTTGTAATATTGACGGCACTGAAGTTCCTTGTTTAAATAACCACATTATGCAACAGTGATGTCAGAAACACATCCACTGATGAGAAAGGTGCACAAAGACGAGTGGTATCCTGCAGAGTAATGAGCCATTAAATCTTGCTAAACCTGCATCAGGCAAACGCTGCATCACTTAAAATAAGAGCGTTACTCATCTGCATTTAAAATGAGGAACACGGTGGCTGTCACAGCAGCACGAAGGCCTAAAATAAAGAATAATAAGCATAACGATGAGGCAACAGAACGAAAAAGACAAGTAAACAAACAGACGTTCACGGTACCACCTTCATGACAAACAGCAGACACCATCACATGATTTGACCACCATACCAACAGGGGAAACAATCACTATTTACACAATTTAAGACATCGAGAATCCACAGAGGGTGACACTTCACTCCACCCTGGTGGAGCAGGAAGTTAGTGTGTTAACACACGTTTCGTAACGAAAGAGGAAACTTGCAAAACAAAACAAAATAAAAGGCTCAAGGCTGAAGTTACACAAAAATACACAGCAAACCTTCATGACAGAAGACTTTTCAATGACAGCAGAAAATAACAAGTGATCATGACTCCCAGTAAAAAAATTAAAACTGATGCAGAACTAAAAAAGCTGACTGTAGAAGGAAACAAAAACAGTTCAGATGGTGACAGAGATATAAATAACAATTAAAATATAGTGGATATGGTAACAGATATTACAACATTGACTCCTCAGTTACAGTTCTGCAAAACAGAGGATTGTCATACTTATCTTAAGCTTAAACATTCCTATATAGATCTCCTTAATTATCCCATTTGAAACTATTTAATGTTTAATTAGTATCCTAGTATTCAGTCTACTTCTTCAAACTGTCCTTTTTCTTTAGTGTAATCAAGACTTTTGCTTATTGTCTACAGAAACATAGTGTTCTTACATTCACACTCACTGTCCAGGGTTTGTTTTGGCATGAGCACTGACATTATGAGGGGTCAGCAGAAGACTGGAGGCCTTCAGGTCATCAAAGTGCAGCCGTGGCAGCTCAAACCTCTCCCAAATGCTTTCTGAATGCCATGAGACGTCAATCTGTAAATAAACTGAGGTTCTGACACTTGGTAAAAGAATCACAGCTCTAATGTAAGCCTTCCTCTAATGTGAGAGTTTGTGAAAGGTATGGTGCAAAAGAAGCTGCACTGGTCTCCAGACCATGACAGAATACCGAGTGGACCATGTCACACAGTGTCCAAAAGGTCCAGGTCAGTTTTTCTGTCAGTAAGTTGTGCCAGATTAGTCCTCGTCTCCTGCCATGAGGAACCCCAGGATGAAGTCGATGGCTTTCTGTCGGTCGTGTGGTGTCTGTCTGGCCATCAGGTTGGGAGGCGGTCGGATAAGGAGGCTGGCAAAGAGGGTAGCTGGAATACAAGATGAGGACACAAAGTCAGAAAAAAAAAAAACGATTGTTGTTGTAGCTACCTCTTTAAAAACGCTCTTCAATGGATCTTGCTTTGATGGCCAGCCTGAACATTAACAACACTGTTAAAATAAAGATGATGTTAATATCCCTGACAGAAAGAAAGTCCAAAATCAAGTCCTTTAAACACTGTGTTCTAAAATGCTGGTCTGAGAAAGACCCCATTCATTCTGTTGTTTAAGCCCCTGTGACGCTTCACCTCCACCATTAACACTGCAAAGATGGAATAAGGGAGGGGGGATAAGATCGAGCTGTAAAAAATGACAGAGCTTCCTTGTAGCGCTTTTGCTTACACGCACCGTGAAAAGGACTTGTGATTTATAGAGATGGGTTGTTCAGGTCATTTGGAGACTCCCCCACAAAGACCTGTACAAGGCCTTTCTTCATTTATCTAAAATCAATCATGGTATGAACCCAAAAGATTTTAAGACTTATTGATGATCTTTTTAGGAAAAGAAACTTCATGATCTTCAGTTTGATTTTTTATCAAATGAGATAGGGCACTGTCATATTTACCTGAAATTTTTGACAATTACCCAGTACTGAGTGACCAGGACTTCAACTTAATTCATTCCAACTGATTTTGTCATGAAGCCCCTCCCAACATCAGACAGGCCTAAAGTAACTGCCTGCCTTTGCCTGATGGTAAAACCACCCATGTATATATAAACCCCAAGAGGACAAACATCCACAAAGTGTATTTTGTTCCTTCAGTGCAGTACTTGTGATTTTTCCCCAACATCTTTACTTATTTATCCTATTATCATAAGATAGCAAAGCTGGTTTCACTTGATCAGTTGTTTATTTCCTGACATTTCCAGTAAACAATTACCGTAGTCACAGAAAAAAAGGGTAACATAAAATGCATGTTTGTCCTCTCAGGGCTTCTGTTTTAATCAAACTGCAACACTTTTCTATTCAATTAAATTCAATGGTTGATATAATTTTTTAAATGAATCACCATTTCTCATTAAGAAGGCACTGTTTGGATCTGAGTCTAAACAAGTCGAGAAGCTCTGCTTTTTAAACAAGATACAATATGTAGGCCCGAATGTTTTCACACATAAACTACTCACATTTTTACTTGGTTCAAAATATCATTCAATTTAATTTGTTGTTTGTGTCTATACAAGCTTTCAGAGATATTTAACAAGTTTTGGTTCAGGGCTTAATTTACATTCTGGCTGCACGGAGGAATACGCGACGTGAGTTGGTTAGTTCCAGATCAACTTTATTTTCCCGCAAAGTTAATGCACTCAAAAAAAAATTCTAGGTAGCGTACTCTTAAACTGTGGTATTATTTTTTGATGGGAGTTCTTGTAGGGGGAGAAAATACCCTTTGTGCTTGGTACAGTCCTTCCCTGTTTGCGGCTAGTTCTGCGTAACAGACTCTTACAGACTGTGGCTTACTGAGGGATAGGAGAGAACGTTCTACTGCATCTAATGTACTTAGTGGCTATATGGAGCTCATACAACCCCACTTCAAAAAAACTGAACTATCCCTTTACGTAAAATCTGAGCAGCCATTAGCCAGTGGGCTACTTCTTAGCAAGCCTGTCAGAAGTTTTATGTCCTTTTCTTTTAAAAGTACTGTAAACAATATTTTAGCTGTTGTGGAAGCTCTTGAAAACAGACTAACTTTGTCACCCTGATCATTAATCACAGAAAGTACCTCTGTGCAACCCCAACCCAGAGAAAAAACACGAGGGCAAAGAGCAGATTAATGCTGTGAGAAGCTAGATTACAATGGGCAGTGTCAAACAGACTTTTCCTGGCCTTTATTTTAAATACTGTGTAAACTTGAGCAGAGACTTACTGCCTTTAATAAATCATCTCTCCAGAACATTGACAAAGATTAACTGCTGACAGTAATCCCAATAAAGTAGAACAATCAAGTCACTGAAAAAAAAAAATCACTGAAACCTTACCGAAGAAGGATTTCTTATTATTCACGATTAAAACAGTAAAATAAATAAATCAAACTTTGTAAGCATTTATCTTGGGGGTGTGAGGAGAGGGATTCTCAAACATAGTTGTAAACATCACTTAAGTGACATTCTGGTAAAGACTGTGCACATTTTGGTTATCTAAATACTGGCAGGGGTGATGTGCAGGAGTCCTACGATCCTAAAACTTTATTTTCCGGGGATTATCGTGGGAGGTAAAAATGAAATTGATTCAGGTTGATTCCCCCAGAGTCACAAAGATCAAACCAGCTGTTTAATAAGCTATAACGCATGATGGGTTTATAGACAGTGTCTATTTGTGTCTTACCTATGAGGCTGGCAGTTAGATTGTTGTTGTGTGAGTGCTTGAGAAGTTCCTTCAAAAAGGCCATCAAGTAGCGAAACACGTTGCGGTGAGCTCGGGGCAACTGGGAAATTAACTGTAAATTTCAGAAAAGGGTAAAGGTTAGTTACACAAATTGTTATTTGCTGCAAATTGAATTTCTAAAGTTATTCTGCGCTATAGCAGTTTTTCTGTAGCTTCTCAAACTCCAGCGGCTGTACCTGTTTGCAGAGGCGGCTGTCATGAGCGCAGTCGAGGCACCGTTGGTAGAGTTCATAACAAACCACTGGCTCTGGCAAAGCTTCCAGGAAGATCAGCAGAGCTTCCGCTACAGAGTGGTTACAGCCCACTGCATGAACAGTTAAAGAAGACAAAACACAAACAACGTGATTAGAGTGTGACTATTGTTTATCTGACCAATTTTTGCTATCATTGATCATTTTTAGGTCTCTCTCTGCAAATATCTGAATGGTAAGCAAGCTAAAAGAGGTTCAGGCACCAACTACCTCATAATTAATATTGTCATGAATATATTCATCATTATGCTACCAACAAATGCCCCAGTGAAAGCAGTTTATTATATCAGTAATAGTATTTGTTTTAATGAGATCTTCGTTTGCTAGATTTAAATCAAAAACAAGAGTACCAATAGAGTCTGGGATGCTAGTGTCCAAACAGTCAATGATGCTCTGCAGCTCCTCCTGTAGGCCTGGAGTCTGGAACAAGTCCTCCTGAGAGAATAAAAACAAGTACAGAGTTTTTATGGAAGTCCCCAGAAATTTTATGAGTATCACTTTGCATTAGAGCAAGTATCATAGCACAGAAGCTTACTGAACAGGTTAAGGAAACAACTGTAAACATCTGGCTAATTCAAAGAGTTGTTTCTGGCATTTATGCCTCTGTGGCTTCATCCCCAACAGCACATCCACAGACTTAACACACCTTCACGGTAAGTTCATGAGAGCATTGTGCCAGTCCACTGTGACATCCTCAAGTCCATTAAGGGCTTTCTGTAAGTCTGCAGATCTTACCCAGAGTTCATTGCAAAAACTGATGATGTAAAGGACATGATTTTCGAGTCCCTTTGCTGAACTTACACAAATGCCTGTAAACTGAGGCAGCATTCTGTTTAAAGCAAATATATTAAGAATTAATATAAGGGTGGACATGATGGGAAAATTAAAATTGCTAGAATTTTTATGATGCAGTTGTTTGTAGTCCTTTAAAAAGATAAACTGTATTTTTGATTCTTATGCACAAAACATCAGTAATCATGATTGTTAAATCTTTTTCTATGGCAGGGATCAGCAAATGGTGGCCCCCAGGCCAAACCTGGTTCACCAGTAATAATTTCTGGCCCACGCAATGATCTGGAAAACAACTTTTATATTTGTATTTACTCATTTTTCTTAAACAAAACTTTGACGATCAGTAACAGACCAACGTAAATGTCTCAGGCACAACATCGCTGCAGACAGCTGACACCTTCTCCTTTAGCAACTCAGTGCAAACCCCCACCTCTGAGTAATGCCAGTGAGCGAGACAGAGACTTCTATTTCTGCAGATTAAGGATGATTTTTTAAGTTATGAATCTGAACTGATTAACCAAAGTGCTTTTGTGGTGAGAGTTTTAAGGCAGATGTGATGAGGGTCAAAAAACACGAATAAACCAAAAATGTGCAGCTCAATGCTGGAGAAGTTTCCAAACAGACAGGACTTTACTCAAATGAAATATCAACGAAACAAAACACACACACACACATACAGAGCCATAATGCTGCAGTGAGCCACAGAGCGGAACAGGTGAAAAAGAGATGAAAACTTTGTTTTGTCATCTGTACTGATGTTTCTTAGTTTATTTGAGAGCAGATTAGACCGGAGCAGATTGTTCACTGTCCCATACAAACATGGGAGTGCGTAAATGTGCATGGATGAGGCAGACGGCAGTGGATCATCAGTGATCTGTTAATTATAAAAAGCTCAGGAACACGTCTGTATGAAACTTTGCTGTGAAGTGTTTATGTTATTTTATGGAGAGCTATTAAAAGCTGCTTTTAGCATGATTTTTTCTTAATATTTCAATAAATTAATAAAAATGTTTACCTTCTGTGTCCTGAAAACGCTTATTCCTGCCTGATAAATCCTATTAAAGACGCTGATGCAGTGTTATAAACAGTTATAGATACAAACAGCGTAAAGACTTATGATTCATGTATTTTTGTCTCTTATTCTGTGCATAATAGAGACACCAACTCTTTATGTTAGGAAAACAAGGGGAGGAACTCTTTAGTAATCATCTCTATATGTTAACCTCTGATTATGTTCTGGTCCGCCATAAAGTGACATTGAAAAATCTGGCCTCAGACCAAACTTACTTGCCGACCCCTGTTCTATGGGATGTGGGATGTCATATAAGTGTGTCCCTTTACTCATTTACCATCTTTCACAATCTCAAGCCCTCATGGACTCACACCAGGTGTCACTGAAGTCCATAGCAGCTCAGTGCTTGGGCTCAGTCTTTGGGGGCGAGACTGGGACTGGGCATATGTCCTGTTGCCTTAAATATGGAGGTCACATAGGCATAAATGAAGAGGTGCAGTACGAAGTATCAGAGGTGGAGGTCCCTCTGTGCAGTGTTTTACACAATACAAGACAATATGCGTAAAGAGACAAGGACACAAACACTGAGCTACTGTGGTATCAGGATGAACATATAATGACTGCAGGGCATAAAGAAAAGTCTTTAGGCAGATATCATTTTGTGGATCCATTCGTCAAGTCAGACACTGTTATTTCTCATTGGGCAGACCAGCAGACCTGGTTAAATGATTATATGGTTAGATGAAAAGTTTTGAAGATTCCCATCAAAAAATTTACAATTAGCAGTCTGACCACTTCCTCAGTAATAAACGTTCTTTTAATTGTGACAAATATTTTGCCTTTTGTGGATTTCTTACCTGGTCACAGGATTTTTTGAAAAGGTGGTTGACAAGAATCCAAACTTCTTTGGGGATTTTCAGAGGTATGTCCTCTGTGCCTGCACCATCCACCATCAGGAAGCTGACCTTTGACCTTTCCTGAAGAGAGATTAAATGGTCAATGTGTTTTACTCTGACATGCGCTAGCAGAACAATTAGGCTTTCCTCAAAATTATCATATTTATTTATATCAGCTACAGTCTTGGCAGTACCTTCATGATGTGTCATTAATAGAAACTGCATGAACAAATGAATGTGATAAATCAGAGAAATTAGTAATGGGATAAAGAAAGTGAGATTAGGATGATCCTTTAAGTCTGGGCACTTGAAGCAACACATTAAAAAGGCTGAATATGATATTCTTTTTAACTGTACAAATGGATCTGAGGCCCATGGGACATTCAAAAAAAAAATCAGCCAAATATTTGCTCAAAAATGCAGGGGAACATTGGAGAGAGCCATCATCGATAGATAATGCAAACATGCAGAGCCGGTTTGCAACACAGCAAATTGCTGAGCTTTTTTTTAAAATTTGAGGGTATTTACAATACAAGTACATTTTAAAGACGAGATTAAAGACCAAAATAGTTTTGATACAAAGTGAATAAAGAGCTCCCTTGTGAGAAAACAGGGCTGGATTGAAACTCTTAATGGAAATCTGTTCACTCATCAGTAACAAGTTATAAAATCAAAGAGGAGACTGTCATTTGCCTTCATGCAACTGTTTGGGCTTAGCAGAGCAGACCCTAACACTTATTCTTATTAGCTTTAATCATGTTAATGAGGGAGCTGTGCAGAGAGGGCGACCTGCTGTGAAATGAGATTTAGTGTGATCATGTTTTTGGTGTGGTGGTTTGGAGCACCCAGTCCTCAGCGGTTCAGAAGAGATTTAACGTGTGACTGATTTGCACACAGAGATTATTACAAAGCTGTAAAGTTCTGCTCTGTGATTGACTGTGGATGTCTGTGAAGGTTCTCTGAGGATTGTAAGCTAGTTGCCCTTGTCAGATTTCAGAAATGTGGGTGTTTAATGCACCAGGGTTGGTGCACAGTGCTGCAGCTGAAAACAGGCTCAACGTTAAACAGGTCCAGCATTTAAGGGAACATGCTGTCAAATTACCTTTCAAGAGTTAGATTTAAGGTTTGATTGCACTGCTGTCAGTATGGATCTGCACCTTAGCTGAGGCAAGATTTACCATGCATCTCTGATGGTATTTTTTTCCAGGCTTGGAAATCAATTTGTCAACTTTGGTGTGTTCAGAACCAGTAAACACCATGGATGCTGCCATGAATACATGCAGAATACTATTCCTCAGAACTAATCTAGATTACCCAACATAGAGAGTAGTACTTTTAGACCACCATGCCACATCTGCTTAAGTCTGTCAACTGAGCAAGTACCTAGGTAGAAAAATTCTGAGTTTCTAGCCTTACTTTACTAAATAAACTTGCCTTTTCTTGAAGGAGCCTAAAGTAGGACACACAACATTATTGACAGATTATAAGCATCAGCAGTTGATAGTCTGGAGAGTTACTGATTTAAAGTCCATATATATTGGCAGGATACATAAAATCTGATGAAGCAGACAAAGTTTTTGTGGGCTTTTCCACTGCATGTTACTGGCTCTTCTAGCCTGGACTGTACTTGTACTTGTTTGTTTGTTTGACATGGTACCAGGTACATTTTCTCACATCTCCTGTTGCAGGGTTCCAAGCAAGCTGAGCTGTAACTAAAATAAGAGAGGAGACACCCACTGAACATTCAGAGTACCGTCTTAACAAGTCCACCCAACATGGAAATAAAAAGGCATTTTTCTCTGTACTGCTACCTGACTTCCAAAGTTCTCCTCCACTTTTAACAGGATCTTGTTTTTCTGCAAACAACCATCTCTGGAACAACCCTGTCTTCTTGTTTTGACAAAAAGCCACATAGGGAAACAACACTCGCCTTGACATTCTCCTTTTGTTGTTTAGTATGGATGTCATGCAGTGTCATGTAGCTATGACATCCTCGCTACGCTACTAGAACCATAACCAAGTAGAGTGGAGAGCATTCAGCCAATACCACAAATGGAAATGCACGACTGAAGTTCTCTTCAGAACCAACTGTCCCAGCTCAGCTGTACTTTCTTTTTCATCCTCATTTCTTACACTTTACAGTAAGCTGTTAGGGCTGAAGTTTCCAGCCTGGACTACAGGTTGTTTATTTTTCTGAACATTTGAGGAATGTATGCAGTTTTCATTACTCCAAGCACTGCGTCAGGGTTGTTTTAGTCAACCCTTGTGTTACCTAAGATATCATTTTGATTTGAAATGATGAAAATGGACAAATTTTAAAATCTTTAAAAAGTCAAATGAAGTTTTGTTTTATTGTTAAAAATACATTTGGGTGTAAGGTATAGGCAATAAAGAAATACTTCCTGTTTTTAATAACTGCATGTTTATTTTTTAATGAAGGACATATCCACTATTTCTTAAAGAATCAAATGTGGATGTTTCCCCTTCAGATTACATGTTTAAGCTGCAGCCTTAGTAACAGCATTCAAATAACACAGAACAATCCTGAGCTTCAGCCATCTCAAGCCAGGTGTCCTCTTTTGTATTGTTACAACATTTATGAACTTAAGAGATAATAAATGAGGCTTGCTTCCTTCTGGCTCTGGTTAATACGGTACAACAGGAAAAACATATAAAGCTTTTCTAATAAGCTAACCTTGTCTGAATGTTGAGCAGAAAGGACTTACACTGCAAGTATGAGATAAGGTTGGACATAAAGAGGACACCGCCTACATTGGCTCCCCTGTTAACATGTCATGATTTGCTTAATTCTGATAATACTTGAACCAGTTTCCTTTTATGACCTATTGTTTGAGAAAGGTCAATAAAACTGTCATAAAGCAGATCCAAGAGGTCTGTAAACTAAGAAGATATTGACCCTGTTTCAAATGTTCACATAACAGATCAGTATCAATGTTAATATTTTACCTTCTCCATGTAGCTGTCCTCTCCCTTAGCAAGAAGGCAGCCCACAACCACAGTTGGAAAGGAATGATCAAGGCAAGGAGAGTCGATAAAGGGAAACAGAGAGGAGAGGAGAGAACAGTGGGATGCAGAGACATAGAATCAGAAAAGAAGATAGATTATGGATTGTTCCAGCATGAATCACTGATCACCAAGGCAGAAGGAAACAGTAAATAAAAGGAACAGAAATAAAGGAACAGTAAACAAAAGCAGCACAATATTCCCAAGTCAAACCACTCAAAAATAGAAATATGGAAATGGACAGGGATGAGCGTGTTAAGACCCGCAGAGAATATTTATACGATCTAAACCTTAGTCAGTTTTCCCTCTTCTTTAGGAGGTCCTTTCTTGTTTTTGCCACTTCCTCATTCCCTTGGCCCCTCTGGGCCAAAAATACACAGGTTGAGACATTTTAAGCTCTCCAAATATAGGCTGCCTGTGTGACTGAGTTCACCCAGAGGGAGAGAAACAAGCCCTCACGAGTTCCCGCTCAGGTTCCAGGTAGTGCAGAGCTTCGGCATGAGGAAGAATGTGAGCCTAACAGGTCTGTGTTTGAGGTAGGGCAGGGTAATTGCGGCAACCTTCCAATACAAAACAAATCCTAATACAGAGGCCACAATATGATATGAACCTCAATATGTGTAAATCTTGGAAGTTGACCACACCTTTGACAGAATTCCTGACTGCTTCTGTTCTATTTTGTAAAAACAAAAAATGCAAGGATGGACGTAACTTTTAGGTCTTTTGAGATCTTTAGAGATCTCCAAAGTAATCTAAAGTCCAACCATAAGATGTATGATGCAGTCTGGCTTATACTTCCCCCTTTGAACTCCACCACTGGGTGACATTTCTAAAGGTGTATTTCACAACTACTGTCAGGAGCATTTTGGGCCACATCAGCTCCATTAAATCCATTATGATACATGTATCAGCACAGCAAAGAGAAAGTGATGATGTATTGCAGTACTGATTTTTTAGCACAAGCCCTGTTTAAGGTTGGGCAGGGTGATACTGACCAAAAATCAAATATCATCTTTTTGGCTGAACAGCAATTTAGATAATAACTCATTTCTATATTTTTTAAGTAAACAAATAAAAAATGATGGTCACGATACATGATACCTTTTCCAATATGTAACATAAAGCATTTTGTAATGCTATGCTTTTCTTGTGGTATGATACTCCACATTTAGGTCTACTTGTAGTTGTATGATTTTTCTTTTATGTTGTTTCTTTTTCGATATTTCTTTTTACATGTTTGAAATAAATCTATTCAGTCATTCATACAAGAATTATATTTTTTACCTAATTTTAGTTAAGGTTAAACAGCACTATGGCAACACCATGGTAACAAAAAAATAGTCCTGGCTACCAAATACTGGGTATATTTTCATTTTTAAGTTTCTGCAGACAAACCTCTGTACAGTCACTGTGTACACAGTGTCTTAGCATGTCTTTGCAGTGATGACGTCAAAGTGTTTCTATATCCTAGGAAACTTTGGCTTTAGAATGATAAAAGTCTTTATCTTAATTATTGGTGGTATCAAAATTTAAGAGGCTAAATGACCCAGTTCGTAATCCTAAAAAAGAGGAAAACAGAGAGAAAAAGAGTGACGGAAAGACAGCACAGCCAGACACGCAAGTTCGACTACATGAAGCATGACTGCAGTCTGTCATGTCTGTCAGTCAAGTCATTGTAGTTCTACAGTTAACTACAATCATCACATCTGCCACAATGACCATACAACAGACAAAAATACATGGACTGAATTTAGTATAAATTGCAGAAATACTGCAAGATTTGGAAAAGTGGGTTACATTGGAAAGGAGCAAGGGACACCCTTGGGTGTTCAGAGCATCTATATTTGTTGCCATGACATCAATATAATTGAGTTTTACTAATAATAAAACTATATTTGGATTAAACAAACAATCATTAAGTAAAACAATTATAGCCCTTTGAGACGAAATATTTCAAATACATAAAGTGTCTCCAGGTCAACACGCATATCACTATTTTTGGTCATCTAAAATTTTTAAATTAATCAAATCAATAATGCACTCAGGGGAGTTGAAGCAAGAAAAAGCATATAAAGTATTAAAGCAAAATAAACAATACAACTATATTATCTTATCATGAACTAACCCTTGTTTAAGGAGTAAATGCATTTAATAATTATTTTAGTCTAGCCTAAAGAAAAATGCTTTTGTTCATTTTATGCGAGTCTGATTATTATCTCTCTGTTTATGACAGCTGGATTATCCTTCTCTCACCAGGTCAATCAGTTTAGTGATGGGGATCTCTCTAATGGGCTTCTTCATGCGGCACAGGGTCTCCAGTGAGGTGCCAAAGCAGCTTGGCAGGTAGTCGCCAGAGATGGTAATGAAGTAGTCTTTGCCACGGTCCAGATGGAGCACCAGGATGTCCTCTATTGAGTCCTCTGCAGAGTTCAGCAGCGTGACCGAGTCTTTACTGACATACACGTCCAGATAGATCTCGAGGGTCTCGTCTGCTCAGGAAGATAAGAGAAAGAGGATCAACATTAGAGGATTAAAAAAACCAACAGGGAAATTAAAACAAAAACCAGAAAAAAGGACTCTGAGCTCGACACAGAAAGGTTTATCTGTTACCATTGTTTGGCATGGAAATAAAGAAACAATAAAAAATTGCTTCACTTAACATAAAATTTTACCTTCTGAGAACTGTTTAACAATGTTGTCCAATAAGCTATCCTGCTGATGGTTGACTTTTGAAGATTGAGACAGGTTTTATTCCTTATGAGAAAACTACACTAGCATCATTTAAGGAAAAAAGCTTACAATTGATGGTTTGATCCAAGCAATTTAAAAAAAGCAAATTTGTTTGTGATATTCCTAATCCCAGTACTACTATGCTACGTAACAGATCCACCCGTCCCTTTCCTAAAAAAATCTAAATCTAAACATAACACTTGATCACAAATCTCATAAATGAGGTTCAAATTTAGAAAACTGGGACACAAAGATCATTTTCCCATAAACAGGATGGTTTCTACAGCAATTAAATAAACACTTAATACTAAAAACATGAATAACAAAACCTAAATTTCTTTTTCGATATAGATTACGGTTTGCTTTATTAGCTTCTTTTACACTTTTTAAACTACTAAGCTAACTGTGTGCAGCACTTTAAACTGAGAAATATATCCCGAAGGGTACAAAAAACTAAATTGTATTTTAATCATAAAGCATTGAGTGAAGGGAACTGCACCAACTGTTGGATAAAGTTTCCTTTTAAAGGTCATACAGTTACATGATTAGCGTCATTAAAGAGTACTGTACCCTGTTACATTCTGTGAGAAATAATGCCTTGTTTTACAGTGCCATAAATTAATCTCTTTTGCTACAAGCACGCAAGTCATTGATGTTGTACAAAGTCTAATGTGTATCTACATTTGATTGTGATGACTCTACTTTCATTCCACAGCCTTATTTACAACATAATCTGTCATTAATCTGCCTAATAACAGGGCTAACAATCACAATGACCCGTACACCCCTTGATTATGCTTCTGATTTGACCATGAACTGATTTTTTTCCTAGCAACAGGAGTCTGCCCAGCCATCCACTGGTGCTCAATCACACGAAGGGATGGGCAACCGGTGGCCCAGAGCCAAATGTGGCCCTCCACCTCAATTAAAACTCTCACATATAACTTTCAGTTATATAAAGAAGCAAGCATGCATAATGAAGTGCAGGAATCTGTCATGAAGGATTTCAATAGAGTTTTCAAAATCGTAACAGGCACAAACATCAAAGGCATTTCACATGATAAAGCTTTACAAAAACATCTATTTTATGTCCAATTGTTATTGTTTTTTAAATAATAATAATCTTGAAATACTTTTTTGCAATGATTTTGTGAATATAACTTACAGTTTATTCCAGCAAAACTAAGTTATACTGGATTTTTACAGTCATTTATTGAAAATGAAAAAAATGATAATGGAACTTAATCAATGACTGGTAAATAAACTGCATATTGCACTAGTAAGGAATATTAAATAGACTCTGTGTCTGGTTTTAGTTACTCAAATGAAACATCAATATTAGCGTTCAATGTCAGAACTTTAAATATTAATATATACTGACCTAAAAAGTTACATATTTCTAATCTGAAAAATCTCTAACAATTTTAAAGGACTTGTTGATTGTTTATTAAAATCTGGAACTGTCTGGCCCTCTGGCAGTTAGAATAGTGTTTGTGACCCCCCTCATAATCAAAGTTGCCCCTGTGTCAGCTAGAACAGGCTGCAGCCCCTCAAGACCCCAAAAAGGAAAAGTGGTAAAGACAACAGATGGATGGATGAAAAACTAAATACCAGACTACATGGATTACAGAAATAATGGATTATGTTCGAGGCCCAAAATTAACGTTTCAACTCACCAGCGAAAGTGGCAGGTAGGTAGTTAAAGAAATCACCAGCAAAACATATTTCTACCAGCCAATCATAAAATGTGTTTTTGTGTTACCTTAAAATGTTTCAAAATTGTTTTCAAATTTGTTATATTGTTAGATTCAATCATTACTATTTGTATTTATGCACAAATGTCATTTTATGTATTTTCATGACTGCCTTAATGTTAAGTTGTGAACGTTCACCTGCCATGTGGCACATAACCCTCGGACATTTACCCACCTGAGAGAAAATTCATCTTCACTTGGCAGGTGGCAATATTGGACATTACTGATCATGCAGTACTATATTTATTGCATCATATTACTCACATTTAAAATTAAGTCATCAAGATGTCAAAAACAGACTCACTTGGCTCTAAAAATCCATCGCTGGGCTCAGCCCGAAGCCAAGGTTTGCAATACTGCGAATCGTTGAGTTTGGGGATGAAGGCAAAGTGACAGGGGACCTGCCCGTCGTTGGTTATCATGAAGCGCTCTCTTTGAAGCTGCCGGAACTTCACACTCCCAAATGTAAACTGTGGGATGACAAGCGAGAGGAACATTTCTTAGAGTGCCATGACTTTAACTAAATGCCAGAAGAGATTACAAAATTTTGTGCATCATTAGTGAGTCAGATAACACCAATCAGGAGAACACATCTGAACGTCTCATACATGATGAGTGCACGTTAATGTTTACCTCTCTTCTGCTCAAAGACACTGATGGAAGGAAATCATTCTCCATTCTGTCCATCGCTCGAACAATCTCTTCAAACACCTTTTTGTGACGCTCTTCGTTTACAACCTTAACCTGTTAAAAACACACAAGGTCCAATTTATTGATTTTCTTTCCATTTAGTTAATATTTATTTGATCAATTTATTTATTCAACCTTTGTTTAACCAGGGAAAAAGAACTTTTTATGATTAAAAATCTCTTTTTAAAAGTGTCCTGGCCAAGATAAGTGACAGCACAGTTAAAGTTTCTCGCAATAACAACAGCAAAGTCACAAATTCTGGCAAAACAGTGCAGTCTCAAGCCAAATCACATAAAACATTAAGATTCACTGGTGTGTCCATCTACAATTGTAACTTAAGACAGTTTGACTGGACTACTGTCTTTGTCCCAGTATATCAGCTCCTGGAAAGAATCAACTAGTGACTGTGGTATGCCCACCTCCACTACAGAGGGGGCAATATGCTGTTCTTTTGGCTGACTGTGATGAACATTTCTGTTGATCTTGTTTACATGTAAGCAAGCAGCTACCTTGTTATATGTCACAAGGCAAAAATATGAAGGACTGTGCAACTGTACATTTCATACAAACTGTGTACTTGATGTTTGGTTCAAATGAGACGAGTTGAAATTTATGATTGCTGACTCAGTTGAGGCAGAGGATGGGATGTTTTTGCTTGTTAGGCCAATGACTGAAACATGAAATAGGAAATTGGGAGATTGAAATTAACCAGAGGGATTGTCTTCTTCAGTCATTTCATCACATTAGAGTGCACAAAAGCATGCATGAGATGACACTAGAGACAGGCAGTCATCCGTCAACAATCGCAGGGCTTGTGGTCTGTATCCCACCAACAGGAAGTTACAGTTTTGCAGAGGTACACATCCTGCTATTTGCAATAGCTTGTGCTTCAGTTCGAGGCTATGTAGACTCAGCCGAAGGTTAAAGCATAGTTTTGACAAAGAATTACAAACCAGGCTCTAGATCCGTATAGTCTGGTCCAACTGAGGTCCCACACTAGCAAGAGAAAATTGTTCCCCAGCCGCATCGACAGGTGTGTTGGTTCGACCTCCAGAAATCTGATTTAGTGTGATTTCAGTCTTAGTTGTTTACATGCATTTTTGCTTTAGCTAACCTAACTATAATTTAACTTTTTCTAACTGCATGTTATGTGTGCTTTTCTTTATATCCATCTGATAACTAAGCTTCTGACCCCGACACTGAAGAGGGAGCTGACAGGCTTGTGGTCACTCGTTTGCAGCTCCATGTGACTCCGGTACTTGAGCTGCTTGACATTGTTGCCCCTCCACAGGATTCGGTCACACCAGGCCGGGACACGGCACTTCCCACTGAAGGAAAAACAGTCACAGTTTCAGAGGAAAAATCAGAGGTCAGACAGACACACACACACACACACACACTGCTGACTGAGTGTTAGTGTAGTGATAATACTGGCAAGAGTTTCCTTATAAGCAAGAATTTAATCTTGATTCCTAAACAGGAAGACAGAAACTGTGGAAAAACTGCCACACCATTAGAATAGCACAACCTGAAAAGAGTTAATGGATTTAATTCTAAAAAACAAAAGATAATCCTCTTACCTTGAGTCCCATCGATCTGTTTTGGGGTCATATTTATAAGTGGGAATAAAGTTGATCTCTCCTTCCATGAAGTCTGTGAAAGCTCTCTTTGTTTGCCTTTGAATATTCAGCTGCATAACAAAAGAGTTAAATTGCAAATTTGATAAAAAACAAAAAGAAATCACCAACCAAAGCCCAAACACAACCTGCAAAACGTCTGCCATAGTGTGTTCTCACAGTTTCTGCTTATTATGAATTATTTCAGCTTCAGTTATGTCACTGTGGGGTCAACATCCAAAAAAGGAGAAAACAACTGAAGCCTATTAACGCAAGCAAGCTTATTCTTAACGGGAAGTTATAGCTTTAGAGTTTCGTCTATGTGCCAAATTCATCTACTTTGTGTCAAAATGACAAATTACATCACTAATTACCCTAGAAATGCTTTTCAAATTCTTGCAAACTTAAAACTGCAGCTCATTTTAGAAACAGAGGCCAGTTTGGAAAATTTACTCTGTAACATAATGTTGTTTATCATAGTGATCTCAAAAACCTCTGCAAATACTCTACATTTTTTCTAAACCACAAACTGTGGTAGATTTTCTTTTGATATTCTTGCAAAACAGCTTAGCTTCAAAAAACACTGATGAGGGTTCAGTTGTTTTACGTACCTGATCAACCTCCTGTAGCTTCCTAAGCTCGTTATTTGCAATGTACTGTTTAACTTCAGCTGCATCATACATGAAAAGACGGTAGTTTAAATCCCCAAGCCAGATTACAACACTGAAACAGACAAAAAGAATAAAGAGGAATCAGAATTAAAGTTTGATAGCACTAACTTTATATAGAACATTATTATCCTTGCAAATCTGAAAGAGAGGCTGTCTGGAGTATTTTTTGCACAGTTGTCTCTGACAGTGAGACAATTGTTGCTCAAATAACTACAGCTTTGTGTTAAAGAATCAGTTCAGCAGGGTCCATGATTTCTCAGAAATAGATCCAGTTAATCCCTGTTTGGGCCAGAAATTCAGAGTTTGCACCAAATGGGAGTTAAAACTTGCAACAGACAGCTCTGCAGTAGACCGAGAGGCTGTCAGTTCACACTGCTGGAAGAAAGGCAGATGGTGAATCATTTCTATAGCAACAACTCTCTGTGCTTCAGTTTCCACGTCCACTTTTCAGGGCTGTCTTAAAGCTGCATACAGCTTGTATCTTATGATGTGCATTATGACAGTGATAGTGAGTTACTTGCACTTCTGCTTTTGTCATAACAGAAACAAATATATTAAAAAACAAGATAATCAAGACTCTGAAGCCATGTGTAAGTAGGATAACTTGAATTTTTAGAATCTAAACACAATTTCAAAGTTCAATGTGCCATCAAGCATCCTTGAAAATTTGAGAGAGAAAAAACATCTCTAAGGATTAGAAAATTTTGTTTGACAACAGCCTATTTTATACTTAAGATGAATTCTCAGGATTCAGGAACTTCTGACGTGAAGAGGTCAACTGGGTGTGAGTAAAGTAGTTTTATTGCCTTGGGTGTGTGAAACTTGGTGTCTTTTTTTTGACCGTAAGTCATTATGTAAAAAATGATTGTCTAAAGCCCATCCACTTTGCATCCAGTCTCTTAGATCCCTCAAAAATTAACTCCTGAAATTTAAAAAAAGTCTAAAGATCAGCGCTAAGACTTTTAGATAGTTGGTAGTATGTTTAAGTAATGTTAAATATGTTATGACAAAGTTTTGTGTTGATTTTTGATCACAGGGGCTTTTAGGTCTGAGTTATCCCATCTGTGGTAAATTTCTCCCACATTCTGCTGGAGCATCACCATCCACCGCTGTAAAATACACAGTTAGCTGCATTTCAGCGCCATCAACAGACCATATTTTCAGCCTCAGCGTGTAACTACCAGTTTGAGGACGAGGTGCTGCTGACAGTGGGAAAACACTAACTGTGTGTGTTTTCCCACTGCGTGTTAAGCGTCTGTCTTGAATGCCATGTTGCTGTCTCTGTGTCAAGAGAAGGTTACTATGTTCCAGACTCATGTGCACACAGGAGACTTAGGCTACGTTCACACTGCAGCCCTTAATGCTCAATTCCGATTTATTGCTCAAATCCAATTTTGTTGTTTGCCTGTTCAGATTACGCCTTTAAATGTGGCCTGTCTGCAGACTGTGATGTGAACAGCTCACGCTTCAGAAGTGACACGCATGCTCAGTTGAATATTAATGACATCACGCACAGAACGGTGCCGATGAGAGATTGCTGCTGGAGAGAAAAACAGCTCAGAGCCATAGCGCGCTGAACAGGTGAACAAAGAGGCGAAAACTTAGTTTTATCATCTGTTCTGATGTTTCTTAGTTTGCCTGAGAGCAGATCAGACAGGAGCACACTGTTCACTGACTGACGCTGTCTCGTTATTTTAGCCTGATAAATTCATTAAAACTGTTGGTGCAGTGTTAATAAACTAAGTTGATCAGATATCACAATACAAACAGTGTAAAGATGTATGATTCATTCACGTTTATTGTTTATTGTGCGTGTAATGGAGACATCAGTCGATTGCACCAGCGCTCTCTCACTTTCTCTCATCACTCCCCCATTTATGCATTTTTTTAATCATGCTTGTGGAGGGAAAATCAACTAAAACTCTTTATTTTAGGAAAAAAATGGGATAAACTTTTTAATAATCATGTCTATATATTAACCTCTCATTATGTTTGGGCCATGAAGTGACTCTGAAAAAATCTGACTCGAGGTAAATTACCGACCCCTGCTCTAGAATGACGTCCAAGTCGCATTGAATGCGACCTGGCTGTTCAGACCGCGGTCGCATTCAAGAAAATCAGATATGATCCGATTCTGTACCACATTTGAAAGTGGCCTGAATCTGATTTGAAAATGTCAGATTCAATGTGACTTGTGCTGTTCACACTGTCAAAAACAAATCAGATACAGGTCACATTTGAGCCAAAAAATCAGATTCAGTTCACTTTTGACTGCAGTGTGAACGTAGCCTTACAGGCTCTGCACCACAGTGGGCTGAACTTTCAGGATGATATTGGATAGACTTTCATTTAAGATTAGTCTTAAAAATGGGACGACAGGAGCTTCCAGTTCAACAACACAGAGGTGGCAGCATGATGTGCTTTAGGGAACATGACAAACATTGTATGCCCTGCAAAGCAACTATTGCACATGCACATAGCACAGCAGTCACAGTGATGAAACAATGAAGCTGTAAACTCTATAAACTGTAAAATAATGTATGATAACATATTTAACTGGCATGACCAAATGACATCCTCTTTGGGCTCCAAGATGCTAAATGGCTTTGGAAAGACAAAGTAAGCCTCATGTTATAAAAGCAGTTGTTGGAGACTAAATGACCAGTAATCAATTCTGCAGGCCTGATTCAAGCTGGAGAGATTCAGTTCAAAATTGTCACCTACAATGTTCTACAATTGATGTATTGTAATGCAAATCTTTAGTCTGAACAGGGCTTTGGATTTAAGCACAAATTAAGAAAATTATCTTCACTCTGGTAATAAGTGAATGAAGAACTCACTCATGCTTGACAATGCTGAGAGGCGGGTAGTCCAGTAGATGGAAGGTCATACGGGCACATATGTCTTTGTAGTCCTGGTTGCGGCGCTCAAAGTCCTCCACGTGTGCTGCTAGATGGGAGTTGACGATGCAGAAGCTGGTGTTGTGGAAAACAAACCTCACTGCCACACCTCCTTTGTTACCCTGGAAAGAACATACTTTTTTTTAAAGCCTCAAAAATGCAAATGCAGTGTTTGACATTGACTAAAAGGCAAGTGCAGCATCCAAAGCAAATGCTTTTTGTCAAGGTATTTTGCTCTTAAATATTAGTGTAACGTTAGATCTTAACACTCCATGGGTTACTTAAGATGAGTTAAGATAATTACAGAAAAGAGACATTTAAGGGTTGAATACAGCTATGTCTATATATAAGTATTTAACAGAGGAACAAACCATTTTTCCCATGATTCCTGTCCCCACATGTTCTGCAGCCACTTCTTTTATGTGATTCTTGAGATTCTTTTTAACGAAGACCACAAGCATCATCCCAACAAGTCTTATAATCCGAACCTGTGAACATAAAAAGGAAAAAAATACAAAGATATAGCGAGATTAAATTGTCATATGGGGCAATAATTTGTGGTCGAATTACTTCTTTCACACACAAGGGCACCTCAGGCAGCTCATTTGCCTTGATAATCCAAGTTTTTGTAATTACTTACCCTCTTGTACTTGGCTTTTGGGTGCAAGCTCCTCTCCACAGCTTCTACCCACAGCTGCTCCTTGGATGAGTCCATGTAGAAGAAAGCTTCAGTGCTCAGGTCTAATTCTTGAAAACTAGAGTCACAGAAAAAGTTGTTATATTACACATATGACTGTGAGTGATTTCAAGGTCAGAGGGACATTGAATGAAGCACTGCATGATTAAATTCTCACTGACCCTAAAGCGTAAAGATCAGGAGGTTCTGTGTCACAGCAGAGCCACGGCTCCAGGCCGCTGTCAGGAGACTGGCCGTTCACATTCCACGTACCTGTGAAAAACCTAAATAAAGAAACAGCAGCATTTATGCACGGTGAGCAAATCATGTGTGCAAAAGCAGCATTTTCTAAATTGTGGATATTAAGACACCACATACTACATGTTATAAAATGCTCCTCACAGCAGCAGCAACTTACACTGTTAATGGTATTTTACAGAGTTCATTTAAGCAGTTATTGAGTATCTAAAATAGGTCCCATAACTGCAGACCAGTGAAACACATGCCATATCTCCTCTGTGATAGGATTTACATACAAGTTTGTTGTTTTTACTTGGACTCCGTGGGACCCAGATAAAGATAGATGCATTAAAGAGAGCGATAAAAGAGATAGATAAATTCTACATTTGGGTTCCCACCTAAAAAACTTCAAACTAACTTTTCATGATCAGATATCTTAGCTTTTACTTTTCTTCCTGCAAGAAGTAACATTTTGCTCTGTTAATCTCCTAAACCCCCATCTATTGTATTTCTCTGCTGTGAAAGAACGTTACATCCTTTCTAAAATGCGTAGGGTGTAAAAAAGTCACCACCAGGGGAATTTCAATCTAAACAACAACAAGATGATGAGAATTGACAGACATGCTGTCAACTTGACATGCTTTCACTGTTCATTGCAGGTTTTAAATTGAGGACTTAATTTTATTAAACCATACCTCGTGACAGAAAACCAGCAGTTTTGCTTCATGGATGAATTTCACACAATGAGGGAGAAAAGCTCTTTTAAAGTGGACTTTCTGTTTCATGCTGCGTACAACGCTAAAATGATTTGAAAGTAAGTAAAAGCACAATACAGAAGTCCACGTTTAAAAGGTTTTCCCCCTTGATATGTGAATTCATTTACCAAAAAGACACAATTTGCCATTTGGTAAATATACCTTATAAGTTCAGGGTTCTTGCAGGTGGATGCTTCATCGTAAAAAGAGAAATTACAGTTTGCATTGATAGCTGGTGTTCATTTGACTTACAAATGGCTTGTCTGGCCTTTCTGTCATGGAGTTGGACATGGTGTATGAGGTTTGAGAAATAGAACAGATATTACATTTAATTTAGTTGAAGCTTTATTTAACCAAGAAAGCCTCCTTGAGATTCAGAATCTCATCTCTAAGATTGTCCTGGCCAAGACGCACAGCAGAACAAGATACGGAAATAAAATAATTACAAACACAGAATAACACATATGAACAAATCAACTCAGAGTCACAGAGCAGAAAGTCGACAGTCAAAACATGGACAACCTAAAGCATCTTCCTCTATTGCCCTTAATCTGCTCCCAAAAAGATTTACAGACACCAGCTCTACCAGACCTACATTTTCCTGTAGTAGATTCCACTTTGCAGGAGCAGCATATCTGACAATTCTTTTCCTCATAGCAGGATGAACTTTAGGGACAGATAGTAAGAACAAGTCTTGTGACTGAGTCACAGAGCGAAGATTGTAGCTCTAAGCAGTTTTCACTTGAATGCAGTTCAGTTAGAGAAAAATAATGATCCAACATAAGTAAGCTGCAGAAAACATGAACAGCCTTTTTCACACATACAGTCCTGGCATTTCCTCGAAAATATTTGGATAACCTCCCCTGATATTCCCTGACCTTCACACTAGGCCACTCACAGTAGGTGGTTTCCTTGCAGTTAATATGTCAATCAATGGAGAATTCAGGAAAGGAAACATACTAGGGGAGCAGCAGGTCATTTTCAGAGTAATTCCAGGGTGAAAAACCTCACTGTCTGCATTCATACATGTAGCTCCTCCTTACAGGACAATATCAGAGTTTCTCTGCAAGTGTTATGGGGTTCATAAGACACAGAAATGGAGATGAAGAGTTAAGTAAAAGGCCCCACTGCTTTGTATGTGTCTTAAACATCACGTCCAGTGTTTCCACTGCAGTATAAACATGCTGTGTCTGACATGAATGCTTGGTCAACAAGACAAGTCCTGTTAAGTTTGTAGAAAATAAAAAAATTCTCAAGCTTTGAAAGCTTAAGGAAAAATATTTGAAGGACTGTAAATACTAAATTAAATAAAATAAAGCAGAGGATTAGTCATTTTCATAACTGAAGTAGAAATTTTTGCTTCAAATTTTGTAAGAATTCTACATTACATCTTTAAATTAAACAATATCATTGGTTGTTCAATGGTTGTTATTCTAAATGTTAAACAACAATGGAACAAAATAAAAAAAATATTGAATTTCTTAACAAATCTCGTCATTAGACTGTCCCCCTCCTTTTGTTTGTAGTCTTTCCCTTATTATTATTATTATTATTGTCATCTATGACATCTACTCATTTGTTGCTTTTTAACTTGTGTTGTTAGATTTATTATTCTCATTTATTTTGTTATTTGGTTATTTAATTAATAACCTTTTTCTTTTGCACAGTTTACAACTTTACAATACAACTTTATTTATTTCGTGCTTTTAAAACAACCTCAGTGAGCCAAAGTCCTGTACAGGTAAGTAAGTAAGAGATAAAAAAATAAATTAAAATACATAAAAGAAATTAAAAAGTGAATTAAAATACAAAGAATTAATTTAAAAAATAATAACTAAAATAAAATAAGAATAAAATACGTTGACACACAATGCTGACATCTCATGCAGCGTCAAAGACCAAAGAAAACAGATGGGTTTTAAGGAGGTATTCAGAAACAGGTAAGGAAGAAGCCTGCCTGATGTGGAGCAGCAAATCTTTCCATGACTTTGAAGCTGCAACTGCAAAAGCGCAATCCCCCCACTAACCTCCATAAAAAGTGCATTGCAGCAGTCTAGCCAAGTGGAAACACAGACATGCAGGACAATTTCTAAATTCTTTTTGTTTAGCATAGGTTTTATTTTTACTAAGCTGAAAAGCTTGCTTTGACCACAGCTTTTATTTGGCTGTCGAGCTTCAAAACTGAATCTATACAGAACTCAAGGTTTACTAACAATCAAAATATTTTGATTATTGTTTTGCTTTTCAATGCAGAAACAGTGTTGAATTCTCTGCTAAAAAAGGCTAATCTTCTAAATACGTACAGTGCTCATCTTTATATCCTTTAAAAAGAGATGGAAAAAAAGGAAAAACTCCTCTCACCTAAAAGTCTCGATGTCCACGTACTCGCTCTCCTTTTTACCCAGACGATGTTTGATGAGGTACTCTCTTTGTCCTGCCTGGCTGGAGAACATGGCCTGTCTCATGGTGTTTGTGGTGGGGCTTTCACACCAAGACGACGGCCTGTCTGTGCGGTCAAAACCTGACCTAAAACTACTGCAATGGAAAAAAAAAAAATAACTTTAAACAGCAGCAGTATTTTGAATAGATTGAACTTCTTAAGAATTGCAGTTATATTTTTCTTGTAAATGACATGGCGCTAAAAAAGGTTCACTCACTCTGGTTTGGTGCTAGCATTAAAGGAGTTGTCTTTGGCCTGTAAGGACACAGCTCTGTCTTTAGGGATTGGTGGAGGAGGCAGAGGATTGGACGGAGTGTAGGATGCTTTACGAGGAGGTAGAGGGGGAACAGGGGGAGGCTCTCTGGCGGCAACAAGGCGATTCTGATGGTTCTTCTTTTCCTCCACTTTGAGAACATGATTGAAGTTCTCCTCAAAGCCAAAGTCCGAGGCAAGAGACTGAACTGGATTACAAGGAGAGAAGATTCCATCCAACATCACTCGGAAACTAATTAAGATGACAAATAAACAACTTAAGGTGGATTTGTAGTACAGTGTAAAGTGCTATTTGTGTGTTGATGCTGTACCATTATTAAGGTTAGCAGGCGGTGCACTTGTAGATTTGGGTGCGTGATCTGCAGAACCAACAGAGTTAGCAGTCTTGTTTACTCTTTGTGGCGGGATGGGGACCGGACCTCTCAGGGCAGCTGGTGCAAGAGGCTCCATTGCTTTGGGTTTTCTGAGTTTGGATTCTACTGAAAAAATATAATAGTTGTGTAAGAAGAAATTTCATAATAATCCACACTCAAGAGACTCACTCTTTCCAAAGCCTATTTTAAACTTGATAAAAAGACAGAAGAAAAAGGAAGTCTGATGAAGAGGGACCTTATTACACCATATTACGGTATGTTCAGTGAGACTCACTGACCAACCAAAAAAAAGTCTGGTTCCGATTTTCACTCTGCCCGGCGGGG
This sequence comes from Cetoscarus ocellatus, assembly GCA_037902135.1. NCBI lineage: Eukaryota > Metazoa > Chordata > Actinopteri > Labriformes > Labridae > Cetoscarus > Cetoscarus ocellatus. The sequence goes on from JBAMNC010001016.1 coordinate 1,988,294, forward strand.
TTTCGTTTCATTTGTTTCATTACATGTTAGAGGCATTTTAACAGTTATTGAAATCATCCATTATCTATACCGCTCATCCCTTTTGGGGTAGCAGGGTCTGGAGCCTATAGGGTTTGCAAATTCCACCTACTTTGCCAAATATTGCCACCATCTTGAGCGATCTAGACAGTGTACTTTTTCTTTATGTTCAATATCTGACTGAAGAATATAAAATTCATTTATTTTTTGATAACACCAATAGTTTAAATCATGGAGATTGTATCATACTGAGACACAGCGGATAGATTTTTTTTTTTTTTTTACGACAAAGATAAATGGAAATGTTGAATGCTTTAAGACAGTTTGTGGAATTTAAGCAGCAATTTTTGACATTATACTTCTGTGACAACTTCGAGTTATTACTTTGCAGAAAAAAATATTTGGATATACATATTAAGTATCGACATCCAGCTAAAAACTCTTGACTTTTGAGTTTGGTGCATATTGTCCTGCACAAACGAATATTAGCTGCAGTTCAACTTGAACTATAGGTACTAAACTTCGGGTTAATGATGACATTTATTATACAATAATGTTTTTTGCTTAGATATGCAGGCTGTCCTACAGGATGTTAGTAAGTGAAGTCAATTATGACAATTAAGCCATTCAGGCAAAAATAAAACAATACATCATTATAAAATATTTAGAAATTTATATCTTTATACGCAGGATGCTTACCAAAGTTTGTATTTAGTGCAACCACATCAAATTGTTTTAAAAATTACACAAAAACTTCATATTTTGCTATCTTTACAAACTTAATCTTTTTTTGTCCTATTATCATTAATTCAATGGTGACTTTTTCACTAAAAACTGATATCCTCCGACATCTCGATCATCACTTTGTTTACGTTGTATGGGGCTGCTTTTAAAGATGCACAACGCTTATCTGTCAAAACAACATCAAATGCAAAAGAGATATACAAATGTCTGCTCCTGAAAACAGCCACATTGGCCAAGCTGTTTGCATTCCCATCATGAACACAGAAGAAAAGTTACAGGTTTAAACATCTAAAATGTAAAGATGTTTGTTAGTATTATCACTCTAAATATACTTGTGCAGTTCAGTCAAAAGGCTGCTAAAATGCAGCATACATTTTAACTACAGAGAGAATATTATTTTAAGCTGCAATAAACCGATAATGTTTATGCAAAGGTGTTATTTCTATTTTTATTGCAAGTAGCTGACAAACAACTAGAAATGGCATAAGCAGTACAATGTCCTTAAAACAAAAACAAAACAAAGACAACAACATGGAGGTAGAAAATGATTAAGTTTTAATCAAAAATACATTTACTACCTCCCAAAATTAAGAAAACTGCAGTACTAAAATTAAAAGATGAATCTGCTACATGACACGTTACACTTGTTTTCTCTTTTTTCCATCTATAATAATTTTTAAATATTTTATTTTTCACGTTTCCTTTAACTGTTTGTTCTGTAATGTTCAGAATGACAGTTTTAAGAGCATTTAATTCAAATATTTCCATACAGTGTTGTAAACCAGTGAGTAATTATTTCAAAAGCATGATCTCCATATCTATCAAAATAAACAAGAATATGGTTTTAGCCATAATTGAGCACCACTACCAAAAACAACAACAAGCAATCTTAAACATAATAAACAGTATATCCTCCTTATTTTAGAAGCTTTTCTTAACACAACATGGTCATACAAGTCATCTTATAGTACAGCCTGCTAATTTCACAGGCTTGTTTTCAGAGGTTAACAAATATTGTTGACTTACGGATTTAAGGGGAGAATACTGTATTTCCAAATATCTCATTTGAAATCATATCGATAAATTGACCAACTCTGTTGTAAACTGGTAAACAATCAAGGAAAAGTAATATCTTGGCATTTTGCTTTGAAAAATCCTTTCAAACTAACCAAAAGTCACATTACAACAAATCATACTTTTTCATTTCACTGATGTGCTTTCACTCACTGGTTGTAAATTTCAGACTTGGCTGAATTATAAAGTTTCTAATCCCTCTGAGAGTGTCCATTACAAAGATAAAATGTGGTAAGATTGCTTTAAGAATGAAAGCATAATGGCTAAGACTTTGGTTCTTTCCGGTTGCTTTCAGAGAGAAGGATCTGATTTCAAAAACCTGCTTGTGTCTGCGTGGCAAGAACACACAGGAAATCAGCGAGCAGTGTAATCCATCCTCTGTGAATAAATGTTAGATGACTGATTAAATAATTAATCATCTCACTGCTTCAGACTGCTGACAGACAGTGGAGTCTTACCTTGCTCCTGAGCACTCTTCACCTGCGCCAAGAAAGTCTGAGTGCGATAATCATCCTGGAGTTCAAGCAGCAGCTCTGGGGATTTTTCTCCTTTGACTCGTAGTCGAACAGAAGCTGGAGAGGGAAACAGAGACACAAATGGTGAATGTTGGACACCTTTAAGTTTGGGAAACACATTAGAATAGCAAACTGTCTAGAAAACAGAGAGAGGTGATTTAATGGTGAGACAATTCAGCATTCTTTCAGAGAGTCCTGGTAACCCATGACCAGAGTCTGCAGCTAAATAAAGGACACAGACTTCACCCTCAGGCATGTTCTCAAATGTAGTACAACGGCACAGAGGCTGGGTTGTAATAAATGCCAAGGTGTGTATCCACAATACAAATTGTTTCATTCCACAAGGTCAAAACAAATACTTTCTGCATTATCTGCAAAATATGTGTGGGGTATATTCATTTTTTAAATAAAGGTATATCCACTACAAGACAAGCATCCAAATATGCTTACAGCACACAAAACCGATAAAATATTTTAAGTCTTATTAAAATTAATCTTACCTCCACCACATTATCTTACTGACCTACTTTTATGTTATATGTAAATATTCAACTTTTTAAAGCCTCAATTTATTGATCTATTTTATTAAATGTTCATTTCTTAAGCATTCCCTAACGTGCATTTATAACCTTTTGGTTATTTCTGTTGTCCTGTTATTCTGTATCTCCTTTTTAGTTCACTGATAAAAATTGAATTATTTTGTGCAACATAAGATTTTTGTGACATTATAGCCTGGGCAAAAAATCTGAATAATAATTGTAAACTTGCGCAAATGGCAGAAAAAATAAAATGTAAATAAAGACAACAACAAAAAACCCAGAAAAGTTATTTTAATTAAACTTGCAGAGAAGGGAGGAGTACTTACAGTCTACTGAGAAGTTTATGAGAAGAGCCTCTTCTGCCTCTGAAATGAAAAGGAAACGATTAAACACGGAGTTCAAAGGTCTACCATGGGAGTAAACCAGTGGTATGAGTTATTCCAACGGATCTCTGTGTCATACGTTGATTTTTAATTTAGCTTATCAAGGTCACACCACAGACGACCTATACTCTCAACTTTGCAGCTTTGTGATACAACAGAGTATATAAAGACAGTATCACGCAAAAGGATTAAAGAATGTGAAGTCAAAAGGACCTGCACTCGCTGACCCCTCTATTGGCTTTATCTTTACAACTGTTTATTAACACTAATATCTAATCAGCCAATCACATGGCAGTTTTGGAAAATGAGCATCAGAATGGGAAAGAGAGGTGATATAAGTGACTGCACCATGCAGGGTCAGGGCCCCCCAAGTTTGTTTGCCACGTCTTTTAAAATGTGTTTGATTATCAAAATTTTAGTGCTCTTGAGAGACATCCGCCTAAACGTCCATTTCAGTGATTGTGGCATTTGAGGTGTGACATCTTGAGTTAAAAATGGAGCTTCACTTGCTGTTTCATTTATCAGCAGTTTCCTGCCGTCACTATTGTCCTCAACAGTTGAAAGATAGGTCTGCTATGACACTCATCAACTGTGAGCCTTCATACATGCAGCTTGCCTGCTGTGATAACAGAATAGTGACTTCCATGTTTACAGACACATATAACTTGATCTTAGTGTCTTTATAGAGAGTACTCATGAAGATTGTGAAAAGAGCAGAGAAAACACAAACAATTAACCTTGAGAACAGTTTAATCTAGTGGGAAACAGTAAAGCTTTTTCCTGTGACCATCACTGTCTAGACAGGTGAACTGTCTCCATCTTTATGAGGAGAACCAGGCTACATTTTAATTTTGTTATTTTCAGTCTGCTGCTATTTTAAATTTTACATTTCTGTATATATGACATTTAGGTAGGTATGTGTTTTGGTAACCTTGCAGTGCAGCTGCTTGGTCCAAAGTGGGACGGCCCTATCAATGTCCCTTAAAGCAAGAAGAGGTGGGAGCTATCAGTGAGAGGACAGCAGGAATTAAGTGCTTGTGCTTGATTAGCATAGATGCTAACAGCTGCAGTAGCAGTTTTGTCAGATCTGGACTGTATTTCTTTACAACACCACTGAAAGCTTTTTTTACTCCACTTCCACCATGTTTTGACAAGAGATTGTTCAGCAAAGTGGCTCACATTTTGCTCTTTACACTGCGACAGTAGCACCCACCAACTACATTATCTGATTGGCCTGTAAGGAATATGATTGACGCAATGATCGCCCAATCAACTGCGGGGTATACAATTAACAGGTTCTACCCATTCCCAAACACTTTCTATAGGCTGTCGCCCTGAAGGACTGGTGAAGTATTTTGAGCGGTCCATCTGATGTGTCAGGTTAGAGCACTGGTAAGAATCGGGCAGAACCATATGTATCGTGCTACAGGGATGATGCAAAAATTTTAACCGGACAACCTATCATGATTTAGATTTCCTAAAAGTCTTTTCATTACTTTTGATAGTTTTTCTAAAGCCACAATATCATATGCATAAGAGATACAGTTTCTAATCAGTGTTACTTTTACAAAGCATGGTCCCAGCAACATGCAAAAACATAGTCAGTTCCAGTGATCAAAATAATGACAAAAATATAACAGGGAAACAGAGAGTCGGATGGCTGATGCTCAGTTTGTACTTCAGTTGACCATCTTGACCATTTCTTTATGCCTTCATGTTTTGACTGCTGCCATGTGATTAGTAAATATGATATTTCTGTTAATGAGCAAATTAACATATGTAGCTACTAAAGTCAGCAATGAGTGTGGATCAGTTTGCACGTTTGGTTATCCCACGCTATGGAACTGAAAAGGAGTAGAGCTGTGTTTAAAAAGATGTGACATACCTCGCACAATTTCAAAATGATCATTGATTGGTATGGACAGCTGAGCCACAGGACAGGACACTACAGCATCAGGGGTGGCCAAAACTCCTAATCTGTATGAGGACGTAAACACAGAAACTTGCTTCATATCAACTCAGAAGTGCTTTTTTTATTCACATAAAGACAAAATATACACACAACATTATGCTTATTTTCTCTTACATTTTATCATGCACAGCATAGGGTGGACATGCAGCTCATAAATTAATGGATTATTAGAATAAAATAGTAATCATGAATTGAATTAGCAATTACAAAGTGATTTAAGGAGTTAAAAACATCTGACATGCACATGCACACATGCAGCAGTCTCCTTAATTTGCAGACCAAAAGCTTTAAGCAAGCAATGACACAAAAGTAATCAAGGTGACACATCGGGCTCCAGCTTCTTCTGAAGGGCAGCACTTAAATTTAATCAGCTGTAAATCTATGATATGGGAACAAGTAGGTGGGACTACATTTTACTGTCTAACAATGGATGACTAACACATTCAGGGTCAGCAAGGCACACTGAGCACTGCCCACGCTTCCCCTCCGCTGCACAAGAAGTCAAATTACTGATGAAGAGAGGAAAGTGATTCAACCCTGCAGGACCCACAGATATCCTGAATCAGCAGCAGTGGCTTTCATGTAAGACACATGATGACGTACAACTGAGAGCACCTCATTTTCAAGAAGGGCAATGACATGAGAGAGTGCAGAAAAATGCAGCAGATCTGAATGAAACATGGATGTTAAAGCTGGACTCCTTTTAATGTGGGTTTTTAATTGACATGATGCTTCCATGTGGTATTTTTTCATATAACTTTTTTGTGCTGTTCGAGTATCTACAAGTAACTTATGTTGTCTTCACTTTTAATTTAAAAGTACAACCTTTGACACTTCTGTCACAAATAAATGTTTAACACTTACATATTCATTCAGTGACTGCACTGTAATAAAATAAACACTTATCTTTTCATTGTATTGTATGTGTTTCTCCACAGACCAGTGTTAATTTCGACAGCATTTTTCAATTTTGTTTTAGTCTTTTGCCTAAAAAAATCTTTTAGTTTTAGTCAAAATTTGTAGTCATCTAAATTGTTTTAATTTTAGTCTAGTTTTAGTTGATGAAATTTCACAGCATTTCAGTCGACGAAATCTACTGTAAATTGAGTCGTCTACACTATGAATTGTAAAGTGTAAGGCATTTTTTATGTTTCCTTAAATTTCTGAAGTCATGTTTTACACTTGGATCCCAACACCATGAAGCTAAGGCATTTGTGATTGGATGTCCCTCTTAATTCATCCAACCTTTCCACACAACCAAAGTAGCTGTGATTCCTAGCTTGTCTCTACTTTCTACATAACAAAAATTAGGTCTGATTGAATTTAGCCTCCATCAGACATTTTAGTCTAGTTTTTATTTGCTGACAAAAATGTCAGTTAATTTAGTTTTAGTTTTTGTCAATCTACACTTGTTTTATTTGTAGTTATAGTCTAGTTTTTGTCAGGGGAAAAAAGGTTGTTGACGAAAACTACGACGAAAATAATTTGTTGACAAAATTAACACTGACACAGACTAATGGAGTAGTCAGGCAATACGAAACAGTAAACCTCCAGGGGGTCCAGGGGTCTTACCAATGAAACCAAACATTGTTTCATGGATGAATTTCACATATTTAAGGAAAAAAGCACTTTCAAAGTGGCGATGCCTCTTCACCTCTTCGATTGAGCTACTTGTCAGGCACTCTGGGAGCTCTTGGCATGTCAAGGGGGGATGAGACATCGCCACTTTGAAATAGCTTTTATCCCACATTTTGTGAAACATAGGAAACAAGAATAATGTTTTATTTGATAAGTTAATAAAAGACTCCTTAATTCAAATAATAATCCAGCAAAAGGGGTTGATGAAGTTGATCGTGCGTCCTTGAAGGAAGTGTCATGTGGCTTGACTGTCTCTGGTCATAATACTTGGTGATGCTGGCATAGGGTCACCGCAGGAATTCAAGTTTTATGAACAGGAACGTATTGATAGTTTATGATCACTGACTTTTCTTGCTCTTCAAGCATACCCGAGTTATTAATTTCTGGTTATTTCACTATAGTATATAGCACAAGGAGCTATATAGTTATTTATAAAATGTTGTAAAAATTAGTTTGCAATCATAAAAAATAGAGTTATTTATACCCTTAAGGGGTAACATATCGTCAGAGATGCAGGCAGTAAATGGAAATGACATGCCTTGAAACAGAGAAATAGTGTTTTCTCAGCCAAGATGAATAAGAAAACTGCAATGAATCAATTTTCTAGTATATATATTTTTTTTTTACATGGATTCACATTTAGGGGTTAAGTCATCAATAGAAAAAGGGGGCCACTGTAACCAAGCGAGTCAGCTGTTTGGCAGATAAATATGGAAAGCAATGATTGTATTTGTTTCTTAGGTATTTCATCGTTCATTGTGTCACTGCAATGTAACTGATCATCGGGTGGTTATTTTTCAGAATGTCACTGCACTATAATTTTTAAATTAAGTGATACAAAATTTCTGGTCACTGTGCTTTTACTAACTTATCCTGCCAATGCAAAATGACTGTTTATGTTTACTTTTTCAGGCACTGCAGTTTAACTTCTCAGTACATAAATATTGTTCATAAAGGTTTGTGTACTGTCGTGAGACTAATTCTTACATATTCATTGTAGCACAATTATTTCTTCATGTACAAAACTACTTCTACATTTTTATGAACAAGCACAGTTTTATAATGTGGCTGAATGAAATGTTGCAGACAAGTTGTTTTTTTTTTGTTTTGCTCCTATACACAATGACAATTAAGTTCCTTTTTTATTCCTTTCTATGCAAATCTATGTTCACCAGGTTCACCAGTAACACAGAATTCAAAAGCTGGCATCATAGTAAAAAAACCATGACTGCAAAACAGGAAAAACTGGACTTTCTGCTGGTCACCAGGATATTCTTGGTAACTTTGATCTGAAAATGTTTCCTGAAGCACACTCAAAAAATACTGAATCTGATATTTCCTGATACTTTTACAGCATGGTCAAACATCCAGACAGACACCTGAAATCCATGACTGGAGTTTAGTGTGAGCAGCTTTAATGCAGTCAGCTGAGGACGGAGCTTGTGTGCCCATGTGAGTCTCATTACAGTCCAGGACTAAGTTGAGGAATTCTGCTTAATGGGAAGTGAGCTGCCTACTGCTGGTAGAAGCTTTCTCCCTGCCACTTGTGCACGCCACAACCTGCTTCAAACACAAACAACACGGATGGTTTGACACACCCACCACTGTCACGCTCACAACATCCCCTTTCACTGAGCTCTGAAGCTGCCAAGACCCGGGTTAAAATCCTGCTTATGCAACAGTGAACCAAATCATTACAGCACCAAAGGCCTGAAGCTTAATTTCTGCCCTCTGAAGTTGCACCAGTTCATGTAACAATTAACTTTTTTCTGACAGTCGGCAAGACACCGTGCACTTAACTCTTTTTAAACTACAACATGCAACTTTTTCTTTAGATAGTGTTTGGCCACAGCACAGAAAAACCATAACTTAACCTGAGAATGCTGAATATTGTTTTATTGTTATTCTGATATAGCCTTACAAACAGCCTGCTTGTGTAACACCACTCACTAACCAAACCTTAATCTTACAAATCATGAAACCAGTCGAAATCTCTCTATTTCATACTCAATGTGACACAACAGCGTGGATTTTGATACCACAAATCCTTTTGGTAAGCATCTTGGTATTAGTTTGAATTTTACAGTTACTGTACAGTAAACCAAGCTTTACCTGCATTTGAGAGCTACGTACAGCACAGGAACAGCCTTGTGACAGAGTGTGTTGAAAAATGTGGCTTGTAAAATACTCTTATTCACCTGATTAAGCCAACAGTTAAAAAAAAACTCAAAAAATGCATTGCAAATATGACAGGCAGCTAAACCGATTAGGCTAGGGATGCACGCTATCTGATTTTTTCTGATATTTCTGAACTTATCATCGCAGATACTGATATTTTTCAAGTCTTTACATAATGAAAATTGACTTGTTTCTTTAAAAGTGACCGTCTGTGTTAGGAATCAATGAAAAAAAGAAAAACAACATGTAACTCTTGAAAAAATGAAACTCTTGATTTCTTAATGTACTCCTGTTGTGATAACAAGGTGAAGCATCGAGGTACGTGTGTGTGTGTATTTTGCTGATGTTACTGTCAATAAGTTTGGCCAATATATCAGCTGTAAATATCTGCAAAAATTTCAATATCTATCCATACTGATATTTAGCTTTTAAGGCCAATACCTGCAGATACAGATATTATACTGATTATATTGTGCATCCCTAGATCAGACATAACACTATGACCACTTCCACTCAGACTGGTCTGCAGCTAAACAGCCACATACACAACAAACTCTTGACGCACAGTGTGACCTGACACCTTTCTATCAGAAGCAGCATTAACCTCTTAAGCAATCTGAGCATCAGTAGCTCGTCTGTTGGGTCAGACCACATGGTGCCAGCGTTCGATCCCCACATGTAGCAGTGAGCATTGTTCCGCCCATGACCCTGCTGCCAGTTCACCACTGTTGGAGCACTTTAGACAGATACTGACCACTGAAGAGCGAAACACCCCACGAGAGCTGCAGTTTTGGAGACGCTCTGACAGTCATCCATCCATCACAATTTGGCCCTCATCTAACTCGTTCAAGCCATTGTTCACTTGACAGCACTTTTTAATACAGTTTTAGTTATAGTCTTTTGCCTAAAATATCTTTTAGTTTTAGTCATAATTTAGTCATCTAAACTGTATTAAGTTTTAATTTAGTTTTAGTTGATGAAATTTCCCAACATTTTAGCCGACGAAATCTCCTGTAAATTTAGTTGGCTGAAATATGGAGAGTAAAGTGTAAGGCATTTTTTATGTTCCTTGAATTTCTGCAGTCATGTTTTACACTTGGATAAAATGAAACATCTAATAACTCTTTCTGAAAGCTAGTAAAGTGTAAGTGCATAAATTAACAGAAACAAATTTAACCTTTGTGTGAAATGCAGTCACCTTTATTCAGGCCACCTGGCAGAGCATCTCAATACCAGAATTGACAACAAACAGTGAACCTGCTCTACATGAATATGTCAGTTCATAAAAAGAGTAGCTCTGATTGGATCTCTCCCAAACTTATCCTGCCACCATGAAGCTAAAGCAGTAGTGATTGGATGTCCCTCTTAACTCATTCAACCTTTCCAAAAAACCAAAGTAGCTTTGATTGGAAATATTGCTAACTTGACCTTCTTTCTTCATAACAAAATTAGGTCTGATTGGTATAAGTCTCTGTCAAACATTTTTGTCTAGTTTTTATTTGTTGACGAAAATGTCAGTTAATTTTGTTTTAGTTTTTGTCCATGTGCACTAGTTTTCCTCAGGGAAAAAAAGGTTGTTGACGAAAGTATGAAGAAATTAATTGCTCAACAAAATTAACACTGGTTCAAGAAATTCTGCCAGGCCATTTTTCCTGCTCCTAGCACGTCAAGTTTGAGCAAAAAATGTTGATTTGCTGCATAAAATAGTCCCACACACAAACAGATGCCATGATGAAGAGGTTATTCACGCCTCAGTGGTCATAATGTCCTGCCTGATTGGTGTACAGTGGCAGTAATTATTGGTAGAAAATCCCCTAATACATATTCACTTTTACAGCTTATCCATCAATACAAATATCAAATCCATAATGGTGCACATCCCAACTTTTTTGTGTCACCAAAGGCATCTCTGTAGTGTAGAGTTGGACAAACTATCCAGTCACACTCGAGCTCAGCTTCTACTAAAAGCTAGACATATCATCAGATGATGCAGACAAACACATAAATTATTGTTTTCTTTTATGTCTCTACAGTGTACCTACTTCCTGACAGAAATACATAAACTGCAGATTGCTCTACACACCAATACTTACATAAACTGTCCACCGCGCTCAATTAGAGACAGCAGTCTGGGCTCCTGCTGGCCAGCCCTCAGCTCCTGACCTCTCACAGTGTGAACATCACAATCAAGGAATCATTTCCACAGAGGGTTGAGATATGTCCTTGAACATCAAAAGCACTCAAAATCTAATCATGTGACTTTTTAATCTGTGTGTGAGGTGAGCTTCATTGTGCAAAGCAAAGAGGTGAAGATCAGTGTTAAAGAAGCCATGCTTGTCAAAAGTAAGTGGCAAATGAATGTGTCAAAAGCAGGTCATAAAGAAGTGAAGAAAATAAAAACAACAGTTAATGACAGCATGGAAAATAAAACATGCCTGGCAAAGGGCTGGACAATATATTAATTAACTATGACACATCAAGATATTTTAAAACAGGGTAGGGCAATATTGTTTATACCAATGTAATGTATTTATAAGTTTTTGAAAATTACATTTCGGGACTAATTCAGTAAAAGATGTTTACTTTCAGAAACACTTACAGAAATGTTAACTGCCAACCATAAAATACTTCTGAAATATTTAAATTTTAATAGGGAAATTGTCAGTTAACTTATTCAATTTCATGTTTATCTAGCATTTTTTCTGCCCAGGTCGTTTATTTTTAATCATTTTTATGTGCATAATGAGATTGTTCCACTGGTTATCATCGCAGTGCCTGCCTGACATTTGGCCCATGTTGATGGGTCTTAAATTTCAGAATAGGTACTGAAATCTGTTCCCTACCAAACTACCAAAATCCAAAAACAGGTTCAGGTACTGCATTAAGGTACCATTTGCAAAATTTCAGAAAAATAAGTTGAATGATGGCTGACCCTTCTTAAAGCTGGCTCACTTGATATTTTTCAGGGGGAAATAGATGTATCTCCTCCAGGGGTTGCCAGCCGGGTGCCCGCAAGCGACTTTCTAAAAAAAAGCATGTTACCACGACAGAGCTTTAAATACAGACATTTTTTAAATTTTGACTTTTATGTTTTACAAATAAATCATAGTTTCATCAATTCAAAAACAACAAATGTAAGTGCATTTAAAAACTGTCATATTTTCTTACACTTAAAAAAATATGGTCATGTGCTCGTGCCACACCGTTATCACAACCGGGGCTGCAAGCGCCCTTACAGAGGCACTTGTGCAAAAGGACAAACATGTGACTGCTGTATGTATCAGTTAAGTTTAACAGATAAATTAGTTATTAAAGATGCAGGCAAGAATAATGGTCTCATATCATGTATTATTAATTTGAAAGAATTAATGTAAAATATTTTAATCAAAACTTTAAACTACAGTGCAAAAAATAGCTGTTAAATACATAATATTCATTATTTAACGTAAACTATACAAATCTGTCAGGGATGCATGTTATGTCTTTTATGAGGATTTTGGCCGATATCTGGTAAGCCTATAATCATTAACTCATCATCACAACAAAAATAAATTTAAAAAATGGCCTTTTCCTTTCCAGGAGGCAGTCGATTTGTGAAACAGATGTGAAGCAAAAATATCTGCATTTTTTGATAAATAATATTTTTTGATAATAAAGGTGGGCATTCATTCGTGATTAAGTTTTGTCAATATTGCAGCCAATAATGCGATGTATATGGACAATAATGTAGCTAAAAAAATGGCTGTAAATATCTGTTAAAATATACATATCTGCAGATACCATGTAACCATCTGTCTGTACCAATATTGTCAGGATAATATTGTGCATCCCAGGAACTTATATTATTCAGAGACATTAAATCAAACAAGTAACCCTCCACTGTACTCGTGTTTTGGGTAATTTGTAGCCCTTTATCTAAAGTGTATCAACATTTAGCTCAAACAAACGCAGTGATAAATGTTTTTGGTATAGTTTGCCCAGCCCTAGACTGTCGTCATTCAAAGTATCCTGGAACAAGTTTGTTAATTAGCTGAGTATCAATGAGACTGTTAATAACACACTGGTATAGTAAGTATCTTTTAAGTCAACCGAAATAATTAAAGAACAAGGTAAAACAAACAAAAAGCCTTAACCACATAGAGTATTACCTACAGTTACAGTTTAAGTATGCTGTTTTGGGTAATTTTACACTGACTGACGACGCTCAGTAAAGCTAACGTTAGCCCACGAGCTAAGCAAACTGAAAAATAAAATGGTTGTAACTTAATTCAAAAGGATATTGCCAAGCACTCCTCTTCGCATATCCCCAATGAGGAGTCCATTCTTACCGATGAAGACTGAACAGAGACTTATCATTTGCTGGCCACTTGGTGTCGGTTCAGTCCAGACACGGACAGAGAAAGTTAAATCCCCACCCGGCGCAGCGCGGCCTTCCGGGGTGACAGCTGTTCGCTGGATGATGCTAATGCTAACCGCCTGTTAGCCTGTTAGCCAGATGTTGTTGTTGTTGTTAGTGTTGCTGTTGTTGGATGAAGGGGTCACAAGATGTCCTGGCTATAGCGCCATAATGTCATAAGCCTTGAAATATCCAGCTAGTCTTCTGTACATGGACGGGCTGGTCGGACTACATGGCTGACAGATTTGAGCTAATAATGCTCCCGCAGAGTTTGCAGCTCTCTGGACTCCCTCCCTCTGATTCAGCGTCTACATCTCTGATTTTAAGGGTGGGTGAGGAAAAGATTGAGACAAATAACGCCACCCTCTGTGGTGGAGGGTATACAACATCTCCTCCATATCTGTTTTCTAATTAATTACTTAATTTTTTTTATTTAGGATCATTATCCGACAAACATACGGTCATCAATTTTTTTATGGTGCATACAGTCTTATCCATGTTTTCTTTTTTTCTTCTTTTATACAATATTAAGACACGAAGATTACAACATGAACTAGAACAGAACATGGGTGTTGTCATAAAAATACAAAGAGAAAACCTTTTTTTTTTTAAAACAAAAGTCAGGCATTTTCAGGGAAATATACGTTTTCTTCCAAATTTACTCAAATTTACTGTCCTGGAGCCTCAAAGAAAAAGTGATTTTTTCCATTACATAGATTTCATATATAATATCATACCACTATTTAATAGATGGGTTATCTGGTGAAAGCCATTTCTTTGTGATTTCCTATTTTAATGGTAGTTCAGCTAGATGCTTTGGCCTATATTCATTATAGGTATTAATTTTAATATTAGATTAATTTCTCTGTCCATGGTTGTATTGATTATACATAGTGGTAATAGTAACTATCTTTACAACCATGTAGACACAGGACCCACTTGAAAATGAGATGCCACATCTGAAGGGGCTTACCATTAATAAATTTATATAAAACAAACGTGGGGCTGTATAAAAAAAAGATTGGTTTAGTCTATATTCACCAGAGACATATGTGATTTTAGTCCCTTTGTGTCTGGATAGATCCATCTCTGAATGTATGTAACTATGTGTATATACAAATATATTATTTAGGCTATATGTATTTGTATATATGCATAGATGTGCATCTATAAAATGAAGAGGATGACTTTAGCCTGCTCTATTGTAAAATGCCTTGAGATAACACTTGTCATGAACTGCCGCTGTACAAAGAAAGATTGATTGATTGATTGATTGATTGATTGATTGATCGATTGCGCCCAAAAACGAGACAGTGATAAGTATCCTGAGAGCCACAGCTCCTGAATAGTGAGGTGATTGAACAGGGGAGATGAACTGTCTACAAGACTCTTCAAACCAAATGTTCTCCAGGAGGGTGAGCTTGAGATCCTCATTTGAAATTCACAATATTTAGTCCAAACTTTATCTTGGATGCACTCATAAGTGCCTCTTTCCCATTTTTGTTTTATGTATGTGCTATTTACTCCTCTATTTATTTTCAGGAGATTTTTAATCAGTGTAACATGCCTTAAGTAGCCTCCATTGTTGTTATTACATCAAAGTCAAAATATTAAACTCATCAGGATCTTGTGGCTGTAGAAAAGGTGGTGAAAAGAAGCTACTCAATAAATTGATCTCTCTGACTGTAACTTTTAAGGAGCCAACATGCATTTAGATTGAGTAGGCCTAATGTGGTACATTGTCAGCAACAATCCATATCAAATTTAAGGGCTACATATTTACTGAGGCATACACAGCACCAGAGTATTTAGACAATTGTTGAGTGGATGGAATACAAGCATATTGTTGTTTACTCAAGTAGCACTGTTCTGCTACTTTTAATTAATATGTCCTTTAAAAGTAAAATTACTGGCTTCTGTATTTACTAAATAAAATTATAAAGTAGCAATGAGAACTTTTCAAGTAAAACATGAGTGTGAGAAGCTGTTGTATTGATTATAAAATATTTGAATTTAGCACATGAACATTTAGATGAAGAATGAAAATGCTGAATTCCCCCCAAATGGGCAAAATATCCAAAGATATCAAATTTGAAAAAAACTTGTGAAATTGTATTATTTTTGCCTCTTAACATTAGAAAATATTATCATTAATTATTATTAAGATCATTTATAGTTTTCTCCAACATATCTGTAAATATCTTCCAATTTAAGAGCTAAAGATATAACACAGAGGACTAGTGTGGTCTGTTACCTTTGATCCCTGAGGGGTATGGCAGAAAATTTAAACATGATCTTTGCTTCATTTCCAAAAAATACAAGGGCATATACATCTTCAACCAGGTTCTTTGATTGAAGGAAAACCTTCACAGTAAACTGCAAATCCAATGTGCTGCTGCCTGTCAAGGGTAGTGCAAGCCAACCAGCCCAACTTGTTATGCCATAAGTGTTTCTCTCTTTGTTTTACACTTAAACATATACTATGCAACATGTACTGATGTACAATACTTCCCCAAAAATATATTTAAGCTTAGTAAAGTAAAATGACTAACTTTTAAAAATGGTGAAACAGTAAGTGCAAAAAAAACTTTTCAGTGACAGTAACATGAGTAACGTGATACCTTATTTTCAACCCCTGAATTATTATAACTAGTGTAGATAATTTGCCCAAAAAATCATTAATTCGCTGCTGTGTGTACTTTTTTTTTCAGCTGTTATTTCAGATATTTACATTGCATTGTCAGACCAACTTGTCAAATTAAAATTCTATGTTTATGAATTAAACACACAGTATACTTCAAGTGTCATTTTCTTGTTGTGTGTTTTGTGTGGGGTCCAGAAGATTTTCAGGTCTTAAATTTGGCCAAGCATGCTCAAGATTGGGACAGGCATCCCCATATAAAAAAACACATGAATAGGAGGAGATAGTGAGCACAGAAAACTCTGCTTTGGTTGTCTAACAAGTTTGCAGAGGATTTAGTCCACCAGCCATCATTGACAAACACTATTTTTATTTTCAAAATGATTTGCATTACAAAAAGACAAGTTTAAACATTTTTTACATGGCAGAAAATAAAAAAGAGCAAATTAAAGCAAATTTCTTCTTTAAATTGGCAAATCTGAGTCTGAAATGGTTATTAACTATACATTATAAAGAAGAGACCATCACATTTTCTTTACAAATAATGCAATCAAGACCCAGTGTATACAACTCTGTGTTACATTTAAGTAGACCAATACAATGCAGTCTTGGGGTACTTGAACTTTTTTTTATTTATTCTACACTAAAGTTCTAGTTCAACAAACCTTGTATATCAAAACTACATTCATTTTCTGACATCCGTTTTTGTTTGTTTCAACTTTGGAAGTTTTTCTTACCTTACTGATGAAAAGCCAAGCTTTTAGACTCAGCAGTTCTAATCAGGATCTTTCTGTTTTTAACGTCAACATCAAGAGTCCCTATATGGGGACACAATTCTCTTACTAAGGTTCACCAAATCAACAAGATGCTCTCTTCAACACTGGGAAATCCATTGTCACAAAGTTTTGCCCTCAAAGTCAAATTATGTTTTAAATTCAGTCCAAGAATTAAAATTAAAGCAGGTGGATGCTTTGGTTTCACTAAAACCTGTGAATTCTCTCAGTTGTTGTACGTTTTGATCTTATGAATGGCATATGGACTTGAGTCCCGGGGTGGCCAGATGTCCCCACAGGGCAGGTCCCTTGTCTGCTCTCCCCCACACTCCACCATCTCTACTGTCAGGGTGGAGGGGCTGAGGATATCAGCTGTGCGGTAGGACTGTGTGAGACGGCGGAAAGACGATGTGTCTGAGATGTCATCATCAAAGAGGTCCTCCATGAGCTCCTTACGCTTTCTGCGAGATGATTTCAGCTCATCGTTTAGGTCAGAAACAAGATCCTTCACATCCTTCACCACTGTGGAGCGCAGACCAAACAAACAGAGCAGGAACACCAGACCTGCACAGATGCCAGAGACAAAGTAGAGGGCAACCCTCTCTGGGAGACCTGGAAGAGATGCAATTCAGGATCATGGATCTCAGTAAAATTCACAGCCATGGACAGCAGCACCTTAGAAAATGTGGTTGAGCATGCAAGCTGTCATTATGTGAGCTTCTTCAGAAGTTTAACTCCATTTTCTTGACTTAAAGCAGTGGTTCTCAACTGGTCACCCTAGGACTGACCAACACTTCCTCCAAATTTTGGCAGCCACCCAAAATAATTAATGGAAAATGTTGCGGTAGGACCAAAACAAAGGGTTGAACAATATGACAGGACAAAACAAACTCAGCTCTCTCCAAAAACGTAAAATGCTATTTTCATCTTCAAGAAATAGATTGTGATTAGGTCTTTTTGGCAAAGCAAAGCTCCTTCATGTTCTGTGGCCTCTCTCTTGCTCATTATGACACAGCAGGTACTGAAGGTTAGTGAGGTTGGTTGTTTGGGGCTTTTACTTGTTAAATGGACAGCTCTCTCTCTTTTTTTGGGCTTCTTTCCAAAGACTTAGTTGTTTGTTTCTTCACTAGGTAGCACTGTGAAGCGAATTTGAATGCATTCACTTAATTTTTAATCAATTTTCTGTAAGAGGTTGATAACATTTTTACAGTAATTTAAGTTAGATGTATTTAACCTGGAGAAACCTTGTTGAGAAAAGAAATCCCTTTTACAAAAGTGTCCTTATTTGACATGTGCAATTTTACAACAATACCACAGATATAAAAAAATAAACCAAATAAATAACAGCACAGAGCAGAGAGCTGTTCGTCAAAAAAGGATGATAAAGGAACAATTTAGAGACCAGCTCCTTCAGACAAACATTTTCCTGCTGCTGAAGCAGCATGACTAAAACCTCCTTTACCCATGTCAAGATGAATCTTGCAGACAGAAAGCTGAAGTATTTTCTGTTTCAACATGAATATTAACTTATCATAAGCACAAATGGCATTATTATCTAGAGAGAGGGAAACAAATAGGCTGTGATCTCAAGAAAACAAGTGAAATTGTTATCACAGCAAAACAAAGTAAAATAAAATGCATTGATGCACATCTACATTTATGAGGCAAACTGTCACAGTCAACTAGAAAAACAAAACCACAACACACTTTTGGGCCTTAATACATTAGCTGAGTGTTATTTGGATAAACTCATTTTATATATCAGTTTTCTGTCACATTCTGGTTGGACATTATCAAACCAGCCTTTCACTCTGAAAAAGCTCAGCAACTGACTTTGGGGTCCTGACCCACCACTTGAGAACCACTGACCTAAAACATGCTGTAAAATCAGTTTGGCCCTTTAAAAACATCTACAATAACAATTAGACTTTAACATGCAGCCCTAAGTGGAGGTCTACAGGCATCATTGCACATACCCAATATTTTTTCAATGATCTCCAAAGAGTTGGTTAAGAGCACGTTTTGAGGCCTGTAGGTGGGGCCAGAGTACCATCCACCTGCAGGTGAGAGGGGGGCCTGGCCTCAGATGCCACTCTTTCACATGACACAAAAAAAACCCTTCAACTTCACTCAGTGCTTCTCTCACCGTGTGTGTAGTCTGAGATCAAGAAAGGGTCTGTTGACCCCCGACCCACATCATCCAGGAGATAGCGGGGCACTATGGAGAAATTTAGAGCTTTGTTTCAACATCATGTACAACACCTTATTAGTAATAAGCAAACTTTTCACTTTTGTCTCCTACCACAGGTGAAGGACACCCGCAGGTGTTTCCGGGTGCCTTGAAAGCAGGGGTCACCAAAGGTCTGGACATCAGCCAATACTGAGCAGTTTGATCTGCCATGACATCTGCGGGACACTTTCCTCAAGGCTGAAGGGGACAAACACTCTGAAAAATATGAACACTTATTAATGTTTGTGATCAGTCTGATACTGTACCAACATGTTAGATCTTAAAACTTGGCCAAGTGAAGAAACATCATTATTGTGATGAAACTTAATCCTACTGAGGATACTCTGTAGACCAGTGGTTCTCAACCTTTTTGGGGTTCTGGACCCCCCCTGCTTTCTGTGCTTATCATCTTGTTCTTTGTTTGTAACACTCGCTTAATTTGAAGTGCTCCCCTGTACCTTGCAAGTTAATGAGTTTTCCCACAACATCTTCCTGCAGATGATTTATAATAAAATCATTATTAAAAAATGAATGGTGTGTGCCCACTGGAACAGTAGGGGGCTCATATTTTGGAAAGGATGCAGATCGTGTTAAGTTTGTGTTATACAAACTTAAATAAATTACACTTGTGAAACAGATGTAATTAG
Source organism: Cetoscarus ocellatus (assembly GCA_037902135.1). Classification (NCBI taxonomy): domain Eukaryota; kingdom Metazoa; phylum Chordata; class Actinopteri; order Labriformes; family Labridae; genus Cetoscarus; species Cetoscarus ocellatus. The sequence continues at coordinate 2,008,042 of JBAMNC010001016.1, forward strand.
AGAAGAAAAGTCCAGTTACCCTATGTAGACAAAGGTCTCAGTCACATTTGAGTAAAATTATCCTATTTTTATAAATGTCACAGGATCTTTTTTAAAAAACACATTTTATTTTTAAGGACCGCTTGCAATTACATAACTGCCCACTAGGGGGTCCATGCACCCGTGGTTGAGAAACACTGCTGTAGACTATCATTTACATGTTTAATTTAACCTTTATTATTCTACGAAATGTGACACGCTAGTTAATCGATCTAAGCAAGTAAACCAGGGGTGGGCAACTTGGGGTCTGGGGGCCACATACAGCCCTTATTTCTCACTCTTGAGATAAAAGTAGGACAGTGGAAACTCTCTTTGCAGCACATCAGCTTCATGCTTTGCTCTGAAACTATGTTAACCTGCATCTTCCCTGATAAAATAACTGGCAGTGAGAAGAAAATCAGTTTTTCTGTCTTGGTGACCAAAGTTGCCCATCTCTGACCTAGGTGATACTTAAAGTCCCAGTTTCAGACCCATGTCAGCGTGTGATCCTGGCTCCTGAGGGCAGTGAGGACTGCCATGCAGCAGGTGTCCAAAAGTGGCAGAGTAAATCGCAAGGACAGTCTCATTTTTACACATCAGCCTTAGGCGCTCGTTTTCACACACCAGCCTTGTGCGATGATGCTCTGAAAGAATTCAACAAATGGTTTTAGAAAAAAATGTATGATGATTGACACTCAATTAAAATGATGTATGAAAAAAACAGTATACTCCAGCTTTAACAGGGATCATATCATTATCCCAAAGGAAATTAGATTTGCAACTATCGTCAAACACAACAGATCCACAACATCTATAACAACAAAAATTCAGACACGGGAAATCAACTAGTCAAGTGAAAAATACAAGGACTTCAGTCACACTGAGACAGAAGCTAAAACAAATCAGAAACAGCACCTAAAAGTGAATCGAGTCAGATGGATGAATTGAGTCAGATGAAGAGATCAGCACTCAGGATATAAGTAAGAATGATTATCCCTACAGATTTGTGCTGTAGGGAAAATTAACAGTAATAGTGGCTGATTATGGTATTGTATGACATGAAAGAAGCATATTTCTTATTTCTTTTTGCTATAGTTTATATTGAGTTGTCATTACTTGACAACTCGCCCAGAGAATACATATTTAATATTTTTTAACCAGCCGTCTTGTTTGACTTGTTTTTAGAGAACAGTAGCTTCTGCTTTGGCCTTTGTACAAAAATCATTTCTTCAGTGCTGTGGCTGAATTAAATGGAAGGCTTCAAGTGTCATACCTTTTCATTTATACTACATTAATATGTTCTGGAAACATTCTACAAGATGTTGCCAGAACATATTTTTTAAGTTTCTTGCAAAATATCCCCACAGATATTGGATTTTTGCATGCCAATAAAACCCTCTGTTTCAGCCCAGCTCAGGACAGCCTTTTTAGTGTGAATATTCATGAGTTGCATCTGACCACACCTCTCTCAGGAAGTTGGAGTTGCTTAGGCTTTATAGTGCTGTACTCTAATGTATACTGTGGTTTCACAGACATGCCTAGACATCTTCTTCTCAAACGTGCCAGCTGTAGGCTGATCAAACTCCTGGCTCAGTGAGTTTCTCCCATATTGGGGAGAAAGCTTTCCCCTGAATAACATTGCCCAGTTTAGCAATTAAATTAGCATTAAAAATGAGAAACCTGATCTTTGCAGCTCACCTGGTCTGCACTTGAAGGCAACTAGAAGGTACTTGCTTGTGAGGGGACAGGGGTCCTGCCCAAACACTGGACTGAGGACAGGGATATGACAAGACCGCCGATCCTGACACTCTGACACCACCTTCTGCAGGTTAAAACAGACATGCTTTTACTCTCTGTACAAGTCACAGGAGCACTGAAGGAAACATAAACTAACTTCACAGTCATCTTACTGTGACTGTTTACCTGGACAGCCACTGATGAAGTGCACTCTGAGTCCTCTGCCACAGTGACGTTTGTATTTGCAGACGGGCACAGATACTGATTAGGGACTCGCCGTCCATAGAAAGCTGACAGGATGGACACAGACGTCCTGGAGGGACACTCAATGATGAGCGTGTCTCCTTCACAAGCATGAGCTGTGTGGTTCTTCAGGATGGTGTGGAGATATTCTACAAGAAAACACAGGGTGGTGCTAAATACACATTTATGTACCTGTGACTTGAAGAGGTCATTTTAAAGCACCTAGATTTAATACTGGTGTCCCTTCTATTTCCCACAACATGACAGTTTGGTATTTCTTCATCAAGTGAAGTTAGACAACATTTAAAATAGGTAAGTTACAATGCCGTATTGAGGCTTGTGGATTATCAGTCAGTTTGTCTTTTTAATTGAATATTTCAAAACCTAATTCCTGGCAGGCCAGAATCTTTATTTATTTGCTGCCTGCCTCAGTTAATTATCTGCATTCACAGTTTGAGACTGAATGGCACAACACCAGGCAAGTAGTCTCCCCCCTGATGGCTAAAGGTAGTTTCAACAGGTTTTATCCATCCGTAAAGACATGCCTTTCCTTCATTGGACACAAGGATGCATCATCCATATATTAAAGCAGAGGGGCTCAACCACTGGGCCGTGGGCCTGCACTGGGTCATAGATTATTTGGTACAGGGATTAAAAAAAAACAATGTCTTCAATTCAATTTAATTTGATGGATAATGGACAGCAAAATTATCTTTATTTTGAAAGGATGACCTGACCCTATTATATAGACCCTTGTAGGTTGACTGTGTGGACAATAATCTTAGCGCTGAGTCTGTCAGCGCTAAGATTATTGAAAAAGTACAACTTGAGATGAACTTGTGGTTAAAACCTTGTGCTTACGCACTCTTTCACCTTAGCTCTGGAAGTAGTTGTAAATATATTTGACTCTGCACAATGTGTGTGGCTGAATGGCAGTCGAGGCACATGAGAGTGTTTAACATACAGATGTGGAGGGATCCAATTCAAAGGTCAGAATTAATAAACTACCCATCAGTAATCAATAGAAACATCAGATCAGCTCAGACTAATGACAGAACACTAAACACATACCATCAGCATGGTATGCACACCCTCCACGCGCAAAAGGTGTGGCAGTTTCTTTTGTTACCATGTCAACAGGTGACTTTCAGCCAATTTAAGCAGCTGATAAAAACAGAACGAGTGCTTGTGAACGTCTCTTTATTTGGATTTGAGAACAAGCCCATGGTTTTTCTCTGATCTGGTGTTATGGTGAGTTATTCTCTGCACAATGAAGGCAGGTTTGTGATTACAGAAAACTGGACGGTGGTACAAGAAATGTTGGGGGCCAGAGCATCAGTGGAAACAAGGTTCTACAAGGTAGCAAGTTTTCAGCAAGAAGAAACTGAATCTATTCTAAGAAAAGAAGCTATACTTCATCACTTTCACACAAAAAAATCCAAAGTAAACACTATTTATAACAAAATTTAACATGCCATAAATAAGACCCCTGTTCATTGTTTAATCTAAGCAGATTTTTTTCCCACTTAATTGCTCTTTTAACTCCATTTTGTCCTTATTGTGTGCGGCAATAGTATGACCTTTCAGAGGCCTTTTTTGTCAAATTCATTTCAGGTTGCTGACTGGGTGGGGTCTGAGTCACTAGGTGCAGCTTTCTTAGACAACATTTGGACTATGACCACATATACAAACATATAAGACAAACACACAGGACAACAGAGAATAAACATTGAGGTTAAGTCCTTCTGCTAGTGTGTGTTTCCCCTGTGTGTGTGGGCATGTACGTTGGGGTGTGTGTGTGGGTGTGTGGGTGGATGTGTGTGTGTGTGTGTGTGTGTATTGAGGAGCATGTTTGAACTCAGGGAGCAAATGGGAGGCAGTACCAGGCACTCGCTCACAATGAACTATTATTAGGGCCCTCGGAGGCTGCTGCCACAAAAAAAGGAAACTGCAGGGTCAGAGAGAGGGATAAGACAGAATAAACAAAAAACACTCACAATGTCTTTGGCTTCATCTTAAGACATCATAATGTCATGTGTTAACTTTATGCACACAAACAGCAACTCATCTGTAGTTTTAGAAAAGCTAAAGCCTTTTTCTGTCAAGGTCAAAGTTCAGGACCTTATATTGTCATCTTCAGCCTGTGTGGAAAGCAGGGTATGCAAGAAAGAAATAACTCAGGATGGGGTCAAAATCTCTGAGCTTCTTCTGCAGCCACCCAAAAATACAATTTTGAACATTCTTGATATGAAACCATTTTAGCTTAAAAGAAGAGCACTTACGGGAGAAATCAGGAGCAGAGTGCACAATGCGAGTCTTCAGCGACAGAAGAAGAGGTAAGAGAAGGCACAAGCTCCACCAAACTTTCATTGTGCATATCCTGCAGGACAGACCCAGGGTGTTTTGTGATGTGCTGAGATGCTGTGCTATTGACTGGTGGGGAAAGAGCGGTCAGTAGGTCAATGATGGCATTGTGTTTACAAGACACAGCCAGCAACCATCCCCAGTCCTCTTTAGGCTGCAACAAAAACACGGCTATCTGCCTTCAGTGGATCTGATGGTAAAGCTTTCATGCTGCTTTGGCTTGGAATGTTTGTTTGCATGTATGCACACTAGATGTCCAGCACTAACTTGTTAAAATGGTGCTTAAAACATTAAAAGATCCAAAGATGAATACATTCACAGTGTAACTTTGCTGAAAAAAAGAAAGAAATATCTAGGTTACAAAATAAATAAAATTAAGTCTATGCTTCAGTTGCAGAGCTTTAGATAATTACCGATTACAACTCCCCACTGGTGTTCCTCAAGGCTCTGTCCTGGGTCCCCTCCTTTTCATTAGTACAGTCTACTTCCAAATGTATAGCAAAACTGAGCAGAAGTTTTAGAAATTGGCAAAAGAAAATACAAACTGATATGCTTGTTTATCCAGTCCTGTTTTACAAGTCAACGTGGTTGATCAGGTCATTTAATTAAGAGGAATTTCTCAAACAGGAGGTTATAAGCTAGAAGTGTGGAAGCTGCTTATAAGTCAAATTGCCATGTTGCTGTTTCATAATTGCTTGACAATAGCTTTTCACTATTTGCTGATAGGTTTGCACGTGAAGTTATTATGATGAACAAAATATGTAATTTTCATGAATATTTGTTCACCCCAAACATTATCATCTGCAACTATCCCAGACTGCAGTGGAAAAAACAAACAGGCTTTTAGACAAGGAAACAATTGTGATGCTGTTTGACCTGCCAAAATTTGTCATCCCTGCACCACTCTATGGTCTTTGAAGCCAGAACAGAGATAAACAAAGGATGACTTTATTCACAAATGAAGAGTTTTAAACGATTTGTTTGTTAATCCTAAAACAAAATCTGCAGTGATTTACTGTATGCTATTTTTCTGCTACAAAACCTCAGTTTTTCATTCATTCATGCGTTGAATTGCCCTTCCTTATTTCCTAAGCTGATGACATTTAGTTCTGTCTTTCTGATTGCAAAATTTCAGGAGCAGAATTTTATAACTTTGAGTTGTTTTGGTTTTCTTTTGCTGTCTGGGTGATTTTCAGATTGTATATTAGCTGGTATAGTTATGCTGAGAAACAGCTGCAGTTATTACATTTTCCTCCTTGTCCCATCTCAACAAAGATGCAGAATCCATTGTTTCCATGACTGGAGAACAAGGAGCTATTTATGTTTCTGTTTCAGTCTCCACCTTTTCCTTTTATTGCTTGCTCTAAAACCTTTACAGAGGCCAGTGCTCATAGAGCCCCAAATGGCACCAAAACCTCAGCTCAGCTCTCTCATATGTGTAACTGCAAGGTTTCATTAAAATCCAGACCGGCCTTGCTTTGAATCTCTTTTTGGTTGAATTTAAATGTAACATAAAGTGTTGCATACGACTTTTGATTTACATGTTTTCTTAACTTACTACAAATAAATTAAATGAAAAATGGACTTAAGCTTGTGTAGCACTCTTCTTTTTACCTGACAACTAAATATGTCACTGATCTACTGCATGAGCACTTCTTTGCCTTCTTTTTCGTCTTCTTCTCTCTTCCTCAGCTGTATACTGGCAGGCATGCGCCCTGTGGTTTAATTTTGTATGCATCTCTTTCGAAATTACATTAAGTGCTAATCTTAGTCTAAAAATAGATAACATAACATAATGCATTTTTAAAAAAATGTGTCACAACAAGCATACAGGACCATTTAGAGTTGCTGAAGAGTTTATCTGATGACTGTAGGCTAAGGCAGGCTAACTCTACCCATTGACTCCCAGTGTTTAAACTAAGCTAATTAGTGGTGGGCAAGCTCTGCCTGCCTCTTCCTTGTTACTGCACGCACAGTCAAAATAATGTTGTCTATCTTCTTGTCATGGATTTTGGGGTGAGGCAAGACACAAAAACAAAAAACATGTTTTTCCATCCTCCTGCAACCCCAAAAGGGATAAGTGGTATAGATAATGGATGGATGAATGGAGAAGAACTGCTGCTGCTCTTTAAAAACAAATAATATCTCCATTTTTCATCAGTGTCTTAACAATCTTGGTTGTCCTCAACAAATGCCTTTTCTCTGTCTTTTCTGACATCAAATGGCACAAGGGCACAGTAAATCATTACTACCCTTTTAATCTGGGTGTATTCTCTATATTTCTCTCCACCGTTTTTTTGCCACTAGGCTGCTTGCACAACTGCCATGAGAATCATAATGTCAACTCCAATGTGATCTACAAGGAGAACTCAGCATTTTTTAATGATGTTTGACAGTACTGATAAGGATGTTAAATTAGCTTGAATATCTTTTCCTTTTAAAGGTCTGCACTCAATAATCTATCACTCTGAATAAAAATGTGCAAGATAAACAACACACTGAGTCACTCAAAGTAATATTTTCTTGCTGGGATAACGTGTTTGACATCTTGACCTTATGTGTTTGCTTGTGTGTGTTTGTGTGTATGTGTCAAAAATCAAGACTCATTCTCTGCCTGGCTTGTCAACACTGAGGGTCCTGTTTCTGGAGATAAGGCTCTTGTTTCCAGGAGGTCACTTCCAGCTGCTGTGTGTGTGTCCATGGGAGATATGTGTATCACTCTCCATGAGATAGACTTTTCCTTTTTTTTTTTGTCTATGGAAAAGGAAGCAAGAAGGTCACCCCGCCTGTCTTTTTCAGGGATAATATTCAGGAAATCCCTTCTGTTAAACATCCTCTCTCTGCGAAGCCATTATCAGCTGATTTCAGTTAACTATAAAACCTGTTACTTTCACCTTAGTTACACTTTTATTTTCACTCATCCTGTCTCTCTCAGCTTGTTGGCATAACAACCAAACACGTCACGAAAATATGTGATGGGTAATTTCCAATCTCGGAAAACATTATCAGTGCTGGCAGCCATTTGCTGATGGTCAATCTCAACGAGTGAGCATCTCAGTGGCACATTAGCGATTCATCTCACTTGCTCCAATAAACACCACTCCACAGCAGCAGAGAGGGAGTGAAAAGGGAGGGATACTGTTTGTAAGAAAAAGTCCATGTTTTAATCAATCACTTTAGCAGAGAAGTACTCCCAGATGCTACTCCAGTGAAATTCCATTCTCCTCCCATCAGAAAAGTTCATTAAGTGACAAACTTCTTCTTGCAAACATTGGTACAGTGGTGGAAATATTACTGTCACAGTCATCAGAGAACATCTTTACTTTGCTACATTGAAAAGATAAGAATTATACTTCTGACTCCATTTCTTGCAAGCAAGAATAAAATTCTGAATAATTTTCCTAAAAGTAGATTTGATTGTTTACCTTAATATCACACCATTATAAGCAGACTTACCATGTGCCAGGGGCAAACCAGGGGCTCCCAAACTTTCAGGCTGCAGCGCCCAAAATAATAGTGCACAAGACGCGAGGCCTCTTGTCCGTAAAGGTTGTTAAAAACAAAAGCATATCTTAAACATACATCATACATTTTTTATACATATATTTGACTTCCTTATAAATCATATAGCTTACAACCACATTTTTATTCATTCTGCAACTGTTCTGTCTACTGTCTGTTGTCTGTCGCTTTAGGATGTGTTTTGACTGCTGTTGTAAACTAATTAAGCTCCAGAGGGATCAGTGAAGTTCACTAAATTGAATTTATGTAAAAGTGATTTTTTGTGTTTCTATTTTTTTTTTTTTTACATTAATGAGTACAATAAATCAATTGAAATCATTAAAAAAATAAAAAAATAAAAGACACCTGGCAACCCTCACTTGATGTCTTGCATCCTGTCCTCTACTTTAGGATCCACTGTAGAGGACACAGGTTTGCATTAAATCATCAGTGTCTTCAGACTGACATGGTTTAGTCATGATCTCTAGAGAAGAACTATATTAAGTGAGTTAGCGTTTTAGTGCATCCAGTTCCCAGAGACAAAAGTGTATGTGATTTTGCAATAACCTTTTGGATAAATATGTGAAATAAGGCCCATGCTGAACAATCGCAAATGAGATCTTGCAACATAAAATGCGTCTGCTATTGTCACACCTTTGACATGTGAAGCTTTATCATTTTAAAAGGATGGTTGTAGAACGAAGAACTGTCAAAGAACTGCTAACAAGGACTGTAAAAATGCCTGGGGACCCTAATGCAATCATCACTGATAATTTTTTATAAATAATGATACATACAGTATGGCCACAAGGGCAACAACTTGATCAGGTCATTGAATTAAGAGGAAATCCTCTGACAGGGGTTGCAATGTGCTTCTGCACTTTACTTGCAAATACCTTGCAACTACAAAAACTGTGTATTTAACTTATATTATTATAAGGTCACCTTTGTGCAAGAGATTTTGATCTCAGTGGGTTTTTATCTGGTTAAATAAGTAAATAAAAGAAATAAAATGTGACGTTATTGTTGGAAGTATGGTAGCTGCTTTTAAGTCTAATTGTCATGTTGTAGTTCCATAATAGCTGAAAATAGATTTTTACTCTTATGTTCAAGCTTAAAACTCATGAAAGTACGTTTGTATCATAATAAACAAAACACAAATGTTTTTATATTTTTGTTTACCACAGACCTTATTATTGGTAATGATACAAGAACACAGTGAAAAATCTCCACTGGCTTTTAAGTCAAGAGAACCACCATGATTATGCTGTCTGGTTTGCCTACAAAAATACATCACCACTAACCTCTATGTTGGAGCCTGCTGATGAAATATTAACTTCCTTTATAAAATTTGACAGTTGCCATAACAAAAGTGTACAGCTGTTTTTTTTATATTCATTTTGTTGTTCTTGTTGTCACCTCTTGTTGTTGGGGGGGGCTGGAGCCTATCCCAGCTGTCAGTGGGCGACATAAAAATTCAAAAAGATTTTGGGACAGATCTTGCCATTTCATTACTCTTTGTTAAACATGCTCGCAGTATTTCCCCTTTCTTACCTCCCAATCCATTTTTACTCCATAGTCACATTTTTGTAGTCAGGAGTATTCAGGTAGCTGGAAGCCTCAGTTCCAGGGTTATTGATATTAGTGCTTTCTAAAATGTAAATAAAAGACTTGAGAGAGGAATTATCTTTCTTAACTAAAGCAGTCACATTCATATGTTTTCTTAACTCTGCTTATGCATTGTGAAAATGTACTTACATATTTTTGGGGAAATAAGAGTCCCATGGCTTGCCCACAACCGCTAAACATGAAAACAATTCTTCTTTCTGTGTTTCTTCCTCCATCTTTCAGAGAATGTGTGCTAAAGTGTCAGTTTTAGATGTCATTACAGGATCTGCCACCACCCGACCCCCAGATGGAAGACACTCCCAGGGGACAGGTGTTTGTTCAGCCAACATTCACAAAAACCAGTGATGCATTGATTCTGAAAATCAGGGCCAACACAGATGTTTGAAATGACAGTTTAGCCCATGATATGCCAATATTTTTGGTAAACACTCCTGCTGTAATTCCCCACAAAACCAATATTTTCTCTCTTGTTTGATCATGGAAATAAATCAGAGTTTGTCCAAGGGCCAATTTCTTCTGCCCAATAAAATGTTCCTCTGTGAATCAGCAGCTAAGTTTGCTTTATGCCAGCATTGATAGGACACAACAGATACTCATCGGGTACTGATATTTGTTAACATCCCACATTCATTCATTTGTTGATGGCTGATGTTTGTAAAAAGGAACAACATTGGTTGATGCCAATGTTAAACCAATGGTGATGTGCATCCCCAACTAAAACAGAAGGAACATGTGTGTACATGGCTGTAGAGCCACAGTAAACATTAGAGCACAGCACTGGAGAGCGGAAGCCACATCCACTTCTTAAGAGAGCTGTGGTCAGGCATGGCTCCTGATGATCCACTTTAAAACAACCTGCTCAGGGCATGGCTAAACAAATGAATTTACATTGATACCAAATCTAAATTTAGGGAAAGAAATGGTAAAAAAAAAAAAAAAAAAAGTGTTCTGACACTTTTAGGACCAGTGCAAACTTATTGAAAAGGAGGAAAATATGGGACCCTTTAAACAAGTATTCCAGTACTTCAACTCAACAAATAATAAAACTGAGCAACTATCATTGGTTGGTGCAATATTTGACCAGGAGTTTCTACACAATGACTTAAAGTTCTGTTCTGTGCTAGTAAATACAGATAATGGGGAGGTAAGATTTCAGATATCCCTGGATGACCTTCTGGTAAGTAAAAATGAAGGAGGTTGATGCTTGTTTTGTACTCTCTCTGTCTCTGTTGGTTAACTGTTATGGTTGAGAGGTGCTCATTAAATTTCCAGAATTGTTTGGATTTCAGCATGATGGGTCTTTTTTATTGGATCTGGTCCATGTAAAACAGAGCACATGACAGGGCCTTGTACCTTTTTGATTTTCTCTCAAACTTCTTCGGAAGTGTTACGTAATCCTGTATAGGCTGTATTTCTTTGGGGAAGTCTGCACTACAGGGCATGGTTTTGTAATAAAATTCCCCTTCATCCTTTTTTTTACTCTAAGTGATTCAGTTTCAAAAGAAAAAGCCAAATGACATGTGATTATAAGTTAACTTTTACTCTCATTTTTCTTTTGACTCAATCACCATGCAGGGGGTTTCAGGGGCAGCTAAGGGCTGTGCCTTTTACAGACAGAGCTAATTGTTCATAAATCCTTGGGAAGATGCTCTGCAGTAGACTGCTGAACTGAATCCATTTTAATAGACAAGACCTGTGAATGAATGTGTCCTGGAAAGTTTGATGTTGTACTCAGAGACTTCAGAGCAACATAACGGATAGAGCTGATATCCAGCTTGAGGATATCTTAAAGGTCCCATGTCCTGGTATGTTTGGCTGTTTACACCATGTCTTAAAGAGTCCCTTAAGTAAGGATTTGATTTAAGTTAAATAAAAAATGAAAAATGCTGTCACTGTAGAGGATCAGATGCAGCTCTTTTCCCCTCCCGTTTGAAACCCCTCAGATCTGAGAGGGGAGGGAGGCTATGATAATGAGCTCTGCGCTGATGGGAAGAGGGGTTAGATGCAGCAGATCAGAATTTCAAAGCAGCCATGGCTTCTGCCTGTGATGAGCATAAAATACACATGTTGGTGGAGAAAATATGTCATATCTTTAATCAGTGCTTACCTCGACTCAGTAATACTAACACTTACACATCAAACAAGAAATCTTGGCGTGATTTTGGACTAGGAGCTGAACTGAAGTCACATAAAAATGGTTTTAAAATCAGCCTATTACCACCTTAAGATATACAGCTGTGTTCAAAATAATAGCAGTCCCACATCACTAGCAAGATAAATCACTGTTTTTGTTAGAATTTCAACTTCTACACTGCAAGTAAGTTTCTAGAAGATTTAGTGAAATCAACAGACCCAACAGGCATGACGTGCATGCTGCTGATTCTGTGAAACTGAATCATTAACTGAACTTCAATTAGTGAAGTAATTGATTGTGTGAAAAAATGTGTTGTTAAACAGGTGGCCCTTATTTAAGGATCAAGGCAAATGACGCTGCATATGCTGGCTGTGCATTTGTCCTTGAAAAACAGTAAAATGGGTCGTTCAAGACATTGTTCAGAAGAAGAGCGTTCTTTGATTAAGAAGTTAATAAAAGAGGGGGAAACCTATAAAGAAGTTCAGAAAATGATAGGCTGTTCAGCTAAAATGAAATCAAATGCTTTAAAGTGGCAGCCAAAACCAGAAAGGCGAGGAAGACAAAGAAAAACGACTATTCGAATGGATTGGAGAATAACCAAAATGGCAAAGGCTCAGCCAATGATCAGCTCCAGGAGGATCAAAGAAGATCTGAGGTTGCCTGTGAGTACTGTAACAATCAGACGACGTCTATTTGACGCCAAGCTACCAGCAAGAAGCCCCCGCAAAGTCCCATTGTTAAAAAAAAGACATGTGCTGAAGCCGTTACAATTTGCCAAAGAACACATTGACTGGCCTAAAAAGAAATGGCGCAATATTTTGTGGACTGATGAGAGTAAGATTGTTCTTTTTGGGTCTAAGGGCCACAGACAGTTTGTCAGATGACCTGAAAACACTGAATTCAAGCCACAGTACACAGTGAAGACAGTGAAGCATGGTGTTGCAAGCATCATGATACGGGGATGTTTCTTGTACTATGGTGTTGGTCCTATTTATGGCATACCAGGGATCATGGATCAGTTTGAGTACATCAGAATACTGGAAGAAGTCATGTTGCCGTATGCTGAAGAGGAAATGCCCTTGAAATGGGTATTTCAGCAAGACAATGACCCCAAACACACCAGCAAGCGAGCAAAATCATGGTTCCAGACAAACAAAATTCATTTAATGGAGTGGCCAGTACGATCCCCGGACCTTAATCCCATAGAAAACTTGTGGGCTGACATAAAAAATGCTGTTCATGAGGCAAAACCAAGAAATGCAGAGCAATTGTGGAACGTAGTGCAATTGTCCTGGGCTTCAATACCTGTTGACTAGTCCCAGAAGTTGGTAGGCTCCATGCACCACAGATGTGAAGCAGTTATCAGAAACTGTGGTTATGCAACTAAATATTAGTTTATGATTCTCAGGAAAGTTGAATCATCAAGCAATTCTTAGTTTATATACTACATTTTTGAGTTTGTAAATAATGATGTCAACACTGCTATTTTTTTGAACATTATATTTCTTGACTTTCTGTAAAATATTATCAAATTCAAAGACTTTTTCCAATTTTTTTGCTTTTAAATAGAATGTGCAGTGTCCCCAATGCATTTGTGTGCATTAAAATAAAATTTACTTGAAGAACTTTGAGGTTTATTTACCTTTTTAAACACACTGCTATTATTATGAACATAACTGTATATCAAGAATAAAAGGATTTCTGTCTAAAGAAAACACAGAGAAACTTGTCCATGCTTTTATTTTCAATAGGTTCGAGTATTGTGTTTACACAAGTCTGACTAAAAAATCCATCAGCCAGCCGCAGCTCAGCCAAAACACTGCTGCTCACCAACACCAAGAAAATACATCACATGACACCAGTCCTTAGATCACTACACTGGCTTCCTGTAAGTCAGAGGATAGATTTCAAAATCCTTCTCCTGGTATATAAAGCACTTTATGGTCTTGAATCTAAAAACCTTTCCGATCTCTAAGTCCCCTATGAGGCATCTAGACCCCGCAGGGGCTCTGGGACAGATTTACTCACTATTCCCAGGGTCAGAAGTAAACAGCTGAGGCAGCTTTTAGTTTCTACACTCCTTACATGTGGAACAAGCTACCAGAGAACCTGAGTCTCTCTGCATCTGTGAACTCCTTCAAAACAGATCTTAAAATATTTTTATTTACAATTGCCTTTGCAGTTCAGCGTCTTCTTATTGTTCTTCACCTTAAATATCCTCTGTTCTTTTAATCAAAAATATATTTACTTTTAATGTTCCATTTCTTTTTTTTACCTTGTAATTTTACCATCCTTCTGCTAATTTTATGTCTTTGTTTTTAACTTGGTAAAACACTGTGAATTGCTGTATGCATGAATGGTGCTCTATAAATAAGTTGCCTTGCCGTATCTTAACATTTGGATATTAATGTGGTCTGTTTACTTTTTCATCAAAACCCCAGCCTGTGCAAAACAACTGACCAATCAAAGGTGAACAATTATCATCACTAAACCCATTTCATGTTAAGATTCACTGTGTTGCCGAAAATGTCCCTTAAATTTCTGGACTTTCAGGTAAAATCAGACTTAAGATTTAAGGAGAAATAAAATAAATCAATTCAAATAGTTACTGTGGGTCGAAATATATATGTATATATACATATATATATATATATATATATATATATATATATATATATATATATATATATATATATATGTTTGGGGTTTTTTTGGGGGGGTTTTTTGAGTCAAAGTAATGGTGGTTCAATAGGTTCTGCATGTTAACTTTTATCAGGATCAACAAAGTTTCTTCGATCATACCGGTAAAACAGATTTTTTACCTCTAAGTCAGTACTGCATGTTTTCAAAGGGTTTCAAAATCAAGGTCAAAGGGAGAGTTTTAGTTCTGTGATTAATACACCCCTCAAAAAATACTTGGAAATGTTATTTTGGTTAATTATTCCTCCCCTTTAATAATACTTACTGGTATTGTACTTCATATTTTTGGAAAGCCTGATTAGTCAAGGGAACTTTTAGTGGATATTATTGTAAAAACACTCTGACAAAACTTTTGATTCTTAAAAAAAATCAGATTGATCAAAACGAATCATCAATCCTTACCAAATCACAATAACTAACTTTAACTGTATGCTCTGGTACATTTAATATCTACTTTCTTACTTTGATTAGATCACATGTCTTGATTGAGTCACTAAATACACTATGCCTCATCACATCCTATGAGAGACTTGTGTATCATTCTTTTCATATCTAACAGAGCAAGAATGTTAATGTTTGAAAGGACCTGCCTAAATTCTGTGACTCACTTGGTCTTATCAGTTCCTGTGTAAAGCAAAATGCAAGGAATCCTGTTTTAGGCTCTCTCTCCTCATCTTGTTTGATTGTGGGTACATAAGAGTGTGTACCCGCCCATTTGCCTGGATCCTCCCCTCTCCCCTGCAGTGTAAAGTATGTTCAGAGCGATAGCCTCCAAGGAGCCCTGAGAGAAAACACAAGCAGCAGAGAGGTGTTAGACATTCCCCTGACATCCAAAACCACGAGACACTTCAGACCAGAGCAGCACCAGCTCAAGGGCACTTTTTACTATCAGCTCTCCCTGATAGAGGATCTTCAGGAGGTGATAAAGAGAAACATACTTAGAGGGGAATTTCTGTTTTGAGGAGAACTAAAATATTTAAAGAAAGTGAAACAAACTTTTGGGACGTAACATGGCACTTCGACAGAACTCAGACAAGGAGCCAAGCATCGAATTGTTTATTAAGGTTAGTATTTTTAATCAGTATCTCAGATGACAAGGTTGGGCAGCTTATTTAGAGAGTGACGTTCATGCCAGAGTTATTTGATCTGTTTACAATGTTAACTCAAACATGTTATGATGGTATGGACTTTACAAGACAGGACAATGGGTTAAAATACAACATCATAATATGAAATAATGAAAGATATGATCAGCAGAAATCCAGAAATATTAAATTAAACATAAGTATATTCAGTTATTGATATTTGTTGAAATACTGTGTACAGTGTATTCAAAAGAAAAAGTAAGAAGTAGTGATAAACATGTAAAGAATGTCAAAAACTTAATTCCCAGTCAAAAATTAAAGTAAACAAAAGTGTCTCACTCAAATTTCCCCCTCATTTCTTAAAGACGAAGCACAGATGTTCTGTACATAGTGTGTCTACGTGAGCATCAACCAGGGGACAGCTCTCCTTTGCCATCTACAGATACCATGTGTACAGATGTTGAAGTGTTTGTATTCATGCTCAGGGTCATGGCTCGTGTTTATCAGTGAACTTTTTCAATACAGACATACACACAGATCAGCTTATCTGACAGAGAGAGGAGCACGCAGGCTGACAGGCCCCAGCCTCAACCAGGCACACCCACCTTACTTACGCACACATTCAGTCCATATCAAGAAGTCACGCAAACGAATCATCTCTCAGCGTAAGTTGTTATCTAATACCAAAACATTTAGAATTATCAGGCTGTTTTTCTGTGTTTTTCTGAAAAGTGTCTGATCTCTATACAAGGTCAAGTTAGGCTCAATACAAGACAAAACAAGAACATGAAGTCTCCTGAAAGTCTCTTGGCTTACAAGAGTAATACAGCCTTTATTGTACAATTCCTCTGTTGGATTTTGAGCTTATTTGCTGAAATAATCACTGCCATCAGTATTATCTATTATTGCAGAAGTTAACACGTGCTTTTATGAAACTATGACTTGTTAGAACATATTTCAATATCTTATCAAGGGGATACGAAGTATTACAGCAGGGATGACAACTTTTATTGGAAATTTATTTTGGGAAACTCTGAATAAGACAATGCTAAACAAAACAAACATATAGGCTACAGCTTCATACAAAATGTATTGGACCAACATATAGTTTCCAACTTTGATAGAAAGAAGTAATGTTAACTCAATGTGTATAAGTGAGGATGCGGCAAGATGTTTTATCAATGCCATTAAAAGACCATACTGGTTAAGTTCTTTCATTTTTATTGATCTATGTGATTTACTATAAGAAGTATAAGATATAACTCTAATGTAAATGGTTATACAAATACAATTTTTAATTAACTTTAGTAGAAATAGTTCGAATTTTAATATTCCAGTTCATTTTGTCTTGTCTTTGTGCATGTTGCTGTACTGGTTTACAATTTTTAAATTTTTAAATTACTTGCTCTAAGGGGCCACAGACCACCAGTTGCCCACCATGTGTTAAAGTGGCCTCACAAAATTCACTTTGAGCATTTACTACATATTTACTATATATATGGTATATATTATTTAATTCAGATATATAGAAATAGAATATAATCATAAAACAGATCAATGTTTATGGTTCAATTTTGTGAGAAAGTCCTACAAATACATCATCAATGGTTAAAGAGGAGTGCAGCTGTGCCACAGGGGTGCTGACTACAAATAGAATATGTAAAGGATGCCAGTCACGCACTAATGCACTCATTTACACATGCAACACATGGGTGTGTAAGACACATGGTGGGGTGATCCAAGTTTCAATATGTCTAAATACTCAAATCCCAGAGAAGACTTTGTTGTTATGTAATGACTGCTCCAGAAAACAAATCATTTTAGTATAAGCGTTAATATCTTTAAACCTACGGACATATTACCTGCTTTATATGGGGCAGGTGTGGGCAACTGGTGGCCCAGGGGCCTCAGTGTCGAAAGTGAAAGTAAATCATTTCACTCATCAAAATAGATGAATGTTCCTCTGTCTCTGTCATGTTAAACAGATTAACAAGCCCTGTTGACTAAGGACCCCCACCTGAGATGGTCAAAGATTATAGAGCAAACAGCAGGAAGTTCAGACACTTAGATACGATTCAATGTGCGTAGCCTGATTTTGTTGCTTGCTTGCATTGTGTTCAGTTCAATCATGGTGTTAAGCAGTGGTTTTCATGTTTTATGCTCAAGCCACACCTAAGATCACACTTATTTCACAAGGCCCGCCGTGTTCATATAGCCTTCAAACTGGTGTTACTTTTTAATCTGAATATTTTTGTGTCTATTTAGTAATGCCCTCTAATATTAAACCGACTACTGTATACTCTTAGCATATTTATTTAATGAAAAATTTGTTTAAATCATTGATTAATTCAATCAGTTCAGTGGCACACAGTGAAACCTGATGAGTCACAAAAGTAAATATAATTTACTCTCAATGGAATAATAAAAAAGCAATAACTCCTTCCACCTGTGACAGTTCTACCGACTGCAGAACCCTCAGGGATTTTGTTTGAAAACAGAATTTATGGCTGTATAACTAAATTAACCTACACGGAAAAATGATGACGTAAATTGAAAATGTATTTATTAGTTGTGTTAAAGTTAAAATTGTTAACTCTCAAGGCAAACCAGGACTTGGCACCAATTGAGAACCACTGTGTCTTATAAAAGCAGAAGACCCCCTGCACATTCACTGTCATGTGCAAAATGTCAGTTCAAGGACTTTTTACACATAATTTTAGCACAATGATTAACCTTGATTTAACAGTTATTGTTTTTTCTGAGTTTGTTTAACTATTTTTTGGTACAGTTTTCAATGATGGACGACAGAATCACTCAGAAATAATTCTACAGTTGTCTTTTGATTTTTGGAAATGATCCCCTCTCATTGCCCTGCAAACTGTCCAGGGGGTCCTGACCCCTTAATGGGAGACTTTCCTCCACAACACAATGCCTGCTTTTCCTCTCAGTAAAGGAAACAGACTTTCAATATCCCCTGGCAAGCCTGTCACTTTTACAATCCATGTTTTATTATCATCAGAAAAAGTATTTTAGTTTGTTCCCCCCATACAAACAGAACATTTGTAGCTTGATTGTGTGACACCTTTAATGCTTTCTGTTTCTGTTTTCCAGGCTGGACATGATGGTGAAAACGTGGGGAACTGTCCCTTCTGTCAAAGACTCTTTATGGTTTTGTGGCTGAAAGGAGTCAAGTTTACAGTGACCACTGTCGACATGAGGAAGTAAGCAAACCCCCATCTGTTAAAAACACTTCCTGAGCATCTGGTCATGGGGACTTCACACAGAGGAACTCTATTAGAATGAAAACAAAAGGGAAATTGAGAAGTTTCTTGAGGCAATTTAAACCATAACTCACACTATCAGTGGGTGTGTTTCTAACAGGTTGCTGGAACCAAAGTGTACAAAGAGCTCTGTGTCACTTTTGAACAAACACTTCTGTGATAAAGGTGTTGTTGCGTGAATTTGTCAGGGTCATTACTGGAGAGAAAATAAGATCCGGAAACTTTAAAAGGATGCTGACAATTGAGTGATTCAGAGCACACACATTAAACAGCAGACCACTCCCTGTTCTGTTTTTTTTATGACTAAACAAACAGCCAATGTTGATACTATTAATATTCTGACAGCCTTAACGACCAATGTTTTCAGTGCCTCAACAACACAAGCTGACGTGAACGGCATTAGAATAGTGGGTGTAATGAATTTACTGTGATCTGGACTTGTGTGTCTATCTAGCTGTGTGATTTATTATGAACATAATAACTTAAGAGTACTTTAAGGTATTTTCTTCTGACATTGCATAGATGTCACTTACTCCACTTACTCCTATAACTCATATAATTACTATTTGATTTTTAATGGTATAGGTTGATGGCCACAGTCATGGAGCTTCATGTCCATCCATTGCTTAGGAATGTGACATCTTAATTAGAAGAGTCCCAGGAGCACAAACCTCTGCTAAAAGCATTTCCAACATTGTTGAGCAAGTTATTGTCTACAATGTGGAAAAATGGCACTGTCTAGCACTGTTAAGAAATCATTAGAAAAACTCCTGGATCTGTATCCAGAGTCAGATCGCACCAAAATCTGATCACTTTTTTCTTTGTGCCATGACCAACACTCCCTGAAAATTGCATCTAACTCTGTTTATAATTTTAAGTTATCCTTTTTACAAACAAACAAACAAACTAGAAGTGCTTCAAAAGCACAAACCCTTGCCAAGGCATTTCTGACACAATTTGCCCTATCTCACAATATGAAGAAATCCTTGAAAAAAAATCCTGGATCTGCATCCTGATTCTGATTGCCACCGAAATCCTATCACTTCTTCCTTGTGCCTTGAGCAACATTACCTTAAGATTTAATCAAAATCTGTTCTCCACTTTTCGAGTTATCCTGTTTACAAAGTGACAAACTAAAAAACAGACAAACACATAACCTCCTTGCCGGGTAACTATGACAATTTCAGACATTTTCTTCAAACTTTGCTGAAATGTCCATGTCGACTCAAAAATGTTCTGGATAGATTTTAGAGATCATGGGTCAAAGGTCAAGGCATTCTAGCCTTCTGTTCAACCCTTACTTGGAAATGCGATATCTCAACACTCCTTTGGAATATTTTCTTCAAATGTTGCAGAGATGCATACTTTAACTCAAGGATGACCTGCTCAAATTTTGGAGGTCATGGATCAGCTCATGGAGTCTTATGTTCATCCCTGCTTGAGAAGGCAATATCATAGGAACACTTTAAAGGATTTTCTTTTACCTTGTAGTACAGCTGGAACTCCCAGATTCAATGGCTGTAATCAAGTAGATCCATAGTGTCAAGCTCCAATCCACAATGATGTACAGAGATTAGCATAGATGCTAACAGTTTAAGTAGCAGTTGTACCTGATCTGGACCACATTTCTTAATTAAATAAAACACAAATAACAACAACGAAAGCGTTTTGTTAAAAAATATGTTCACTTCACTTCTGACATGTTTTGGCTAGAGTTTGTTCTATGAAATGGTTCACGTTTTGTACTTTTAACCGCGGCAGTGGTGCCAGCCTCCTACATGATCTAACTGGCCATAATGGAAGTGATTCACAGAACGATCATGCAGTCATCTGCCAGGTAAGCTTTTGAAAGGTTCTGCCCATTCCCAAACACTTTCAATGGGCTGTTGTCCAGATGGACTAGTAAAATATATTGAACCATTTACTGATGTGTCAGGTTAGATTTTATTTACACTGTGTACAAATGTTCAGACTCATGAATGAGCTGTTTAGGGTTTGGAGATCAGACTGTTGGTAAGCAGTCAACGCGATTGTCTGATGTTCCACCACTGATTGAGAGCCTTATATCTAAAGAATGCTAAGAGGGATTTTCCTACAAATTCACACCAATGTCCCACCTGACTCAAGAATGAAATGATTACATTTTTAACTTCAAAGGTCATGGTCTTTAGCCTTATGTCCTTCATTTGCTATTGAGATATCTACGAATCACATCACCACAAAGAAACCCCAGCCCCTTGACACTCCTCTTTACCTTCACTGTATGAAAACCACATTGAAACAATGGTAGAGCTGTCCTTCCATTGTGTATCTCACTGATACATAAAAGGCCAGGTGGTAGCTCTCGTGTCTTTTTTTCACCTCATAACACATCTGACTGAACAAGCTGTATGAACAAAAACAATCACCTCCTTTTCTCCCTCTTTGTGTCTCAAGGAAACCTGCAGAGCTCAAAGACCTGGCCCCTGGCGCCAACCCCCCTTTTCTCCTCTACAACGGCACACTTAAAACAGACTTCATCAAAATTGAGGAGTTTCTTGAACAAACACTGGCTCCTCCCAGGTACACTTAATCATTAAACAAATATTAAGTTTACTTGATGTTTAATTTTGGTAATTACTTAATACAGTCAAACAGGTTCACTCCCAGGCTTCTCATTTTCTTTTTCTGCAGGTATCCTCACCTCAGCCCACTGAACAAAGAGTCCTTTGACGTGGGTGCTGACATCTTTGCAAAGTTCTCTGCATTCATCAAGAACAGCCCTAACAATGCCAGTAAGTTTGGAGACTTTCTAGATCACCTATATTAACATACACATTTTGACTTATTGTTCTGAGATGAAATGTGACAGTGCTAGATACAGATGATGGTTTTAAGTACTAAAAGAAGGTTGATCTTTATATTTAATCAGATACTTTACTTACCTACAATTGGTCTAGCATCAAGGCTAGCCAACATCTTAGATACTCTAACTCAAACACAAAACAACTACTAAAATCACTCTGAGAGCACAAACATCCACCAAGGCATTTATGACATTCTTTGCCAAGTCATTATTAAAAATGTGGAAAACTGCCCTATCACACAGCAAATCCAAAAAAAAAAAAAAAAAAAGAAAATCCTGGATCCTTATTGGATCACCACCAAAATCATATCACTCCCTTCAAGTGCCATGACCAACACTGTCTGAAAATTTCATCAAATCCATCCAGATTTTGAGTTATCTTGCTCACAGACAGACAGAGAGACAAACAAACAGAAAAATGGCTGCAGTAACATAACTTTGGTGGGAGGAAGAAAAAAAAAAAAAAGTTTGGACTTAAGATGTATCTATGCAAACAAAGAGACAGAAAAAAAACAAACATAATTAGAAAAATACATGATTGAAGAAGCCATGAGAAGACATAAATGCATATTTTAATTTACTCCATTTCCTGCCATAACTATAAATATTATTTGTTTTTTGTAAATCTTAAAAAATGAATCATGGGAATAAAGTATCATAGTTTGGAGAACTAAGTTCAGATCCTGAAGAAACAGCTAAGATTTAGTTATTAAGACAGGAAAACAGTGAATTAAGATGTTCGGATATATTCAATTTAATACTTTTTTTTTTCATTGTAAAAAACAACAAGGTAATCAAGCATTCTCCAAACTGGCATGACCATAAACTGCAAAAACCCAAAGTGCCAAACGTTACACATTGTGGAGGATGTTTACACAGTATATTTACTCAGATATTAACAGGTACTAACTGCATATAGCAGCTTTGATGGAGGTAGCAGGAGAGAGGAGGAAGGGAGGAAGGAGAAGGACTGGAATACTGGAGAAAAGTGCAGTCTTGGATGAGTGTTGCAACAATGCAAAGCCCAGGTCACAATTATTGTAGTTGTGTGTAGATGTAGTGTGAGGGGGGCTGGCTGTGGAGGAGAAAGGGGGTGTAAAGTGCTCACTGAGCAGCCGCATGGCTTTGGGGTACAGGTTGTGGCTTCATCGACTGGTTCTGGCTGGGATGGACCTGTATCTTCTGCCGAAGGGCATCAGGGGAAACAAGTGATGTGCAGGGTTTGCTGGGACGCGTAGGGTATTGTGCGTTCTCCTCAGACAGTGGCTGGGTGTGTAGACAGAGGGGTTCTCAAGGAGGCTGGTCCCGATGTTTCTCCCCCACAGTTTTAGTTACTGTGTTTTTAAAGGTCCCATATTTTGCTCCTTTTCTGCAGTTTAACATGGAACTTAGCCTACCTTCCCGGCTAACATTAGCACAAACAGAGTGCCTTGGTGACAGGTAAAGGACTGATTATATTCAGCCAATTGTAAAGCTTCTCTTCCTGAACACACACAAACCGCAAATTCACGCCTTTTAATGGATAACAGCGATTCCGCTTCCCCCAAACATCACAGGCTAACGCACGACATGCTAACCTCGGCCTAGTCACCGCAGTGGGACTGATTATATTCAGCCAACTGTTAAACTTCTCTTGACTAATGTAACAATGCTCGAGCTAACAAAATCAAAAAATATACTGTTACGTAACAGTATATCAACAGACTCAAAAGCTCGCCGAATGCCATGAGTTTACATTCATGCAGCCTGCTAAATACAGGTTTTGTTGTCCTCCTCCACATTTTGTGGGCTGGGAGGAAGGCCAAATACCCCAAAATGTGTTCAAAAGCCTTAAAAATTGTTTTTGCATAATATGTCCCCTTTAAAGGATTTATTAAGTTAATTTAAAATAAACCAGAGTTTTCAAAATCAAAACTTTAATTTCAAAGTCTACTTTATAGACTTGAAAATTTCATTTTGCATCTGCTTCAATCTATAACAGTTTCTCTTCAAAGTCCAGATGAACTACAACCACAAGTATTTCCTAACTTCGTAGAACAAGAAAAATTTGATCAGACTCAACTGCAGGCATGATGCAATTTAAAACTGCGAATATTTGCAAAAATCAACCTCAATTCTAAATTCATTCATTTATCTATTTATTTATTAACTTTTTCTGCCAGGTTGGACTAGTTAAGATCAGTGACCTCTTTTTCAAGGACACATGACCATTTTTCAAGTTGAACATCAAATTAAGGTGTGCTTTCCTCCAAGTGATTTAAATGATGACACAGTGAGACCTAGTCCAGATGTGAAACTACTTATGAAAACTTACTTAAAACAGGAAAATGCCCCTTATACTCCAAGATATATTATCATTGCTGTGGGGCACAAACTTCTGATCTCCATTTTTATGATTCTATTATGTTTTCCATAAAACAGGGCTATTGGTCACCTTCCATGTTGGTGAGTGGGTTTTAAAAACATTTTAAAAAATTGACATACAAAAAATATTTAGAGGAGCGATTTTTTTATTTCCTGAAAAGACGCGATTTTGGAGGTAGGAGGTTTGTGTCCTACAGCAAGGACATTATGATCTGTGTTGTTATTTAAAAGACTGTATGTATGTAGCATTGTTGCTGTAACAGCCTGAAGCTTGTTTTCACTTATTGATTTAATTTAATCAACCTTTTGTAGTCTATTGTGTTGCAGAACTTAAATGTATTTTTGTCAAATGGCAGTGAATGAATTAAATTCAAATTTTTGTGTAAATATGATCATCAGACGGGTGGTGCATCAGGAAGTGCTGCTGCCTCACAGCAAGGTTACTGAACAGACTCCACCAGTTGGACGTGGTCTTTCATTGTAGAGTTTGCATGTACCTGTCCTTCCTGTTCTCTTTCACAATCCAAAAACGGGCTTGGTATGTTAACTTGTGACTCTTAATTGCCCTTAGATGATTGTGTGTTTGTGTGAATGGTTGTCTGCCTCTATGTTAGCCCTGTGATTGGCTGGCGACCAGTCAAAGGTGTACCCCACCTGCCAACAACAGTTGGGACAGGCTCCTGCCTCCGTTACCCTGAAGGGATAAGTGATATAGATTATGTATTGGATGGATGAATAAAGTAAAGACACCAAGTATAAATGCCTCAAATCAAACTTAATTATAAAACTGAATATTTGATGTCGGTTTGATTTTTATTAGCAGTTATCTCACAGTCCACCTGCAGTCACATGACACCACTGCTGATAATAGGGAACACATAAGCACATCTCTGTATCTGAATCTCTGACAGTTCATGAGAAAAATCTGCTTCGGGAGTTTAAGCGACTGGATATCTACCTGAACTGCCCACTCCCTGAGGAGATCGACCACAACTCCAGAGAGACCATCACCACCTCCAACAGGAAGTTCCTCGATGGCAATCGTCTCACTTTAGCTGACTGCAACCTGCTGCCCAAACTACATGTTATCAGGGTGAGAGGGTTTAAAATATACATGAATAACATGCATTTTATTTTTATAACTCTGTTCTGGCCCTGGCATGATGAAAATGATGCCACTTACAACAAACATGAACTGGCCATTCAGGCAAATGAATGCTGTGCTGGTGTGAAGTATTTTTTCTCAAGTTTTTTAATTTTATTAGGTGTAATTTTAAGATTTTTTACACCAAATAAAACCTACTTCAAAACAAAACTCAGTAGAATATTGAACTCATTACTTCTTTTTAACAACAGCTTATCTCTGAAGCACAAAACAATTATTGGCCAAAATGTTGACAAATTTAATCTAAAATCATAAAAACTACGCACTCTATCTCAAAACTTTTCTTGTGATTTTACATCTGATTGCTTACAGCTCCATTGAGGGTTCTTGAGACAGCAAAGGCAAATAATATCACCAACATTAAACAGACAATCTTCATAATGTTATTTGAAAGAAACATGAGGTACTTAAGATAAACATCGGTGAAGAGACCCCTAACCCCACTGATATCACAATACATTTCTGAAGAGTTACATAATCTTCCACATGGCCCTTCATTGTCACAGCAACACCCACTTCAACTGACCCAGGCTCCGTACATGCAAGCTCCCAGTCGTGACAATGCCGATACCATCTACGCTGCCACATGAACCTTCAGTTCCATTACTTAGACTGACGAGCCACAACATCACTGTGGTCTTCAGGTGGGGACCTCCCTTCTTAGTTGATTCATCCATTTAGCTCTCACAACACCTCGAAGAGGGTCATCCTGAAGGGTTGGTCACATTTTTAAATTAACAGTTTATTAACTTTGAGTGTAAAAAATAAAATACTCTTCATTTTTAGTGATTGAATATTTATCAGGGCAAAATGTTAATTTGCATTTATGTTTCACACATTTTAATTATATTGTGCTTATACAAAACAACTGAATGACTTATTGAGTGCAAAAAAATATTTTTTTGGACATCTTAAGTATGTGATAGCATATAAATCAGGGGAAATTCCCACTATGTGGCTATCAACCAATCAATCCATCAATCAGTCAGTAAATATATATTTGTAATAGGTCAATGCCATATCCTCCGTCTTTTGATGAATATTTTTTAAATTGAATTTATTTTGTTTTTATTCATGTTTTTTTTTTTTTTTAAATTCCAAACCAGACAGGAATCCACCATGAGTACAGCACTTTGCCACAATCGGCAACAGTTACAGTGGCATAAACAAAACTCGACTAAGCAGCAGGAAATGTTGTTCAGAAACAGACTCATGTTGGACAGTCATCCACGAAAGCTATATACGCTGTTTATGGATGCCTGGATTATAAATCTGTCCCCATCATTTTTGTCCTTGTTCAACTGATATTCATTAGAGGACAACCCCTCAAGATGCGGCATCTCATTTTCAAGAGGGTCCTCTTCTCTATATGGTTGTAAAGGTCATTTTTATGGTAGTGTGATCAATAACAAACATGAATAGAGGGATGGTTCTAATATTAACACGAACAGCTCGAGTGATTAGGAAGTGAAGAGAACTGATGTTGATTTATATGGCAGCATCTAATTGAACTTCCATTCAATTGGGTTTAATAGAGTTAAACTGAGAATTTATTTTAAATGATGTTGTTTCTGTTGATGGTTGATGGAGGAAACGGCAGCTGGGTCCACAGCAGGTCGTCCATGTTGGTAGTCATGGCTACAGTAATATATGTGGGACATTTGCAGGAACTACTGTGTATTTTTTATTTAAAGATCACTCTGAGGTTGATATTAAGAGCTGGGACTAAAACAGGGCAAATTTCAGCAATGTATAATAAATGATTCGTGCCATATGTTATTATAAACTACAGCCCACTATTGAACACCATAACACTCCAGCTGTTTTCTGTTTGCATGACACAGAAAATTTTAGCACCAAATTCTCAGTGCTCTCGGGCCATTTTGAATGAATTACTTTTTACTTTTCATGAGTAGAATCAGAGTGCTGCTTTATCTTTTATTGAAGTGAAATTTATTTTCAGGACTTGTATTTTTATCTGAGTACAAAATTTTGTTATCATTCTACCCCTGTATTTTAACTTGATAAAACCATTTGAATTAAGTCACAATTTAATGTAAGAGATACTTGTCTTAGTATTTTAAGTTATATCATTTTTGTTCATAACTGAGTAATAACAGTATTTATTTCAATTACTGTAAAATGTGATTCTCTTTGTTTGATTACTTAAATATTATCCAGAAAAGGGGATTTTTTTGTAGTTTTGAGGGAAATCATAAGCAGACATATATCCATACAGTTCATTCTCCTCAAGACCCTCACTCAGTTATGATGTTATATGTAGATAACTGTGTTGGATTTCTTATGATAACAACTCAATGTCTTGATATTGTGAGAAAAGTACTTAAATTAACCAATAACCAAATTATTACCACGCACATTCCTCACTAGATAACATGAACATAATTCCTCATCTCATTTTTTTTCAATCATACTTATCATTGATAGAAAAGGGTTTGAAAAAATGTAGGGGTGTAAGTTCAGGCTTCTATGAATATCTCCTAACTTTCACATATCTGTTCTAAAACATATTCTAAAAGTAGAATGTTGAAGTAATGTGCTTTTTGTTGACAACATTCTTGATAAACGTGCATCCTCTGTTTTTCATGGATGCCAAACGTTGTCCCTCTGCTCTTTTTCTCAGGTTGCTGCAAAGAAGTACTGTGACTTTGAGATTCCTGCTCAGCTCACAGGCGTGTGGCGATACCTCCAAAACGCCGACCAGAGGGAGGAGTTCAAAGAGACGTGTCCTGCTGATATTGAGATTGAAAAGGCGTACTTCACTGTGGCTAAGCAAAGAAAGTAAATATATGATTCTCCTTTTAATCAAATATAACCTGCATGGAAAAATACTGATCAGTAGAGGGCGACATAACCTACAAGAACACATGTTGGTAACAGATCAGACACTTTTTAGATTACAAATCAATGATCTTTTTAAAAAAATGATTCTTTTAAAATCATGATTAGGATGAACAGTATTACAATGATTTTGTGTATTATTTCCATCAAAATTCAACCTTTGATAAGTAGTATTATTCTGTTACACTGAGAGGCCAAATGTGCAATTGTCTGTTGTTGTTTATAGTGTAAATATATGAATTTCAATGTTTTTTATGATCATTGCACCCTTATGGGAATATATACGATTGTGTTTGTGTTAGTCACAGCTGAAAAACCCAAACAAACTGTTAATTTTTTTTGGTATACAAAATAATAAATACACCTTTGTATTTACCATTCAAAACACATTTCCTCACAATCACACGCAATAAAAATGACAAATTCATCACTTTGTTTGTAAAGATTATTTTGTCCTTAAGTTTTAAAAACACAATTAACCTTGAACAAACATGAGAAGTCAGGTGTCACAAAGGGCATTTCTGTTCATCAAGTTTACTTTATGGGACAAAAACAAATTTACATCTTAAAAAATATATTCTAATCTTTTTTGTTGATCCTGCTCAGGTGATGCATACTTTCAGGTGGGGAAGTGATGATAGCAACTGATGGAGATTCTGTGCAGAAGTCACAGGGAATGTCTCCCAGCTGCTCCACTCTAGTTGGTGACGCAGTATTTCCAGAAACAAGCTGTGAGGACATCAGAGAAAAAATCACAAAGGACACAATTATCGGTCTAGATCAGTCTAGAAAACCTGCTCTTCTGACTTCCTCCTTACTTTTCAGGGGCAGACTATTTATTTAAGGGCAGATTTTAATTCTCTTGTTACTAAACTCAAAAGCTTAAGGTTAGCTTGTTGACCTTCAGTTTTGGGGACATCTATTTACAGTATTTTTCAATAGGATCTTACAAAGATTCAACTGACCCTTTGTCATGATCCTGTTAAGTCCCGCCCTCCTGTTGTCGCTGGCCTCTCTACCATGTGAAATAATTGAAAATGGCTCCACACCACAAAGTCTTGTTTCACTCTTTTGAAGAGTTGGTGCTTGAACTCTAATCAAATGTAATTGTTGGCTCTTTTCCGAGTAAATTTGTAACACTTAACAGTGTGACTTTTGACCAACACTTCTATGTAGTGTTGGAAACGCCCTCTCTTAGAGTATATTTTTAACTACTTAAGTTTTAACTCTATATAAACACTAAAAAGTGTAAACACTGCTTTATCTATTTGCTGTATATGAGTGGGAAAATTGGCTGAAATAGTTACCGTGTATGGTTAAAGTACATAGCCTATATTTAGAAGAAAAAAAAAAGCACTGCAGATTTCATGACATGGGCTTATGGCATTTGTTGGTTCTTGTCCTATGGTAGGGGACCATCAGGGTGACTGACTGTACAAGTGCCATTTCCATGTCCAGAGTTTGGAGTTAAAGCTCTTACAGTGACACCTATGGATCTGATAAATTGAAACATCATACTTACTCTTGTTTTTGACACCACCTTTTCAAACTGAGAGTAATTTTTCAGGGATTTAACTCTATTCAGAGTATAATTAACGCTGCACTTGGTGAAATTTAACATCAAAATTTTAACTCTTCTCAATTTGCTGTGTTGGTGTCACATGAGATGTGTTATAAAACATTTTCTCCATGAACATTTTTCACAGCCAGGATCATAAATAAATGATATACCTGACATTTGAAGGATAGAAATTTATTGGTGAAAATAAATTAAAGAAAAAAAAAAAACACTCATTAAGGCTGAAATGAGCAGGGGAGAGGGATTCACAGGAGGGTGCCCTCAAAATCAACACAAACCAGAAGATCCTCATATGAGCTTTAGGTGTTTTAAAATCAAATCAAATCAAATCAAATCAAATCAAATCAAATCAAAAATAAAATAAAATAAAATAAAATAAAATAAAATAAAATAAAATAAAATAAAAAATCAAATCAAAAATGGCACTTTTCATTCACTGGGTAGCACAAAGTGCCTCACAGAGGATAAAAAACAACAAAAATGTACATTAACTTCCCTCAGATGTGATTTTAATATTGAAAATTACATTGATAGTATCTGTCATGTGTCAGAATTATGTTGTTATTTGATCCCTTTGTTTCTTTACTCAAACCAGTTTGAACTTTGTGCTGGAGCAAACTTACAGCAATTATTGCTGTTTAATGTAAGCAAATTATCCTCTGTTTGCTTTGCTCTTCCTGTTTAAGAAAATGTCAAATTAACAGATGATTAATTTGCATATATGCAAACTCTGGTGACTCCAGGTCCCTCATCAAAACCAGTATTAAAATTGTTCCAGCAGCTGTAACTGACAAAAACTATTCTAACTGCTTTTTTAAAAAGGCACCCTTACCTCTTTTGTTTGTCTTTGGCAGACCCTGCTCAGATCTGAGAAAACCCTGAGAGCGAAGCTTGTCAGCTGCTGCAAGCTTTAAAACAGCTTCCTTAAGATCCTCTACCTAAAACAATGTAGAAAAACAGCAGATAGATTATAGGGTCATATTTTTCTCTCACACATGTAGATCATAGAGCAGTGGTTCACAGATGGTGTACAGGGCACTCTGGTTTTGCCCTGAGGTCAGTCAGGGTTTGCCATAGGACTTTGCAACACCTTTACTGATTGTTTAATCTTCACGTATGAGTTCACTTGAATGTTAAAAATGTGACTTATCTAGTTTGGCTGCACTGTGCTGCAGCAGGTAGTGTCCTTCCCTCACAGAAAGAGGGTTGCTGGATCAACTCCACAGCTGTTTTGGGGCTTTTTGTGCAGAGCTTGCATGGTTTCCTCCAGTTACTTTAGTTTCCTCCCGCTGACCAAAAACATGCATGTCAGGTTGAATTTTTATTCTAAATTGCTCTTAGGTGCAAGTGTGTGTGAATGGTTATCTCTATATGTTTGCCCTGTGATTGGCTGGTGACCAGTCTTGGGTGTACCCTGTCTCTCGCCCAGTGTCAGCTGGTATTGGCTCCAGGCACCTGGAGGAAGGGGATAAAGCCGTATATACAATGGACAGTGGGATGGACCCGTCCAGTTCACATGGATAATGCTGAATTTGAAAACTAAACAAAGATTCAAATAATTCTGAAGTAATTTGCTTCATGGGATTGGATTAAATCAGTTTTTACTTCTTTCCACTCCTTTTTAAATATGAAAAATGACATAAATTAGTGTTGTTTTTTATTATTTATTTATTGGGCACATGTAGTTTTTTTCTTTTATAATGCTTGACTACATTTGTATGAGGAATCTCTCCTTTTTGTTTTCTTCCATTTTCACATTCAAAATAAAGTAATCAATCAGGGCTGAACAATACATTTATTTTCCTAGGTAGAAAAAATTAATTTAAAACAATCTGATAGGAGAAGAAATTGGGCATGGTTATGATAACAGTGACTTGAATTACATGCTTGGTATTGCATGTTTTTTGAAAAACTCTGACATGAAGAGTCAATTAACGCCTGTTTGCAGGCTCCATGGAGGTCTCAAAGTTGATTTAATGTATTTGCTTTGAAAGCTACCACACAGACAGGGCCTTGACACAAAATCACCATTAAGGATAAAATAATGATCTAGGATCTAGTTTTTCAAGATGTGTGGCCTGGAGTGGCATGCCAGTCTCTCCCCTTGAAATCTGACTGGCCACTGCAGGCACAGCTCCAAAACCCAAGTTAATGATCGACTGTTTATCTCGTCAGAGGTGAAACTGAATCTAGTTTGTGTGTTTTTGCAGTTTCAGCAGGCTGTTTGTGGTTTTCTTGGTGTGGTATCACAGGATAATAACTTGTTTCATATTTTGAGTTGTACACAATCCACATCCATTCAATAAGACAGGTACAGAAGATACAAACCAGTCCACTGGAAAATGCAAACAAATTTTAGCATAATGCCTGACTTACAAAAATACAAAACTTTGCTTAAAGTTTGAAGGCATCATGTATTTGCTGGTGTAAAGATGTTTGCAGCTTTGACATATATAAAATGGTGACTCTCAACACCGATCTCCCAATCAAGAAGATTAATTCATAGTCACTATAGCCATTAATGTTAACATTAGAACAATCTCTATCCACAGTTGTTATTGCTACCACTATAATAACTACCTTTAAGTCATATAAAGTGGAGGACCCTTTCTCTTACGATGAGAAAAATCTTTTTGTTATCCCGGTAAAGAGAAAAAAAGTGAAAAAACTATTATGCCTAAGGCTTATGTACAACTTTATTTGACAAATTTTATTTAATCCCTGGCTTAACCAATTGAATGAAGCTCCCTGACCCATTTATTTAGAATATAAAACTGTGAAACAGCAGCCTTACCATGTTTTCAAACCTATCTTGTTCTGCTGGTTCTTTAGCCACTGAAAGACATGAAAGCAGAGCAGTTATGAAATCAACCATTAATACGACTCTTTAATTTGCAAAGGCATGATGTTTTTTTCACCTTTAGTCCAGGAGTCTCTCCCTGCGCTGTGCTGCATCAGTAGAGGAAACAGATTATTCATGTCTCTCTGCTCTGCCTCAGCAGGGTTCGGTGCATCTGGCACCTCTGAAACTAACTTCTGTATGAAATCTGGAAAGAGAAGAACAACTTCACTTTATTATCCCATCTTTAAAGGTCAAATATTTTTCTCCTTTTCAACAAGTTAACTCTGGCCTGAGACGTCCCAAACATACATTTTAAAAGATTTTTGCCTAAAATATTGAATAATCTAGATGTTTGATTTTAGCATGTCTATAAACCGCTTTGTTAAAAAAGGCTGTTTTAGTGCTCATGGTCAGATCACAGCCCTGTCTGAAAGTTAATGTGACTTTCCAGTTCTATGCTCTAATGTTTACTGTGGGAGCACAGACATGCCAAGAAATGTTCCTTTAACTGAAGCAAGATGAGGGCCAAAAACAAACACTTGGCATAGGGAGTGTCTCTCATCTGCAGCATTTGGCATATGTTGAACACAAGCTATAAAAACCTATTTTTATATAAACCATTTAAAAGAGTGTTTTGCATATTATGGCTCATTTCAATAAATTATTAATGCAGTGGCTGTGGGTGAGTGGTTCATAACTATAGGGGTTCAATTCCAAGCCCCTAAACACACATGTTGGTGTGTTCGACAAAATCTGCTTGGGTCATAATAATTACTAAACATTAATCTACAAAAACCTGTAAGGACTCATGGAAATACATTAAATTTCATAAATGCAGGTACATATATTTAAGCTTGAAAATACCAATTTTTAGTGGGGCAATAATAATAGGAAGATACTGAAAGGTAACATCTACTCTACCCAAATATACTGTTGACTGTAAATTGCAGTGTTTCCTGGAGGTTTTGTGATATTTTTACAGTGGCAAAAATTGCATCTGCTTTTGACATAAATGCCCCTCAAGTACTTATAAAGAAAATTAAAAACTCAGTCATTTGTTTATGTTTGGATGCAAATAACAGTATACCGTTGTATATACTCCAAAGGCACGCCTGGACTAGTCTCGAGGCACATCAGTGTATCACAGCACACAATATGAGAAGCACTGCTTTAAGAGAGATTTTTACACATGTTCATATTTGGCTTAAAATGTATTTATCAATGTATACAATAATTATTACAAGTGACTCAGCATGATTATTTCCCTCTGTGACAAATAAGGTTTGGACTTTTTCTCTCCATTCATTTGAAGGAGAAAATCTATCTATTCAATTCCAAGAACCTTTTTAACATCAGGTTTGTTTATTTTCTCCCTAGCAGAGTCAGTGTATATTTCCCCAAAAAACAGTCTGAAGAAAGAGAGGGCCATATATACATATATATACATACATATGATATATATATATATATATATATATATATATAAAACATATATATGTATATATATATATATATATATATATATATATATATATATATATATATACAAATATAGGTGGGAATCATGCTCTGGCTGGCAGAGGTGCGCCAGGTTGCCTCCCACTCTGCCAAACCAGCATCCCAGAACTTTTAAGTAAATTAAAAGTTAAAAGTAATATGGATAATTAGACCTGATGAAGACAGACATGTCAAACTCAAGGCCCTGAGCCAAACTTTGCCTGTGATATGATTAAATATGGCCCACAGATATTTTTTTTAAATATGTCAATTATTAATGGCTCTTTGTTTAAATAGCACTCCCACCAGTCCACAATGTACTGCAAGCTGCCATGCAAGACCCCTTCACCAACCCCTCCTCCCATTGCATTGATATCCTTCTGAATATTCTGTTTGACCCTTAACTTAGTCTGTATTTTCAGTTTTGGCCCCTTCTGTGATTGAATTTGACGCCACTGCTTGAAGATATTATTTTTTTATATTTATATTTCTTACTAGTCTGATCAGTCCCTATCACCCATTCTACTGCACACTGAGGGGACTGAAATGTTTTGGCTATTAGTTTCTGTGGCCGTCATTTTTTTTCCATCACTGGACTTGATACTAAACCCTCATAAAGATGGCTGAATATTTGCTTCTGATGGCTGATTTCTGTGGAGCAAATCTAAAGTATTTTATGCTAACAAATGTCTTGTTCTCTATTGTTTGTTTAACACAAGGAAATATCCTTAAAATCACCTCCCACCCACCCTAATATTTTCTGAATTTGATCATATTCTGAGGGACAAATGGGAGCTGTGGTGGGACCTAATGAAGCCTTTGAGTCACCAATTGTTGATCACTGGTGCAGAGATTCAGTGTGATCCATTCATTCAAAACTATGTTGATGTAATTGTGTGATAATATCAGTGATATAATATGGCTAAATAATGGATAGACTTCATGGTAGTAGTCTGAAAATGGGAGGATTTAACATGTGAGGATCTTTATATGTCACAGTTTCTCTAAGAGCTGAGCATCCTTAAAGGTCTGATACTAAAATCACCATTCAAAGTCCTGACAAAAGATGGTAAAATAAAGAGCAAGGGTCATACCTGCTTGTGGCTCCAGGTTGGTATCAGGGTAAAGAGGTAGAGCATGCGACCATCTCTCAGAACAAATCACTGCGAGGAGGTAAAACAGAGCCACAGAAAGCATGGTGAGTTTTTCTTCAGATGCTCCGATCTGGTCTATTCCTCTGCTGGACGAAGAACTTCACTTATATACAAGAAGAGGTCATCCATCACCTCCTGATCAATACATTATCATCAGAGCCAGTCTGCCTCCTTAATGGTTTTGACGCGATGCATCAGGCGTCATGGACACGATTTAGAGGCCCCTGTCAATTGCGCTGCAGCCTATCTGTGCTTACTCAGAGACAACAAACAAATGTTTACTCACTGACAGTGATCAGCACAGCTCTGATGGGGTTTTTCTTTATGTCTGACACCATTTCTGTGTGATGGGCTATTCAAAGAAGTCATCGCTCATGTCAGAGATCACAGATATACACTGCCTGGTGTGTCACTGCTGGTTTCTACATTGTTTTTTGTTCAAGAACTGACATTTCAAAGGCCTCTGGACTGCATTTCTTTATTAAATGAAAAACTAATAACAACACTATATAACATTTGTTAAAATATATTTTTGCTCCAATTCCAAACTGATATGGCAAGAGTTTGTTTTACAGAGTTTGTCTTATCTTCTATCCTTTACACTGCAGCAGTATGACTACATTGTATGATCGGCCATAATGAATGTGACTGACAGAACAATCGTCCAATCACCTGCTGAATATGCTTTTGAAAGGTTCTGCCCATTCCCAAACACTTTCTATGGGCTTTTCCCCAGATAGACTAGTGAAATAGATCATATGTTTCGTCTGGTGTGTCAGGTTTGGATATTATCAGAATAATATCAGTATCAGCAGATATTTGGCTGAAAAGATTATTACCTGTATTGGGCTAACATTTTTGCTGATATTTACAGCTGGTAATGTTGTCATATAAATTGGCCATGAATATTCCATTAATATTGGCAATATTATTGGCAGAATGTACAATGTCCCATATTGGTTTTCCTCCTCATCAATGAATGCTCACTTTTATAAATCAAAAGTTTCTTTTTCTTAAGAATAAAATGTTGTTTTTCTTGTTTCACATCTGTTTTTAACACTAAAAGACTGTTGCCATGAAAGGATCAGGTCAATTTTAATTACACAGGGACTATAGGATCCTAAGGAAAAAAAAAAAAGTTACCTTCGATAATGAGTTCAGGAATATGGACATAGAGGATATCGGCAACAATCCAATATTGTGCATTTCTACTCTTTTTTGATACTTCACTGTTAACTCTGAGGACCAAAACAGACATACTGTCTATGTTATTTTATCTTTTTTATTTATGTATTTTATTGAAACTTTATTTTACCAGGAAAGACCTCTCGTTTACAAGAGTGTCCTGGCCAAGACAGGCAGCAACATGTCTACTTAGTTACAGACATAAAACAGTTACAAACACAGATACACACATTTTAACAAATCCATTCAAAGTAACAGAGCAGAAACCATCAGTCAAAGCATCTACAGCCTGCTTCATCTTCTAACATCACTAATCTGCTTTTAAAAAGACTTATAGACCAGCTCCCCAAGACACAATTTTCCTGCAGCAGATTCCAGTCTGCAGGAGCAGATCCAAGGCTCCTTTGATTATCAAATGACCTCAGAAGGTTTCATCCAATTCTTTTTACAGTCTATGGTTCAGTGCTGCTGTGCACCATGCTGTCAACAATGAATCCATCTATGGTCTATGCTCTGCACTGGGCTTGCTACCCCAAGGCCATAGGCTAAAATTGCTGACAAACAATGCTAGGACAACACACTGGTAGCTATTTTTGGAGGGGATGGAGGAGTGAACCATTTCAGGCAGCTACGGGGGTCTCACAGAGGGAGAGAGAGAGAATTTCTAATGGCGCAGACTGTTTGTCTCGTGTACAGAAGTACTATAACATATAGGGGAGACATGTAAAACACACCAAAGGTCATATGAAACTAAAAAAAAAGCATGAGATGGGCTCTTTATGGGATATTCTTCATAGTACATTTTGACCAAAGCATGACACAGAGGTTGCATTTAAACTACTGAGAGATATACTTGCTGGCAGAAATAGGCTAGATAAGTCACCTTTGAAGGCTGTAAAATAAACAAAATCATTCTGAATTATTGTTCCAGAAATGCACACTTTATTAAAAATGAACTCCCCCAAACACAGTATAAAAGGTGATATAGCACAATGCAAAAAAGTGAGAATTTTTCATTCGTCTAGGGCTACACGTGAGATTTGAAGAGAGATACTGAAGAGAGGATTTCCACAGCTGGGTTTTGCACATTTTTTTTCTACAAGTTGATACTGATCAGATTTGAAGAAACAGGGTATTTCATTTCCATTTTTACCTCCTGTATGATAGAAACTGAGCCCAAAAAGAAGTCCTTTATTTTTTTGTGCTGTTAATTACAATTATAGTGACACCACAAAAGTGTCAGCTTTTTCATGAATTGCATAGTTTGCTCAAAAAAGACAGAACAGTAAAAGAAACTCAAGAATGTGTGTTCCTGAGCTAAAGGTCCAACAACCAAAGAGTTTTCTGTGGTTCAAGGAGGCTCTCTTTCAAACTGAAGGCTCACTAATAGCTCTGCAGATGATGGACGTGGTTGGATGTGATTTACTGCTCCGTCTTTCAGTTTCCACTGAGAAAAGAGACTATATTTGTTACATTTGGCAGCTGAGCAGTCAAGGAGAGGAAATATTAGCTCAGATGTGTTTCAAGTTAAAGGCATACATAAAAAGATAAGAATTAGTCTTTAAAATTATTTTTTAAGCTTCTGTACAGTGACAGCACAGGCTGAGAGGCATAAAGTTTTTAAGGTTGTCAATCCATGAGTCAGTCAACCAATCCAATCCTTGTGAACGTGACATTTCAAGAATGGTATCTGAGTTTTCATTTACATTTTCACAAATCACCATATTAACTCAAGAGTAAAGTCATTGCATTTGGAGATTAAGGTAATGGTGCCTGACAATTGTCCTTTGCTTGTAAATGCCACATCTCAAGTTTGTAGAAATTGTCTTCAAACAAAGCAACACTGATTAATACTGAGAAAGAATGGCACATTGTGCAGTAATTTTATATCAACAGAAGCTGATCAAGTGCTTTAAAGACAATTCAGAGGTGATTAAACCAGACTGAAGCATTCAGTACTACCTCTGTTTTACTTATTTATAGATGTAGATACTTGTTATTTATTCATTTATCTGCAGTATTCAGTTTTTTTATACCTTTATAAATAAAACTGGATGAGACAGTTTGCTGAAACAGCAGGTGCTTGCATATCAGGTAAATAAAAATCCTTGAATAATCGTCTTATTTGCTGTCTTTCCATGTTCTCTTCTTTTCTCTCTGTTCCTCATGGATCCTCCTACTTCACAGAAGAGTGACGTGATGTCACACTGGCCAGGCTGCTCCCTTATCTGTCCTTTAAGTCAAGGATGCACAACCTTGCTTGATTTGATTGGTCAAGACAGCACATGCCGGCAGCGTAATGTTCTTACATATTTATAGAGGAAAAGTCTCAGGTGCTGAAGGTCATCAGATACCAATAAGGAAGCAATCAACCATGTAAAGAACAACCAGGAAAAGGCTTTCCTCTCCCACTTATTTAAGGTTGGCTAATTAATACAGGGAATGGCCCCAGAACTTTGTGTGGCATGTAAATGGGTATGAAAGGGTGTGAATGAGTTAGCTGATACTTATGGACAAGTGACATAGATATTTCAACCATCAGTGAGTGAATGTAAGCCTGAATGGGTTTGAATGGATAGAAGTGACCTGTGGTGTAAAGCTGCTTTGAGTGGTAAAAGAGACCAGAAAAGTGCTTAATAAGTTAGAGTCCATTTTCCACTTTAACAGTTTGCTACCAATTTGCCACAGTTTAAGTACTGCACTAAACAGAAGATAAAAGCAAATAACTGAGGAGTTACAAAGGCTGATAGACACCGGCCGACAGCTTTTATTGCATTAGTCTTTGGCTGAAGGACATAATAAGCTTCACTTTCATTTTGTTTCATTTAATTCATAAATTGAAAACCTCCCCTGGGAAAAATAATCAGATGTGTAGTCATATTCTAATTTGTTAGCATATAAGTAAACAAAACAAGGGAAGATAAAAGTGACAAAAGTAGGCTAAGAATAGAGATATCATGCATCAGTCTGAGTCTGCGCCTTCACACACTCTCCACGAGCACGCAAGACCCCAACCGTGTGACGTCATCGAACAACGCGGAAGTTAAACATCAGGTTGAACCATGAAGCTAGTCAGTTTTTGATTATCTCTCCGGTTGAGGTTGGGGTGTTTTAGCTCACCAAGCCGGTAAAGTCGGAGAGGCAGTACAGGTGGACTCGGGAGCAGTATCTGGCACAGCAGCACTGAGCCTGGTAGAGTAAATCTTTATTAAATTATGTGTCTTGTTTGATACGAGGGTTAGCCTTGTGCTGTAATGTAAGAAGGCTAACTGAGATGCTATCGTTTGACAGCAGAGGTTTCGTCGTCTGAACTCCATGTTTTCATGTCAGGAAGTTATTCGAGGCTGATTTTGTTGAGTGTCTGGACTGTTTTACACGTCAACGCGGACGCAGCCAGGTTTCCGTCAGTTTTAGTCGAAGAGGTCCTTCATAGATTATCACAGTCGATTTAAGCACTATTAGCTGTGATGTTTTTACAGCTTTAAGCATAGGTGTGAATGTGAAGCAGCGACAGGCTTTCACAGATTATTTTGGAGACCACTGCCTGCCAGGGGGGTAAGACTACATAG
Organism: Cetoscarus ocellatus; assembly: GCA_037902135.1. NCBI lineage: Eukaryota > Metazoa > Chordata > Actinopteri > Labriformes > Labridae > Cetoscarus > Cetoscarus ocellatus. The sequence continues at coordinate 2,047,796 of JBAMNC010001016.1, forward strand.
ATTTTGTACTTAAGTAAAAGTACAGGAACTTTGGTGGTAATTAACTCTAATACAAATAAATAGGCACTCTATCCATCTACCCAGGTAAAATTACTTCCTTTAAAATGTACTCAAAAGTACCGAAAATTGTGAGTACTTTTCTATCCTGACGTGTACACACGGATAAAAGCTGAATGGTGGTGGGTTAACTCATGTTTTGTTTCAGCATATTGTTGTATAATATTTGTCTCAGCTAGTGTAATATAATCACAGAAAATACATTTTCTTTAGTATATATAAAATGAAATAGTACATATATTAGGGAAACGTATTGTGTGCACTCAGAATTATAGTTTTGCATAATTGCGCTGTAATCATACTACTACTACTACTTTCAAAATCAAGTTACAAAGTGCTTCACAAGGACAGTAATAATTGAAATAGATTAAAACATACAACACAACAGGCAGATTACAAAGTCACATTCAAGGACAAGCAGTTTAACATATAAAGATCTGTAAAAACTTTAAAAGAAATACGAATCTTTAAAGGGTTTAAGGGATTAACCAAATAATTATGGACAAATGTGAAAATGTATTAGCATTATGCCATGATAATTTAGAAAAAAGAAACCTGAATGTAACTACAGTCCCAAAGTGTGACCAACCCATGAGGATGTCCTCTTGCGCATCCATGAGATGTCAAGAACAGAACCAACATTTTAGTTTCAAGTATATTTTCACAAACTATTACAATGCTACTAAGCTTTGCTTGGCATCAGAGTTAAAATTTTCATATTATGACAAAACTTATTTAAGGAAAACTCTCATGGGTTTTGTCAGGATTTTTCCTTCACAGTACTAGATTGCTCAGTGGCGCCTTTAATGGTTCTTACCAACACCTGACATAATTCAGAATAAAGATGCAGAGAGCAGCTGGATGCAATCAAACAAAGGTGATAAAAAGGAGCAAGGAATGGGGCTGTGCAAGGTCATGTAGTGACCTTGCACACTATATACAATATATACAAGACTATATACAATATGTACAGGAATCAAATCATTCTTAACAGGTTTTCTTTTCACTTTTTGTCTCTACTTATTTCCATGTATGACCAATTTAACAAAGTACAATACATTTCAAAAATATTCTCAATTAGAAATGTTGATTTAAAATAACTTCTCTCTAATGTGCACATGTACAGAGAAAGCTACTTAAGTACAGCAGCTTAAATAAACTTTACCGGCTACTTTCCGCTCTTGCTGCCGATTATATTGCAAGATCAGACTTTTGCCAATGAAGGAGGACAAGTTAATCTGTTTTAATTTCCACTGTAAATAACAGGAAAATTAATCATGTGGTATTTAGGTAGCGGTGAATAATGCTGACAAGTATGATGACACATAATTACTCTTATTTTATTAGTTGATTGGCCGATTAATAACAGGCTTTAATGAAATACAAAAATAAAGAGCAAAGGGGCCTAGACATTAATAAACTTGATCTTTTCTCCCATTTTCAAGCAAAAAAAAGGCTCCAGTACAAACAATGTAGTTACAGATCTCATTATGAGCATTTATAACAAAACTAAGACTACTGAGAAGCTTATTAAGTCTTCAGTTAATGCAAACTGATTTGAAACAATCAAAAGCAAACCTATCACACATTTACAGTTATGGAACTACATAAAATATTCAGATGATCATTTCCAAAAAGGTTAGTTTATTAAGAAATTCTTTATGATCAGCGTAATACCAAATAAAGGTGACTGTATGCTATGGGCTGAACATATTTAACCTTGCAGTGCAGATGGACCTGATCCATTGTCTGAAATCACGAGGATCTAGTGAAATGTTTCTGGGGCAGATATATGGAACTGTCCATTTGGCGTGTCAGGCTAACAATGAATTGCCACATGAGGCTGTATAACCAGTTCTGGATGATGTTACCTGTGAGGACACACCTGTCTTTGCTAATGCTGGAGTGAAACACATCATCACATCATGCTTTTTCAGTATTTAAGCCCTCACTGGTGACAAACTAATTTTTAAATACATAAACAGCAGTCATCACACAACAAAGCTGAATTGGTCCCAAAAGATTTGATCTTTTTTTTTAATTGTGCTTATAATTGCGTCTTAAGGTTAGTCTAAAAAAATAGAAAATACAAATGATCCATACATTTTTGATAATCTACTCTATTGTCACTACAACTATGAGGTTGTTCGTTAACAAGAAACCAAACACAGTCTTTTAAAGTGTAAAAAGATATCAGTTTACAAGGAAAAGGTTAAAACATTCAAAGTTAAAAAGTTGTTATGCCAGATGAAACCATAGGACTTGTATCATATCTGCAGTTTAGAAAATTATTAATTATCCTTTTAATTCAGTAGGAGTATTAAAGGAGTACTTGTAGTTTTAGCCCAGAATTATCACTTTGTCATTGGCGTTCTTTTTTATAAATGTGCGCAGTGGTCCTTTACCATGTTTGCATAATCACCATAACAATCTCAAGAATGGATGCCTTTGAATGTATTAAAAACCCATCTTTAAATCCATTTGTTCACTAACTGATGTGTTTGGTTCATGAAGTTGTTTACCCCTCATTTAGCCGTAAGTCTGGCTGTCAGATTTTACACAAACAGACAATGAATTGACCTTATTATGCCCCTTTTTGCTTGATTGCTGCTACTAAGATGAACAAAATGTGTTTTTGTCCGGGCCCTCCCATTCGAAATAACAAAAAACAGTTATTTGACAAATTTTGATTTACAAACCCCAATTCTAATTAAAGTGGGTTGTAAATAAATTGTAAATAATAACAGAACACAATGATGTGCATATTTTTTTTTTACCTATATTTAATTGAATACACTACAAAGACAAGATATTTAATGTTCAAACTTATAACCATTATTGTTTTTGCAAATATTCACTCATTTTGAATTTTATGCATGCAACACATTCCAAAAAAAGTTAGGACAAGGGCATGTTTACTACTGTGTTGCATCGCCTTTCCTTTCAACAGCACTCAATAAGCCTTTTGGAACTGAGGACACTAAATGTTGAAGCTTCGAGGTGGAAAATTCTTTCACATTCTTGCTTGATGTATGGCTTCAGTTGTTCAACAGTCCAGATTCTCAGTTATTTTGTGCTTCATAATGCACCACATATTTTCGATGGGAGACAGGTCTGGACTGCAGGCAGGCTAGTCTAGTACTCACACCCTACTACGAAGCCACAATGTTGAACATTTGCAGACTGCGTTGCTGAAATAAGCAGGGATGTCCCTGAAAAAGACATAGTTTGGATGGCAGCAAATGTTCTAAAACCTACTCTAAAACCTGTATGTAACTTTCAGCATAAATGGTGCCTTCATAGATGTGCAAGTTACCAATGCCATAGGTATCATCAACACACCTCCATACCATCACAGACACTGGCTTTGGAACAAACAATCTGGATGGTCATTTTCCTTTTTGGCCCGAAGGACATGATGTCCATGATTTCCAAAAACAGTGTGAATTGTTTATTCATCAGCCCACAGCACACTTTTCTACCTTGTGTCACTCCATCTCAGGTGAGCTTGGGCGTGGAGAAGCCAGTGGACGTTCTGGCTGTTGTTGATATATGGCTTTGGCTTTACATGGTAGAGTTTAACCTGCACTTGTAGATGGAGCAACTGAACTGACAATGATTTTCCGAAGTGTTCCTGAGCCTGTGTGGTAATACCCGTTTTAGGATGATGTTGGTTTTTAATGCATTGCTGCCTGAGGAATTGAAGGTCACAGGTATTCAGTCATGGTTTTCAGCCCAGCAGCTTCCATGCAGAGATTCCTCTGGATACTCTGAATCTTTCGATGATATTTTGGACTGCAGATGAGAAAATCCTTAAATTCCTTGAAATTGTACATTGAGAAACATTGTTTTTAAACTGTTGGACTGTTTTCTCACAACAGTTGTTCACAAAGTGGTAATCCTCACCCAGTCCTTGCTTGTGAATAACTGATCCTTTTTGGGATACACCTTTTATACACAATCATGACACTCACCTTTTTCCAACTAACCTGTTCACCTGTGGAATGCTCCAAACAGGTGTTTTGAGCATTTTGAGCCCTGTCCAAGCTTTTTATGAATGTGTTGCTGGCATTAAAATCAAAATGAGGGAATATTTTCAAAAAGAGACAATGAGGTTTGTCAGTTGAACATTAAATATCTTGTCTTTGTAGTATATTCAATAGACTGAGAAAGGATTTGCAAATCACCCTGTTCTGTATTTATATATATTTTTACACAACGTCCCAACTTCATTGGAATTGGGGTTTAATTTAGGTCAGAATGATTAGATCACCCCATAAGCACGGCCCTGGTAAAAGAATAAAGACAAAGACACGGTAAAATGAAGAGTATGAGGATATGTATTAATGTGCGGGTAGTGGTTGTGTGTTTGGGTTCCACCGGTTTCCTCAGGTTTTCGCACACTTTGATACATTTGGCTACAGTAATCAGTTCTGCTCGTGTCCCTGCAAATATGGGATTTTAGGATTTTTTCCTAGATATTTAAATTCTGTGTGAACTATTTGGGGATAGTATTTCTCTCTCACAGCCTGAAATTTAGGGCAGCATGTGAGGAAGTGGAGCTCTGTCTTCCTGTTGGTTGTCACAGTGGGGGCAGAGTCTCTCCACCTCTGGGTGCCAACTCTTTAGTGACGACCTGCCTCTGTAGCTTATCAGTGGTTACTGAGTCTGTACCTTATCAGGACTTTTCGCAGTGAAGGATCTTTTACAGAGCTCACATAATCTGTCTTGTGTGTTTGGGGCCAAATAACATTTTAATTTTAATAAACATGAGGAAAACTGAAAACCCTCAAAGTGGGCATAAATAATCTTGGTCCAGGCACTTGAGTTCAAAGATATAAAAGATATATTAAGTCATAGGGCTAGAAACAATAAAATATTACACCAGTGCGCATGGACTTGCACTTTTTCAGGGTGTAGTGGCACACAGAGACAGAGGGAGTAATAACTGTTGCATCCATGTTGTTGCAGTATTTTTCTCTCTGGCTCCTAGAGGCACAGTATCATGATCAATGTAAATAACGTGCCTGGACCTGGATTACTTATGCCCACTTTTAGGTTTTAAAGTTTTCCCACCTTCCTCAAAATGTTTCCCTATTCCCTGTTAACATTTCAATTTTCCCATATATTTCACATATATTTTGTTCTGTTGATTAATAACTTGATTTGGTCTGATTTGGGGGGTATTTGGGTCCTGAGACGGATTTGGTTTCATTGGGTGGTTGCTGGACCACCACTGTAAATAGATGTTTGGGTAAACACTAGTTAAATTGTAAGTGATTTTGTCCAGAGTCAAAGCTGAAGAATTTATTTTCACAGTAAACCATTGAATTAGGAGACAGGATTACAATACTCCTGAATTACCTTGTTGGTACCTTGCATCCGTCTTGCTGGCAGCCCAAACACACCTAACCATGCTGAGGTTAAAATTAACTTCACTGAATAGTCTTGGCTTGGGCAAAAGTTTGACTAACAGAATGTAGCCCAGCAAAGATTATATACATTAAAAGTAAAATTTGGAAGCCTTTAAAGAGGCCACATCATGTTTTTTTTGTTTTATGTGCCGGTCAGTGTGTTTAACATGTCCCCCACATTATAGAGCACCCCTGTGAACAAACAAAAAGTCTGCAGCATTAAGACTTCTCCCTCTTCCCCTCTCTGCGGCACCAGCAGCTGTTGTTAACAGGATGATGCCAAGCAGTGCTGAACTGACCAATTACCACAGAGTAGACCTGTAAACCAGCAGGGGAGCAGGAGCTTGAACAGTCTCAGCCACAAAGAGAACGCAGCACTATCAGTGTGTATTTGCAGTGCTTTCAACATTAGTGGTTGTGAGCATTCCCTAACAGTCATCAAAAATGAATATATAAGAACCTGATATGAGACAAAATATGACCTCTGTAAAAAATTACATTAGATTTAGTTTGAATCACAGCTCAAATGAATTTCATCTACTGTTAGTTGGAAGTTTTTGTTTAAAGTGTCAGTGTTTGTAGTCAGCACCTTGTGCTGTTGAGTATTCTTTGTAACAGGATGAGGGCTGCAGTTAAGGATCATCATATTTACTCACCAAACAGTGACTCTAGTTGATCACTGATGGAAGATTTTCTTAATCTTTACTTCCTCCATCAGACCTTTCACAAAGTAAAATTCCATGTAAATTTTCAGTGCAGTTCATCCTAATGAATAAATGTTCTCTGTCTTGTTCAGTTTCTGTTGCCAAGATGTTGACTGAAGGCAGCTCTTTCATAAAGGGGATGATCATGGGAGGCCTCTTCTGCTTGGTGGTGTCCCTCTTGGGTAGTTTCAACCCAAGCACAGAGTCCAGGACAGATGACCACCATCATCATCATGTCAAGGCGGCGAGCAAAGACGAGCTGACGCTCCTCTCTGACGGTCACACTCAGGAGCTTACCAATCAAGTTCGGGTCTACTGTGTCATCATGGTTCAGCCAAAGATGCTTGTCTACTGGGCTGCAGCTGTGGAGACCTGGAGCAAACATTGTGACAAAGCTGAGTTTTACACTTCTGAGCAGTCCAAGGCACTTGAGGCCATAGACCTGAATGAGAAAGATGACTGGGCGAGGTTACGCAAAGCTCTGCAACATGCTTACGAGAATGCTGGACACCTACGCTGGTTCTTCATTGCACAACCCACCACTTTTGCAATCATTGAAAACCTTAAATACCTGGTGCTCACGAAGGATCCCAATGAGCCTTTCTACCTGGGCAATGCCATGAAGTCAGGAGAGCTTGAATATGTGGCGTACGACAGCGGCATTGCTCTAAGCTATGAAGCTCTAAGAAGGCTGGTGGAAGTTTTCAAGGATGAGGACAAGTGCCCAGAGAGAGGACGTGCCCTGTGGAAGCTGAGCGAGGACAAGCAGTTGGCTGTTTGTTTAAAGTATACAGGTGTGTTTGCAGAGAACGGTGAGGATGCGCGCGGAAAGAGCGTGTTCAACAGCAAGAGCGTGGAAAACCTGATACAAGCGAGCATAGTGGAAAACCCAACTGATGTAGTGGAGGGCTGCTGCTCCGATATGGCCGTCACATTCAACGGGATGTCTCCAAGTCAAATGCAGGTCATGATGTATGGGGTTTACAGACTTCGACCCTATGGCCACGATTTCATTGACTCTTTAGTTTTTCTCCCTCCTGAAGGTTCGGATAACGACTAGAAACTTTTTCTATCAGGCTGGGGACTGATTTTTAAAGGTTTTGCTTCTATGAAGGCAAACAAAATTTTAGGGAGATGGTTTTCTTATGCTGTTTGTAAAAAAGGATCCTGGGTGGGAAAATACTTTTATGTATATTTGTACTTTATTTGCACATGGCACAATCAGCGCCCCATTTCTTGACAGTGTTGGAAAGGAGTTTGTGGGTGTGCCGTTCTTAAGAATGAAGGTAGGAAATGTATCCAAAATGTGACATGAGGTTTAATGATTTGGGTTTTTCAGTTAATATATTTTATATTTCTTAAATGTTTATCTTTTTGTGCTCTTCAAGCTACATTGGTAATATTTTATGAGAATGAATTGGTTTCATTTTATTTGAATGTTGGAAGTGCTTGGACCTCTTAACCCGATTTAGAATAGCTTTGTTTTAATTTTTAAAAAATACAGTTTTATTTTTTTAATGTTTTATGTTTGCTTATCTCTTCATACAATTAATTGGACCTCACAAAATCAGAAAAATATACCTCAGTGTTTATTTATAGATAAATATATTTCTCCCGACACAGTTCAAAAAAGAATTCCTGTGTCATATATCTACCAACATTTAGAAAACACACGGACGTCCAACTACCATGCTGACTAGTTTTTAAGGTAACTTTTGGATAATTAATAAAATTAATTCCTGATTGAACTTGATGTGTTTTTGTGTTGTTGAATTAAACAAAGAGGTAAATGTGAGGCTGAGAATCATTCAGAAGACTTAGACTAACTTCCACTTCCTCAGGCAAACTGTGAATAATCTTTGGTTACAGAAAATGTTTTATATTTTTGAAGTCATTTGTATCTACATAATTATAAGGAACATTGTGACCACTATGGTAATGTATCTGGACACCAGATTACTGTTTAACTACTGCTGGGAAAAAATATATGAAAATACAAAAGTTTTCATGCATTCCCTTCTCTGAAATTGTTTACCACATGAATGAATGAACATTATGAAAAATGTGATGTATTAGTTGTGTTAACCCCTAATCTGATGAGTGTGTGTGTTTGAGAGTAGTGTTTACAGGTTTACATTGGTCCCAGGGGTTCCCCAGAACATGTAAGTTTTTGACCTGAAAATCTTCTCAGATAATTCATTGTGGCATGCTTTTAAACCCCTCTGTTTCATCCCTGCTAAGAACAGGCTGATTAACGTGAACCCTCATGAGCTGTGTCAGATAACTTCTGGATATAGCTGTGCTCACATGTTTACTATGGTTTCACAGATGTGCCTATTCATGTTTTTCCACTTGAGCCAGCCACAGGTGAAACAAACACCTGGATTATCTACAGTTGGTGGCAAATAGAATTTTGGAGCATACATTTCATAGAGTTTGAATAAGCTACAGAAGTAAGGGAGGGATTGTTCTCATGGTTTGAAGGGTGTGCAGACAGGCCATTATCACATATTTATATTGAAAAAAAAATGCATTTAGCACAATAAAAACATCTCAAATAATGTTAACAAGTCACCAAAGAAAGGAATATTTAAAAAGGAAATCAATTCTGAAACATGTCAGACTGAAATCTTTTAAGTCAATGAGGATCTGCATCTATTTTGTAAAGTTTAAATTCACTGAAGCAGCACTTTACTCTCAAACATTTTCAGAACAGAATGTAACCTAAAATTTAAAAGAGTAAATTCATGTGTAATACTGTCATGCAAGGCAGAGTATCCCAAAGCAGGGTGGAGTCCCTGTGGGGTTGCAAGGCAACCAAAGTGAAGTCATGAGATATCCTCCAGAAAATAGTTGAGATTTGCAAATGTTTTCAGATGGTTTATTCCATGCATTATATTTAAAAAATGTGCAGAAAAGATGCTCTCTCTAAAACAAAACCACTAATTATGTAAGATTAATGTTATAATTAATTTATGTAAAAAAATACTTTTAAAGTTGCATGTGTGTCTGCAGAGTTTAACATGAAATAGATGAACCTTAAACCTCACCGGGAGCAGTGAGGGTTCCCAATTTTTGGCACTATTTTGGGGGCTGGGAGCTCAAAAGTTCAGAAACCTGTGAAAGGTGCTGTCGCTTTTGTTCACACTGTAATCAGGTTCTGTTTAACCATGTTCATCAGGTTTAGTGACACTGCAGGGTTAAACACAATGCATTAATCCTGGTCACACAATAGGCCATGTTCATCTCCCTTTTCTCTGATTAGGTGACATAACTACACTCAGCGTTCACTTTAGCTATACCTACTTAATTACTCATTAATGCAAGTAGCCAACCAACCAATCACACGGCTGAAACTCAGAGAATTGTGGCATGTAAATATGGGCAAGACATTCTTCTGAACTTTAAACTGAGCATGGGGAAAAAAGGTGATTCAAGTGAGTGAACATGGCATGGTCCAAGTGTCTCAGAAATAGGTTCCAGTACTGGTAAGGTGTACCAAATAGTGGCTGGTGAGTGTCTGCTCCTCTACCGTATGAGTGATTAGACCATCTGAAGCAGGAGTGGGCCGCTGGCAGCCTGGGGAAGCTTGCGACCCCCGTCTACACTCCATGCTGTCTGAAAGTCCCTTTGAGACACCAAAAACTCAATGATAAAATGTGAAAGAAAATCTATCATGATGCATTTTAAGTTGAGTTGCTACGACAACATCATGCACCAAGACAAAGTCCATCACGAAGAAGCACCTTTTTGGAAGCTTATGTACCGAGATTTTTTTGTTTGTTTTGTTTTTTTTATTTACATCTAAGGCAGATATTCCTTAACTTGTATTTCTTTGTAACAAAACATATAGTATGTATTGTTAACTCATATGACAAACAGCGCAATAGAAAACCAAATCCAATCCAAAAGGGAGTAGACTGTGATAGAATTTTGTCTATATTGAGTCGACCCGTATTCCATCTTAATTGTAGCCAACACAATACCTATGAATTCATTGCAAACAGAGTCTTATATTTTTTTATGTCCGAAATAGACATAATTTCACAACAGATAAATATATATTTTAAAGGGTTAAAGGTTTAGGGTGTGTCAACACCAGGTTAACTTACATTACCTTATACAATAACACACCTCCTGCAAACGTTCCTCAAAATGTCTTTTGATAAGGTCATGTTTAGATCCGGGGTGGACTGACCATCGGGAGTACAGGGAGTTTCCCGGTGGGCCGATTGACGGACATTTTATTATTTATTTATTTATTTATTGCTGGGCCTTGCCTTGGTTGCTATGGTAACTCTCCTGGGCTGGCTCAGGGACATGCAGAAAAGAAAAGCTCAAGCGACACAGGCTGCTGAGAGCAGAAAGGTCACGGAGATGTTTGCTGCAGGGAGCAGCACCTTTGCTGCTGCTTCAGTGGTCCCTCACAGCAGCAGGTGGTGTCGGGTTACACTGCCCACAGTGCAGGAGCAGGAGGATGAGCAGGAGGTAGATGAATTTAATGTTGACAAAGGTGATTCTGTGGAAAGCAGGTGTGCCTTCAAGCTTGGTGTGGATAAACTGTCTAAAACACGGTTCAGAGCGGTTGCTTAGCTGTCTATGAACTAAATAGCAAAAATAGTGTGCTGTGTTACAGCTAAATCTAGTTTTCTAAAGTATTGGGAAACAATGACTGTACTGATTAATTGATTAGTTGCTTTTATTAACCACTCGAGCCGTATTTATACTTTAATCACAGGATGCCACATTGCAGATCTACAAGCCTACAACTTGCATGTTGCAATGTGATGTGTCTGAACATGTAGATCTGCTATTTTCACAGTTTTTGATCATTTCTATTCTACATATATTGACATCCCCCAATCATGTCACCAGAGTTAAAGTGTTTGAAGTGTCAACATGCATCTTTTTAGTGCCCACAGTCCGATTTGGTTCATGAAGGACATTGATCTAACAATTTAAATAATATGTATGCTTTATATATTATTTTCAGTCAGTGTTTGTGGTTTAATAGTTTTACATTATACAGTTAAAATGAATTAAACACTGATTAACTTTTGTTACAGTAAAACATCTGCATACATATTGTGCAGATGTATTGTCTATACATTATGTTGAGTTGTACTGTCTGTTCTAAAATAAAAATTTAAGTGTTTGTTTCCAGATCATTATACTGTTTTCCATACTTTAGCCAGCTAGTCAAAGTTATCATTGCATGCACTCATTTTTTGCATGTAATCTTGCTCCTATTCCACACTATTCCTCTACTTTTCATGTCCAGATTTGTGAAAGGCACCAGGCCCAGTGCAACCTCTTCTGTGGAGATGATCCCACCAGAGACCCCACTCTTAAATCTTAAATCCTTACTCCAGTATCCTTCTTAAGAGCAACGAAGCAACGCACTGTATATTTATCTTTATTTATTCAAGGCTTCAGAATATGAAGGGATATTGTTCAGCATAGTGGTGTTATGAAGGGCTTGTGTGTCTGGTACGCCAATGGGGAGAGCTGGCGCAGTACCTGCGTGTGGAAAGTAGTGGGCCGGTCTGGACCAAAAAGTCCAGGACCAAATTTTTGTCCCAGTCCACCCCTGTTTAGACCCATTCCAGCTGGATTTTATTCACAAAACAGTAGGTTACATATAACAATTTTGGAAACCATGTATTTTGTTTATTCATAAGCAGATGGGACAGAGAAAAAATGTAGGCCTGCCATATTACATTGAAAAAGTAGCAAGGGTGAAAATTCTGAGAGATTTAATTGATGCTTATGTTAATTCAAGACTATAATGATTCCTGCAAATTTTCTTTGTCAGCAAAGTCAAGCACATGACACTCAACATGTTGTGGAAGGTTCACCTTTTACTTCACGCAGCTTCAAAACTTTGAACATCAAGCTTAGTTTTGTGTAATTACTGAGCCACACATTTGGACCACTTCTCTTTTCCACCATGATTCCTTTTAGAATTCTTTTGTTGTAGACCATGCTTACTGCCTCTCTCCAGAGTGACACTGTTTTGGAAGACACGAAGAACCAAGAATATGGCACAAACAAGGGAATCAATCAGCATGAAGGTAAATGATACTGACTCTTCATGCAAATTGTTCTCAATTTTCATCCCTAATTAGTGCAGATTATTTTCTTTCAATGCATCAAGCTCATTAAATTAGTCTCATGATTTTTCAGTTATGGCATATCACATATAAAGTAAAGCCATATATTATCATTTTACTTAATTTATAATTAACTGAGTATCTTCAGTTGGTAAAAATTTGGCACACCAGTAGTGTCAGTAAAGTTATTATATTAGTATTTTATTGTATCACATCATTGTCCTTTTGGTATCCAAAGCTGCATATTTGCATTAAGATTATGATGTAATTTTTTAAAAGAACTCAGTCATGTGGTTGGTGTTCAATATTGCAATAAAGGCACAATTTTGAGCATCTTCACTCAGATCAAAAGGAAAATACCAACTGAGATTCAAATTTAAAGCAAGATTTTTCCTTTTATTTCTGCATTGTGATGGTTGATTCAAAGCCTCCAGCAGGTTACACAGCTGAGTTTGTGGGTGTCAACAGTTGACTGGCTGCTCAGGCCGCACTGTCAGGAGCTCCACAACTTTCTGGATGAACAGTGTTCAGTGCTGATGGGAGAGAGCGGTGTTGTGGGTGATGACGATGTTATTTATATGTCTTCATGTGCCACAGTCCATCGTTCAGATAGTGAACGTTCTCAATACCAATACCCTTGTTGACTTTCTCTCTGTTCACATAAAAAAAGATAAAAACCAGACATCACAAAGTCAGCAACAGAGCAGACTTTCTTTTGTTTTAAAAAAGAGAAAATGAAAAGTCTTACATGTTTTCTGCAGACATCTTCATAACACCAACACAAAGAGCATGCTGTTTCCCCTCTGCCATTATGGCCTGCATCCATGTGTTAAGAATAAACTTGGTGAAAGATTTTTATTGTCATACTGTAAATGCAACCATGTTGATTTCATAGCACTGTCTTATCATCAGACAGGAGTTATAAAAGGATACGACTACTGTGTCAGCATCAGCCGGGTAGAGTTTAGCACCTGGAGATGTCAGCCCCGGACACATGATGTTGGCTCCACTCAGGACAAATTTAATTGCCCCTTTGTCTACTTGCTGGTGTGGAAGAATAAAGGGATCTAAAGGCAAGAGGAGGGAATTCTCTTATAATTGTGAAAGTTCAACCACAGACTAGAATTTAGAGGTAGATCTTACATTTATGCAGCAGTCTGAGGGTAGGATAAAATGGTCCTTCTCTCTGTCTGAAGAAGAGAAGTTCTCCATTCACTGTCAGGATTTCAATGTGTTCGTGGCTGCCAGAAGAAAAACAATTCAAAACAGAAAAGTTCAATAAATATTTCCCGGTATCTCAAATGTTTGAATACATTTCCAGAAACTGTGGCTGCTCCATAAATTACAACTTCAGATACAAACTGAAAAGAGAAAACTGCAATATTAAAAAAATGTCTTGAAATATGAAACAGCACCCAAAATAGCCAACAGCACTCAAGCTTATTCTTTTTTTTTTTTTTTTACTACGTTACCAGTTCCTTTTATACATTTCAGCTCATACCCATTTGTCATTGATTGTCACCTATACTTCTGCACGTCTGCTATTTTTGTACTTTTGTTATATAGTTTTTTTTGTGCATTCATGTTGCATCATGGGTAGGGGGAAATTCTCACATTTTCCTGTATGTCTGCTACATAAGGCAGAAAAAAAAGACCATAAAGGTGACGCTGACTACAAACTAAAGAAAATACTTTCCTCCACCGACACACAGCTAATTAATGCTTATGTGAAAAAAAGCATCAAACACGCTGATGTGATCAATTCAAAACACTACCACCAAAAACTTGAGTGTTTTGGTTTCAGGCCATGTTACACATTCAAAAGTGTGTGGACAAAAGTTAATTTTAGTGGAGAGCAGGTTTTTTGTCCCAGTCTGACACTTACAGCATTGAGTGTCTCTCCCATGAGAAGCAAAGCCCTGTCACATTACTTATGTAAGAACAATGAAAACCACAACATAAAACTAAGTTAAAGAAGAAGGTTAACAGAAGAAATACTTCATCTATCACTGCAGTAGACGGTTTCTGACTTAACAAACAAGTGTCCTTTCTCTCAATTTGCAAAATTCTCACATAAGTGAGACTATTTGGTCATCAGGATGATGTACGAGGGCTGATTGTAAGGGTTTGACTTTTGGCAGACATATTGCATTATTTTTCAACATAATCCCCTTCAGTATCTATACACTTTTGCCAGCGATGTTTAAGGGCCTCAATGCCACTTTTAAAGAAGTCCTTTTCTTGACCGTTCAGAAAGTCCTCCACTGCATGTATGACGTCATCATCTGACCGAAAGTGCATACAGGAAATGGCCTTTTTCAATTTTGGAAATAGATGAAAGTGTAATGGAGCAAGATCAGGTGAATAAGGCAGATGCTCCGTCAATTCAAAGCCACAGTCTTTAATGACAGACTTGTGAACAGGGGCATTTTGTCCATTTTGCAACAGTCACTTGCCTTGTTTACTTTAGAGTGCTACCTCTTCGACATAAACTGACCAAACGACACCAGTCTTCGGGTACACAGCCTTAAATAGTCAGGAAATAGTAGAGCTGAAAAAGGGCATCCCTGCTTATCTTCTTCAATACAAGGCTCACAACTTATCAATCAGCCCTCCTACTTTATTGGCTGGAGTTTCTAGGTGAACATAGTGTAATAAAAATGTGTTTTGTGTTCAGAGATTTGCATTCCAGTAATTTAACATGATAACAGAGTAAGACTAATGCAGTTAAATGAACTTGAGCTTATATCGCACTTTTCAGGTCTCACTGACTACTCAAAGCAACTGAACACCTCAGGTCATTCAGGTTATAGGTATATGTTAAGACATCTATGCCCTCTCTTATCCATTTACACGCCACTAAAACAGGGGTAGCAACTTGGGCTTGACTGTCTTGCCTGACACATCAGCATGTGACAGCCAGAGCTTGGCTTGAACCTGCAACCTTCCCGTTACTAATAAAGGGTATATCAGACCAAGCCACCTACATCGCGAGTTGTTCTTAGAGTTTAGCAGTTAAGAATTACAACATATCCTAACTGAAGGCGATGCAAGTGAGTGTTGACAACAAAATCAGGCTAAAAACAAGGAATCAAATGTGAGAGTCCCAAATGCCATGAACAACACCTCCCAATGCTTCTGGCTCCACGCTGCACCTCTACTTTCCCTCCATCACACAAGTCAATGCAGATGAAGAGTAGGAAAAGCTTTGGCTTTTCTCACTCAGCAGAGCTTGTTTATCGGTTTAACATAGCGGAGACAGAGGAGCATTCATCTGTTTTGGTGAGTGAAATGTTAGACTTTCACTTAAACACCAATGGAGAAACTTAATTTACTTATGACACTTTGAGACCACCTCTCCTCAACACAAAATACTTTGCATCTGTTTCTCCAGCTGTACAGTTAAAGCACAGGTATTACGTTGTAAAAACATGACCTTCAGGTTTTCAGCATTATGTGCATACCTGTCCAACACTGATCCAAGTGGCAACTGGACTGCTTCAGATTCTTAAAGCTGAAAGTGGCAACACTGATCCAGTTTGCCACTTCGGTCAATGTTGGATAACCATGACCAGGACGACTGAAAACCTACACAAACATGTGCATGCTTTGATTTTTGAGCATGTAGCCCTGAGAAAGCTGTAAAACAAAAGCACTTGAATTTAAAAGATGACACACATACCATCTTACTATTTTGACAGGGTCCTTTTTAGGCATTATGTGGTTGAGCCATGACTCAATGTCAGGAAACTGCTCTAGCAGCTGATTTTTGATGCCCTTGATCACTGATGTTTTCAGCTGGATGCAGTTCGACACATTCTCCTTTTCATCAAATCTACAACAGAAGAAAATGTTTTAAATGCAATTTATTTGATCAAAAACATTTCATTATGATTGTAGTACAAAACATTTGCTCATGTGACTGTCAAATTATTTAAAGCACCTGTGTTTGCTTTCAGTCTATATCAGCACCTGTCTTGTGAAAAAAAACAGCTTAAGCACTTTCTGATGCATTTGATTGGAGCTGGCCAATTATCTGAATGTCATTTTTAATAACTGAACAAGAAAAGCAAGACTTCTGTGCCACATTCAGAGTGGCACTCATTTTTATGTAGAATTTGTCATGATTTGTAAATGTTTCACTATTTGGTATTACAATTTTTTTTTTTCCCCACAAGTGTAAATTACAAAGTGATGGTAGAATTTTCATTGTGACGTCTACTAATCTCTTAATGCCTTACAAATCAAAAC
The DNA here is from genome assembly GCA_037902135.1 of Cetoscarus ocellatus. Classification (NCBI taxonomy): domain Eukaryota; kingdom Metazoa; phylum Chordata; class Actinopteri; order Labriformes; family Labridae; genus Cetoscarus; species Cetoscarus ocellatus. The sequence goes on from JBAMNC010001016.1 coordinate 2,064,335, forward strand.
AAAAAAAGCAGTCAAAGAAGTAACTTAGGCAGACAGGAGATAGAAGCAGTCACAAATGTGGCTAAATCTAACATGGTATGGCACTAACTGCAAAAACTCCAGTGTCTGTGAGATTTAAAGCGAGACTGAAAATTCTAGGAACTTGCTGAGGCACTTGTCTACATGGAGCAGCAATAGATTATCAGAAGTCCCACGTGTTGATGTTGTCGACCAGAAAACCTGTGTAATTCCTTTACAAAGAAAGTGCACAGGACTGAATAAGGGAGTCAATAAAGAATAAAGCATTGGTATCAATAAAAAATATTTATTCCTATCAATAAGCAGTGCCTCTATCTAAAACAAAACACATAAACTCAGTCAGTTATAACCCTGTTGAAAAGGAAATACCTGAACATTAACACTCTGAGCATCTTATTTAAAACATTTAAAGTCTTGGAAGTTAATATTAATGTTAACCATTGATTAAATGATCACAGTGATATGAAAACACTTTATCCATATAAATGAATCTGATGAGCGCAGTAAATGAGTCTGGACGACCTGTCTTTATGTTGCTTATCACTTATATAAAACTACTCTAATAAAAACATGATTAAAGACAATGTACGTTTTCACAAAAGTAAACTATTTTAATGATCTAAATGACAATATGATCAAAAATAACTTTCATTAAGTCAACTTAAAACTCAATGAGTGACTGTGATGACCACAATGAAAGTATGTTTACAGTATTATTCTATATGCTCCTTATTTTATACAAAGCTAATCCTGATACTGAGGCCACGATACGACATGTATTGCCATACATGTAAATGTGGATATCTACAACACCTTCAGCACAATTCCTGACAAGTTTTGCATTTTTTTTTTTTTGCAATAACAAACTGAGCAAGGACAAGGTTTAAAGGATCTACAACTCAGTACACTTACATTTAATAATAAACCAGGTCCTCAAAACCTATAAAATTAATTTAAATGTTTGAAAGTGCACTGCCTCATGTTGTTTGGTTTCTATTACCATCTTCTGAACTGCACCATTGACAACGTTACCCAAGGTGTATTTTTCAACTGCTGTCATGGCATTTTCCTTTTTACTCAGTACCCAGATGCCATAACTAATGTGCCTGAGTACAAAACATCTCATGAATACATGCCTGAGTAAAAGTACTTGTGCTGGACAAAGTGCAAGTGCAGAAAAGCTACCCAAGTTATATAAACTGTGTAAATATGTATTTAGTTCGGTTCCACCCCTGAATCCCACTATTATCTTTACCATTATAAATGAACTATCCAAAAGATGATGATGTAAGTATGATCAAAAGTAAAACAATGCTATTGAAGGTCCACAGGAGTCTGAAATATCAGAAGACTGATTGGCTGATTTAATGACATTAATTTAATCAGAAACAGGAACATCTGTCTTTCACAGCAACCTGAAACTGTCATCTGATTATGTATCACACAATATCAACAATAAATCTCTATTGAAATCGTGACTGCCGTCTGCTTTCCCTTCTAAATATAGAATAGTCCTCATTTATTAAACTTTAAAGCGAGTTTACTCATCAGCTAGCTTTAGCCACTTAGCTTTAATAAGCTAACAGCACATCAGGAAATAATCAACCACGTACTTCTTAAACATCCTCTTCGAGTTCCGTCACCACGCAGTTCGGTGTTTTAAGCTCTTGTCAGCTCTCAGTAAACAAAACCGACTTTGATAGACCCTATGGTTCAGTGATAGGCGCTGCAATTATTGAATGAGGCTAACGTCAATCCACGCCTGTCACACTGTGTAGGGCCAGAGAAGTGATGATAACGTCATTTTACGACAGCATGTCCCGATACACGGCAGAGCAGGCACGGCAAATGGGAACACTTTTCTACAGCGTCTGCACTGAACGTAAACACTGAGGTTTATTTTAATCACTTGAACTTGGGTCAAAGCTTGACCAAATTGTAAAATGTAATGAAAAGTTAAACTTACATGTCTGCTATTTATTGATGTACGTACACTCACATTTTGTTTCACCAAACCTTTTTTTTTATTTAACCCATGTAACATTATTTTCTGTCTGTTCACTTGACCCACGTGCGAGCCTCTAATTTACCACCTTCTGGACTCTCGAGCCAAAAATGTATAGGGTAAAAACTGAAATAAAATCACCATACCCTTTTTCTTTTGCATTACTCTCTCAAAGTACTTCAGCTCTGCTCGAAACTGTCACATATTCAACAATCCTCAGGCTTTTAAATGCAGTTTGGATGCATGGTGTTACTGTTATTTATGTAAATAAAAAATATATATGATTTTTGTTTTTATAATAAATAGGGTTGGGGGGTTGCTGTGATTGGGGTATTGGATATGTTAAAAAGTAGTAACAACACTGATTTAATTGCATTAGAATTGTTCATGTGGTGTCAGATGTTAAATTTTGAACTCTCTTGTACCCTCCAGCCAAAAATGTTCACGCAAAGATACTGCTACAAAAATGGTCATACATCAGTAATTTGTTCTGCTTTTTTTCTGGACATATCTCTTAAACAATTTCAGCTCTGCTCAAAACTACCAAATATTCAATTATTTTCAGTCTCTTAGCCCTTGACATGCAGGTTTGAATATTTGATGCAACTTGTTTAAAAAAAACATAAAACATAAGGTTTTCTATCATAACAGATGGTTTGTGCATTTTTAGGAATGTGTTTCTTGTATCTCTGAAGTAAACAGATCAGTGAGCCTGTGAAGTCATGACTGGGGATGGGAATTGATTCGATAGTACTGATATCAATGCTATGATCAGTTCTGCTTATTGATCATATTCTCTAACAATTCACTAATCGATTCCTGTGGATTTTCTGTTGTGGCAAAAGTTGGTCTCCACATGGCACTCCTGTTATTTAACAAAGTCGTGCTGCATAGATAAATGGTTCTGTACATTGCTGGTGTTTCTGGCCACTAAACATTGTAGTAGGCATATTGTATGAAAATTAAGCCACAATTGTTAGCATTTGTGGCCCCTGACTGCCAATTCCAATTTTGACTTCTGTGTTACAATCTCTGCTGAATTCCTTTGATGAGAGCATGATGTCCTTGATAGTCTAGGTATGCAGGGCAAAGTGGAAGGAACTGATAAGGGAAATAAGCAAAAACACCATCTATGTCGAGTCCATTAGGGAGCTGTTGTTTTGAGCCTATCCCAGCTGACATTGGGCGGGAGGCAGGGTACACCCTGAACTGGTTAGCCGATGGCAGGACCACATAGAGTGAGGAACAACCATTCACTCTCAGACTCATACCTAAGGCCTATTTGGAGTCACCGCTTAACCTAATGAGCATGTTTTGGTTTTGGAGTTGGTTTTGGAGATTTGACACTAATTACTGTGATTTCTGTGGCAACAGTGAAACTACTGATCCTGTGTTTTTCCACTGTGTATAGTCTGAAACCTTATGGCAGGATGTCCAGGAATGGCTGTCCCACAAAAGTTTCTCACTTGAAAGAGTTCTTTCAAAGGACATTTCATATGGACTTGTTGTGGACAATAAGACAAATAATCTTCTGTTGAACAATACTGTAAACCTTGGAAAACTCTGTATTCACAAAAAAAGATGCATGACGTTAATTCCCAAATTCTATGCCTTCTCCAATGAGTTTCTCTTGTATATTAGAGCTCTCAAAGTCAGGTAAATTATTGATCAAAAAATCTACTGAATATTATTGAAGAATATAAACAACAAGATAAGCCCTAGTCATTGACTTTTATGTTATTTATTTCCTGATAATTGTTTTATTTGACCTTCATTTATTCAAAGGTGGTTTCTTCCTCGCCTCAGGTCTCAGTGCCCAGCCATGTCTCTTTAGTGACAGCTTGTGTGTGTGTGTGTATGTGTGTGTGTATCTGTGCATAAGTGTGAGTGTGCATGTGAATGTATGTATTTATTTATGTATGCATCTATGTGGGGGTGGGAGGGTCTGGTTTTTCTGTTTCGCTCTGTTGTTTTTTATTGTCTGTGAGGCACTTTGTGCTTCTGAAAAGTGCCATAGAAATAAAGATTGATTGATTGGTTGATTGATTGATTTATTGTATTCATCATTCTGTATTTTTATGCACGTGCCCTATTTCCTTGTGTGTTTTATAATAACTAAATGTCATGCATATTTGTATATTTTTGTTCAAAATTAACAAATAAAAAAGAAATGAATAAATAAAAAATAAAATAACAAAACCTGTAAACCAGCCTGAGGTCAGACCATGCGGTAGAGACAGTCATACCGCCATCTTGTGGCCAACGGCTCAACAACAAAACGGTTCATATTTAAAAAAAAAAAAAAAAAAAAAAAAAAACATGCTTGAGCAAAAAGTACTTTTGTACAAAGTACTTCCGGTGGGGTCACTGACTAGCTTTTACGAGCGATTATTTCCCCGTGTTCTCCAGCGTGTGTATTTTAATATCATGAGAGCTTAATTCGACCGCAGCTTCATTTGTGCTGTAAATATCAGTCTTTAAACAGCCGCAGGACTTCACCGCTCCCTCTGAGGGACTGTACAACGCGGTTAGACTAGCGAGGCAAAAAGAGGAAGCAATAGCCAACCATCTTTCCTCTTCTGCCAGCAATAACAAGAAAGAGACCAGGCTAGATTGAAGTAGAGCTGTATAGTTTTCGTTTATAATCTGTTTTATACTGGAGAAAGGACCCAAGGAGACACAGCCCTCCGTGTTCAGACAGATAAAAGCTCCCGGACACTTAGCTCTCCACCGGCAAGCCTGGAAGTTTATGAAGAAGAAGCCTGGCTGTTAAGAATTAGTATTCCTCGTTTTTCATGTTTCCAACAGGTTTATCTTCCCCTAACCCCCCACCACCGCCAACCCAGGAGGCAAGACCAGCGACTACTGATGTCAAGACCGAAAGTGGTAACATTACATCTCCGAAGAAGAGGAAAATAAACGGCTCCGAGAGGGACGACACCGCCGACACGATTTCCTCTTCGCCTCCGAAGACCCTGAATTCCTCCTCTTCTTCCTCCTCCTCCTGCTCTCCCACCCCGCTGCACATTCACAAGAAGTTGAGGTTTGAGGATTCAGTGGACTTCATTGGACTGGATGTGAAAATGGCTGAGGAGACTGCCGCCGCTTCGTGCTCCAATAACAAAAGCAAAGCCATGTTTCTGCCCGGTGGCGTGGGACACCATGCCAACGGACTGACGAAAACCGCAGGCTCCGGCACCTTCTCCTCCAGTAAACCCGGGGCTGCCAAGAAACTAGTCATCAAGAACTTCAAAGGTAGCTCCTGACGGGGTTCAAGCTCCAAAACATACCTTCATTCTTACATGCAGCCCAAAAATCAGGACATTTCACGTTCTCAGGGACTTGAGCATAGTCCTACTGACCCTCACATCCACATTTTGTTATATGACTAACTAAAGATGTACAAAATTGGATTTTTGCCGATTTTCAATTTGCCGATATTTTCAGGCTCATTATCGGCAATACCGATATTGATACTGATATTTTTGTCAGGAACAGAAAGCATCCACTTAAGATACATTTAGTATTTCTTTCATGGTGGAAGTCTATTTATGTTAGAACTTAATTATCAAGACATGTAGAGGTAGTTAATGACTTGGGTTCAAGCTCCAAAACATACCTTCACTCTTAAATACAGCCCCAAATCAGGACATTTCACATTCTCAGGGTCTTTGGCATGGTCCTCCTGACCTATACATCCAAATTTTATTTATGACTAACCAGTAAAGATTCATGATATTGGATTTTTGCTGATTTTCAATATGCCGATATTTCCAAACTCATCATCGCATATACAAATATTGGAACTGATATTTTTTTTGTCAAGAGATCAGTCTTTTTTTTTTTAATAAGAAACAGAAGTGAAGCAACAAAACAACATTGTATTCTTTAAGAAATGGCACATTTGATTGGTAAAAGTGACCAGTGATGACCATTACCATCATGGTACATTTGTACATTCTGCGATTTTACAGCCAAAATGTGAGATATTAATGGACAATTTTAGGCAATTATCTGCCAATACTAATATTGTGCTGATGGTATCGTGCAACCCTTTTAACTAGGCATCATTTGTGAAAGCCTTTCCCCTAAAAGTTTGTTTTTTTTTAAAACCAACATCTTAAAAGTCCTTAAGGGCTTAAACATGGTCCTAACTGGATCATACAGTGACAAAAAGTAATATCTCATTAAGAACTTCAGAGGCAACAAAGGATTTGATTTTAATATCCAAAACAGTCCCTTAGTTAAAAGTGGAACCAAATATCGATACATGGGTCAGATTATTGATTATTGTATTGCACATGGTAGCAAAGATGATAACGTAACGATTTTGTTGTTGTAAGGTTTGTATTTTGAAACTGCTTATTTTGAATACAACAACAGATATCATATGTTACTGACTTTCTTCTACAGAAGGCTGTTTTACATCAAAAACCTAAATATCATTAACCTTTCACTTAAATGTGTCTAAAATATGACTTTACTGTAAAAATACTAGAATGATTAAAGTCAGATTGGCACTCATTAGACCTGGAAAATATATGAAACATTTATAACTTGAAGTCAACATTTAATAAGTCCTTAAGGGTTTGTAATGCTCTCAACTGGACTTTTTGTTAATGGATTATGATAAAATATGGACTAGAGTGCATTTGTTGTTTACCTCCAAAATGCAGCTTTACCAAAAATTGGAGGAAAAAAAGCTTCATAAAAAGGTACTACAAAGAACTTTAAAATATGTAAAAACTGATATGCTAGATGTCAGTAACAAGATCTGATCAAGAAACTCAACAACAGCACATAAAGTTGAAGAAAGCTCTAAAACATTCATTTTAAAATGCAACTTGAAATCTTCTTTGTTCTTTGTAGCTTTTACATGGTCCTTAAATATACAAAATGTGTTGCGTGAAATAAACTTTATTTATCTATACAAGTCTAAATTCCCTCCAAAATGTTACTCAGCCATAGAATGTGTTAATATTTTTTTCAATTAAGTATCCAAAACGTCTAAAATATCAATTGGTCTGATCTAATTTTTCTTTCTTTCTTTTTTTTACCTAAACAATTTATTGTTGCCCTCAAAAAAACACTATTTTAAGCTAACTTTGACAGTCACTGTTGTTTCTGCATTTTAATTAGGGGATTACTTGGAATTTAAAAGAATAGCAGTTATTTACTCTGCAGTGTTTGCAGTAATTGTAGAATCAACTGTAAGATAAATAAAATATTAATCATTTAAAAAGAAGCACATTGCAAACTTATGGATTCAGAGTTTTGTCTTTTAATTGCATCCTTTACTCTACCAGCAGAACAAAATCCAGACTTCTGTCTGCTTGATAATTAGATTAGAAGAAAAGCTGCAAATTCATTCATTTCAGCAACATTAGTGTCTTAGGTATTGTCTAGACTGGGGAAGGACAGCTAAAATCATTTCATTTTTTCTTAACATCTAAAAATATTAATTCTTAAATTAGTGTGAGAAACTGTAGTGTGTTGTATAATCTGATATCGTGGTCTTTTTATTTCATTATGTGCTTTTAGAAAAAGTCCAATGATGAAACAAAAGTTGAACTGAAAAAGTTAGAATGACAGGATTAATATTGGCACTCAATTCTGAGAATAAGGCAGAATGCCAAGGAAGTTTTTTTTTAAGTACAATATATTCATCTAATTATCTCAATAATATTAAAAGATTAATTTGTTTCTTGATATTTAGACTTATCTAACTTTAGACTCAAGGTTGTATTTCTTTATGTTGACTTTGTTCTGGAAGTGTCAGTTTTTTTAAGTACATTTTTGGAAATAAAAAGTTGTTATCCTCTTTCATAACCTCCTTGTAAACAGATATATCTGCCTCAGTTTTGGTCACTATCATCTCTCTGAACTTAAAATAGAAACAAACAGCAGCTTTAAAATAGCACTGGTAAAGCAGCGTAATGTTTTGGTTGGGTCACTTCTGTGTCACTGACTGCTGCATCATTTTACAGTGCATCACAGCAAATGTGTGTTTCATTTTTTTGTCTAACAGAAAAGCCCAAATTGCCGGAGAACTATACACAGGAGACGTGGCAGAAGCTGAAGGAGGCAGTGGAGGCCATACAGAACAGCACTTCTATCAAGTACAATCTGGAGGAGCTCTACCAGGTATCAGTGCTGCTCACCTGCTCAGGAAAGTCACTCTCAAACACAGGCAGACCTTCTTGACTGTTTTCTTTCTGTCCCCTCAGGCTGTGGAGAACCTGTGCTCCCATAAGATATCTGCCAAGCTTTACAAACAGCTGAGGGCAGTCTGTGAAGACCACATCAAGGCACAGATCGATCAGTTCAGAGAATATCCTTTACACTTGATCTACTGTGTTGATAGTGTGTCATTAAGAGGTGGTCATGCAGCTTTAACACAGGAAATACCTTTAAAAAGCTGTTGTCTTCCTTAACAGTGATTGCACGGATGCTCTGGATAGCGTGCTTTTCCTGAAGAAAATTGACAAATGCTGGCAGGATCATTGCAGACAAATGGTAAAAAGATTGTTCACCACAAGAACCATTGCCAGTGATAAGTGACCACAAAATAATCCAGTGTATTTGAAATAAGAAGTCTGAATGAAAGATATCACTTTAGCTGAGCTGCTTTTTTGTGGAACCTTCTTATTATCGCCTCTGCCAAGGGGGTGATGTTTTTGCAGGTGTTGGTCTGTTATTAGTTTTTCTGCCTCTCTGTATGCAATGTACCTCAAAAAGTTCTTTACTAATCTTGATGAAATTTCCAGAAAATGTTGGTCATGGCACAAGATAGTGGTGATGAGATTATGGTGGTGATCTAAATATGGATGTGGATCTAGGAAGTTAAAAACAAACAGTTCCAGTTGAAAATAGATAACAGCTTCCTGAAAGAATCGATATCATTAGTCTTTTTGCTTATCAACTCCCTTATAAATTCCTTTCACTTGGCTCTTTGTGGTTTCACAAATCAAGGATGTTATGCTCTCATCAGTCAGCAGAAATGATAACAAAGCAGTCAAAAATCACAGCAGACAGGGGGCAGATGTGGTCAAAATTGTTTCTTATTTTTCTCCTAAAAGACACTCACTGCACAAGAGTGTCATGTGTTTGACATTACTGACAAACTATGTAGGCCAACTCTTTTCCACACTGAAAATCAGCAGGAATCAATGACGGAATTACTAAAGAATCGGATCGATGAGCAGAATCATTGTTTCATTGGTATCAATAAACCCTAATCAAGTCCCATCCATAACTGTGATTAGAATAATAGTTTTCAATCTCATGGTATTTAAGAGTGCAGTCATTTTTGACACTCTCAGTATATTAAAATGTTGTCAGTTACAAAGCAGTTGGATTGACCAGGTTCCATGTCTGTCATAAGGCAGATCAATCTTGCAAAGCTTCAGATTGAAACGATTGTTCCTGATCAGAAAATGACCAGGCTTCAAGTGTCCTTTTAAGGGCAAAGAGGCAGTAGATGAGGGTCGCCTTTGTGCTGAAGGCGAGAAGTGACTGCAGTCCCCTGATTAGTATTAAGTGTGACAGACAAAACATTTGTTAAATCACCTTCTAGATTTTCTTGGACTGCCCTGCCCATCCCAGTCTCTCTGAACGGGGTCTGTCCCAGATGGACTTTAAATATATCCCGAGGTTGTTTGAAACAGTTCATCTTGTGTGTCAGTCAGGGTTTGTCAATAGTTCTCTTGAAGTGAATTTAATTGAAGACCGACAGTTGTTGTAACTAAGGTATCAGACATGCTTCAGTACTGTAAGATTTTTACTGGAATCATGGGTCAGTCCCCAAAGGAGAGCCTGTGCATTTGCAAACCAAAGAGAAGTAAAGTTTTTTATGTTTGGTGACATTTGGCAACCACCCTTACTAATTGTATCTCATCTTCATGTACATTTGCCACAATTACCAAAAAATACCTCAGGATTAGGAAAGGCAGGTCTTACAGAGTCAAAGAAAACCTAAAAACTTACAAAAATGGTACATTGATGAATTCACAGGTTCTGATTTATTTTGAATTAATAAATTTTAAAAAATGAAAAAGGCATATTTACTACTGGTTCTTGTGTCTTAATGTGAATTTATTTTCCTTGTCTCACAGATCATGATTAGGAGTATATTTTTGTTTTTGGATCGCACCTATGTTTTACAAAATTCAATGCTGCCATCAATCTGGTGAGTGATTTGTGATGAAGCTGTTTATTGTCAGTACATGAGGCCGGTCAAAGTGTTGGAGAATGTGTTAAACAGCTGTTTTTCTCTGCAGGGACATGGGGCTGGAGCTGTTCAGGTTTTACATCATCAGTGATCTGAAGGTCCAGAGTAAAACCATCGACGGGATCCTGCTGCTCATTGAGAGGGAGCGAAACGGAGAGGCGATAGACCGCAGCCTACTGAGGAGCCTGCTGAGCATGCTGTCTGACCTGCAGGTGTCTGATCATTACATTACATTGTACCTGAAATCCTGTATCGCATTGATTCCACCTCTTCTCTGTATGACGCTGAAGAGTGTAATTTTGTCGGTTGTGTTGTCCAGGATTATCTTGTGCACAGGGCGGTGATGAGGTGTCACTCTCTCTGTTGACAAATGGCTTTAATGAAACTTGTGCTCTCTCTATCCTTGACAGATTTATCAAGAGTCCTTTGAGCTACGATTTTTGGAGGAAACTAATCGACTGTATGCTGCCGAGGGACAGAGGCTGATGCAGGAGAGAGAGGTGATTTATGTGACCCTCATACTCGGGGCCCATTTTCTTGTGTGTTAGTGGTTTTCCTTGTTTCAGTGAATTACTGGCTCAATATCAACAATCCATTCCCTCAGCACAAATATGCAGCTTCTGCACCACCATTTCATTGCAGAGATATTTATTCATCTGAAACCTGGACTAATACTTTAGCTTGCACAAATAAATGAATGGACTTACCACTTACAACAGCGCAGCAGGATTTGAAGAAGGAAACAGTCGTTCAGATCTGTGGTTCAATCAATTATGATCATTTTGATCAGAATTGGGTTGAGCAGTATGAACATTAGGATCTGTAAAAAGCTTTTTGACAGTACAGTATAGTTTGTATCAGTCTTGTTAAATTTTAAAGTGCATTTGAAAAATAGATAAGGCCTAATGCTCCTTAAAATGATTTTTTACAGTGACAACTACAAAAAAATTGCGCATTTACCAATTGAGTCTTCTTTTAATGTATAGTATATATGGGGAATTATCACTTTGTTTTTCGTTTTGTTTAGGAGCTTTCGTGTAATCTAATGTATGCAGTGCTCAGCATAAATGAGGACATCCCTTCAGATTTGTCAGAAAACCTTTAGTTTCCTTTCAAAATCAACATTTTCTATGGCATACTATGGAAATCAATGGCCCAAATGTGGGCCATTGATTGCAAACAAGATTTTTTATGTTGCACACAAAAAGTATTTTTCTCAATTTAAGATCAGGATGCAAAAATGAGTACACCCCAATCAAAAGGGTCGGAGCAAAGCTAAATTTTTATCATATTACCCTTATTTTCATCTTATGGTAAAAAAAATGTTGTGTTACACTCAACTTTGTCAGAACTTTTGACATTGTTCTTTTGTTCATTTAGATATTGATTAATACGTTACTTTTAATAGGGGGTGTACTCATTTATGCTGGGCACTGTATATAGTGTGTGTGTGTGTGTGCGTAATATTACTACCTTTTTGATAATACTACAACCCCAAAATGGAAGTCCTTCTAATATCGGTTCATTTTTAATTGTCAACAATTGCCAGCAGATTGCTGTACATTTCCTTAGTTGCACAAACAGGCTAAAAAAACCTCTGCTCCTCACCAGTTTTACCCCCTTTTTCAAAAGTTTCTGTACTTTTTAATATCATTTTTTTAAGAATATGGATGTTATTATATTTAAAACACATGGAATTTGAAAATGTAGAAAATTCTGTCAACCATAGCATGAGCCTTTGGGTCGCCTTTCGGATCACCAAAAAATAAAATCACTTCCTTCTTGTAACATGATCAACATTTCTTGTAAAAGTTTATCATATTCATTCATATTTTACCTTTTGAGTTCTCCTGTAAACGAACTTAACTAACAAGCAAACTAACCAACGCTAGCAAAACATAACCTCCTTGACAAAGGTTTAAAAAAAAAAATAACACCCTTCTTGAATGCTTTGCCACTTATTACATACTCCTTTCAAAAGTATTTTGACATGAATGTGTGTATTTGCCCATTCTGTCTGGATCATCATAAACAAAATAGATAACTGTTGACAGCAGTAAATCACCTTTTTTTTGTCCAGGACTTGGGGGGGGGGGCATTGGCTTCTCTTAGGTACAACAAGAGTGGGGACATTTTACATACGCAAATGTTTCCTAAGATTGTGCACAATTTAGACTGTGGTTTGATAGTTAAAACGAAACTGCCAAATAGTGGGTATTCTATGACTTTACAGTTTCATCAAACAAACATTGGTATCACTTGATTTTTACTAGAATTACATAAAAGTTCATTATACTGATATTTTGACAACAACTATTTGATATTTCTTTACTACAAAAATAAATCCAGATGTTAATGGGGAACTGCAAGCTACCCAAAAATATTGAGATATGACTTTTGGGTCATACTGCCCAGCCCTAATCAGAAAGCAGCACAGGCACTATTTGTTCTCTTGAACTTATTTGTAAAACCTTTCACTGTTTTTAGACAACTGGTGATGCAGCTTTATTTACTTACTGACATGTGAGAATAGAACTTGACCTGTACTGACCCAGTTATGTGCAAAAAATACTGAGTTGCTTTATACATTTTCACAACTTTAGTGAGATATGTCAAATATGCTGCGGACATAAACTTGATCTCACATGCCTGAAAATAGCTTACCTATGAAAAACGTCAAGGTGACAATAACCCTTTAAATCTCTTGATCAGATTAAGAGTAATATGAGGGATGTGTAACATAAAACAATCCTCAAAAGTAAACTTAAAAATGTAACTGCAGTAAATGTTGGTATAAATAAACAATGTCGTGTGACTTAAATTCAAACAAAGCCTGGCAACTTATTTCCCAGTTGTTTTCTCAACAATTTTCAGAAATTAGAATGTAACATCCCACATATATAAGGTTTTTAGAGTATCTGCTTTAGTCATAGTAACTTCTTCAGGATTACTCAGGAGGGACACAAATGAGTTCAGCAACATTACAAACTATTGCCTCTGAAATTTCTATGAAACCAACAGACACTGAGCTGGACCATCTTAAGTGGGTCTTTTTCTTCTTTTGTGTTTATTGTACTATTTAAGGCAGGAGTGTCCAAACCGCAGCCTGTGGGCCTACTGTGGCCTGCAGTCTGTTTTTTTAATGGCCCACAGCTAGTTCTACTGTAAATTTGTGCTTCACTCTTTTATTTACTTCTTAGTTTTATCAACAGGCTAAAATTGAGGGACAACAAAAATAGTAAGCATATTTACAACCAAAATGATACAACAAAATATTAATTCATAACTCTGTTGTTAATGAAGACCAATTGATTATGGCAGCATTGAAGCATCGAATCCAGTTTAAAAAAACATGTTGCCCTATTAATCTTGAAGCACCAACAGTCCTACAAATTCTGTCAGCTTTGTGCAGTTCGCTCTTGTTTTGTGTTTGAATGTCGAGATGAGCTGTCAGTGTCTCCCCTCTCTGCCTCAGAGGCATATTTCCCTCCTTTATCAGATATATATTAAATGGTAGCCCGCCTCAACAGGCCATCCAGAAATCTGATTATTCAGTGAATCTCTATTTGTCTTGTAAAACTGCTAAAAACTGGTTTTACTAACTTAATTACCTTAAAGTTGGGGTGGTCTTGCCATCCTTAGATTTTCTTCTATTGGCCACTTAGTCAAAAAAAATGTGTTCTCTAACATGCAATCCTTTTTGTTTGTTTGATGTCGTCATCCAATGTGTTTTCTTAAAATGATGTTGTTTCCACTCTGGTCTTTATATTGTCAAAGAAATGTATTTTATTTTAACCACTTTGTTAATTAGTTTGATCCATTGTGTAACCTTTAAAGATAAACTCATGAAGGGTCCTGCATTGAAGATATGATATTTTGGTACATATGACCCAATGTATAAGTGTGAGAAGACAAAAACAAAAATCTATTTTACTAACACCACTTTCCCGACATTTTACAGGTACCAGAATATCTTCATCACGTCAACAAACGATTGGAGGAGGAGGCGGACAGAGTCATCACATATCTTGACCAGAGCACACAGTGAGTTTTGAACACTGCTCCTCAGTTTACAGTTTGACTAAGATTTGTGTTTGTTTGTTTGTTTGTGTCGTGACTGCTCTCTTATTTGCCTCTTTGCTCAGAAAACCACTCATTGCTACAGTGGAGAAGCAGCTGCTGGGTGAACATCTCACTGCTACTCTGCAAAAAGGTACATAACAGTAAATATAATATAAAAACCCATGCATGACAAACAGCAAAGTTAGAATTAAATATTGAGCTTTTCTTTCTGTCTGCTCTGGTAATGCATCTTTTCATTGTTGGAACAGCTGTTGTCTGACTTTGCTTTTGTGAACTTTCAGGGCTGACTCACCTGCTGGATGAAAACAGGATCCAGGATCTGTCTCTCCTCTATCAGCTCTTCAGTCGAGTACGAGGTGGTATTCAGGCACTGCTGCAGCATTGGATAGAGTACATTAAGGTACAACACTGCTACAGTCTGACTGTAATCAAGGCTGATTTGATATATTGTGTAGCCAAATAACATACTATACAGAAGTGGGAAAAAAGTTTTTGGACACCGTTAAAATATTACACAATCTCAAATATTATGAAATATTTGCAGAAAAATCTTTGTTGTGTTCAAAAAGTGCGGCTGCATCAGACAGACACAAACAAATGAAAATGAATTTGTTTGTAGTTTATTGTTAACAAGAAAACATTATCAAAGTAAAATCCTTGATAGTATCAACATATCAGTTCTCAACATTTTCAGTACCAAAGTCAACAAATAACAGAGAATGTATTCAAAACTGAATAAAAAATAAATAAACCATCACATAATCAGAGTAATATTCAGTATTCCTGCCATTAGTACGCAGTAGAGCTCTAATCCTGAATGGCATGTTCTCCACGAGCCTTTAGTTGAGGGGAAACCATGTCCCATTCTTCTTGAATAAGTTCTTGTAATCCTTCCAACTTCTTTGGTTTATGCTTTGAAACAAAGTTTTTGATAGTCCACCCCAGATTTTCAATTGGGTTCAATTCAGGGGATTGAGCTGGTCACTCTAGGACCTGGATATTGTGCTCCTGCAGCCAAGTTGTCCTGGATTTGTGGCAAGGGACATTATCTTGCATACATTCTGTTTTGACCTCAACAGAACAGTGCACATGCAGAAATGAGCGTGTGGGTTTCAATAATGCCGCAATACTTGGCAGAGTTCAGTGTGCCATCACAGACAGTGAAATGGCCAAGACCAGCCGCACTTGTACATCCCCAAACAACTATACTGCCTCCACCATGCATGACAGTAGCTCCTGTACATGCTGGAGATAATACATTTAATTTTAATAATGCTCACAGATAATAAAACAAAATATCCAGTGTGTTTTACAGGTTCCTGTGGGAAAATGAGAAAAGTGAATTGTTCAAAGCCCACAGTTATTTGATGTAAAGTAAACAGGTCTATCATAAAAATGATCCTGTTGGATCCTGAGAGTTTAATCTGGAGATTTAAATAATCAATGGGGTTTTGCATTTACATTTATGCAGAAGTGTCTCTTTTGGGTCGTTTCTTATGCTCAGAACACTGTATGAAATATGTTGATGCTCAGATTAAATTGCTGTTTAATCTGAGCATCAACATATTTCATACAGTGTCCTGTGGGTTATTTTCTTTATGTGTAGTGGCACAATAAAAGCAGAGGAATTAAATAATCTGAAATTCAGACCAAACAACGAACATCTATAAGTGAGAGAGTGAGAGTGAGAGTGAGAGGGAAAGAGGGAGACATCTGCTGGCATATCCATCCCTTACTGCTGCTATTGTAGTACAAAGTCCTATTTAAAACTTTAGCTCCTTATGTTTGGAAATTTAGGCAAGTTTTTGCATACACTTGCTGCAAATCTTGTAAAGTTTAGGGTGGTAGTTTCAGTATAGTACGCCATCAATAAAAACAGATCCCCAGCTGCGATCATGGAATACCAAGGGAAAGATTTCAAAACTTAATGTAAAATTCTATCATTGTGTTTTCAGAATACACAGCAGATAATTATTGTCCACACAGCACAGACACAAAACTAAGGCTACATAAGTAATAGGGAGCCTCTGTGTGTATAAGGGGCGAGAGGTGAAGGTGTGTTTAGGCAAGACAAAGGGGGGAAATAAAGGCAGTAACTAAATACTGTATATTCAATGGTGATATTCATTTCACCTTAAAGGAATCGGGTTCATCATCTCTGAAGACCAGATGCAGCGTCATTCTGTGGGTAGTACCACCAGCATTAGGTATTGTTTTTGTATCAGTGGTACCAAACAGTCATCAGTATTATTTAAATTGTACTGGTGATATAAATTCTCCTTTAGTATAGTAATACAATTTTAAAAAGATGAGAGATAAAAACAAAAATTCCAAATAGGTCCTTTTAGCATTGCTCTATGAAATAGCCAGATGAAGTCAAAAAAACAACATGACATTATTTAACCAGAGTAATTTATATCCATATCAAAGATTTTCTCTGATTTGAAAATATTAAGATATTAAGACCTTGAGTCATTGCCCCAGCCTTACTGTAATTCAGAATGAAAGTGCTGCAGACTTGCATGTTTCTTTTTTGATCACCTGTGTCAATATTCTAATATTTAGGCTTTTGGAAGCACAATCGTTATTAATCCAGAAAAAGACAAGACAATGGTGCAAGAGCTGCTGGACTTTAAAGACAAAGTGGATCACATCATCGACGTCTGCTTCATGAAAAATGAGAAGTTTGTTAACGCCATGAAGGAGGCGTTTGAAACATTCATCAACAAAAGGCCAAATAAACCTGCAGAACTTATAGGTCAGTGAGTTTCCCCTTTAATGCCATCTGTTAATGTCATTGAGATGATATCTGCAAACTTCCTAAGCTTGTGAAATTTAAATGGTCTTTGGCTTACAGCAAAACATGTGGATTCAAAGCTAAGAGCGGGAAATAAAGAAGCCACAGATGAAGAGCTGGAGAAGATGCTAGATAAGATCATGATCATCTTTAGGTTCATCTATGGTAAGATTTATAGTCACTTTTGTTTTACTTGATTTTTTTTTGTTGTGTTGTTTTCTTGATATAAACTGCTTTGTCATTGCAGGAAAAGATGTTTTTGAAGCCTTTTACAAAAAAGATTTGGCCAAGAGATTGCTGGTTGGAAAAAGTGCCTCTGTGGACGCTGAAAAATCAATGTTATCAAAGCTTAAACATGGTCGGTCTCTCCAGTTCCACTGTCTTAATCATTTAAAAGACATATTCTGGTTGAATTACAGTTTGGGAAATCTTGAGCCGGAACGTGTTTTTTTGTATTACATTTTCAGAATGTGGAGCAGCGTTCACAAGCAAACTGGAGGGGATGTTCAAGGATATGGAGCTTTCTAAAGACATCATGGTGCAGTTCAAACAGGTGAGAGTAACAACAGGGTGTTCAACATGGGGGGTTTTCTTCAAACTTAAGCATAAGTCCAGTCTTACTCAAGGTTGACCTGATAACACATTACATGGGAGGTCATAGGACAATGTCAATGGGTCTCATGTTCATACCTTACGAATGAATGTAGTATCTCAAGAAGGTCTTAAAGGGGGTATCGGGTCAAGGTCTTTGAACCTCGTATTCACTGAACTAGATGTGAACAAGATACCTAAATACTGATTTGAGTGATGTCCTTAAAACTTAGCAAAATTTTCCTCTCTGAACCAGGAACTGATAACATTTGTGAAGTAGAGGTCAAAGGTCTGGGACACTAATACACTTTGTCTTAGTCTAGTTCATGGCTTGTGAGAGCAAGAATTTCTTCAGACTTTGCCCAAATATCTTTTCTGACTCGAGGATTAACAAAATACATTTCAAACTATAAACTTCAAGGTCATGGTCAGCATGACCTCAAATCTTGTCACAAAACATGCCCTTACAGTTAATCAACCACAGAAACTTTCCAATTTGTTCTCCTTGACCAGCTTCTGTGATTTCCCACTTTAATAAATGTGTATTTACTGCAGCATATAACTGTCAAACAGTATTTTATTTCCAATAAAAAAAGGGAGGGTGTGAAGTGGAGAAAAGTTATGTCTTTATGTCGTATTGTATTTACTTTGACTCGTAGCTAATTTAGGAACAATATAGAAGTGGAGGAGAACAGAGAGAATGGGGAAAAAATAAGATCTGAGTCACAGATTAGGAAAATATCTGATTTTAGTATATTAATGAGTCTGAAAAACAAAGGTTTATGTTTTGGCAGATACTATTAGAAAAAAATTTTAATGATCCCTTTTCTTTTCTTTTTTTTTTTCTCCAATACTTCCTTCATAGCATTTCAAGAACATAAGAAATCTTAACCTTACCTTATTGCACACCCCCAACTGTAAGTGTGGGTCAGCATATCTTTGTTGTGTCTTTACATGTAAACACATTTTTTTCCACAGAGTTCATGTATTTTTCCAAAACTATGTTTTTTTTATTCAATTGAGTATCATCCAGGTCTATAAATTTTATCTAGAAACATGTCCCATGTCCTATCCTGCATCCTTGACATGTTCTCATATGCAGCTGCTGTGCCAAGTTCAGTCACCCAGCCTAGAAAATGTGGTTTTCAAAGTTTTTTCCAGTTCTTACAAGGGTGTGTTTTTGTACCAAAAACTTGCAATTATTGCAATAAAAGATGAAGTCATTTTTTTCTTCATAGTTACTTGGAGTTCTAAATTTCTTCCTCTAGTATTAGAAATGACTGAAATGTTTTTGAATCTAGAAACCATGAAATTTAAATGTGTATCCTTCAGACTTGACTTCATGGTTCGTTTTTCTTTATCTTAGTCACACCTGATGTACAGATTATATAAACCAAAACAATATTTTCCTATATGATACCTTTATGTTCAAACAGCAGGTGGCTCCCATATCTCGTGTTTTATTTGTCTTTCTGTAGCATATGCAGTGCCAAAACATTCCTGGCAACATCGAGCTGACCGTTAACATCCTCACTATGGGTTACTGGCCAACCTACGTTCCCATGGAGGTGCACCTGCCCCCTGAGGTTCGAACTGAGCACATTTTGAAACTTACTGAACATCAGTGCCTTTATACCTTGCCGTACCATGTATTGCTGCTATCTTTGTCCAGATGGTGCGACTACAAGAGATCTTCAAGACCTTTTACCTGGGCAAACACAGCGGCAGGAAGCTGCAGTGGCAGTCTACGCTCGGCCATTGTGTTTTAAAAGCTGAATTCAAAGAGGTTTGGAGTGATTTTTAGTAATATCGTGCTGATTTTAATCACCTGGTGGATAAAATAAAATATTTTTTCCTTTTTGATTTTTTTCTACTAAAGGGCAAGAAGGAGCTGCAGGTGTCACTTTTCCAAACACTTGTGCTTCTGATGTTTAATGAAGGAGAGGAGTTCACTCTTGAGGAGATCAAACTGGCTACAGGAATAGGTCTGTTTGATCACATAAGAGTGGTTGGTCGTACTTAGGATGGAGAAATGATTGGCTTTTATTTCACTGACAGACATCTCAAATCAAAATAACAGATACATCATTTCAAGGGCACAGATGAAAAAAACAATGTTAATTCTGCCAACTTTATTAGCAAACATTACAACATTTAAAATTCAGAAAGGAAACGAGAAGAGCTTTCTTGTTTAGTATTCTTCAAGAAGTGCTACTGGTGGAATTTATGGTTTGTGGTTCTGTTTGTTAACAGAGGACAGCGAACTGCGTCGGACTCTGCAGTCACTAGCCTGTGGAAAAGCACGCGTCCTCACTAAAATCCCCAAAAGCAAAGATGTGGAAGACGGTGACAAGTTTTCCTGCAATGACGACTTCAAACACAAGCTGTTCAGGATCAAAATCAACCAGATCCAGATGAAAGAAACGGTACAGGCTTTATCTAGTAGTTATTTTTACTTAAAGGTTACAGTGCTTGATTTTAACAGACTGTTCTCTCTCAGGTGGAGGAGCAGGCCAGCACCACAGAAAGAGTCTTTCAGGATCGCCAGTATCAGATTGATGCTGCCATCGTGCGGATCATGAAAATGAGAAAGACTCTGAGCCATAATCTATTGATGTCTGAAGTGTACAACCAACTCAAATTCCCCGTCAAGGTGATTAATACAACACTACCTTACCCTTAATTCACAAAGCATGTTTTTATTTACAAGGCCACTTGTAGCTAGTTTATACCTTCATTTTTTATATGTATCATTTTTACATTTATTGAAGTTATCTTTTATACCAGTTGTTCCCAACTCGTGTAGCTTCATGGCCCACCATCACCTGCTTCTTAAAAAACACAAGCCCCCCCAGACCTCATGTGAAAAAAGAAACATGTTTGAACAAAACAACAGGAGGATCCTGTTTTTTCAGTTGCTCAACCAGAGCCTTGATTTATGCAAGATTTATAATTTTTGTTGAAAATAATACAAGCACTTTCCTCCAAGCACTATTTTCCCACTGCTAAATACTTTGGAAGCACTGTAAACTGTTTTGACAATGTACTTGCTGTAGGGTTATAACATTATAGAGCAGCTAACAAGGCGCCTGCGAGGACATTGTAAAAGTAGCACAAGTAACCACCGCAGAGCTTGAAATAAATAGACTTTTTTTGAGTTTTGCAAATAAGTCATATTGACATAGATATAAAAAAAATATAACATGTATGTTGCATTTTAAAACTGTCCATTTTCTTTTAAAATTTGACCTGCGTGAGGTCAAAGTTAATTAACACCACTGGTGCCAGCTTCAGCACTTACAGTGTCGCCTGAACAAAAAGTGTGCGACTGTCATACATATCAGTTAAGTTTAACAGAAAAATGAGTTATTTAGGATGCATGTAAGTATGATGTTCTCTTAGCATTTAATAGTAACTGTTAAGAATACTTAATAATACAACTCAATGCACAGTATCATATGTAACCTATAAAATGCAAAATATTAATTATTTTAAGGTAATCTATACAAAGTTATATTTCTCAGCTCAGACAAATAGCCCTCATAACGCTCCTCATCTTTAGGGTAACACACAGGCTCAAAAAAGTTGTTGACCCCGAAAAGAGGGTTTCACAATGTCACAGAAAATAGAAGACTGCTAATAGTTAAATGATAGTGGAAGTGTGATATTTGTTATTTTCTGTTTTTATTATCAGCATTATAACAGCAGTAGTCATGGTAGGAGTTAGGATAGTCCTTTAGAGTAATTAAAGCCAGTGATTTTTTTCTGCATAACTTTAGTTAGGCATCATATTATGACCAAATGTTCTTCACTGGAAAGTTATTAATAATAATGACACACATTATTTAATTGTTATATTATAGATAAGCAAATAATACACTTGACAGGTAACCCCCAGTTATGAAAAGCAGTGACCAGAAAAAAAATCTACTACTTCCCTTAGCTCAGCCACATCTTTGGTATTTCTGTTCTGCTATTTTTGCTGCACATGAGAAAAAAATACCACAATAAAGCTGATTCACAAATTACTTTTGTTTTTTCTCCAATTTAAATGAAAGCCTATGTGTTCGTAGAGCAGCTTTGGGCTTGTCTCAGAGTTGTAACAGGCATTTTTTGTTGTTTTGTGATAACACAGTCTCTGCATAAAAGAGGTTTTCTGCAGATCCTCAAGAGTCCTCATTCAGACTTTTGAAATTAATGTTATAAGTTATCTTGAAGTGTTTGTTTTTAATGAGAGGATTCAAATTTTAGCTTACTCTTTGAAAGAGGTACTGTATGTCTGGATATTTTTTGTAGATTTGTTTGTTCATTTAATAATTCCACTTTTATAATTGTGTTTATTTTTCACATTTTAAACTCAGAAGCGAAAAAAAAAAGGAAGTAACTCAAGTTTATGGAATTTTGCGTCAACATAAGGAAATACAGGGAGTAGTTGCCAGAGGGAAACAATTGTGAAGAGGCAAAAAGATGCTTTATTCATTGAATTCTTAAGTTTAATCTTAGAAGGTGCCATGAACAAGCTCCCAATCCTCAATCGTAGAGTACTTTCAAAACCTAATATATTTTTAAGAGCGATCTTAACTTTCTCTGACAAGAAGTTCTTAGGCGTAGCAGGTTAGCCTTGATACACAGAGTGGATGACATGCAACTGTAGTTGCGTCACACCTCGCAGCATAAAAATAACTAGAAATGTAGGCATGTGCCCTATGTGCTAACCTGTGCCTCTCCTCTTCCCTGTCAGCCTGCTGATTTAAAGAAGAGGATAGAGTCTCTTATTGACAGGGACTATATGGAGCGTGACAAGGAGAACTCCAACCAGTACAACTATGTGGCTTAGAGAAAGAAGACGAGTCCAGACGGTCCAGTCAGGCTGAAGTGATCGGTCTCTCCTCTTTTTCTCCAGTGGACGTTACCTTTTCTCATCTTCAACCCAGCGACCGACAAGTGAATGGATACTGCTCCACAGGATTTCTGTCAGGGGTCTTGTGATCCTGTGGACTGCATGCCCATTGAAAAGAGAATATTGTCCATGTTTCTCAGAGCCACTGCTGAGACACTTGGGCTGCTGCGGACAGATAAAGAAGACCCATGTTGTTGCATTTTGCTTTTTTTTCCCTTTTTTAAATGGAGAGAAGTATTTATTTTCAAACTTAGGCTCTTCTTTGTCCACAGTTCGAATCAATATGTTCTTTGTTTTCAAGTCACCCTTTTTCACACAGTATCCCAACAAATGCTGACACACCTAACAAAGCTCTAAATGTACCACATGTTGAAGAAAGAGGATCAATGATATTAAACTGATATTTTTTTCTTCAGTCAGTGTCAAATGTTGGACCAGTGGGCTAACAGTCATTGTAAGAAAGAGACAAATGGGGGAAACTGTCAGAATGTATAATCCTTCAGCAAGTTTTACAGAGTAAAGGCCGTGTAGCCATCTGATGAAGCTGTGATAATGAACACAAAGCGTTCAGTTTGTGCCAAAAAGAGGAGCACTTGTTTTGTTATAGGGCATATTCAAGCTGCTAAAAAAAGTTGTACAAGTATATGCATTTAACTTTCTCATTTGTTCTTTCTTTGTATTTTTTGTACATACTACACAAAAGTGACATTTTAAAGGAGCTCATCTGAGAGTCAACTGCTTTTTAGGCTTTTTATTAATCCTTAGAAGTACGCTAAAAGCACAACAACATCAAAGCCTACTTCTCCCTCATCCTCATCGTCATTACACATATTTACACAAAACACTTTTTGTATGTCTCCCTGTGGGGTTTGCAGGCCTTACTAGGAAGTGGGGAATTGTGAGTGGTTTGCCTCAACACAAGTTAAAAAACATGATTGAGTAGAAATGCACTTGTTTGTATGAGTCTGTCAAACTTTCAGATTAAAAAACTGTTTAATTTGGGTTTTCTTTTATTCATCTAAACAGTTACATCAGTAGGGATGTAGGATACTGGTTTTTGGCCAATATTTGTTGTCCATTATTTTCATTCTAATTTTAGGCAAAACCAAGATGAATATCTTTTTTTCATTGCAAAGAAAGCCAAGTCTCATCATCCCCTCAAATGTAACCCCTCTCCCACCATGGAAGTTATGTTTCTCTGCTGGTCTGTCTTTTTATCTGTTAGCAACATCACTCAGAAAAGTTATGAACTGATTTTAATGGCATTCCCAAGGAACATTAGTCATGGCACAAGGAAGAAATTATAAGATTTTAGTGGTGATCCGAATCCAGATGCTGATCCAGATTTTTTTTCAAGGATTTGTTAACTGCGAGATATGGCACCTTTCTTCATGTTCACGAAGAATTTAATAAGTTCTTAACTGGTTTTTATTACAACTTTGGGGAATGTTGGTCATGGCACAAGGGAGAAATTATATTTTGGTGCTGATCCGAATCTGGATGTGGATCCAGGATTTTTTTTAAAGATGTCTTAAAAGTGTGAGATTGATATTGACAACAGTTCACCCAGCAATATTGGAAATTCCTTGGCAGAGGTTTGTAACCTCAAATTTCAAATAAGTCATCAACCATCTATATGCATTTATCGCATTTTAAAATGAAAATTGGGTTAATTAGTAGTCTGGTGCTTTTTTTGCCCCCACAATTACCTAATGGGTCTATTGTCTCTTTGTTTTGTTAGTATATTATATCAAGTAATGATGCAACATAATAATGAAAACAATATTTTTATCATTATTTACCTCTAGCATTTTGACAATGCTCTTTCAAACTAAAAATGTGCAATTTGGATTTTAATCATGGCCAAAAATTTCTCATGTTCAGAGTATAACTTTTAACTAACTTTAACATTGATTTTGTTTTACTGTGATGCCTGATAACCACAGTTTGTGTGTCAGTGTGATTAGCTTTTGCTTTACTGTTTAATGGTGGGTGTGGAGGAAGAATAAGATCTTGTTCTCCTTTTGTACAGTAAGTAATTTCCTTAATCAGTAGGCTACAAAATCAAATGTTGAGATAACTCACTGCGCTCGTGATTAGGCACTCCTGCCGTGGGCATGCAGTATGCATCCTCTGCAGTCGGATCAACCGTATCTTACCCAGATATAGCTGTGCTATTTTCTGATTGGCTGATATGTAGCTGTATGTTATTTTTTGATCGGCTGATGGGTAGTTCATCTTATTGACTGGGTCGTGT
Organism: Cetoscarus ocellatus; assembly: GCA_037902135.1. Taxonomy (NCBI): domain Eukaryota; kingdom Metazoa; phylum Chordata; class Actinopteri; order Labriformes; family Labridae; genus Cetoscarus; species Cetoscarus ocellatus. Next base: position 2,089,216 of record JBAMNC010001016.1, read on the forward strand.
TATTTCCTGTTGAGCTCTACGATCCTCAGAGCATCTTGCTACACGTTCCAATACATATATAGAGGTGTAACTCGATGGGCGCTAAGTAATAAATTTTCATGTGTGAGAAATACCAGGTTTGGCGTGTGAGAGTGTGAAAAGGTTCAAATATGTGAGACTTGAGAACCCTGGGGTACCCAGTAGCTCACAGCCTGACACACAGTAGAAAGTCAGTAGGTTGTGGTAATAAACAGTCTAGTTCATGAGCCACTGCCTTTGTTCAGGGTGTTGTATAGTTTGATGGCTGTGGGAACAAAGGGTCTCCTGAACCTCTCAGTCCTGCAGCGCAGTGAGATGAGTCTCCCACTGCTGCTGCTTCTCCCTCCCTCCAGGATGTTGTGGATTGGATGGTTCCTCCTGACCAAGATGGCCTGCACTGTGCTGCGCGTATGACTCTCCACCACAGACCCCAGTGAGTCCAAACACCTGCCAAGCACAGACAGAGCCAGCCTTCTTCACCAGCCTGTCCAGCCTCCTGGTCTTCCTTTCAGTCCTGTTTCCACCCCAGCAGACTTCAGCATAGACCAGACCACTGGCAATCACTGACTGATCGACCATATGCAGCATTTCACTGAGAATAACTTGAGCCCCCTGAGGAAGAAGAGCCGTCTCTGCCCATTCTGGTACAGGGCATGTGTTCATAGGCCAGTCCAGCTTGTCACGGTGCACGCCTAAGTACTTATAGCAGGGGTGTCCAAACTTTGTACATCAAGGGCTGCATAAAGAGGAATACATGGATGACTGAGCCACTCGCTGCACCTCACTTTTAGTGTTTTTAGGTTAAAGTTTTAGGGCTTAGGGGTGGGTTATCACCTGTCAAGGGGCCCTTGTAACCCTGGACTTTCACTGGATTCACACCTAGTGAGGATGAGAATGACCATCTGAGCAACAAAGATGGAAGACACTGACAGCTTGTCTTCACTGTCAGACACAAAACAAGAGTAAACTTGTTGGTTCTTGAAGATGAATATTGCAATATACTTTGTAACTTAGACCTTGCAGCAAAGTAAATATGGCAGAAAATGTGCATGATTGATGGTATTTGCTGCTGTAACCAAAATGTCTTTATTCATCAACTGTTTCAGGGGCCAATTCAAAATGGGCAGTGGGCCTCATTTGGCCCCCGGGCCATAGTTTGGACACACCTGACTTATAGGTTTGCACCCCTTCGGTGACCTCCCCTCTGATTATGGCTGGCTGGAGCAGGAGCTTAGACCTCCTATAAACTTTATATAATATACATGTAATAGCTATACCTAGTACTTAGCCATACTAGTTTTTCACATCAAGAATGACCTTCAACTGGCTTTATTTCCATATTTAGCACAGTAAATTCGCCTTGCCTTTTACCTTAAGAGTAAAAATGTCTACGCTGTGAACATTGATTACAGCTTTGTTTTTTTTCTGTTTAGTTCTTACAGTTTGACCATCTTTTTAAGAGCTTTCTTTCATATCATCGTTTGGCCCTCACAATGAGTTGCCCACCCCTGCTGTAGTCAGTAGGGAGGTCCTCCTCTTCTGGGACTGTGTCATATGACTTCTTTTATTTCCTGGTTCAGTCATCGGCCGCACAGCTGCTCTCACACCGCAGGCACAGTGCTCATCGTCGGGCTTCTTCTTCGTCGTCTTTCCGGTGGCTGACACCCCTGATAGCTGTGCGATCATGTACCGATATGCAGCGTGTGTTTTGTTGTTGGCCTCTGGCGTTGGTACGTACTTCTTTGACTGTTTTTGAGGTTGGCTGAGGAGGTAAGTGAGGGGAATTATTTCTGCGAAGTGACGCGATTAAACTTGTGGGACACCCCGGGCCTGGTGCTTAAGGGCGCGGATAGCTCTGGGAGACAGGTTTTAAGAATATATCTGAGTTGTGAATGTTATGTATTTATCGGCGGTGATTGTATTAGGATAATCTAACAGGACAGCCCATAAACATTACAATTGGACGCAGATCGTCCCAGCGGCTAACTGGCCGCCGTGATGTTTTGAAACTAGCTTACTTGCTAATAGTTACCTACGTCAACATCAGGCTGGGACACTGCTAAGTCATCACCACAGCTCTGGACTTATTCCTTTAGACATCATATTACCATGTAAACAACTTTAAATAAATAAACTGCACTTTGCAAGTCAGAAATTCTGAGCCAACTCTAGCATTTTCAGCTTTTGCAGCTTTGGCTACTAGCCTACTTAGCCGTTAGCATAGCTGTTGGATAACACTTGTTATGACGCTGAAGTGAGAAGAGGATAAAAACTGCAGACTGGCTGTCATGTCTGCTGCTGGGAGAGATGGATCAGTCAGACCAAGATTTATTGAGTGAAATTGTGCCTTAAAACCCATATGAGTGGTCCACATCGCATTTACAGTTGTAATAGTTAGCTTTAGCTTATTTCAGTTTACAGTTAGCTAGCACGTGACAGCATAGCCATAAAGAGAGTTTGACACAGCTAACAGTGAAGTAAAAAATAAGCCACAAGGTCAAATAAAATATATTTTTTTAACACTTTGAATAGTTTGTCTTTTATTGAATCAACTCACGGTAACAAAATGTTCTTCAGCACTTAAAAGCAGTGGCGCCCAGGGGTTGTAAACAATATATAGGTCAGTCCTGCCGTTTCAGGAAGAAGAGTTTGCTAAAATAAAAAAGCGTTAAAATTTCCATCATTTCGTAATACTTTCTTAAGGATGTTTAGTTAAACTATAAGAAAAACATACTGGTCAAGCTCAGTGCAGGACATATTTATTGTGACAGATGCCCAATGACCAATCTGTTATTGAACATTCAAGCCTAAGTCTCATATAATTTGAATGTACAGATATCTAAGTAATTAAAATTTCCTAGAGCTTAAATAGAGCTTTAATATCCCCTTCTCTATTCTAAAAATGCATTTTAACAAGACTTCCTTCACTGAGCTTTTTTTGAGGGGATAAAGATCTGTTCTGTTTCCAAACTAAAGGTGCCCTGAAAGCACAAACCTCCACCAACGCATTTACAACTATGTCAAGTGAGTTATGGTCCAAAATGTGGTAAACTGGCCCGTCCCACATTGTAAAAGCATCAGATGCGGGTTATCTGGGCTTTGAGAGGTGTTATTGGAAAAAACACGTGATTAGACTTCCTTCTCTGGATTGTGTGGGTGTGGTTGGATTTGTTTGACTGACTGCGCCACAACCCTGTGAAATTTGAAGAACCTGAACTTGTAGCATTTGTTGGCCTGTTTTATTGCAGTTGTTCCTTCAAAAATTACGAAATCAAAATCTCGTACTATGGCCCCATTTGTTTATAACCCCTTAAACTTTCAACCAGAGTAATTAAAACACTTAAGTGACCAGGGCCCTTAACACACCTTTTTTTTTTAATTCGAAGATAGGCACCTTCTTTCTTGTGCCATGATCATCCCTGTTCATACATTTTTGGGTTATTCATTTCACAAACTAAAAACGTAATTTCCCTGATAGTAAAATGCGACTTTATCAAACATTTTTTTTAGATTTAAATGAAACTCAACCATAACTTCTAATGTGATGAAAGTCAGCCTGGTATTTGTGACCTCTGAGGAGGGTTTTTTTTTCTTTTTTTTCCATATTTTATATAGCAGTATTGTCAAAAACTTAAGAAAGTCATGGGTTTAATCTTGAAATGAGAGTAAGAGGATGAACATTTTATGCTATCATACTTAAATATAGAAGGAAAGGTGGATTAGAAAGTGATGCATTTGCTTCGTGTGAATAATTTTTCGTAAAAGATGAATGCTACTTACTGCTACATTATTTTGTAAACTTTGTTATCATTACATTTTTTCTTAACATTTCAACCTTATTCTCAGTACTGTATTTCTCTTAAATTACAATATCTTCATAGAAAATTGATGATATACAAGTACAAAACAAGTCCAAAGGTTAAACCAAATCAAAAGTAATACCTTTTATAGCAAACACATTATCAGACATCATCAGTTTTACTCTTGTTCTAAGCCAGGGGTGTACACACCTTTTTCACTGAGGGCCACGTAAGAAAAAATGTAAAGATGACTGGGCCACTTTGATGAATCCACCCTTTTGTGTATCAGAGTTGGTCAAATCAATCCAGTTTAGGTTAAGATATTTTTAATCACTTAAATTACTTGAAGCTGAAAAAAAAACAGCCTACATCAAGCTTTCTATCCATGACTCGACAAAACAGTCATTCACTGTGTGGGACATTGGCGTCTCCAGTTCGATGTCAGACGGCCATAGTTTAGGTGTCAACTTGATGGGCCCCTGGCCATGATGAGATTGACTCTCCGAGCAGGAAGGAGGTGCTGCTGCCTCAAAACAAGAGCAAACTGCTCAAAGCTGAGAAGTTTTATAGGACCTTGGTGTATGTTGAATGTTGACTTGAAATCACACCTTGAGATGGAGAAGATAAAAACAAGGGCAGTTTTAACTATCCCTAGAAGCTGAAATCATTTTTTTTTTTCATTTATCAGCCATAGTTTAGACACCCCTGCTACAGAATGGCACTGAAAAGAAATCGCAAAAAAACCCAGGGGTTCTACTTTATGTTTTATATTTCAACTTTTTCTCAACATTTTGACTTTTTCTGTAGAAGTGCACATTGAAAAAAATCTTGCTAATTTTTTTATCATGCCTGACCCTAATACTCTTCCACATTAGTGGCATTTGTTGCTTAGAAGCAATAAATTAACAACAAAACAAGGCCCAAGCTTATTTCAAATAATTTACTTAAAACTTGACACAATGTTTGGCTTATTTAACACATGATTTTCAATAGAACAAAGTAAGTTAATGATGCCACATTACTCCCAAAGTATATTACATTTCATCTTATTTCTCTGTGTGCCTTAAGTAAAAGATTGTTTTGCACAATAAATCTTCTTTAGCTCCATCTTAGAAATAGCAAGACAGTGTGTCATGGCTCCCGTGCTCTCTTAAATCAAAGCAAGAGCTGTTTTGATGGGAGAGGCAGATCAAATGGTGTGCTGTATATGAAGGGGAGGGCATTTAACACACATGCCAACTTATGGACAGAACGAGTGCAGCACATGATGTGTTTAATCAAGAGTATTTTAACTGGATGATTGTTGATAGCTAAAATACTAATTGAAATTCAAAATTGATTAGTTACCTAGCATAAGCTTTTAGACATCAAACACCTTTAAACACAACAGTCTCTTTCATTTCGATGATCAGAAGTATTTACAGTCCCTAAACAAAGAATAACAGGCATGGGAAGGAGAGAAAGAAATGCTGAAATATGGCAAACTATTTCAGACTGTCTGCATTGTAAAAACTATCCATAAAGTTTTTGTTGCTGTGTTTGTGTGATTTTAAAAGCATGCAGGAATTTTCATTTTTTGTAAATCAAAAACCAGGTTTATATATTATTTGATTTTCTTACTAGTACTGTAATGTGTTGTTTTTAAGTTCATGTGTTGTAACAACACTGCCTTAAATCCGAGGGGGATAAGAAGCTACTAGGTATTTCTGTAGTGTTTTAACTGTAGATATTTTTCTGCCTTCAGCACCACAGACTGTTTTAAAAGGCATTTTTGACATTTAGGAACAGCATTTCAGTAGTTATGATATTTCAGTGCAGTCTTAGGGCTGATGTTTTTATCCAGTAGAAATTCTGTATTTTCGTAGCAGGTTAAGCAGCTAAGTTGAAGTTAAATTGTCAGGTGTATTACCCAGATACTGGAGCAAGTAGCTGTTTTTGAGCTGATGACAGTGCATACCGACAATCATACAGTAAATGCACTTGGACTTTGACCCCTTGTCTGTTGAAGTTTATCCTTCTTTTAATGCCAGGGTAAAAGTACAAGGCAAGTATGACTGACAATATTGTGTGAACAATGTGCCATTGTTTCAAAAATGTGTTTGTTCACTACAACCTAGGGTCATGTGGTTCTTGTTCGTGCAAGAAGTAGCTCAAAAACACATAAAAATGATAGAAATTTAAAGACACTCTCAATTTAAAATGACTGTGTGGAATATTATCATTTTTCAATTTCAAATAGATTTTGGTAGTTTGATTTATTAAGCTAAACTAAAGACTTTGGGTCAGTATTTAGCATTTGAATCATGCCTGATTGCCATCTGCTGTTTTTTTAGTTTATGCCAGTGATGGTGGTCATCATTTTTTTGCAGATCTTACTGACCTGCTTTAGTTGTATTTCTGGTATAGGTGAAAACTAATGTGCAGAAACAAAGGCTAACATTTCCTTTCCTTTTCAGTGTTCCAGCTGTCACATGGTGTTGAGGTTATGGTCAAAGACAGTGAAGACAAATTATGCCTATATGCCAATCTAATGGTTAACTTCTCAGTCTCTTATGAAGACGCTAACAATAAGGTGAGTGTTGTTGATCTTTGCAGATGCTGTACTTTTTTCTGCTCTGTTTGGCATGTTTATAAAACTAGGCTACTTAGTATCCTTATATATAATTACTTTGCTAATTGAGGAAAGCAGCTCTCCTCTTATCAGACCAGGTCAACAGCGTGACTGTCATAAAACTCCAGTGGGAGGACATGTCATCAAGGAAAGGGGAAACGAGGAGAGCCACAACAAAGAAAATAGTTAATGTTTTTGCCTTTCAGTGTTTTCATTCAGGGAGTTTTCCTGAACAGTATCCTGTAATTCTGTGGTTGTTTTTGAGGAGTGAGCTGTTGTGTTGGTGAAAGCAGTTCACGGATAATTAATAACGTTTTAATCTTCTTGTAGCTTAATAAATGTGTTGTGAAATCCTCTGAAGTCATTTAAAAAAATTTAGGGTGAATCTTTTAAGTGATAGCAAACTGTGCATTACTTTTATAATTGCTGAGAAACAACAGTGTTTGGTATGTTCATACAATTTTTCTAAGCAATATATGTTAAAGTCAGAGTCACTGAGGTGTGTAAAGGTTGCATTCCAAAGTCCGTCACTAAACTTAATCTTGGGCAGGATAGTTCAGAGTTTTTAAGATAAATCTCTATATTTTAATGGTATATTGAATATAAGTATATTTTAGTAACCAGAAAATGCTCTGCATCTCCAATAAAAACATATATATAAAAAAACCTTAAATTCCTTGTTAGGCTCAATAAGTTAAGTGTTTTTACTGCCATTTGAGTCTTATTCCTTTAAGGATGATATAATATCGTCTTATTAAAGCTATATAATTGTTTCTTTTGTTTTGTTATGCAATATTGCGGTTTTCAGGTTGAGAACATCCTTCATATCACAGAATTTTGGCCCTTTGGCATTGAGGACGAAATTAATGTGGCATTTTTACAGAACTCGTCCATCTTTTGTTTTATCAATATGGTTTATGTCAATTTGTTGGAAAATGTATGCAAGACCTCATTCTCAGTGAAAAGATTGCTTCAGTCATGAACAGTCTACACGTTTTAAATCAGTGATAGGGTAGAGCAATATCTTTAATAAGTCTAGATAGTTTATTTTGGCTTTGAATAATGTTATACGTCAGCCACATTCATTACGGGCCAATAGGATGGTGTAGTGGGTAGGCGCTACTACTGCAGTGTAAAATAGAAAGCATAAGCTACTAGTGTGTTGCTAGTTTTTCATTTAATGAAGACATATGGTCAAGATCTGATAAAACTGCTTTTGAAGATGTTAGCATCTATGCTAATCTTTGTTCAAGGAGTCACTTCCTGCTGTCATCTTGCTTGTAGCTCCCACCTCTTCCTGCTCTAAAGGACACTGATTGGGCCGTGCTGCTTTTGGGGCCGATGGATCTGCCTGGTTACAGACAATGAATCAGGCAGGTCCAGCTGCTGTGCAGGGATGCATTTACTACAAAGCAAACCATGTTTCTTTTATTGGGTGAATTTCACATCATAAGGGAAAAACAGTCTCTTAAAGTGGACCTCCTGATTCACTCAAAGAACGCCCCAGAATGCTTTTCAAACCAGTCCTCTTTAAAATGTTTTTCTCTCATTATGCGAAGTTTTTCCACAGAACACAGGAGCTGGTTTTCTGTTTAGTTTACACACCTCATGAAGTGCAGCTTTTAATGAATGTTGTCCTCAATTACAGCAGTAAACAGTGAATGTGGGAGGGTCTGACTGGGTCACTCCATCCTTACTCATCAGCAGTTGTTTTGTTTGCTTGAGAGCCCCCTGGCGGCCCGATTTTTCATACTGTGCTGCTGCTGTGATTGTGGATAAAAATATTTCTTTATGAATGTAATGTTGTACACACACACTTCAGTTAAATGCTATAAAAAAACAGAGACACAACAAATAAGCTACAGATGAAGCAGTGTGGGACAACCCTGCCCTCCACGCACCATCCAAGCACAGTATACTTCTGCTGGAGACACTGAATTAAACAGTTTTTCAGAGAGTTGGATGTTAAAGTTGGAGCCTTTAAGGGTTGTGAATGCTGCTGTCAAATAGTTAAACTTTAAACTTCATGTATATAACCACCATGCTAATGTGATGTTCCACTCCTCTCTCTTTCAGAGCACAACAGCTGAGTTTGAACTTCCCAGCAATGTCACAACAGATGGAAGTGATTGTAATACAACAAGTTCTCTGTTGAAGCTTAATTTTGGAGCACACAGCTGGAGTGTGAACTTCACCATCAGTGGAGATAAATACCAGGCAGACACCATCACCTTTTCTTACAACCTCAGCGACAAAACTCTCTTCCCTGGTGCTGCATTAAACGGTAACTAGTGGCTCACAAAAATGAACATGGGTTGTAGTTGTTTTTCACCAATACTGATGTTTTTGTCCTCCTTCCAGAAACCATCACTGAGACAGCAAAGCCTGAAATTACCAATGTAGCCAAGGACACATGCTACTCATGCAAAAGCAGCGACACCATTGAATCTGCCATGGTCAATCAGACTCTGTGGGACGTGCTTATGCAGGCTTTTGTCGTCAACGGCACTAAGAGCAAGGAGAGTAAGTGCAGCTGCAGCCTCACAGCCGGGCAAATATTTCTCCTGTTAGTATGTAAATGTTCATGATCTCTCTTTTTCTTTGTTTGACAGTTACTTCTTGTGCTGCTGACGTACCAGTTACCACTGCTGCCCCGACTCCTGCCAAACCCACTACAGCTCCTTCACCTACCACCACCCCAACTCCCACCCTCCCAACACCAACCGTGGGCAAGTACGATGTTAAGCCTGACGAGAACAGCACGGCTTGTCTCTTGGCTGACTTTGGTCTGAGGATCGGTTTGAAGCTGGGGGAGGTATCATTGTGAACATCTAATAAAGTTTAAATTGTGTCATTCACCTTATTTGAAAAGAGTGTTGAGATTAATTCAGTTCTGACTTTATTCCTCTCTTTTCCTCTTGATTAGAAATATCAGGAGATGAATTTGGATCCTAATAAAACCACAAGCTCTGGAATCTGTGGAGTCGAAAGCAGTGAACTTGTGTTGGTGTCTAATACAATGACTGTCTCACTCGCTTTCATAAACGTAAGTCCCTGTGTGATTTGTTGTTTCATGCTTTTGCTTAAGTGTCTCACATGTTCACCATTAGGATAGCTGTGAAATTAAGGTACCAGTAACTTTTTTTCCCAAAAATTTGATAATTTATTTTAGAAAAGTGCAGTTTCTGTGAAGGATCAGCGATTCCTCCACCTCTGATTAAATGTGTCAATCTTTTCTGATAGGCTACAACAACAGTGCATTTGCTATAATGGAGTTATTTTAGATGTAATTATATAAGGGCAAGTGTTGACATGTTAATCTCAATGAGGTTATGGTCTTAAATTCAAGCCTTTTGCATAGAAATCATGCTATTTAGCTGTTTGAGTGTGCTACATAATATCTACCACAATGAAGCAGCAGCTATATGCCACGTTCTTGGCATTTCATGTCTTTTACTGCATCATGAGTAAGCAAACTGTGGCCTGTATAAGGAACAGGTCAGTTTCAATTTTATGAAGGCTGCATACTTTTGACCAAATATCAGTGATAATGAGTTCTGAAATATCAAATCAGATATCGGCAAAAATCTGGTGTCATGCATCTCTCTCTGAAAGTCATGATCAAAAAGTAGATCTTTGCATCCAGTCACAAATCGAGAAATTGTGAAGAATTGCTTCATCTTGTTATGGACTTAAATGCAGGGCTAGTAATTCTGTTTAACTAGCAAGAGTACTGCTGCCTTGCAGTTAAATCGTATCCAGTAAATGCAGTGTTTGACTAATATTTTTCCATCCATTCTCCTGTAAACTTATGAGCACCTCAAATGTCAAGATGCAATTTGAACCTGAGCTAATGCCAGGGCAATGATCAGTTGAAAGTATCACAGCCTTACAGCTGTTTCAGGTGACTACATTTTAAAATGACTTTTCTTGACACATTAAGTGAATGCCTCTTATACAACAGTTTTACCCAATATAACAAAACATGTATCCAACTGTTTACCAACTCTGCCTTCAAAAGGAATTGCTTGCATAGTTTGTACCTCTTTTAAGTGTTCAGTTTTACAGAAAGTTTCAATTTTTTGCAGTCATACATTCTGCATGTACCTATGAAGTGTTAGAAGCAGGCCAATTATCTTTAAGTTTCAGCCGTCAATCTAAACAATTCCTCTCCAGCTCATTTAAAGTGCAGAATCTGTGTGGAGGATGTAGTGACATCCAGTGGTGGGTGTGCAGATTGCAAGGAAGTTCTCTTCTCATTCTCCACATTTGAATCATCAGAGCACATGTTTATTTTTCACAGCCATATGTATTGCAGCTGGCAGCACACTAATGCTGTAACACTAATGCAAGTGTGTAACATTTGGTTACTTTTCTATCAGGTTACCTCCAAAATCTGACATGAAATGCTCCATGTAACAAAAAGTGTGAAATCTTTGTTCCCCATGTACGATTCTAGATTATTATTGATAATCACAGATGGGTTTTGTAATATTTAATGTTTCCTAAACTTGTTTTTTTCCACACAGGACACAAAGAAATTCCGCCTGCACGCTCTTAATGTCTCTGGTAAGACAAACTCTGGTAAAAACAGAATAATTAACTTCCAAAGTCAATTTGGCACCCTGTGAAAAGACAAGTGAATGCCACTGTTTTCTAATGCATTTTTGTGTTTCTTTTCAAGGTGTTGGGTTTTTTGAGGGAAACGCCAACCTGAGTCTGTGGGAGGCTGCTGTAGGCGCCTCCTATATGTGCAGCAAGGAGCAGAACTACACCATCACCAGCTCACTCACCATCTTCACCTTTGACCTTCGAGTGCAGCCCTTTGGAGTCAAGAAAGGTGTTTTCAGTACAGGTAGGTGATTCTTTCATATTTCACCAATCAGTTGCTGGTCACCAGGTCCTGTGTGGTGACAAACTCTGAGCTGCGGGAGCTTCGATAATGTCTGTAATGATGCAGCCAAACTGATGGTATTGATTATTTGTACTGGTTCAGGGCCCTATGGCATAAAAATTGGCTCAGACAGAATTTATCTTATTTAATTAATTAATTTATTTGTGTTTTTTTTTTATAATACTAGCAAGACAATGCTTTATAAATAGAGAAAAAAAAGAGGTTGTTTTTTCATTAGAGAATAATGTCAAAAGTTTTCTTTTGTAGTCTACTTTTTCTGATTTTCTCGTTTGCTCTGTTGATAATCAGTGATAGGCAACCCTCTTTTGATTTAACCAGATATATTTAAAGTGAGCTCTTTATAATTTTATAGTACAAACAAATATATGACAAATCCCTGGGAGTAAACTGGAAGGAAGCTGCTATTATCTTACTATTACAGCTGAGCTTTTGAATGACAGCTGACTAAAGAGGTGATCATTTTTCTTCTTTAAACTTTACTGTTTATGTTTCTCATTTTAAAAATAACATAAAAGACAAAAGGAAGAACCTGTGAAGTTCCCGGCTGCTCTCTTTTGGTTGTGGAAAACTTAAATGTTTAAAAAATACAAGAAGTACCAAAACACAGTCATTTACTTCACGAGGAGGCTCCTGGTGTAGGAGTGGGAACTTTCCACAGAGTCACTGACTGCTCAGAGCATAAAGATAGCCTTAAGAAGAGTACTTAAGTAGAACTATATTCTGGTATTTATTTTTGACACTCTGAGTGATTCTTAGGTGGCATTTTTTTGTTCATCAACAGTTAATTCATAACGTAATGTCAGAAAGCATATTTCTTCTAATGACTATAATCAAGTTAAAGCTTCATGTAATCATGAAAGAAGCAAAAAAGTAAAAGTATGTTTGTAAAATATATAAACCATCGCTGCTACTCTGTGAGGGTAAAGGACAGCTTTTAGGTTATTTAGCTAATGTGCAAGTAAAATAAATTGGGTTGAGCATCACTTTCTTGCAGATATGAGAAGGAGTGATTTTTTTTTCCTGAAATAGCTGATATGTATAAGTAATAAAATTCCTCAAAAAATCAAAGCTAAGGTTCACATGATATTAAAATGGTTCCTTTATTGGCAGCTGTCTGACACTGTGTCCTAACAACACGTCAGAGCAAGTGTCTGCAACAGAATCAGCTAAAATGTAATATCTGAGTGTTTGAGCATCCCAACAACCCTGAGTAATATAGTGTGATGCAGCTTGCTGTTCGAGAATAAGAAACAAAACAGGGCAACATGGTACTGTTACTTATGTCAACATGGGCAAGAAAGAGGAGGACTGATGAGGTGCAGGAGGGAATTTTCTGTATCTTGCTTTTTTACATGCAGCAGGGCTTGTCAGCTTTTTAAAAAAAAAAATTATCTTATATTTTTTTACAAAGTACAGATTGTATTGCCTAAATAGTATTATTCATATTTGTGATAAACATTTTGGGCTTTTACTTGATGTAAACCCTTAATTATGAGCCTCGAGTCAATTTACTGGCAATACAAAGCCCTTCATTTCCATTTTTTTGCCCTTGGAACAAAAACACTTACTGAACTGTTTACAATGGGAAAACCAGCATATAATTTAATATTTAATCGATTCAATGCAGACAGGGTGCATGCAATGTATTACATTGCAATGTTATATCCGATACTCGTGTTGTCAGGACATGGTGTAAAATTTCATAATTACAACTATTCTGCTGCTGTCGCATTGAACAGGCAGCTGCAGCCAACTTAGACAACAGAGCCAGAAATTAATTTAACCAGGGCTAAGCAATACATTTTCATTTCAGTAAAACTGCAAGAATGAAGGAGGTGAAACTTTTTGATTTGATCTGTTTGGTGCAGAAATTGCAAAAACATTACCCATTGTTCATCTGAAAAATATTTCAACAGTCATTTTAAAATAATGTGGAACAAACTGGTACCAATAGTGGTTTCAAACTGTAATTTTCTGTGTTACTGAAAACATTCATAACTTAGTCTTTCAGACCTACATTTTTTTAGAACCCTCTCCAAATCAATGGTCCTCAACCTTTTTGTGCCATGGCACAGTTTTATGTAATACAGTATAGTCGCAGACCAACTTTCATGAGTAGTTGAATACAACAGACATGTTTTGATCAGTTTAAGTCACCATATCATGGGATCAGAGGGGGCCATGTTCTTGTTTCTAAACCCCTGTAAATTCACAAGGACTCACTCTGTTTTTATCAGCTGCTTCAGAATGAATTATAGGAATGCAGTTAGCTGAAAGTCGTCAGTTGACGAAGTAACTAATTGAAGTGCTACACCTTCTGAGCAGGGAGTAAAATGATGATACTATTGATTACTGATGGATTTATCTCTTACCTCTGAACTGATTCCTCATGTGTGCCTCGACTGCCCTGCAGCTACACACATCGTGTAGAGTCAGATAGATTTACAAGATTGTGCAGTCAAGCTACACAAACAGTGTATGTGAGGATCCGGGCATGCCTTTAATTTAAACACCTCAGTCTCGGTTATTCAAAAAGGGTAATGAAATGAACCATTTTTATTTCTCTACCATCCTGTGCCAAACGATCCACAGCCTGGTACTGGTCCACGGCCCAGTGATTTGGGACCTCTGCTCTGTATGATCATTCAGAAAAATCAGAATCAGCTCCTGTATTTGATTTGTGTAGATAAAGCATCACAGTTATAGTCTGTCCATGTATAATGTCTAATGCTGTAGAAGTTCACTAATACTGCCCACACCAGTGTTACAGCTTTAAGTGTTAAGTGTTGATTCTGGTCTTAATTAGTCATTTCAGATCATCTCAATGCTCTGCTGCTTCACTTTTGTCTCTCAGGAGACATTCAGTATTAATTATATAAAAAAATCTCTGTCCCACCCGTTGACTGACTCTCTTTTTATCTGCAGCTCATGAATGTTCATTGGATGACACCAGCATCTTAATCCCAATCATTGTTGGCGCTGCTCTGGCTGGCTTGATTCTCATTGTAGTGATCGCTTACGTGATTGGTCGAAGAAAGACTTATGTTGGATATCAGACCCTTTAAATCCAGTTTGTAACCTGTCCTGAAGTATCGAGGGGTTCCCAAGCCTGGTCCTTGGGTTTCATGTGCAATTCTTGAATTGGAAAAGTAAAAAGAAGATTCTGGGGTGATAATCTAATAACAAGAAAACAAGATCGACCATATGATGTTATTGAACTAAGTTGTTGTGGACAAAATCACAAAATATTATGAATAATCATGAATCTTTAGTAACACACTAAAAAGAAATCCATGCTGCAATGGCTTGGTGTTTTCTCAAGGACCAAACTTGTCAACCCCAGATATTTGTGATTTTTTTTGGTTTGTTTTATGAATGTCTTGTCCTTCCTTTTAGTTGTGTTTTTTGTAAAAGAGCAAGTGCAAGATACACACTTTTTTTTAAACTTGAGTGGTTATAAGAATCCCAAAAAAAGCTGTTCAAAACACAGAAAGTAAGCTTTACACTTACAAAAGGCCTTGCATGGAGTTCAATGTGACACATTTTTATTCAGAGGTGAGATCCTGCACTTGCTCTGCAGACATTCCCCCTTTTGGTTTTTGTTTATTCTTTATTTAATATTTGAGCAAATTTAAGTTTTTACTTTGTTGTTTGACTTGTCACCACATGCATTAAGTCATTTCAGACCAATAATTAACCCTTTACTTCCCTCACAAGTTAAAGGAAGATAGTCAAGCAGCTTTCTACCTTTGGCCCCAGAAACTCTTGAACTATGAAGGTCTGTTTCAATCAGAAAGTTGTAAAAAAGAAATAACAATGAAAAAAAAATAAGCTTTAGCCTGTGATTGCTCCTGTAGAGCAGGAAAATCATAGGGATTGTTCTGAGTGTGTGACTCTGATCAGACCAAGAATTTAAGATGTTTGTTATTTTAGTATTATCAGACCTTTTTCAAGGAACACATTTTGACATATTTTAATAAAAAAACTCAGAGTCCAGGTGGAAGTTATGATAAAACTTTGACATATTTCAGATTAAATTGACAAAATCACATGATATGAAACCCTCACAAGTGTTCTTCATTACACCTGTGCCTTCTTTCTGCGTTACCATGTAAAAATGTCTGCTGTTCAAAAGATCTCAATCATTGGTCTGCTCAGAGAATAAACCTGATTAAGGTCAAATAATCTTTTTATAATGGGTTTTGGCATTATGTTGACAAAAGGGAGAAATTTGGTGTGTAGATTTACACTTCAGCACAGATTATCCTGAAACAAGGATACATGCAGTTAAATGCACTAAAGCGCTCTTTAGATTTTTGCTTTATGATTGTCATGTTATCTTACCTGTGTATAGGCTTGAGCTTGGACTGCAGCAGCTGTATCAGAGGCCTCAACAGTGCGGCCCCAATTAATCAAACCATGTAGAGACATGCCGCCAATCTCTGCCAACCTCTGCTGCATGCTAACTTGTTGAATTGAGGACACTTAAACTGCACCACATAAAGTGTATTTGCTAAATAGTAAACCACTGTTTATATTTTGTGGATTATTATCATATTATGAGGGATGGACGTTGTAAAATGGCCTCTCTGATCCGCGCTGCAAGTTGTTTGCAAAGCATTCTGAGGTACTTGTAGTGCAAAGTCAGAAAGCTTTGCCACTTCATAAACGCTTTCTTCCTTTATTATTTAGAGTTTATCAAAAAAATGGTGATTCACAATTTATAAGTGCAGATTTAAAAAAAAAAGTGTCTTCACTTTAAATAGCCTCTTGGTTATGTTGGCCGGATACAATCTGTTAAGTGCGTTCTCCCAAGTTTACTGTAGAATTGCTAGAAAGAAAACAAAAAACACTACAATATTTACTGGTAAAGGCTCATTTGCAAGGCAGCAGTGGTCTTACTTCTTCTGATAGAATTACCAAATGTGCTTATAACAGTGGGGACAGGTGGAGCTGAGCAGCATGTCTCTATGCGTCTTTGACAGATACAGATTCAGTGAGGCAGCACCATAAAACTCCTGAAAAATTTCATTTCAAACATTGAAGCTTTAACATTAAAAGGTCATGACCTAGAAAGAAAGGACGAAATTCATTGTTTTAGAGAGAAAAAAGTGGAGTAGAAAGGTGTGACTCACATGTATTGAAAATAAATACAAAGGGTGGGCATAGTAAGCGTAGTTTAGCACAAAAAACCAGGAAGAGGAGGGGAGCAAGGCTGCCTGTGAAGGGTAGACAATTCTGCAGCATTGTTTGACCTTCTGATCCTCGCTGAAAAGTCAAATCCTTTTACGGAAGAAAAAGGAAACTAAGTTAATTTGACCATGTTAAAACTGTAAGTACATACCACTCTTTAGACTCCCATCAGAATGAGACTTCAAAATGCAACACAATTGGACAAAAATTCAGGCTGTAGTATGTTTTTGTTTGCAAACCTGTCATTCTTATCTAATTTTGTTGGATATGTTTTTCCATCCAGGAAATGTCAGCTTTTATTTTGATCTGATTACCTTTATTAAGAGAGCCACTCATGACAACAGTATGATATTTATCAAAGTGAGGAAAGTGTTTACAAAAACAAATGGTTTGACATGTGAAAGTCATTCCTAAAAGTAGTAACATATACTGTATTTAAAGGTCCCATGTCCTGCAAAATCAATGATCTTTATTTATTGTAAAATAATTGTAAGAAGGGTTTTGTGGAGCATAAGAACATGACACCTTTTATTAAACTTTCAGTTAACAGGGAAATGCTCAGTTTTTTATTTCTTGGAGTTTATGAAGTCACAGCTATACGAACTCCAGATGCCATGACTGTTTTGAAAGTCTGCTCCTCAGCCTGTAACCCCTTCTCCCATCAGACATCACATGATGCCAATCAGTGCAGAGGCCATTATCATAGCCTCCTTTAGCAACCTCTGCCCCCTCAGATCAGAGTGTTTCCAAAGGGGAGGGAAAAGAGTTGCATCTGATCCTCTACAAAGATGAATTTTAGAATTTTTTTATCAAACTTTAACCAAATCCCTGATTATTAGACATCCAAGTCATGATGTTAATGGTCAGGCATACCAGGACATGAGACCTTTAAGAGTTTGCCCGCAAAGGATAGAACTAATGTCAAATCCAGGTACATTTTCCATCTTGACAGGTTAATGTCACAGGATTTTGCGCCACGTGGAGGGTAAATGCTTGTATCTAAACAGTGTTTAAATACAAACTGAGAAATTATATTGTTTTACCACCTCTTTGTTGCCTGATCTAATGAAGATAATTACAGTATTAACTTGGTCAAAGCACTAAAGCACGTGCATGTGACACAAAAAAATAATTGATTATTTTGGCATGCAAAAACACATCCTTGTTTTTTTTTTTGTCTGTGAAGCACCTTGGCTGGTAAGTCAAAGTTAATATTAGTCCCTGGTTAGTGGTATCTGCCCAAAGCTGTTAAACAATCCAAGTATTTTTTCTATTGCCCTCAAACTGGACTGGTGTAAAATAAATCAGATCATCTCTATGCAAAATGTTAAAAGCTGAAATAAGTTTTCAGGAGCTTTAATGGCAGAAGGTTTAGTTCCAGGTTACATTGATGCTGTGTTTAGATGAAAGAAAACCCATGAATGTGTTTCTTTGAGAAAGCCAATGCATCATGTGGTAAACGCTGCCATTGTTGCCTCATTACAGCACACTGCTGTGTACTGTTAGCCTTGTTTCAGCTCTCTGGGGATGGAGCAAAGCAGGCAGTAAACTTTGCTGAAAATGAGAGTGCTTGCTTTTTAAGTTGCTTAAAACATTTTGCTTGAGACATTGTATGTGTGTATGAACAATGACTGTAAATCAAAAATGAGATTTAATTTCTTGCTTGTGATTTTTGCTGCCTTGAGTACTGCAGCTCTGTACAAACTAAATGACCTTAATTTTAAAGATGGTTTTGCAGCACTAGTTTAAAAGTCAATTTATCCCTTATGTCAGTGTAAATAATCTCACAGGCTCTTAAATGTAAAAAAATTGTGCTTCCTTTCAATTGAGCTTAGTACATCAACAGACTTATTGGTGTTGTTAAGAGCAAAATAATCAGGCCATCCCTTTATATGTTGCATGTTTATGTTCAGCAAAGGGAATTTGTGCTGCAAGGCCATCTTGTGAAAGATCATTAATGTGTTTTTTGTGGATACAAATCACTTAATCTTTACCCTCTGATGCTGTTAGATTCTGCTGAACTGGATTCTGAATTGTGTGTCAGACTGAAGTGGAGCTTTTAAGTATTTTAAGTTTCATTGAAATAAAAAGTGTTGCTGCCCTGGACACATGAGTAAATTTTTATTCTATTTGTTGTCCCATCCTTTAAACATGTGGGTTCTTCCAAAGCAGGCCACTTCTTTCTTTCAGGTGTTCATACATTAACCACAACTTCTTTTTTCATTTTATTATCTCTGTTCAGCCTGTAACTCTTTCACTCCTTCTGCTTTCTTTATTTTCATCTAGCTGAGGAATGCCAGAGTGACGCAGAGAGCTTCCTTGTTCCCATAGTTGTCGGCGTTGCCCTGCTTGTTCTCATACTTATCGTTCTGCTGGCCTATTTCATCGGGAGAAAGAGAAACATGGCCACCGGCTACGAGTCTTTCTAGATAAACTCACCTCACTTTGAAATCCTAGAAGCACAGAAAGGATGGGTAGTGTCATTGCCTGGCTGCCTTTGTCTGATAGTAAAAATGGCAAACTTGTGTTCTACTAATTTTCCACAAAGTGTTTTCATGCTGTTCACTTGCTGACATTTTGGGAAACATGCTCATCTGTTCTCAGAGGTAAAGATCAATACAAAGTTACTGCCAGTAAATCTATGCCTGGCTCTATCTAAAAACCTGCACACCAGCACCACAACTGCACACTGAATTACGGTTATGCTAGCTATTGCATCTGTAAGAAAAAATAAAATGTAAAAAAACTTCAGGGACTTTTTGTGTGGCAGGGTCCAGTGAATTGGGATTTTCTAAAACCTTGTTATACTGCACATTTTGACAGCAGAAACAAACATTGGTTTGAAGAATACAAGCAATGCATGATTAGAGACACGGCTAATGTGACTGCGAATGTGAAGCATGTGAGGTGAAGATGCTTTCAGGACGCTTAAGACCCAGCTAAACTTGACCTCTTTGTAGGACAGAAAATAAGTTTGAGACACTATTGAAATATTGCCACAGTCTTGAAAAACACTACAAAATCATGTTGCTTTTAATTTAGAATATTATCAAGATTAGATAAACAATAAAAAAACTTTGAAATTTCCTTTTAGTCTTCTGGAGGGTTTTTTATTTGCAGATTTTAGATTTAGATTGGCTCATTTTCCACATTTCTAAACTATGTTGACTGTTAATGTTTAAGGGAAGATATACTGAAAACTTTTACTGTTTTCTTTTGAATGGGATTATGTACTGATTAAAAGAGTGCCATGTTAATATATTGTGAAAAAGTCCATCTTTCAGTGTCAATGTTCAGCCATCCTACATCCATACTAAATGATGGACCTTTGATAACAAAATTACTGAAATTCACTTTAAGATGAAGATTCAGTTTCGCTTTAGGACATAGTTTAGATGCAATTCAAGCAAAACTTGTTTTATTTCATTGTTGTGTCATTTTGATTTTTTTTTTTCCTTGACAGGGAATTTGAATTTTTAGGCCATATTGCCCAGCACTAGCTGAAATGTCCTTCAACATTTTTCTTGGAATTACCTGACCGCAGAGTGGTGTTGGTCTTCTGACGTGTCTTAATTTTCAACACTGTGCAGTTTCCCAGAATGTCAGACATTTTCTTTCTTCTTGGTAATGAAGTCCACACAGAAAAATACTTAATCACTTGTGTGATTTACTTTTTGTTGTCTCTTATTTCTGTAATCTACACTCCATTTGTTTTTCACCACTGACTCCACTTTTTTGTAGGTTAAGATCTCTCCTGCTGCTCTGCATCACTCCCTAACTCTTTGTGGACTGTAAATATCTAAATTCTTTCTGTGTTTTCTGCTTACTAAACCTCTAACCTGCCTGTCTGTCTCCTCTCTGTCTGTCTCTTCTGTCAGCTGAGGAATGCTTCCTGGACTCTGATTTGAGCTTTTTGGTGCCCATCGCAGTGGGCGTGGCGCTCAGCTTCCTAATCGTCCTTGTGCTTATCTCCTACCTAATTGGCCGAAGGAAGAGTCGCACTGGCTACCAATCCGTATAATCCGAAACCCCCCTGGCTGCTTCTCCCTCTCGCACCCTCCTGACCCGCACAAAAAAAATACCCTCCCAGTCACTCTGCTGCCCGTCAATGCATCCCAAAAAGAGTTCCCGAACCTCTGCTTTTTACTGTCTCCCTCAAATTTAACCGTTTTCTCGTACACGGCTTAAAAAGTTACCCCAGCAACAATCCCCGTTGGAGCCAAAATGCTTGATATTTTAGTTTTATTTATTTCTGCTGTAGCCTTTGGAGATTTTGTATAAACAAGTACAAGTCCAGCTTTTGACATGGTGCACCCTGGGGTGTCGTGGGTTTGAAGCTGAGGCTTCAGGGGGATTGGAGTCTGGTGTTTGTTTCAAGGCAAACGGTTCTTTGGCCATGTCAGCATTTCAGATATTTGATTAGATTATCATTTGTATGTTTATTATGACATAGCCAAACTGTATTGTTTACTGTTTTCAGTTGCTCCTGGTGAATATTAACAAATGTCCAAGACCTTTGCTTTAGCGCCTTCAAACTGTTTGTCGACACAATATGATCTAGATTTCTGTACTCAGTACATAGATGTTTTTTTTTTTACCTCCAATATTATAAAAATAAACGATGTTTGGGATAAATCCTTACAAGTCAGTCTTTAAGAGTACCACAGATATTTTTTTTGGTTTTAAAAAGTAATGTAACATGGTCATTCAACTTTTGGCTGTCTGGATTTGAACCTGTTGATTTTCATTTTTGGCTCAAATAATAAATCAGGGCTTTCAGACAATCTGAGTAAGCACTGCAACATATTCATCTCACCTGTTATTTTACCACTAGCCGCACACACATCTCCT
Organism: Cetoscarus ocellatus; assembly: GCA_037902135.1. Lineage (NCBI taxonomy): Eukaryota > Metazoa > Chordata > Actinopteri > Labriformes > Labridae > Cetoscarus > Cetoscarus ocellatus. Next base: position 2,110,604 of record JBAMNC010001016.1, read on the forward strand.
GTAAAAGGAAAGGTAAATGAAAAGAGCGAGCCATGCTTAGCTTGTTGAAGCAGATGTGTTAATCTTCATCAGAAGAAAATGTCACAGACAAGTTAATACAGCACGGTTTGACACTGTGGTTCAAAGTGAAAGCTGTAGAATTTCTCTGGAGAAAGTTCTACAGAGTGCTTTTATTCTGAAATTTTTCCAGGTCAGGTATGCAGTTAACCAGAAGTTCATAGAGCACAACCTCCCGCCACAGCATTCCTGAAAGATATCAGCAAAATGTGGGAAAACTGCACTATCTTGCAGTGTCAACAAACCCTTCAAATAATTACTGGATCCACAATTGGATTCGAATCACCACCAAAATCTGACCACTTCTTTTTTGTATCATAAATAACATTCCCTGGAAATTTTACCCAAATCCCTCCATGTCTTCACAAGTTATCTTAAAAAGATGTTATAACTTGAAACGCAAAATTACCTCCTTGATGGAGGTAATGAAGACACCTGTCGTGAAATTTATTGTAGTTCTTTCTTCACATTTTATGTCCCTTACTTAATTTTAAACATCGGCTATTGGCCTTTTCCCAATTTTAATCTTTGAAACTCAGGTTAGGGATCATTAGATGAAAAATGTCTATCTCCTTGATTGAGGTAATATTTATGAACAGACAGAGCTGGAGAATTAAGGAGACAGCCGAACAAAGTACTCATGCTCCTGGTCTGGCATTGTTAGCCAAAGCTAGGACACACTACAGCCACATTCATCCAGTGCTTTTAATTTTTTCTTAAAAGTAGCTGTTGATGAATGAAATATTGCCCCACTTTACTTACTCTCATGTTGCTTAAAAAAGAGAGGATGAAAAGACAAAGCACAGCTTGTTTCTCTCTTTCATGTTGTCACATTTACATAGCTGCATGTCAGTCAACAGTAAACACAGCTGTGTCAGTGCTTGCATATGGCTAACTAATGAGAGGGCAGTATTACACCGTTCAATATTTCCATAATGTTGAATTTTTGGACTAAACATTTTTGGCCGCTTTGATGCTAGTTATCAGATTGTGACACAGTAAGAAGCTTTAGAGGTGATCAATTTGTTCTTATTTTTAGACAACAGAGTTTCAGCTTTATAACAAAGCCGTAGAATGACGGTAGAATCAGCACATTCAAAAGCAGACGTAAAGGCTGCATGCCATCTTTACTACCTAAATGGGGAACAAGAAGTTTAATGATAATTTTTGGCATCATAATAGTAACTTAAAAGGTTATTTCTCCAGTAGTGTTACAAGTTCTGATAATAACACGTATAATGTGAGATTCAAATCAAATTTCTGATATATTGACTGAAAAAAAAACTGTATGTCTACAAACACACCACCAGAAACCTTACCTTTACGCCCACTTCAGGCCAAGGCTTTACAGCAGAGGTCAAGTAAAACAAAGCAAGTGTTCTGCTTTCAACAGTCCCTACTGGTTTCCTTTCCTTTTTGCTTTGATGCCAATGATTGAAACAAGTACCAAAACATTTATGATCAATATTGCATCGTTTGATTGTAGACTGCATGTTTTGAAACTTAAATTTTGGGCTATGAGTAGCCATCCGCCTCCTCCTACAGAGAGCTTCTTCTTCCTCCCCGCCCCAGAGAGGTTTTTTCTCTCAGTTTCTGTGATGTACAATAGTATCCATGTAAATGATCCTCTTGTATAGAATGAATGACGTTGATTTTTGATGACGTGAATGTACGAGCAAGCTAATAGAAACACTAGTCATTTATATCCCTGTCCAGACGTCACTGTTTTTTATCTTAAATCATCACATGACTTAATAAGAGCTTAAAGAAAGTGTTGCACATGTAGTCAACTGTAGCCTGATGAAAGGGATGCTAACTTATCATGACACTTTACCAGCAATGGGACCAGTTATTTTTATTTGTAAATGTGTTATGTTAGATGTTTCTTTGTTGCTCATGTTAAGACAGAAAATCGTCCTATTAACACCCACCTGTATTGAAAGATCAGCATTTGTTTGTGTTCCCTAATGATCTAATGCTAATTCAAAAGTTGATATTTTGACACCAGAGCAACAGGCTGTTAATCTGATTTAATAACTAAACAAATGGCAAATAAGATCCCTGAAATTTCCTCAGTCTAAGATTACAATAAAATCATGAAAATCAATGAGCATGCTCTGACTAGCATTGTTTCATGTGAGATCCTCAGTTGTGTACATTTGATCACTCCCCTCCCCGACAGTTTCGTGCCTTTCTGTTGTGCACCTCTGAGTCGCTTGCTTGAAGCTTGTCTCCATCTGAAGAAGAATGTGATATGATGACCTTGTTCAACACAAGTGGGGAACAAATTAAATAAAGTTTCGTTCTTGTTTTGTATTACTGTGGTTCTTCAAGACTTTTTTTTATGACTGAAATTGCGCAGTCCCTTGTGACAAGACTGAACTCAAAGGTCAAACAACACTTGTATATGTCACATTCCTGCAACGACATGCCGTGATTGCTGGGAAATTGCATTTGACCTTGTTCCACAACAACATACTTTTATAGACTAGGCTGACAGAGGCATGACTATACTATAACTGCCGCTCTTTGAGGGTTATATACTGTGGGCTTAACAGTCCATAAAATGGTAAAATTGTATTTCACTGATGTTTGCATCAGGAGTAAACCGTAGAAATAAAGCACAATGAGACAAAGTGATACAGTAGAGAAAGTTAACAGGAGGACAATAGCGTCGTATTGTAATGTGTGGATGTTGTTAAAGTACGCTGAGGTGCTAGATGAGAGAAGACATAACATCCAAAAACACTTAGAAGTACAAGATTAAACTGGAACAAAATGGAGTTGGATTAGACACACAAGAACCATCCACAAGTGGTGAAACATGGGGCCTCTAGACTTGGGATGTCGTGTGTCTAGCTCTGAACTTGCTCCATCTCGTTTAGGTCATTTCTTAATTTTTGGGAGGAGGTAATTGCTTTAACCTCAAGATCAAACTTACAAGTTTAACATCAAACAGATGTTCTGATCTGTATTCCTGAAAAATAGTTTGTAAACTTTTTTCCAGTTGATTATTACTTCCCTTCAATAATACCAACTGGTATTGTATTTTTTAGTATTGCTGGAAAGCCTGATTACTCACCTTTACAATGAGGTGCAATTTGGAGGGATCGTTCATTTGTAGAATGAGCAACAGGTAAATGTGTGGGTAGCACCAAAGGAAAGGATAACAGAAAGGGCCTACAGTTCTTCAGTGAAGCGAGGGTGAGGAACTAGTTTTCTGAGGGTGTTGTCCTCCTGGGATGCCCACTTCCTGTCCATTCTTTGACTTCACCATTCTCACGGAACTTGGTCTCTAAGTTTAGAAACGGTACCAGGGCTGACACCAAGTAATGCCACGGTCATCCAGAACAGCAGCTTCCAGTTGTCAGGTATTTTGGCACATTTTTGGAGTGCGTTATCTACGCATTACGTGTTGCTCTTTCAACAAAATGCATTGTCCTTACAAGTTGTACCTCGCTGTAGAGGTGAGAGTCTTTCCATCCATACAAAATACAATACCAGTTAGTTTTATCAAAGGGGAGAAATATCAACCAAAATAACATTTCCAAACTTTTTTGATGAGTGTATTTTTTTAAAGCTATACTGTGACTTTTACAGCTTGTACTTGTCCTTCAAAGCAGCTCACACTGAATCTTTCCACAGCTTAACTAGGTAACGAGCAAAAACTAGAGATATTGATATCAACGTATTCCTTTTGCAAGTTGCCTACTCTTTGGTATCAATTACTCTCCTAAAATACCAGTACCAAATGAGTACTCCAAAATGTCTATTTAAGAATTTCTGTGGACTGTTGCTCTGTCTTTCTTTGTGCCGAGGCAGTGCCACTTTCCATGTCATGTGATTGTTGAGACCAGCAGGAGTATAAGACAGCACTGGGCTGCACCCTCAAGAACACAGACAAATAACACCGTTTTGTGGCAGTATAATGTTGGAATGATAGAGAGAAAACACAATTTTATGCATTTCTACACTCCAAAAAATATTTTACAGCCACATTTTCAATATCGTAGAATTGATTTTGTTTAGTTTTAAAAGATTTATTAATCTATGGACCACATACCTACATTAATAATTGTATAGGTCAAATAAGTATAAATGGTGGAATATCTGCTGAATTTATCAGGGATACATTATATTATCAGAACAGTTTCCGTATCATTAGATTTGAAAACTTTTGATATTTACAGACGATATTTTAGCCACATAAATTGGCCTTAAATATCCCATATATTGGCTGTAGTATTGGCATAATGTACAAATGTACAAAAATGGTTCACCTGATTACGACTGATGTCCACTTTTTTAATCGAAGTATAATTTATAGAAGACTAAGATGTCGTTAGTCTTGCTTTACATGTGTCTCACAAATGGACTGTCACTATAAAGGAACAGGTCAATTTTAGATAATGGAGACTTGAAAAATATAGATATCGGCAACAACTGGAAAAATCTGAGTGTCTGAATTTTACTGCACCTATGGTTATCCCATCACCACAAGTCCTCTCAGTATACCTTCAAGTGTGATGTTGCATTTTATAGCAGTCATACAAACAGAAAGTAGCAGCCAGAAACATGTTATTTATAACTACTTAAACAGTCACACATTTTATGCTAACTGATACTAGATTGTACATGATTCCTGTTGGAAAATGTATGTTTTGTAAAAATGAATTTCACAGCTAAAACAGTAAATTTTGGTTTTCTTTTAGTGTGACTCAGAGGATAAAGATTGATAAACACAAACACTACAAACTGTCATGTAAAATAACATCAGGCTAATAGTGCCCTAGGCTAATGAGTTTCAAGAACTCAGACGGACCGCGAACATTAGCATGATAACAGGCTAAACTAGAAGGCCTATGTGCTACAACCAGGCAGCTTGAAGCATTCTTAAGTAAAGCTGTAAGGTAATGTAAGCTATTTCTTAAAAAAAGGCACTGCATTAAATATTTTTTAACTAAATTTCAAATGTTCCTTCTCTTTCGTACTAACCAATAAACCATAATACCAGTTATAACGGATAACACACCAGCTTTCAGTTTTGTAAAGTAACTCATTACAGTTACCCAAGTTAAATTAAGTTACTTAAATGGAGTACCAATTAAGTGTACTTGCATTTTCTTAAGTAGATTATTAAACTAATACTTGCAATTAAAGGTTTATGTTTTGGGTTATATTTTACCAAGTTACATTTCTCAATAATGAGTTTAAAAAAAGGACTAAAAAGCTCTTCTTCTACCAGTGTTGTCACAGTTCCAACATTTTTACCTCGATGTACTCACATTTTTAGTAGCAAAATACTCAATCTTTGGACAATATTTGAAACTGGAATGATACTTGTTTGATATTTAATACCTAACTGAACAGAAACAGATTGCCTTCAAGGGTTGGCCATATTTTGGAAGTTAAAGGGTTATCAAGACAGAGTGTAAAAATACATCTACCTTTAAATAAGTTGTACAAAGTTGAATCAGTACCATGAAGAAGATAACTCCATTGTACATAACAGAACACTGTATTTATTTTAGGAACTATAATAGGAATAAATACAACATTGATAACATGTTTAGTAGCACAGTTCAGGTGGAATTAGTAATTAAACAGTCATAATTTTACTTTTCAAAGTTTACAGACTGCTTACAAACTATTTCACAGTACAATATGTCTCTTTATTGATCAGTCACATGTGGTACTTCATTTTCAAAAGCAGATGTTTATACAAAAGATGGCAAGAAAGTGGCATGATCATCTTTTCTTTTTTTTTTTTACATCTGTAAAGTACTACTCTATTCAACCAAAAATATGGTAAAGTGTATTTGCAATCATTTATTTTTTTACTGTGTAAGTACAGTACATGTCCTGCCCTCAGTGTTTGCATGATAGTTTTTGACATTTATAACAAACATGTTTGAAAAATATAATGCAAAAACAATTAGTATGCTTTATCACAGGGAAATATGCACACAAAAACATAACCTAACCTGACTTAACAATCTATTGCCTTTTAATGTTTTAAGTCATTATTGGATTTGCATAGCCAAAACTGCTAACTGTTGGGCAATATTAATTTAGTTTGATTAATCTTGGTAATTATAACAAAATATCAAGAATTGTCATACACTACATACTTGTCCTGTGCTCAGCACTGTGTCTTTTGGGTGCAGGGTGCACACTGAAGATACAAAGAAACTCCAGGAGAAAAAAAAAAAAAAACTTCAGAGTTTTGTTTCACAGCAGAAGACATGGATATTTAAGTGAAGGTAAGGAGAGGGAAATTTTATAATTCACAGAAAATAATGGTGCATCAGAACTTTTTGTACATTTCTGCCTTATTGTCACAGTGGATCCTGCTCACGCTCCGACGGTCAAAGAAAAGGTCACACTGCCCAGGTAGCGGTCAGTGGGTGAATCATTAATGATGCCTTTTCCATTCAGTTTGCACTGAATTTGCAGATGAGTGTCATACTGCAGTCCTGCAAAACGCACAGCCACCACCGGTGAAGAGTAGTTTACCTGAGACACAGAAATGATAGATGTAAAGTCAAATCTAAATACTGGTGACCATATTGTTGTTTATAGTAATACATAAAACTCCTACTCACGTGTCTTAGCTTCCCATAGTATGGATAATACTTGAGCTCAAAAAAGCTTTTGGGAAAAAATTGGATTTCTCCCAAAGCTTCTGGAGGTCCTTTCTAAAAAAGGAACAATTTCATTGATTCACACTTTCATGATTTTTACAGAATATTTTTATTGCAGAGATTTAAACAAGTGAAACATTGTGTGTAATTTCTTTACCTTAAGTCCACAGGTCACATTTATGGGTTTGCCCTGGCCTGGTAAGTAACCAAGAATCTATTTAACGGGAAGGAAACAAGGTGAAAATTCAGTCAAAGTTTTATTAGCATGCCAACATTTTGTCATTTTCTTTGTATGCTTTATTCTGTTGTGGACTAGGACATGCTTCAGGCTGGCATACACCATGAGATGATTTTAACAAAATGATATTTTGTAGAAAAGGATTGACTTTTACTTGTAAGAACAAGATACTAAGTATCCCAATATTTCAGAAGTAAAATCAGCATTTATTTATACTGTTTGACATGGCCACAAGATGTCCCTATTGTTGATGGTTATGTTATACATTTTGCTCTAGAAGTCTTTTTTCTTTCCCAGCTGACACACTGCTTGAGGGTTTACGTTGGTCTTACCCGGTTCATTCGGAGGAGGATGCATGGCCTTCCCTGAGAGTAGCCATAGTTGGGGTCCTGTAGCCCCGAACAGTCTCCCAACCAGGACCTTTTAAACTGACACGCTTTACGCTCTGCACTCTCCTCCAAGTCATCCTGCATGAAGTATCTGTCATGTGTGCAGTGAATGTTCTTCCTTATCTGAGCATTGTCGTTGTAAGCTGAAATTAAAATAACAGACAGAGAGAGGGTAAGGCAAGAGGAAGAGAGAGGGGAGAAGGAGAGAGCATAAATAACCCCCCTACTAAAGCAAAACCCTGCCAGACTCAGGCCTCTGATTAAGGAAGCTTGACAAAAGCTGAGCGTTAGAAAAAAAAACACTGAATGGCTGCACTTTGCCCACAAAGAGGCTTCCCTTCCCAGCATGCCCTGCAGGAACCAAATGAAAAAGGGGGACAAAGGTGGTGAAGATGATGATTAACTCGTTACATGCTTGCATCAAACTCTCAAAAAATACCGCTACGGACTTACATCGTAGGTGTTCATCCATTGATCTGGCATACCTCTTCCAGGATTTGCGATCAGAGGCGTTGAAGGCAATCTCGTGGCCCTCGAGGTGTGGGGCCATCGTCATACCTGCCAGTGGAGACCCAGAGACAGTCAACTGTGCTGAGACCCGAGCATAAGCAACAGGCAAAAGAGAGGAGGAAATGAATGCAAGCTGGTTTGAGTTCAGGGTTATATTTACCTGGTGGCATCACTCTATCATTGAAGGTGGGATGATAGGGACTAATAGACCACATGAGGCAAAACAAACAGCCGCCAAACATGGCTGCCAGAAAGATATAAAGTGCAGCGTAGAAGAGGAGGATGAGGCCTGAAAGAGGAGGAGGAAAAGTTGTTTCTGATGATTTAATTGCCTTATGTAACACCTCTCTGCATAAATACTGTCTCTGATCTGACCAGAGAAAAACAATGAACCAGAAAGACACATTTTCTCAGACTGTGTGGTCTAGTTACTGTCCTCAGTTAGGACATCCACTCATTTGTGCACTCATGCAAAAGCATGTCTAGACTTTGGAATTACTGCAATAATCCTGGTATAAAATCCCCTGTACTGAACTAATATGGGAGCCCAAAGAAAAAGCTAAGGGAGCTGCTATTGTTTTGCAATTTTCAATTAAACAGTCCATTAGTAACTAATCAAGACAAACGTGTCCTAAATGAAATAGCTTTTGCTGTGCAGGCAATTTCACAGGGAACTAGCTACAGCCAGCCTTGCGTCCCCAGAGCCACAAAGGCCTTTCTGTTTGAGCCCAGTGAGAATTCTCCCAGCTGTCCTTTCACTTAGGAACACAGTGAACCTCCGGTTGCCATCGTAGTGAAGGTCTTTTGCAGCCATAGAGGCCCGGCCAGCTCCAAGGAGCCCCAATCACCCTGCTCTGGTATTGTTTCCTCTCTTACACACTCGTCTCACAGGACACACAGCTCAGACTTCAACTTGGGGCCTTTTCTTCGTCACACACAGTGGGCCCCACTCGTCGTCCACAAGTGTGCACACACTGGTTTAACAGCAGAAATTAGCCCTCCTTGGGATACAGTGTCAAACTTAAAGCAAGTAACACACACTTTGCTTGGATGTTCTCTCCTTACTACCAGTTGTCTCACATTTGCCATTGTGTACGGTGGAGTTAAAGGAGAGAGGCTTGTTTGTGTCACAAAGCAGCTTCTCTAGAATACCAAGAGGCTGCTCCATCATCATTGACTCAACAAACTTATCCATGCGGGCACTTCTGCCAAAAAGACGTTTGCCTGCCATACAGCTCACTTTGGCAGAGAGTGTTGCGTGTTTTACTGCAACTGAGAGGCCATGAGCATGCTAAGTTCAGCAAGGAGGTCGCCAAAGGCTTTGGGAAAGAGGCTGCGGTAAGATGAAGAGGAATGTGATTCCTGGCCAATGCGAGGCCCAGGACAGCACGCTCCCGCTGGGGATGCGTCCCCAGGCAGTCTGTTTTTGTCGGGACACTCTGAATTGTCCATGCACCTATGTAAACATTGAGCATAAGGACACACACACACATTTGAGAACTTTTCTCAGATCTCAAATGATCCACTTGTGTATTTTCAACAACTTAAACACTTTTGAGCTTGTTTAAAAGTATTAATGAGTGTACAACATTCAACTTAAGAGCTCTAATAATTAAAAACATGCAGTACAACTAAAGGCAGCATTAATCCATTAGTTACTCCCACCAACAAAACATTTAGTCTCTGTGTTCACTCACTCCAGCTCTTTCCAGAGCGACCCATGAATTCATTGGTCTCTGCATTCCACAAGTACTTCTTCAGGTCGTCTATTTTCTGGTGCAGCGTCCTCTTGGGTAGCGGCCTGCGCTTCCACCTCTCAAAGTTCAGGTCTTCCTGCTCCAGAGGCTGGTGCTCGGCCAACTCCTCCTGCTCTTCCTCCAGCTCTTGTCCATGTTTGAGCATCACTTTGTGCGACTGGTGGAAAGAAGAAGAAGAGAAGAAAAATCCCTCACCACACATGTTCTCATCAGCTGTGTTCTGCAGTCTACCCTATATATGTTTTCTTATTAAATCACTGCAGGAATAAAAATGGCATGCCTTCTGCTCCGAGTACGACCGATGCTGCAAAGTGCCAGAGAGTGCTCTGCATATTAATAAACATCACTCTGCTAGTCATGTCCCCCGTTTCTGCAAATTATAAACTCGCTGGTGACCTTTGTGGCACTCGTTGGGAGAGCTGACCTCCTCTGAGTGGACCCTCCTGCTTGGAGCAGCAGCTGCAGACAGCAGAGCTGGAGGGTCACTCTGACAGCCAGATGTTGCTCACTGACTCTCAGCATCCTCAGGGCCAGGACACACAGATCCCAGAGGAGCCGTGAGACACAAGGCAGGCGTGAGAATCTGGCCCTTTAAGAAATCTTGATCTCAGTTTGAGTTAGATAAGTGAGTTTGAGCCTTTGGCAAATAAAAACAATTGTTTAATTAGTTTAAGATGACAGTATTGCTTTTTGTAATTGCTTAAATTGCTCATGAAAACAAATCTAAACTTTCTGCTTCCAGGGGGAGTGAGTGGAAAATGTGTGTTTTCTGTCTAATTTCAGCACTTACAAGACCTGATGGAGGATGTTTTGGGAGCTTCTCCTCAGCTCCTCCCTCTGTGGGACTGGGCTCCATTCTTCACACGCAGAGAGAAAAGGTACTTATTAAACCAATCACATCCACCTCCATGGCAGGGAAACAAAAGCGACACAACTTTAGGTATGAAAACTTTGATTCAGGAAAGTTAGCACATAAAATAAGTCTTTTATTCCAGATCACACGAGCCGATATTTAAATAACTAAAGTATAATTATAAGACTAGTGAAATAGTCCCGCGGATGAATACAATAAAAGTTGGGTGAGGACATACCTGGAGTTTTCCTTTATTTGATAAAACCGCGAATTAACACGTCGAGAATCCTCTTGACCCTCAGAGCGACAAAATCAATGTTTGTCAAAAAGTTTTGGGGGGTTTCATTAGAAAGTTTTAGGCAGGCTGGTGTGGAGCACCTCCTTCAACTAGGCGCGCATCGTAGTGAATGAACTCAGGACAGAGCAAAACTGGGGGTGGGATGCAAAGTGCTTTTTTTATTTGGTCTCAAAGACGTTTTGGCAGCGGCCTGGACCACGGCACTGCATTCTGTACACGCACACCATCAGCCATTGTCTGCTAAGCCGGGCCAGGACTGAGGCCTGAATACAATATTTATTGCCTTTACCGACACAAGAAACTGTTATCAATCACTGTCTGACTGCAACTGTACGCTCAAAGAGACGCTTCAACATATTTCGGCTCATTTTATTACCGTATTTCTTTGTCATTTTGCGCATTCCACTTCTTGACCGAACTTATCGTGGTTAAGATATTTGTTAATGCGTAAATGTTCCTGCGCATGCACGTTGCAGAATTGTGAAGCAGAAAACCAGGGGCTCCTTTCTGCTCAACATCAAGTCGTCCTCCTCATCCCTGAGCCCATCAGCACTCCAGTCACGTCCCGCTCCGTTACCCCATGTAAAAGTGGGACTTTAGAGAGTTTGTTCACCCCTCCCCTTTTTCTCACATGAAAAGAGTAATTGCGTCATGGAAAAAGTCTGTTCGTTGTGATTTGCGCCGCAGAAACGTGCTGAGTTCATGGATGCTCATGTATCCAATAATGAAGCAAAAAATACAAGTTTTCAAACAAAGAATGACTTCATGCAAAAAACAGATTTTAATAAATTTTGCATATAAATATATGTGAATTCAGTGGTTCTTTAGATGCTTTTGTGTTTTTATTTCTCCACCTTTAACGTACATGCCATTAAGAAGTTAAATCGTGTGCAACCATTCTGTGCATTGATAGTTCTTGTTCAGTGCCATGTCCTTAAAAGAGGTTATTCATACATTTGTGCAGGGAAGGCTCCTTCACTGCTTAAACTGCTTCAGAGAACAAATGAGCCGCAGAGCCCCTACATGTTGACTCCACATTCACAAAACTGCTCTCATGCAGGTTACCGTTCTCGCCTAATGCTGTAGTATTCCCACGCCACAAATTCAATGTGAGATCAGGAGTCTTTCATATTTTTAACCACACAAGAGAGATGATCAATGGATTGGTGGTTGCAACTTATTGATCCTAAAAAGAAGTAGAGGTGCCCTGTGAGCACAAACCCCCATCAATGCATTTCCAACATTGTAAGGCGAGTTACTGTCAAACTGAAAATGTCATCAAAATTTGGGACCAACTGAGCACTGAGTATGTTGATGTTCAATGCGATGTCAATGTGAAGCGAAAAGGTTTTCTGTTAATCCAAAGAAAAAAAGCATTACATGGCAGGACCTGTGGAACACTGTAAAATCCATTGACGTATTGAGTTGTTTGCAGAAAACTGCCCTATATCAAAATGTTATCAAATCTGCATAAACCTTACCAGTTCTCCCTTGTGCCGTGACTAACATTGCCTGAAAAATGTATCAAAATCCACTGAGAACTTGTTGAGTTATACTGTTCAAACTAACAAACGCTGGCGTAAATATAACCTCCTTGGTGGAGAAAATCAATGAACAGTAAACAAGCACTCTCACTAATAGAGAAAACACATCCAGAAAGTCAGCTTAACATTTCTGAAAATCTGAAGAACACTGTAAATGAAAATGTGGAGCACAAAATAAAGTCTGTTAAAGCTAAAGTCTTTCAGCCTCACTTGTGAAAATACAATTTTCATAAACAGTCTACAGTCATTTTCAAGTCAGTAAACAGGTGTAGTTTCACAACAGGCTAGAATCTTGCACTGGCTTTAAAAACACTGAGCATTCAAGCCGTTCACAGAGACATCATTCCCCTCATGAAATCAGTAACGTGTTAAAAATGTAACATGTTTTTCCATTGACCCTTGCCATTTGTTTAAGATAGATATAATTAATTAAATATGTCAAATAAATGGAATATCACTTTATTTTTTGCAATCTAATGTTCCAAACTTCAACAAATGTGGTAATATGAAACATAAGTTCAGTGATCATTTTTAAATGCAGTCATTCATTCAATATTTTCTTCAATATTACAGCTTATCTGTCAACTTTAAAATAAGCTAAATATTATGTTACTTCTTTTTACAGATCATTTAAAAGCCAAATGGGTCTTAAGTTATAAACTACGTATTTTAAATATGTGAACACAATGTGCTTCACAATTAATCACTAAATCAATCAGCCAGTCTTTCTTTGCGTTGCTCTGGTTTATTATAAATGTTATCTCAGCATAAAAGACTGATGATTTAGTGGGTTGCCTTGATTAGCATATTTAAATATCTCTTGGTACAAAACGAATAACTGTTAGCACAGATCAAATTACATAATCTGCTTCAGCTTTTCAGATGTTCAAGAATACATAAAACACTTTATTGTTAATCAATAAATAAAAACAGAAAATAACACAGTCCACATTTAGAATGAAAGCACATACTGATGAAAACCAAAAAACACAAGGTCCATTCTTGTTCACTTTTGTCCATTACTCTGCCTCCCAGAAATCAATGGAAAGCAGCTTCAGTCCCTCTTTCTTGTAATTGCTGTGCAGATCTCTGCTTCTCTCTGGCTGCCTCTAAATGTAATGTTTTCATCGAGACAGATGATGGCGCCTGATGCTCAGTCTTTGGACTTGGTTGCTTTTAACTCATCCTTACCTTGTGTAATACCCTGAAAACTTGTAATCAATAACTACAAGATAATTTATTTTATACAAACCACACAAAGGGTCTGTCAGAGAAGTACATCATGTTAACAGTAACATGCAAAACACAATAACATACAAGAAAACACAATGGCACAATAGAAAATAATAATGTCAATATTAATAATAAAATGATAATGACATCAATAATAATAAAAAACAAATCAAATTGGAAAATAACAGCAAACTAAACAAAAGACAGAATAATAGAACTCAATACACAACAACAAATTATAAAACAAAGGTTTATCTCAGTTGCGTTATTTTTATTTGTCGTTTTTGTGGTGTTTTTTTTAACCTTTTATGTTGTGTTTTCTGATTTTTTTATTTATTGTTGGTGTTTTTTGACCTGGTCCCTTCATTTTTTTTTTTCGTTTTGAATTCATCGTTGTGTTACTGAAAAGTTGTTTTCTTACCTCTTGAGAACATTTTTAATTGTGTTTATGAAATAGCTGGTTTATGCTTTTTTTAATGTATTTATTTTTATGTTATGTCTCACACCTCAAACCGAAAAGAGCACTTTTCAGTTGAAGTCAAACATTGAGACTGTTTTTAACTATTTAATAAATCTATCTTTTGCTAAAATACAGATATTATGTGAAGAATTTGTGTTGTTCAGATCTTTTGACAAGTTTGTCAGTAACAGCTGCCTAGGGATATGAAAAACACTTTCATAATGTAAACCTTGATAGTTTACAGAGGTCGGCCTGTAAACTTGTCAACCAAGCAAAGCAAATCACTAATAAAAAGGAAAATCACAAACACAAAAAAAAATCAAATACCTCAGGTCTCATGTCCTGGTGTGGTTTACCATTTACATCGTCACTTGGGGGTCAATAACACAAGGATTTGATTTAAGATGAATAAAAAGATGAAAAATTGGTCTCTGTAGGAGATCATTTGCAGCTCTTTTTCCCTCTTTGGAAAGTCTTGGATCAGGGGAGGCTACACAAGCTATGATAATAAGCCCTTCACTGATTGGCTGCCCAGATGAGAGGAGGGGAAGGGGTTACAGGCCACTGAGCAGACTTTCAAAACAGTCCTGGGGTCTGCCTGTGACAAGCAGAAAACACACATGTAGGTGGAGCCTTTATAGCTATGACATCACAAACCCCAGGAAGTAAAAATCAAAGTGTTTTAAGGGGCATTTTCTTTAAAGAAGCATTTCTCTGAGAACTGAGAGTTAAGTAAAGGGTGCCATGTTCTTCTGCTCCCCAAGCCCCTTCTAACATGGGACCTTTTCTCTAAATCCAGAATAATTGAGCCCCTCCGACCAACTATATGTATTGCAGGTCATAAACTCTGCCTCCTCAGTGTGATCCAGTTCAATTCACCTACCTCTAGAATAAATGTCCTCAAATGAAGACACATAGTAGAAACAGACTACTCAGCTCTGACCACTTGCTGCTTATTTGTTTTATTTATGTAGAACAGTTTATAACGATAATAACTCCTTCATACAAGATGTATTTCCTATGATAAATCACTGCTTTTGATTTCTGAATGAATTTCACATGATTAGGGGGGATACTATAGACAATGTGTCCTTATTTAAAGAGTCCATATTATGCCTTTTTGAGTTTTATATGCCTTAGTGTGTTTCATATATCTACTCCGCATGATAGGTTACCTCTATGAACAAGACAAAAAGTCACCATCAGCATCGACTTCTCTCCCTTTCTTCACAGCACCCATGGATGATTTAAACTGTCTTCTCACGCCCATCCTTCACAGAAGAAGTTAACTTGAAAAGGCAGCCTATGCATGCTATATCAATAATGAATGAACACATCCAGCTGGTGGTCTACAAACGTATGAGACTGTGACCCCCTAAATAACAATGCCAGAGACTTGGGACCTCCAAATTCCCCCCTGGAAATCAGTTACTCCTGCCAAGGATTTTTTTTTTTTTTTTACCAGTGTTGTTTAGATTGTTAACAGGAGAGTATGAAAAGTTATGAACAGATTTTGACAAGTTTGCAGGGCGTTTCGTGGCACAAGGAAGCAGTGGTTAGATTTTGTTGATGGTCTGAATCCCGATACAGATCCAGAGACTTTTTTTTAAGGATTTCTCAACATTGTGGGACAGGTTTATCTTCTCGAAGCACTTCTAGTTATAGCTAAATCTGTGTATTTTTTAGTTAACAGGATAACTCATAAGTTATGTCTGGATTTAATGAAATGAAATTCGCTGGCATCAGGGAATGTTCGTCATGACATGAAGAACAGATAAGATTTTGGTGGTGATCCATCCCAGATGCAGATCTAGGATTTTTTTTTAAGGGTTTGTTGTGAGATGGGACGGTTTTCCACATTTTGTTTATAATTTGATTTTTAACAGATCTTGATTAAATTTTCAGGAAATGTTGGTCGTGGCACAGGGGGGAAGGGATTAGATTTTGTCAGTGATCTGAATCCAGATGTGGATCAGGGAATTTTTTCAAGGATTTGTTAACAGTGAGATAGGGCAGTTTTCCAAATTTTTGACAGTAACTCGCTCAGAAGTGTTGGAAATGCCTTGTGGGAGGTTTGTTTCAAATGCAACTAATTTTGTTTGTGTCAATTAACAGTTGTTTGTAAAATATAGTAGTTTATGATTTTCATAATTTTGTGTGGGTGGCACAGTCTGATATTGTGCCCTGTCATTAATCAGAAGTCTACAGGTTCAGACCAGCTTTGGCTGTCACATGACAATGTGTCCTTGGGTAAGACATTAAACCCCTATTTGCTCCCAGGGCTGCATCAGTGGCATGTAAATAGGTATGAAAGGGCATGAACGTATTAGGTTATAGATTAGATTAGATAGAACTTTATTGATCCCCATGGAAAAACTCCCTCAGGGAAGGTGGGATTCCAGTAGCAGTAAAGTATTACAGATAAAAGATACGTAAAAAAAAAAAAATACAGGTCTAAAAAAATATATAAATAAATATAAACAAAATAAAATAAAATATGGCTACTGGCTGGCTACTGCTCCTTCCGTCCTCTGTCTTCTTGTTACTCATCATGTTAATGATGGATAACTGACACTGAAACTCTGAACCATCAGTGAGAGTCAATGGATATGAATGGTTAAATGTGACCTGATGTGTAAAGCTGCTTTGAGTAGTCAAAGAGACAAGAAAGGCGCCATTGGCAATATTTATTCAATTGAGATTTTCCTCTCGATCTCTGTCTCCCCCTCCAACTTTTCTCTGCTTGCGATTGTTTTTGCACCTGAATGTAAGAAAAGCACCTGTTTTAATGGGAATAAGACTCTTTTTTTAAAACTGTAATGGTGTTCACCTTTACTCAAAGTCACAAATATTAAAACTGAGGATTTCTCCGGCTGTGTTGGAAATATTTTAGGTAATGTTAGAAATAAAGAGAGCCCAGCATTAATTAATTGTATTTCAGTGCGACATTTTCACAGCTTATACCTTCACAGTCGTACATGTAAAGACATATCAGCTGAGAGCATACTTTCCCTGATACAGTATGTGCGTGACATGCGCACATACGACCAGCAGCAGCAGCTGAGACCCACAGTCCCACACCGACTCTCCGTGAGGACGGAGACCGCCTGACGCGTCACCAGCCGCGGGGATGTAAACGAGACGGCTCGGACTCAGTGGGGAGGACGGAGGTCGGACTGCAGGTTGTCAGAGAATGAAACAGCAAGCGAGGACAGCGGCTGCGTTAGCTCACGATCGTACACGCTTATTATCTGCCTCAGACAGAGCAGATAGCATCGAGTCGTGATTGTTGTTTATCACATTTGAAGAAGGATTGTCAGAGGACTGCGTGTAACATCCTCCAACCAGCATGCCTCCTGCTGCTCAAAGCCTTCAATCCAGCGGACTGACCCTCTCTGAGACCAGCATAGGTATGTGTGAACAAGGTCAATGGTGCCTCTGCTGTAGATTTGATCAGTTCAATAATTGTTTGATTTGCCAGAAAGCGGCTGTTTTAGCTGAAGGCAGGAAGCTTATTGAATTACATACTCAGTCAAACGATATGCTGATCGTCACTTCAATCATTAAGTCTAGGACTAACAGTGTAAACCCGCTCTCTGGCCACAAAGGCAGACAAAAACACTCGTTGCATCACCGGATCGTGTTTTTTCTGTGGCCCAGGCCGCAGCGCGTCACTGCAGGTGCGGCCACGTTGAGTAACCCCAGCAGCCTGTAGGGTGTTTGGCTCTGATGGGGAGTCTGACTCAGATCCTGGCAGGAGGCTCTTTTCTACCTCTGCCAGACGCAAAGTAAACACGGTTGAGTAATGACAAATAAGACACGTGTTTGGATGGTCATCTGCAGTTTGGGGCAGGTAGTTTTGACTTGATGGATGAGATGTAGATTTAAGGGTTTAGTCCGGCTGTACTGACTCTAGTGGGATGATTAACCATTTACTTGACGTCAGTCATTGTAATTGCAGTGTTAATTTTGACAGCATTTTTAAATTTAGTTTTTGTTATAGTCTTTTGCCTAAAAGATCTTTTAGTTTTAGTCCTGATTTAATCAAATAAATTGTTTTAATTTTAGTCTAGTTTTAGTTGACGAAATTTCACAGCATTTTAGTCGACGAAATCTACTGTAAATTTCAAATGTCACGTTTTACAGTTTGATTCCGCCATCACGAAGCTAAGGCAGTTGTGATTGGACGTCCCTCTTAACTCATCCAACCTTTCCACACAACCAAAGTAGCTGGGATTTTCTACATGACGAAATTAGGTCTGATTGGATTAAGTCTCTGCCAAACTTTTTCGTCTTGTTTTTATCTGTTCACGAAAAAATAGTTTTAATTTAAGTCCATGTGCATTAGTTTTCTTTAATTATAGTCTAGTTTTCATCAGGGGGAAAAAGGTTGTTGAAGATGAATAATTAGTCAACAAAACTAACACTGTTTAATTGAAATACTGAGTCATACAAACCACATGTTGGCTTTTTTAAAATAATTTGCTGACAGAGTATTTTGTTGATTGACCCATTATCATGCCCCAACCTTCTTGCTACTGTTATTAGGTGAGACAAGGGTCCTTGAAGTATGAAATAATTGAAAGTACCCCACAATTTGACAACTTTTATTTTTGTTTAATTTGTTAGATTCTTATGAGTTGGTCATGGTGAAAGAATAAGGACAAAGATGATGTTTAAAGATGTCCAGGATGGTTATTAAACCCTGTGCTTAGGGATGGGAATCGAAATCACTCATTAGAGGCAGTAAGCAGAGAAGACAGCAAATCAGTCAAAAATGTAACCATGGCCAACAGGGGGTTGAAGTGGTTAGAACTGAGGCTTTATTTCCAGCAGACAAACAGTTATTGCACAATACTTGATGCGTGGAAACACAAGCAACTTGCAGAAGCATTTATCCATGTTTCATGGCATTGCATTCATAGGCATTATTACATGGTCTGCAACAAAATTAAACATCATTAACTATCTTTATTTCTCCTACAAGAACTGATTCCAAAATTGTTTTCACACCAGCACCATCCCAAACAAAGCTATCAAGTAAAACTCAAATAAAATCAAACCCTCATTCTGTCTGATGCTAATGGTGTGGCCTAAATGCTAGCTGTATGAGATAAATGAGATGTGTTATACACCTCAATCACCTTTGTAAATCAATTATTTTTAATTTAAAGTTGTATTAAATGCTAGTTAGCTAACTTTACACGAACATAAAATATCAATGTTGTTAGCTCACATGCTCTGCTGTGTGAGTTACAAAGACAGTCACACTGAACAGACTTCTGTGTGTGTTGTTTGGTAGAGATGAAAATCAAAAAGCTAGTGCTGCAGCACCACACAGTGGTCAATACAAGCTGATGCTCTAAATGCCACTGAGTACCCTGTACTGGTCATGTGACTGAAAGATATCAATTGTTGTATGCCATAAATGCAGCCGTAATCCACCTGTGGCTTTTGCTTTACGCACAGCTCTCTGACTGGTTCAGGTTCTTTTCAAGAGCCGAAATTTTCCTTAATTCTGGTTCAAATGTTTGATTTTGATAACTGCTACAGTATGTTTACAATCGCTAATGTTCAAAAAAATCCACTTTTTTTCATATACTGAGAGTCCCATTGGAGCTCCCAGTATATGTCTCTCTGTAAGGCTCTCTTTCCCATGTGGGACCAGTCCTCTCTGAATAGTTGGTAATTGATTACTTGCTTTGCGACTTGTTGTCAACAAATCTGGATTACTTCTATCACCTATTGGTGTGTTACATTTACAGTGTCACAATTTCATTAGCAGACGCTTTTGTCCAAAGCAACATTTAATCTGAGGTAGACTTGACAGCACAATCGACCTTGCCTAAGGGTCCACCTGAAATGACACACTCTGACAGGGGTTCAAACCCCTGACCTCCTATTATAGAATAAGTGGATGAACCTACTGAGCTACCCAGTTGCGTTCACCTTGGAATACAGACGTGGCAACTAGGAATTATGTCGCATCCCATTTAATAACATTTCAGTTATGAGCTGATAAAGTTGGGGTACCTGAAGATCGTCTGAGTAGAAATTCCAACCTGAGGGGACATTCCCATTGACATATCTCATTTGCAACTCGGACAATCTGACCTCCGAGATCACATGGAATGCATTATATACTCTGCGTATATATTACCCCATACAAGCTTTTCCCAGCTTATACCAACTCGTCTTTCCAAAAAAATGTGTAAAAGTAGTAATAAAGGTATCAATTTAGGCTCAGATTGCCAAGAAGTATTGATGAGGGTATTAATACTAAATAAAACTAACTATTCCCATTCCACATTTGAATTTATGTCAATTTATATTCACTTATATTATGTAAATTCATATTAACTTATATTATGTCAATTTATATTCACTCTTTTATAAACTATGACAGTAATTCCTATTTTCCAATGCAAATTGTTTTCAGGGAAGAGGAGGGGTGTAGTCAGGTTCTGGTTCCTATTGATGTTTACTTTTGGTCAGTGGGGCTCCTGACAAGGGCATGGTTGAGCACCACTGATCTAGTACCTCAAAATGGCATCCTGCTTTAGTGTAAAAGTCCCACTGTTACTTGTTCAAAGGGAAATTGGCACCGTACACAACCTGGGCATTCATGACTTTTAGTTGCATGTTCTTTCACAAAAAAATCAGGAAATTATTCACAGATGGAAATAGTCTCCTGTGTTTCATAAAAATGATCGTGGCTTTTTTGTCAAGATGCTATCACAATCCAAGTGAAGACACCCTAGTAATACAATATGTCTATTTTTTAGCATAACCCTCGGTGCTGGAGTTGCACATTTATTCTTAGATGAATAATCTAATAGGCTGTGTCCTTCATTGTACAGGCTCCACAGTGTCAACATCAGACTGAAACCAGAAGCTTTCTGTGATGAGCTCGGTCGTTCTTTTCATTGATCTCCAGGATGAACAGCATCAGTATTCAGTCACAGTGACATCTGTCTGAGGCTTACACTCACTGATAAAAACAGAGCAAAGAGGTGACATTGATCATCCATCCTTGATTACAATGCTGTGCTCTGAAAAGTGCAGGATAAATTAAACAGACACACAAAAAGGAGGAGCGGTCAGATCTTCCTCTGCCTTTTGTTTGGAATGATGACATCAGAGAAAATAATGAAGACTCCACCTATAAGAATGGGCAGCTCCCTCCTGTCTCTCTCTTAAATGAATATTGTAAGTGAGATTCTCACCCAGCAGCTTCCCTGTTTGAAGAGATGACCTCTGGGAACAGGCTCGGATAACTCTGTTTTAATCTGAGTGGTTTAAAGATGTACTCGCTGATGGTGTTTGACTCTTTGTAAGTGAGCCTTTGAGGAGCACTCTTTGTATGCTTTATAGTTGTCTTTATTTATGCATGTTTTAAGATGGATGCTGGATTTTTTGACCAACAACAGTCAACTCTATAGATTGCCAAAGGATCTTTGCATGCATACAGTTGTCTTCCCTCTGACCCAATATGACCTTTGAAATAAACTTATTAATTTTAAGTTTAAGTGTGCAGTAGGCCAACTGAATGTTGCCGCAGAGAAAGTAAAATTTAAAGATAAAATGCATCTGAATACCTCAGATATGCAGTAGTCGACTCAAGTTGTCTGAGGATCAGGGGGCCTGCGGTTTACACAGCAGCACCAGTTGTAGTACTAACATTACTACCAGGCAACTTCAGTTCCAAGTTATAGTAAAATATTAAGGATAATAAAAAATGTGGTAACATTGCTCACTATCCTGTCAGTCCTTGGACTTTACAGCATTGATTTCATGTCAACTTCTGAGAGTTTACTCAAGCTAGTTTAGGCAGGAAGATTTATCCTGTTTTCATTTGAACCACAGCTTTTACAAAGCTAGTCTCAATCTTTCTTTATTCCTGTCAGTTTATCTGCCAACACTGCTACAGATGCTAAGAGTGAGTAGAGTTGCCATGTAAACCAGTGACCTCTGTGATCTTCTGCAGTTGACACTGTGAAGTGTGAAAAGCCCCTCTTGTTTGTGTACAGTGTGTAAACTTGCGTTTTGTAAGTTGCGTTGAAAATTCGACTAAGATGATCGTCTGTCAAAATCATCATGAGACATTTGACCTCCTTGCCGCTCCAAGTGGTACATAAGTTTGCAAACAAGCATCCCTTAATGCAGAATGCCACCAGTGAGCATGGTATCTGTTTACCTACACAGTGAGAAAAGCAAGCTGTGATGTTATGTCCATAGATTTGCCTCAACAACATCACAAAGGCTCCCTGATTATCATTTTGATAATACACTTCAGCATTGTCTTTAATTTTCAAACCTGGTTTTAAGTTGGAAAGCCCCCTAAAGGCCTTTGCACATCAAGGGTGAAACAACCAAATTGCAAAATATTTTTTACTTCTCTGGTTTAAAGCTGCAGAAAGAAAGCCAGAAAACGGTCGATTTTTGAGTCTCATCTGAGTTAGGTTTCGTTCGTCTCCGCCCTGAGCCCCTCCTACCAGACGAGCAGGCGCACACAGCATACAACGCACACAGAGTCTCAATCGAGCCGCTGTTGGAATTCACCAGTCCACTTAGCACAATTTGGAGTAATGTCCGACTCAGCCAGAGTCCAGTGGAGTGCTTTCATGAAATCTAACTACACAACACAACTATCACCGCAGCACATTACAACAAATATTACAAGGTTATTCATTTAGCAGCTTACCTGTCCAAGAGAAGAGTGGCCAGCTCCGAATCCAACTTCAGACCTAGGCTATCCCGCAGTTCTCTCCGTTTCTGGAATGCTCTGCCGATATTAACATGCCTTTTGTTCCTTTTTTGGTCAGCCTCTCTTTTATATTCTTTCTTTTCTAATTCTGTCTTCCTTTTTTTGGGTTGTTTAGCCGTGTAAGCAGTTGTAGCCAATGCTGGAATAGCGATTTTACCTGGTGCACCATCCACCATTGCTGCTTGCTCTTTTCTTCTGCCAGCAGCAGGGGAACACGCAATGCGCATGTGCAGTAGAGCAACCAATAGGGACACAGTGGTCTAAGCTGACCCTTCATTGGTTGATGCACATCGTCCGATACTGATTCTTTAGAGGTTGAACACAGAGCCATGGTGAGGTGCAGAAACTTATTGCTTGTCTCAGACCACTTGACTTACATTATGTTTGGAGGATATTATAAAATTTTTACTCAATTATACTAAAACAATGTTGACTACTGCAGCTTTAAGTCATAGATTTACAAATTAATTATTCACATTCTAAATAAAATGTATGTGACAGAAGTCAAATGGACTTGACATCAAGTGACCATGACCTGGTGTTCATTTTAATTATCTAAAAATAGGAAAACTATTGAGAACCTTCAATTCTGGAAAGGAGAGGAGAACTGAGAACTGTGTTCTACCTGTTTATTCAAGAGTTAAAACTAAACAACAGCTGCTCAAGGACCAGCTGTTCACAATGTTAGAAACGTAAGTGTACACACACCATAATCACGGAAGCTTTTTCCTCCTTACCTTTTTTGAATTATGATACGTATATTTTTTCTGCCTTTTGTCAAATATTACAGGATGATTTCAGACAAAAACACAACCAAGTGATTCATCTTGTTGAATGTTTTGACTGTGACTTTCATGCCAACAGCTGGTGCTGTAATTGGTCAGATGTGGGCTTGTCAGATTCAACATTTCAGAAAAATCGATAAATAAAAGCTGCTGTTTCACTCAGCAAGATTACCAATGCCATAATGCCATTCTCCTATTAGAAGCTTCGCCAGTATTGTTAGACTTTGAAACTATCTTGTAAACACTAACTCAAGACCTACCTTTTTAGTCTGGCTTTTAGTTGAATTTTGTTTTACTATTTTAATCTGCATCATGTCTTTTTTACTCCATTTTAGTTTCAGAGTTACTATTTATGTTTTACCACTTTTTATTTATTTCCTTTCATCTTAATCAGCTTTTAGCATTTATTACCTATGTTATATATTATCATGGTTTTATTTTTGGTCAGTTTAGTCTTAGCCCCTGTGTTTCCTCATTTTCAATTCAAGATAGTGTTTCCTCAGTCCTCTGTGGCTTTTTGAAGATCCCTGACTTATACTGCTTTCACACTAAAATTAGCGTGTCAACGCGGGTTTTTTCAACGCAGGTTAACCCGCTAATAATTGGCAAGTGACTCCTTTACCACTGCCAGCAGACCCAGGTCTAATCAGCAGCAGAAGAGCTGCGTGGCTGTTTTTTTTTCCTCTGGCGTATCAAGCTGATGTCATCACATTGGTGACATCATCAGCGCGACGAAACACGACCACGTAAACAATGGAAAGAAGCATGGACGCCGTGGGCACGGTTTTCTGTACTTTGTACTTTTGTCCCTCTTTAAAAATGTACAGTCTCAGGGCTGATGATACAAAGGCGGTTGGAACTGTTGCTGAGACAGCAAAGAGTTACGTAAGATACAGACAGAGGGGACAAGGCGCGATGCTATGCCGTGGGCACATAACGCCGACGTCATCCATAAATTAGCGGGTTGACCCGGGTGTGATGTTCCCACTGGAGCCAATCAGAGGCGAGCCGAGAAAAACTTGTGTCGCTTGCAGGGTCAGTCGACCCGGGCCAAAATGCCGATTAAACCCTTTCAAACTGCCGACAGGAGCCGATTGTTACCGTGTTTGAATGGGTTTTTTGGCCAGTCTGACGGGGGTATTAATGTCCTGTGTGTGTGTGTGTGTGTGTGTGGGTGTGTGCGTGTGTGGGGGGGTGTGTGTGTGGGTGCTTGGGTGCATATGTGTGCGCTTGAGGGGACTGGGAGGGTGGGTGGGTTTTGTATTTTATCTTGTATCCCCTGACTCTTATCTGCTTGTGTATTTGAATGTACAGCACTTTGTGCTACATTTTATGTGTGAAAAGTGCTTTGTAAATGAAGTTTGATTGATTGATTGATTGATCTTTTGATGAAATAGTTTAATTTTGCTTTAATGCAACTGAAAAAACGCAGCTCTTTTCCTTAACATGCAATATTATCAACTTAAAATGTACATCAGTGGGCATCTTGTTTGGTATCATTAACTGAGACTTTCTTTTTCAATCAATCTGCTTTGTCATCAGTATGCAGGCGTGATTTAAATAGATTTGATCGACCACGGCCCTGCAACATAAACAGTGTCATCAAAATTCAGACTGAAGCTCCTTCTGCCCAGCTGAGTCATGTCCACTTTATACATGTAAGAAGAGCACTGTTAAAATACATTTTAAGGGCTACTGAATGAATAAATTCTCTTTTTTCAGTGATGCAGCAACGACAAAATCTCAGATCCTTCTCAATGTCTGAATCTGTTTCTAGTCTAATTTTCTCATTTCTAATCATTTAGCTGATCATCTAAGCATTAGTGGTAGATGTTCACTTAGTTTTTGTCTTGTAGGTTCCTTTAAGAGAAGGAAGAGGAAATCCATAATCGTGACTGTGTTGCTGCTCATCGTATCCGTGCTCATCCTCATCTTTGGCCTGGCAGCAACGACTAGGACGCAGAACATCACTGTGGGCGGCTACTACCCAGGAGTCATTGTGAGTGCACGTTCACACCTCAGCACATGCCTGTTCACCATCAGAGGTTATGAAAAGTGAGGAGGGATTGTTTTGAAGGAGCTCCTCCTGCTCCTGGACTCAGATGAACCTCATTACTGAAGGTCTCTGAGGGTGCGAATCTCCCCCACATTCATTATTTAGCATCACTGTCATTAGAGGCTAAGTGAGGCAAAGTGTCTTAGCCCATAAATGCATTTTCTTCTCAGTAATCAGCTTTTAGCAAGCCACTTTTCTGCAAAATAGCTTACTTTCTGGAGATTTTTAGCTTCAGTTTCATTGGCTTTAAAGCTTAGATGGCAACAGAGAACACTGTAAAGATTTCACACTCACTTCAAGAAGACAAACTGTTAGAAACTGCTGGTTATTCTTAATAAAACATGAGAAATTATTCATAGTTAAGCAAAAAGAGCAATGTTTTAAATTTCTTTAGATTGTATTTAATCACCATTTATCATTTTAAAATCAAACACAAAAAGTATTGAGTGATTTACCAAGCTAAGCACAGAAATAAAGGATGTTTAAGAAACATTTAGAGCATTGAAATTGATTAGATATTCTTTAGTTTCAATTTTAAATCATATTCATTCTGACATTCTTCATATAAAGCTGTAAACGAACAATTACAGCAAATTTTATCCACATCATTCTCACAATTGGAACATCACTGAATACAAATATGAGTAGATTATTGTTTGTCAATGAAATAATTATATAACTCATTTGGGAATGCATTTGATCTTTGCACATGATTTTTAGGGAGAAACTTAAGTTGGAATCTTTAATGACAGATTTTACATATTCCTAATTTTTTAAGGCTGCTGAGTGCCATACCAGGCTTGGATCATAAGTTTAAAACAGTATTTATGATGAGGGAATCAATTCACTACAAATAAGAGCCCATTAATCTCTTAAATGCAAAGTAACAATAATAATTTACTTACCACTTTATTCCAAAAACACATTTAAAACAACCGCGGTTAGTCAAATTGCTTTACGGAGTAAAAGGGTAAAAGAAAACACAAAACACATTGTTTGTCTTTTGCAATATAACATCATAAAATAACAGCAAATTTTAAATTTTTCCATCCTTTAACCTTTCATCCTAAAAGGAGATTCAAGGAGAAGAAATAGGTCGTCAACAATGATTGAGAAAATAAAGGAGTCTTGAAAGATCTCGTTGATTTGGAGCGCTGTCAAACAAATTTGAAGCAGCCACTTGAAAAGCTTGATCACCTCCTGCTTTTGAGCCTTATTTTGGGCACATCCAGGAGCAGGTGGTTTGTTGACCTAGGTACTCCAGCTTGAGTGTGAAATCAGAAAATTCCTCATTTCTTTGGATCTTGCATTTTATGTGACCAAGTCGCCAGCTATTCTTGCTGGAGTTCAGTCCTAAATTTTGTTCCAAACACTGCAAATTAACATCAGACTTTTCCACGCCTTGATCACAACACATGTATTGATCAAAACTACAGGAACAAAAACATATGTGTAAGACAGCAATGTAATGTACAGAACAGACTATGTGCTATGTACAAAAGTAACAAAACTAGGGGTGTCCCGGTTACTCTGTCGGTATAAGTATCAGATTGGGACCAATGTGAGATTTTTTAATTGATCAGGGATCAAGAAAAATAGTCATCATCTCACCCCAATTGTTTATGTTAGTTTCTGTAAGTTGAACTCACTCTCCATCAGGCTGTAAATGTGTTGGTGATGTAGGGGTTCAGGAATTAAATAAGGGCATCTTGTTACTTTGTTTACTTAATTTGGTTAACAGACAGAAAAACAAACACAAACATCGTCTTGGTAAATGTAAATATCGTATCATAATCAGCAGATATACGTTTGTGGAGGCTCAAAAAAGCTGTTCAGAATAGTTCTAAACAAAACACAACGTAATTCAAGACAGCGCATTAAGGACAGTTCAAGACCAAGTTTAACAGTTACAGAAATTAGAGTTGAGCATGGCTCCCTGTCAAACCACAGAGTTAGTATAACTTTGTATTTAAGACAGTATTAGTCAGTATATCAATACACACATCAGAGGACATACTGAGCTTTCCATCCAGGAGATGCTTCCTATCAGACATTTAAATTGATTTTGCTCTTTTCATGAATGATATGGGCAGGCACATGTTTAGCATACACATGGCTCTCTGCTGCACTCATTAAAGGGTCGTTATTCACTTTAAGGCGGATCCAACTTCAGAATCATGTTTGGTGTATAACTGTTCTTATTAGAACTGAAATGTACTTATTACTGTTTGACCTGCACAAAGTGAGAAAAATATGCAGTGTACAAGAACACTGTTCAGTCCTAGCCTGACAATATAATTTATGATAAATCAAAAAAGATGAAGAGCACAAATCAGCTATAACTTACAGAATCTTTGCTTATGTTATTCTTTATGTCCTACCTAAAAAGGGATGTAAAAATATTGATACACCAATATATCATGATATTTTACAAAGAAAAACTATATTGATTATTTATAGCGCTATATTGATATGTCTATATAATATAGAAATTCCTTATATTTGCTTTTTATTGTAGTTCAGTCTACAGCCACTAGTCAGCAGCTAACATTCAACCATTTGACTCCATTTGACTTTCCATCTCTCTGTAATATTTAATGTCATTATTTCAGTCACTGGGACAGACAATAGATTTTATCCATTTTGCAGGGGCTATAGTTAATATTAATGACACTGATTTGAACTTGCTTGTTTCACTGTAACTTATGTCATAGTATATCGTATTGTCAGCCCTGTATTTTAATAAACATTGTATCTTCAGACTCTTGGCAATACAAACCTCTTGTGGTTGCAACATCTTTCTTCTGAATCTAAAAGAAATCAAAAATATATATTTTCTCCATGAAACTGACACCAGTTGGCAGTTGACTGCTTCAAAGATGTTAGAACAGGGCTGCAATCCCACGCCTCCAGAAATAGTGCTTTGCCACATTTTTTTTAATTTACTGACAGAAGTCCGGCTGTGTGATGTGTTCGTTACTGAGACTCCCATTGCTCTAATAATCAAATCAGGATTAACTGTACAGCCCTAACTGACATGATACCCTTTAACTTAGTCACAAATGTTTTCAATGAAAAAGAGCAGTGAGGTCATAAATCTCTTCTTGATCCTAAACCAGGATAGTTATTCATAAATTCACAGATTTAACATCAGTTCTTGAATCTGTTTTGCAGTCAACTTCTGCCGTGTAGTAGCACTATGCTGCCATGTTTTAAGCTGTTTGCTCTGCCTCTATATGAGACATGACAGCACTCAATCAAACCTCTAAAAATAGTCCAGATATGATTCAAAAGCAGTTTACTTGAGTAAAGTGGTACCAAATCATAAAAACATTTCAAAATCCAACAACAAAATTTCAAACTCAGTCTTGTCACGAATAGGGAGCCAAATACAGGAGAGCATCTAAGAAATATAAGAGGAATTCAATAAAAGTTTCAAAAGAGGAAAACACAAGATTGAGCAGTGCTCTGAATCTCTGTAATGCTCAAATTACCACAAATTAATGTATAATCAGCTTATCTTTTAAATGGACTAACATTGTAAACATGCTGAAATGCCTCTCTTGGGCATCGCAGAAACACCCAGCTCTTGATTCAATCCACTGGCTATGAAATCAAAGCCTTATTATATCAATGACCTAATGGCTGTTTTCTCTCTTTTCAGCTGGGCTTTGGCTCTTTTCTGGGAATTATTGGAGCACATTTGATAGAGAACAAGAGGCAGATGGTAAGAGGATTTATATTACCTCAGTGCATTTGAGATCACTTTCATTGCTCGGTGTTCTCCTCGTCCCTACAGTCACAGAGAACAGCCAATAAACTGCTCTATCAGTCCCTGCTAGCTTCACCACATCGAGCAGCTTGATTATGTTGTTAATTTGACAATAGGTGCCGCAGACCAGGCTTGGTCTAGGAGTCCCACTCGGCCTAAGGAGCCTTGTGTATCAGAGCAAGTCTCCTGGGCTTCAGGGGAGACGCGGACAGAAATAGAAATGGGGTGTAAGTGGAGGAGGACAGATGTCTACACTGGAATGTGGGGAAGGAAACTGCAGATGAGAGGAGCAGGTGGGGAGAGGCAGGCGGGGACTGTCAGGGCTGAGTGAAGAATGAGTTTGAACCGTGACACCTTTTCCGATCATGCAACACACTGTAGATGCCTGCAGTCCCAGCCAATAATTTGCAGCACAATACTGTATAAAGACTTTTTGTTCAAATCTGAATATTCCTTGTGTATTTTAGTTCAGCTTCCAGATGCTAGTTGGCAGGAGACATTCATTCATTTGACTCTCCCTCTGTCTGTTACATTTTTTGGTGATATTTCTGTCACTGGGACCCAAAATAACGTTTAGCAAAGCTGCAGGGCCCCACTTTGTATAATAAAACTGATTAATAACTGTATTTTTATGCATACAATATTGAAGGTTCTTAATGCTTTTTAAAAAAGAAGACTTTTTAGTGGGAAAATGGTGATGTATTACCCTTATTATAGTATCATAATATATTGTGATTAGGGATGGGAATTGGTAAGATTTTGTTGATACTGATGCAATTATTGATTCTGCTTATTGATCTAATTTTTTAACAATTCCCTTATTAATTCCTGTGGATTTCCTGTGCAGGCAGAAGCTTGCTAACATAAGTTTTCAGCGGAAACAATGTCAAACACGACTCCTGATAAACTGACTCCTGTTGCTGGTGTTTCTATCAGTGTTCATTTTGACAGCACTTTTCAATTGATTTAGTTTTAGTTTTAGTCTTTTGCCTAAAATATCTTTTAGTTTTAGTCATAATTAGGTCACCTGAATTGTTTTAATTTTAGTCTAGTTTTAGTTGATGAAATTTCCCAACATTTTAGTCGACAAAATCTACTGTAAATTTAGTCAACTAAAATATGAAGTATTAAGTGTAAGGCATTTTTTATGTTTCCTTGAATTTCTGCAGTCATGTTTTACACTTGGATAAAATGAAACATCTAATAACCTTTTATTGACTGCTAGTTATCTTTGAATGTATAAATTAACAGAAACAAATTGAACTTTTTTGTGAAATACAGTCACCGTTATTTAGGCTACTTGGCAAAGCATCTCAGTTACAATACCAGAACTGACAACAAACAGTGAACCTGCTCTACATGAAAATATCAATTTGTAAAGAGAGTAGCTCTGATTGCATCGCTCCCCAAGTTATCCCGCCACCTTGAAGCTAAGGCAGTTGTGATTGGATGTCTCTCTTTACTCATTCAACCTTTCCACACAACCAAAGCAGCTGTGATTGGATATATTCCTAACTCGTCGCTACTTTCTACATGACCAAATTAGGTCTGATTAGATTTAGTCTGTTAAACATTGTTGTCTAGTTTTTATTTGTTGACAAAAATGGCAGTTAATTTAGTTTTAGTTTTTGTCCATGTGCACTTGTTTTATTAGTTACTGTCTAGTTTTGTCAGGGGAAAAAGGTTGTTGATGAAAACTATAATGAAAATGATTAGTCAACAAAATTAACACTGGTTTCTATCCACTAAGGGTTAAACAGAAAGCGTCTTTTTGTCTAAAATTAAGGCTCTATTTTGACCTTTTTTATTTCTTTTAATATTTATTAACAAGGAATGCAAAACAAAGTGGAAGGAATTGATAAAGGAAGTGTTAGTCATAACGACTCATGATATGGATTTCTTGTGGGAATTGGGATTTCCATCCCTTATTGTGATATAGTGTATCATCACCCATGTACTGCAATACATATTGTACTGCCAGATTCCTGCCGATACACACTCCTAGCTTGTTCAATCCAAGGTCTAAACTGCAACACATTTTCTCAAACTATATCTGAGTGGTTAAAAATGTAAAAAATATGGGTTGCAGTTCATTCTGAAGGAGGTGGTGGTGTGTTCTGTTGCTACCAGTTAAGGGAATTGGGTGTTTCTCTGGGGTCAGATTATTGATGTGTTAACACAATTTCATGGCAGCTTTATAGATTGAGAGACTTTGTTGATGATTGAAAATTACTATGAAAAAACAGTTTGATCATTTTTAAGCTAACATTTTGAAGGAATACTTCACCCAGGCTTGTTACTGTGGATACCAGCATATTTTAATCAAGGACTGTTTAATTTTACTGCTGTTGTGCCAAATCAATCTCTGAACGTAATTTGGTGTTTTTCAGTTCGCATGATTTTCTGAAATCTGTATGGATAGTTATTAGTGCAATAAAAGTTAACGCATCAAAAATGCATTTACACAACAATAATTATAACAGCACTCATTTTTTTGATGCACAACTGGCGCACAGATGTTGAAGAACTTTGGCCCGTCAGCCTGATCCTTACTTTGAGATAAAACAGGAAGCCATGCAACAGTGATGTTCTGGATCTCAAGTTAGATAAAATGTGAAAAAAGGGTCTTATTTATTATGGAAAAATCAGCTTTAAAGCTCTACCTGATGGCTCGCTCCGATCAATTTTCATTGTTTATTCTGAGTTTCATTTAAGCTATGACAGGAGTATGTCGACAGCAAATTGACCGAGCAAAAAGAGACCAGCTTCCCCCTCTGTTCACAACTGTAGCAGGCAGCGACAGCTTCAAGTGATGCAGAATACTTTTGGCATTGTTCATGATCAGGAAATGATCAAAAATCTAAGCTTTGAAAGGCTGTTAGCAGTGAAAAAATATAAAAAAAATTAGAGCATCACAGGAATAACCTTGCAGTATAAATCCTTGTTATCACTAGCTGCACTATTTGTTGCGTCACTCACGGCCTCCTTCTTGAAAGCTGCTCCGGTGGCTGCAGACAGGGTGGGGTGATGTGTAACGCGATATACGCTGCCTCTCATTGAGAGGTGACAGGAGGAGAGTCAGGTGAGTGGCGGTGGGGGGACGTTAAGAGTTTCAGTACCTATAAAGAGCTGGGCAACACGCCAGCTTTAAACACCACAGGAGCTAAATGGCAACCACAGCGCTCTGTCACTGTTGTCCTCTATGCAGCCCCCTCTGCCCTCATCCAGAGGTGTTCAGTCAGAGAGAGGCCGGGGATGTTCAAAAATATCATCCAGTACAATGGCTTAAAATAAGGATGCACAATATTAGAGACATGACATTCATATTGGCAGGTATGAACAGTTCTGATAATTGCAGCTAATATATTAGCTAGACATAATGACAACAAATAGGTGTGTTATGAATGACTTTGTGAAGTTTGAAGTTGAACCAACAGACCTTCCTCAGCACTTGTTCATTTTTTGTCATCCTCCTTTCCTAAGTCATAAAGCCGGCCCCAAAGACTGAAGATTTTGGTTTGAAATTCACAGCTTGTTTTTTTTTTTTTTTTTTTGCTCTTTAGAAAAACGTCTTTCCTGTGTTACTTCAAGCACTGTGTCAGGATTGTTTTAGAGAACCTCTTAGCAAACCTGTTTTCTATTTAGGAAAATTCACTTTAGTTTGAAAGTATATGCCTCTTAAAAGATGTAATAACTTTATTTTGTGTTGTACATAGCTAAAATTACCAAGTTGATACAGTGTTGTTTGTAGCTTTCCAAAATACTAATGAAGTTTGTTAAGTGTGTAAATGAATGTGTATAATTTATGGTAAATTCAAGTATTGTTTGTCTTGTTTTTTTGTTCATTTAAAAAATAAGTATAGATGCTCCAGTTGCAAAAAATCACAGCCTATACTGATACCAATGCTTTAAATGGCAATTTAGTTAATTAGAGATATTGATGCCAGGGATTGGGTATCATTTGTATGCAAAATCAGTGCTTTATATGTAAGTATCTCCAGTATTGCAGCTTGTAACTTTGCATGTGTGAGGTCAAATGTGACTTTAATGTAAAGAAACATTGCTGACAACAAGCAAGATGAGAAACTAAATCTGGCCAGCTATTAGCTACCTACCTGTGACTTATGGAGTGGTTAAAATTTTGGTCCAACTTCTCTCCTTTTAAGTTTGGTTACTCCGTGTTTTTCAGAACATGTATAAACACTCTTGTTGCCACAATTCAACAAGTGGTCCATTGTTCCCGACATCTATTTAACTTGATTCTACCGATTGCCGTTGTTGCCATGGATGTGTTTGTTTGGCTTCCTTGTTCAGCCAGCTTGCTTCTTTAGTGTTTCATGTGTCAAAACAGAGAGGATGTGCTTGGCTGTCCTTTGTGTTTTCACATTTCTTAGAAGTACTGAACATGTTATATATTTACAATTTCCATGAGGGAGGGTCCCAATCCCTTTTCTTAGCTGATGGGGGAGGATATAATCAGTCTCAGCACACTACATACACAGAAAAATCCAACACAGTAATCTTTAGGACCATCAGATAATCAGGCCTTGGCTGACTAAGATTGGAGGGGGGAAATTTGGCCAAAGGTTGGATCGACTACCTTGTGGTTTGGCTCTGCTTTAATCACCAGCCAGTTTCAAATTGTTCTGACACAACAGGAAAACATCTCCCTCTTACATTTTTTAACTGAAGGCCCATGTTTGTAAAAAGAGTTTGTATCAGCAGATACAAACAGATGTTAAACCAGAGCACCTGTGTATCTCCATCAAAAAGACAGTCAAATTAAAGGGACTAGTAATTCTAGCACAGGAGCGATGTAATG
This sequence comes from Cetoscarus ocellatus, assembly GCA_037902135.1. Classification (NCBI taxonomy): domain Eukaryota; kingdom Metazoa; phylum Chordata; class Actinopteri; order Labriformes; family Labridae; genus Cetoscarus; species Cetoscarus ocellatus. The sequence goes on from JBAMNC010001016.1 coordinate 2,144,789, forward strand.
TTTTTAATGCTGCAAAAATATTACTGTAGCGTATTGTCAAGCCAAAATAATTTTCCAGTAGTTTTAACCTATAAGTGGGTTCATTACGAGGCTTTCAGTGGCACCATGTACTGCTGTGTGCTGGCTACCGTCCGCTCCTGGATATCTCCCCCCAGGGACAACCCTCGCAAGTTCTTTTATTGACACTCATATTTACTACTGCCATGGGCCTCTAGCAACCCTACATCAAAAAATCCAAACTAACCCTTTATCGTGTGTAAATGTCAGCTGAGATAATTTAAGAAATACCTGATATTGTTACTGTTTCACTGTTGTGCCTCCCTATCATTCATTTTAACTCCTTCATCACAGTATGATAAAGTAATGCAGCTTGTTTTTTCCTCCACAGTTAGTGGCGTCCATCGTCTTCATCAGTTTTGGCGTGGTAGCCGCCTTCTGCTGTGCAATTGTTGATGGTGTCTTTGCAGCAAGGCACATCGTAAGTATCAATAAAGCTTCTATTTATTTAAGTAGACTAATAAATAATGAATATGGATAACATGCACAGACTTACAACAAGGTCACTCATCAGTGCCATACCTATTAAAGCTTAATAGACTCTGCATTAGATACAGTATATATTTAACACAACGCCCTCCTACAAGGACACTGCTCACATGCAGCAGGATGCAGCTGCTGCACTCTCTACAGCAAGATAAATATATTTTGTGGTAAAAGACGATTGTTCTCCATTAGCAAAGTACACAAACAATAAATAATCCCTAATGCACTCCTAAAACAATTATGCTACAAGAAGTCATGACAGGGGAAATCAGATTCTCATTTTCCAGTGGTGTCAGGGGAAGGGAAAATGGAAAATTCTTATCAAACAGTATTTGTTGACCATACTACAAAGAGATACACAGTTGAATAAAAGAGCATTAGGATGGTTGTGCCATACAGGGTTAAGGGTGTGATCCTTGTATTAGGTAACCTAGATAAATGAGAAGTTGCACAGACCTTTTTAATAGAAACATCTATTTGTTTCTAAGGCCTCCTTGCATATGAGAGTCTACCATTTTGATAGTAGATTTTTAAAAAAATGGACCACGAGAGGTCTTACTAATGTTACACATTTAGTCATAAAGGAACATTTCAAAGTTTTGACTCTGGGAAGAAAAAAACTCAATCTTAAGCAAAATGATTTCTACAGATATCTTCAAGTGAGGCGCTATTTCAAGCAGAACCTAGGAACAGCTTTAGAAACAGGAAATTTAGAAATGATTTTGTCAGCTATTAAATCATTATCATTCGCTAAAGACACTGCATATGAAATATATGCGTTGAAAAGGCTGTCATTCTCCCAAAAAGAAAGATTTTTCCACTTCTGAAGAAAATGATTGTGTCAAAACTATGAAACCAGACTTTACATGGTCTGATTATGTAAAAGGATGAGAAAAAATGTATTATTTAATCTAGCTCCCCCTGGATTTATACATAAGGTAAATAAGTGTTATTTGTGTTTGTTTTTTTCTTCCTCTTCTTTCACCTGTACCTTTACTAGGCAAAGCTCCCAGGCTATCAGCCTTTCCCCCCCCCACTTGGTCCTTATCTTTTCAAAGTCCCCCTCAGCTCTGGCTCAGAGCTGCCTTCGTTTTAGACTTTTCTTTCTCATTGTCTGCCTGGAGACTAGATCTCTTCTCTTCCCACTGGCTCTTAATGCTCTTGATCTTGTCCTGAGCCTCATCCAGGGCAGTCTTACTTTTGGCCCTTTCCTCAATCCAAGACTTGAGAAGCTTGAACTTCTCATGGGAGAAGGATGTTTGGCCTTTTTTATGGCCTTCTCCAAACTGCTGGGATTCCCCTTCTGCTCTTTAGATGGACAAGATCTTTCCTTTTTCCTTTGCTGTTTTTCCTTTTTCAGCTCCTCTTTGGCCTGCTGCAGATTGGTCTCTTCTTGCTTTGAAACAAACTGAGCTCTGTCTTTATCCCATTGGTCCATTTCAGTGGCCAGACCTTTCTTGGCTTGTTTAAGAACAGCCTTCAGATTGAGTTTTAAGTGCTCAAGTCAGCCAGGGGGAGACAGGCCTTTGTCTCATCTCACTGGCTGTCTTCATTCACTTTAGCACTGTTGGTATAAAGCATCCAAGCAGACACCTGACAGCAGGCTTCTCTCTCTTTCTGTTTACCCACAGGGTCTGTATTAAACCTCACTAAAGCGCTACATCTGTGATCTTAAAGCTAGGGGAGACTGTCTTTTGGCGTGGGTTGAACTGCTGTCAGTTGTAAATGATGTTACGTGCAGCCCTGCTCCTCTCTCTGTCCCTCCCCTCCTCCCTCTCCTCTGCTGCGCACCTGAGAGCAATCTGTGCTCAGGGAGGAGGAGGGGTATTCAGAGGAGCTGAGAGAGGTGCAATGGTTGGCACACATACCCGATGACCAGGAGGTTTCTGCTCACTCCACCTTCGTTTCCTGGTTTTCCCTGGTTCAACAGGTATTATTATTTCCCCCTTTTCCTCTTTTGTTCCTCAGCAGCACCAGGTTGCTGGGTTTTGCTATTTTAGTTTGGGCTGAAGATTGTCGGTGGTCTTGTTTTCTCCGTTCTGATTATTCTTTGGCTTAGTTACTTTTTTGGTCAGGCAGCTTATGGGGGAATGTTAAATATAACAGCCCCTTATGGGTTGGCCTGATCATTTCTTCCAGTTTTGTTCATATTTGCCGACAACGTCAGCCCCTTTTGGTTTATTCAGTTTGTTTCTCATTTGGAATTTTTCCCAAATAAAAACCATCAACTTTGTCTTTGGTGTGGCATCGTTTTTAGTATGTTTCTGCTCTCCTTTGGTAAACATTGAGCAAGGTTTTTTCATTGGGATGGAGGCTGTAACAATGAATTAAAAAGCATGGTTGGCATAGCTGAGCTGACCTCCCTGGTGTCAAAGTTGAGACAATAATTTTAAAAAATTGATACTTTTCTGCTGAATTTTAGTATTTGACTGCTTACTTCCCTTTAATTGCTGTTGTCAGTTTTTTCTGCTCAGTGCCTGGATTTCCACTCGCGGTGAATGTGACGTTGCACGCATACCTTCTGTATAGCATTGTGGTCACTTTGGTCATTATGTTTTCACCTGTGCCATTTGCTGGAAGTGTAAAAGTAGACCAACTTACCCACTGAAAACCAAACCCACCAACAGCCACAAATAAATGACCTAACCTAACCCAAAGTAATGCAACAGAATGACATTTGACCCAACCTTCACTAGCCTAACCTGGCATCACCTGACCTGACCTAGTCTAATCTGACACACACTAACAAAGGATGACATATTTATAGATTTAGTTATAGAATTAGTAATAGTATTTAAATGTATTGATTGTACATTTTTCATTTCTGGACTTTGAAAATGCTGATGGCTCTGCTCTGCTTTCCTCGCATGTTCCTACCTCGGGTGCGATATGGTCTTGTACATCATTGGCAACTGACTGACATGGTTTTGTCTCTCTGCCAGGATATGAATTTTATCTGAGCTCTTCCCTGAAAAAAATGTGTTTCTTTTCTCCCCTCATTCATTTTCTTTTTATCTTTTTTAAAGATACTTCTCTAAAACATGATACCAAGATAGTTTAAAAGTAATATGGACATGTTGACCAATTCTGCCATTTTACTACACTGTGATTTTTGCCCTGCTTATACAAAGCATTAACATCTGTTTTTGGCAATTCTGAACTTGACACTGACTTGGCCATGTAGACTCAATGCGTAATACCGTGTGTTGCATACCCCCATGTCCACTTACCTAATTTGTGGATCTCTGCCTGCCTGATCTCTTCCAGTAAACCAAAAGCCTTAAGGGTTCTGTGGCCATTACAGATGTCAAGAAAGCCCTTATGTTAAGCTTTTTCCTCATTTTCAGTCTTCTAACCTTTTGGCTGGCCTTGTCCAACAGGTCTGAACTTTTTTTGGGAAAAAACTAGGGACAGAAAAGAAACATCGCAAGACATCCTATATGAGACAGTCATGTTCTTCCTCATGTCTTTTCAGCTGAACATATGCTGCTATTCTGGGGGAAATTCTATGCCAAAGCAGTTTTGTTTTCATATCTATTCCTACCACATGTCAGAATGGTGTTGCAGTTTAATTTGGTGTTAGCATTGAGTAAATAATTCTTTGTTAAAATTTCAGACAAATCTAAAATCTTGAACAAATCCTGTTATTAAAAAGTTTTGTGGGTACTCTTGTTGGTTTCAACAAGTTGTCACCTTGGTAATCACAGACAAAAGTGGCCATGGGTTACCAGTCAACACATTCACTTGTGAAACTAGAAAGCACTCAGAGAGCACAAACCTCCACCAGGTAGGTTTTTTTGAAGTTGTATGCACAAATGCCAAGATTGGTCCTATCTCCCAATGTTAAAGAATCCTTAAAAAAAATTCCTAGATCCAGACGGTGATCCGGATCACCGACAATTCCTGAAAATTTCATCTAAATCCGTTCAGAACTTTTCAAGTTCTTTTGAACACAGACAAACAGATAGATAAACGCCGGCAAAAACATAACCTCCTTGGCGGAGGTAATAATTACACTGGGTCTTGTCCGAATCTTTGGAGTATTTTAAGACCAGCATCATAGTGAGGGAGTGACAGAAAGTATGTGTCATGCATATGGCCCAGTTATCAACGCTTAAAACAGCATTAATTTATCAACATCCGCTGCAACCCATGTAAACAACAGTGGCTTCACATAGTTCGACTTCAACCTGAGGACAGGCTGGTAGAGAGTTTGATGTTTTGGTCCCATAACACCATTTTCCCTGTCCACACAAAAATATTTTTAGTTAAATCTTCCCCTTGGCAGGAGTTTTCTGAAATGTGCATTTACAGTGACTTAATGTGATGTTTACATGTGGACAAAAGGCCAAAATGCACAGAAAAGCTGCATTTCCAAAACACCCGCCTATGTGTGGACATAACAGACCTCAAAATCACAAATCCACAAATTTCCAGTTAGTCATCCAGCCTCTTTTACTTATTTCCATTTGTTTTATGTGTACTGTTTGTTTTGAATATTTGGAGTTGTGCTATAAAGACGTATATTAATGTGTTAATCATGTTGCAGGACCTCAGGCCTCTGTATGCAGGCCGCTGTGAGTATCACTCCAGTGAAACGGCATCTGATCGAGAGGTAAGAGACAACACATTTCTTTCCTCCTTACGGAAGTAAGTTATGATTTAACCTGAACTGTTTTTGCTCTGTTTATAAAGAGATTGAGAGTAAATAGACTATGAACTAAATTTAACCTCCAGGTGCCCTGTCCCTCATCATCACGCTCACCCTGCAATCTGCGTGTGAAGAGCAACACCTGCTACTGCTGCGACCTCTACAACTGTGGGAAGTGAGTATGCTGACACGTACCTTACATCCTACCTGCTTTTTGCCTCGCTGCTTTGATTGTGTGAGATTTTTTGATTGACCTTTGTGCCATTTTTGTGGTAGATTTTTGTTGCTCTGCAGCATTGATTGTATCAGCACAAGAATGTTTCTTTTCTTTTGACCTTTGTTTCAGAGATCATCCTCTTATGGGACTTCAGAATAAAGATGTTTTGAAAAAGTTTAGGAAATCATCCATGATTTGGAAGTAGGTCCCTTTTTACTAGAGCATTTTTTGGCCATTAATGATTGACTTTTTGATGAAACCTTAGTAATTATAGATTTTATAATCTAACCCACCATAAAGTGTGTTTTTAAGGGTACCATTTCCTGTGCATGTTGTGTGTTTGACTGAACACCCACCCACATCCTCTGTGTTTCAATTTGAACCGCAACCATCCATCTTTTACAGACACAGACTCATCAGTCTTTATAAATCATATTATATGACTTATTGTGTCCTAAATGCAAACAACCAGCCTTTTATCAGAGACTTCTGTGGCTTGACTGTCAGCTGTTTCCTCCCCTGTCCCACCCACTGGGCTAGCCGAGTTGAGGTGATTGGAGGCTACCACGAGTACACGGACGTGACGAGCTGCCAAGATGTGGTGCATCTCTACCACCTGTTATGGTCTGCCACCATCCTCAACATTGTGGCTCTCTTCCTGGGAATCATCACTGCTGCAGTGCTGGGAGGCTTCAAAGATATGGTGGGTCAACTAAATATAGAATAGACAATGAAAGACCCATACAAGACACCTAATAGGGTTTCAGTTTTTAATAAGATTTTGCCCGTCCACGATCATGAAAACAAGACAAATGAAATCGAAGAGTTTCTGTGCTACATGCTTTGACCTGCTGGATTTTTTTACATGTCCTCTACAGCCGTGTCAGGCACAATCCTCCACAATCCTCCAGAAGCAGAAACAGTCAGGGCACATTACCCGAGCATTTTAAGAAGTGTGAGAAGATGACAGATTACAGATTAAAGTAAATGATCAAACAAGTCATGAGGAAACAAGAACTCTGGTTAAAAAAACAAAAACAATATTATACCCTGTTGTGGCGAGGCAACAAAAAAATATATACAATATTTAATTTGTAAAGAATAAAATTGAATGTACCCCTGACTGAAAAATGTTATTTGAGATAGCTTTAATTAATTAATCAAGTGATTTGAGGTGCTTAAAACTGTATTTGCATTCCTCTCATAATAAAAAGTCCATATGACTGATCTGTTTGCCTCTTACATTAAGAAGAAAGATAAGCAGGGGGTCACAAATAATTCACAAATAATAATTGTAGAGAATCGACATAATCCTGAAAGACAGAAAACACACAAAAAAAGATTCAGAAATACTTTATTAATCCCCAAGAAGAAATTCTGTTGCTTCAGTTGCTCTTATACACAGTACAGCAAGGAATATCAAAGGCAATAAAATAGATAAGAGACATTAAAAATAGATGAGAGCATAAAAACTATTTAAAAAATTAAGTCAAAATAAGAAAGCAGGTTGCAACAATTTCTCTTGAGAAGACTTTTAGGCAGAAACCAATTAATTTGAGCTTTTTCATGGGTCATATTTACATTATCATTATGAATTTATTGAAAATTCTATAGTGTACTCAGACAATTGATTTTTCTTTAAAGGCTTCTGTGTTTGATACTTTTCTTCGAAGTTCATGGCAGTAATTGATTCTCAAATACATCTGTAAATAATCTGTAAACCAAATCACCTTGATTTTCAGAAACATTGGTGTTATTCTCTGGTGCTTCATTTGACAGATAACTAATCAATATGTCTGTTGTCCTTGTCAGACTCCCTCCGCGGCCTCAGAGAGCTCCTCTGAACCAGAGGCTATCACAGCCCCCATCCCCTCTGAGCCTCCTCCACCCTCCACCTCCATCAACTCTTACTACAACACTGCCCCCTGTCTGCCACCATACACTGCCTACGACATGCAGGTAAGAAAATGTTGGCACAATTTCTCTGGCACTGACCTAGGAAGCCCTGTATGTTAAGTTCAGTGTTAAAATCTAAGTTGTTAAGAGCCAGTTTTTACATTTTCTTACATCTTAAATTTACTCAGTTTAAGATGTTTAAAGTCTGCATCAAATTTCATCTGTTGATTTACTGAAGGTTCAGTGATTTCAGCAGGTTTCTCTCCTCAACATACAGAGTTCAGGCTCCTGTTCATGCAAATAACTAAAATCTTAAACACTGTATATGTCTACTCTCAAGTCAGCAATTTGTAATTGCCGTCAATATAAGCCGCATACCTGACATATCCAGATAAACATTAAAAGGCGAGAAGATTCAGGCAGGGCATTAGCACAGGGGAAAACAATCCTTTTCCAGCACACAAGGCTGTGGATTTTAAACTGTAATGCTAAACATGTCTGTTACAAATGTCACATATTATCAATATGAAGATAAATTGTTCAGTCCGTGCTGTCAATTACATAAAAAGATATCTTAATAAACTAGAAGGAATATGATCAGGTTGTTGTCCATATTGTAAAAGACTGTGTAATCCTGCTCTGAGGCCAAGGAGTCATTCACAGATTTCTTTAGCTATACGATTGAATCACAAGAGACAGTATATTTGCTAATTAAACATAACATCATATCAGTGCATGTAAAAAAATTGGTACCCCTGAAACAGTCTAAAAGTGTTTGAGTGGGTAAACTTAGCAATGTAACTGTGCCAGCAGTGGATCTTAATTTCATATTGGTTGAATTGTTGTGGTTTTTAATGCTATGGATATTTTGTTTTTAATATACTCTAACCTCTTTTACATCTGAATTGTGATCTATGTAAATGATAAGTTTTTATTCAAACCATTATTCATACATTAGACTGTTTTTAGTGTGTTAAGAATTAGTTACAAAACATTCATTGTATTTAGGTAAAATATACTCAAATTTGAATTTTAAGTTTATATGTTGTGCATTAGGTCACATGGCAGCCTCTTGGTATTATCATTGGGGTTTTGTTTTCCCCCTCAGAGCTCACCAGATGAGACATTTTGCAGTTGTTCCCCTTGAATTTGACTGTATCTATGCTAGAATCAAACCATAGTTAATAATTCTATGACTGTATCAACTATCTCATATTTATTTAAAGTAAAAAAAAAAAAAAAAGATTATATCATAAATCACCATTCAGCAACAAAGAATATTCATATACGATTTTTGGTCCATTTTGCACAGCCCTAAGCAAAACACTAGTAAGAAAACATTAGGATGTATCAAAGTAATACAGAAGTTTTCCCAGGGCCATAAAAAGAAAGAAATGACAGTAGTGTAGCCAACACATGTATTTAAAATATGTCTCTTAAAAGCTATTCATCTCTTCACTCGAGGAATGTTCACCTTTTGTTTTTATCTCTGTTTTCATAAATTTGTGTTGGCTTTATAAGGCATCAGTTTTTATCATCTTTCTTTAGTTTCCTGTTTCAAAAACTGCATGGCTCTGAAAAGTTCATGTCTGTATTGGTACATGGTGTATGAAGGTAGAGATTTTTAAATAAACTGTCTCTTTTGTTTGAATGTGGATAAATTTGAGGATAAATTTACACGCAGTTAAGGGCATAACTAGTATGACTGCAGGTCAGCAGATTGTAGAGGTTTTCCGGAGGGTTAAAGGGAAAGTTTAAGATTTTGAAAGTTGGTTTGTATGAGTTACAGTACATTAGCCTGAACACTAGCCACACTGACAGACAGTTATTTACAACAACTTACTCTTTTACTTGCAAGCCACTTCTTTTAGGCACTACTTCAGTCCTCTGCACAGCCAGGGTGTCCTTCTGCCAGAACTAATAGAAGTTTGACCTGAACTTACTATCACCGTTTACACAAATATAACTACATCCCAAATAAAAATTAGTCAAATTTACAAAGTTTAACAAAGATCTTCCTGACCAAGCACCATGAAACTGATAGTGTTTTTACAGCTCTGTCTATCTCCACAATAACAAATATGGCTTCTGTCTGTACTAAATAATCAATCAGTTCATGCCCAGTACTTACTCTGAAGATAAACTTTCATTCATCACCTCTATTTTCCATAAAAGTTTGTAAAACTGTAAATCTGGTCCCTACGAGTACAAATGTCCATTACAGCAGGGAGGATCTGCATGACGGCAGCTGCAAACTGCAGAGGCACGTATAAAATCCACTGGTGTCCACAGATCCCAGAAGTGATTTTTTATTTTAGTCACACTCTTATTTTATCCATTTGGGGCATGAGCTCAGAATTGACCTTTTTCTTCGACCCTGCAGTATCCATTGCAGTTTCCTCTATTTCTCATTCAGATGTGTGTACCCCTGATCATACAAGTATTTCCAAAGGTCCAAAGTAAAAAACTGTCAAATTCAATGCAAAAATCACCCATTTATCCAGTTTGGTAGTGCTTGTTTCCTCTTGTGAAGGAAGCTGGTGGGCACTGCTGATGAAGGACTCCCAAGTAGTGAAAAAGAATGGGGCTTGCAAGTGGAACAGTAAGTTGTTGTAAATAATCTGTTTGGCTTCAAAAGTTCATACATTTTATCAGGATAAAAGGACGTAGAGTGGCTGAAAGTTTAATAGTCAGGGATAGAAATCAAGCCCTCTCAGAAGCATTCAGGAACCCCCCAAAGGTGTCACTATGATCAACATGTTTCCTTTCCTGCAGGGCTCCTACACGTTCCCTGACTCCTCTGGTCTGTCAGATGACTCACAGTCTGGAGCGAGCCACCTGTGGCCGACTATGATCCCTCCACGCTACTCTCCTCCTCATAACCATCCTGACGAGAAGCCCCCACCATACAGCCCCTAACATGGAGTCTTACATGGGGGGCACATCTCGCTCAGAGGGAGGGTTTGAATGCACGTCTCCTCGGGGCTCCTCCTCACAGTTGCCAAGGACTAAGTTAAGGAGGATGGACATGTAGCACGCTAAAGTAGAGTTCAGCCCAACACAAAAATGTGTTTGTCTGAGCACCGAGTACACGCACGCCTGCACGCTGTGTGCATGTGTGTGTCTATAAGAGAGTCAGACAGCGGGTTTAAAGCCAGGACTGTTTACACATCGATCTGCCTTAATGCGAAGTGGACTCTCAGCGCTGCAGCTCTCTGGACTTATTCAGTACAAGGTCAAAAGCAATCCTGCAGCTCATGCTTTTTGGTACCCTCTATTTATTGAGTAAATGCTTCCTACTGCAGGTGAAACAGGTGATAAATCCTCCTCGAAGATCTGGACTCTTTATCTAAGCTATAAACCTTAGAGAGCTGGCTGTAAGCTTTCTGAATTAACCAGAAAATTAAACACAGTAGAGCTGTAGACCCAGCAGTTGTTCCTTTAGTGGTGTCGATGTGCATTTTTAAAAGGCAAAGTTAGTAGCAATGGAGCTACAACTGGCTCATACAGGTGCATCTAAAACAGTTAGGACAGGGTGGAAAAGTGTTTCTACTCATCATTTCAATTAAATTCTGCTACAAGATGGAGTATATAACCTGATACACCAGATGGACAATAATACCCCTTTCAGACTGGCCAAAAAACCCATTTAAACACGGTAACAATCGGCTCCTGTCAGCAGTTTGAAAGGGTCTAATCGGCTTTTTGACCCGGGTTGACTGACCCTGCAAGCGACACGGGTTTTTATCGGCTCGCCCCCGATCAGCTCCAGTGGGAACATCCGCTAATTTACGGATGACGCCGGCATAACGTGCCCACGGCATAACATCGCGCCCGTCCCCTCCGTCTGTAACTTACATGACTCTTTGACATCTGCCTTTGTACCAGTCTGCGCCGAGTTTTTACTTTTTTAAAAAGGGACAGAAGTACAAAGTACAGAAAAACAGCTGACCAACGTGTCCACGGCTTGCATGCTCCTATCTATTGTTTACATAGTTGTGTTTTGTCACACTGCTGATGTCATCAATGTGATGACATCAGCTTGATGCACCAGAGGAAAAAAAACAGGCACGCAGCTCTTCTGCTGCCAATTAGATCCGGGTCTGCTAGCAGGGGGAAAGGAGTCACTTGCGGATTGCTAGCGGGTTAACCCGCGTTGAAAAAACCTGCGATGACCCGCTAATTTTAGTGTGAAAGCGGTATAAATCTCACTAGTCCATATAGGAAAAAAAGCCCATAAAAAGTGTTTGAGAATGGGCAGAACCTTTCAAAAGCATATCTGGCAGGTGTTTGGAGGATCGATCAGTCAGTCACATTTATTACAGGCCAATCAGAAAATTTAGTAGATGAGCGCTGCCAAGGTCTAAAGGACAAAACTTAAGCCACTTCGTAAGTAAACTCTCGGCAAAACATGTCAGAAGTGGGACGAAAACATCTCTTCTATTAAGAAGTTTGTAGTGTTGTTTGTTTTTCATTTAATAAAGAAATGCAGTCCGGGTCTAATAAAACTGCTATTGAAGCTGTTCGCATCTATGCTAGTCTTCCTACGAGCAGTCACTTCCTGCTATAGCTCCCACCTCTTGCTCTGAAGGACGCTGACTGGGCCATGTTGGGCTGCTCACAGTCATCGTAGTTTGGAGCTTTGCAAAATGGATCCACCTGATTACAGACACTGAATCGCGTGGATCCATCTGCACTGCAAAGTTATGGATTATGGATATGGATTAACTCAAAATGATACAGAGTTTCCAAGTTGGGACATTCTGTAAAATTTGTCACAAAACAGAAGTACAGTGATTTGCACATCTGTTTTAAAATGTTTCAGTTTTTACACATAGTATCATCATAGTACATAGTATCATAGTAAACAGCCAACCTGGTGAATTTTGTAGGTGTTTTTTTTCCACAACTTTTCCAGTCTTTTCTTGCCCCCTTCCCAAATGTCCCAACTGAGTGAATAGTTAGAAAAAGCATTAAATTTGATCAGCTTAAAAATAAAATATCTTCAAATTTGGTTCAGATTTTACGTAAAGTCTCAACTCTTTTTGTGGGTTTTTTTTTTTATCACATTAAGTGGTGTTCCAAGACGTTTTTATACTGATACAGTCTACAGCTGTTAAATAAATAATCTAGTGACTCAAAATATTAAAAATATGGTTCCCACAGAAGACAGGGGTGATTAAACAATAGCCCAGGGACCAACTGCAGCCCCTGGGCTATTGTTAATCCACACTCAGCAATTTCAAAAAGGTAAAATTAGATTTACTTTGCATTAGACAATGGCATTTGTGCTTGACTGGATTTAATGGATTCTTGTAGCAGATTATATGAATTGTTATTTTCTCTGTCTGCACTGTCTGAAGGTCCAATGTACAACTCATTAAGTGTTAATACTTTTTGAGCACAAACATTCATTCAGAGTTTAACAGTTTCATGCAATTTGTCTTGTTTCGTATCTGTGAAATGATACGAAGATGAGATGAAGATGATACAAAGTGAAGAGGAGCTTTTAGCTTCACCCCTCTGCACAGAGCATTTTTCTAACTCTCATCCTTCCAAAACCTGACTGGCCACATCAAAATCCTCGACTGTCTTACACTTAAGGGTCGGAAAAGGGGTCCTGCCACTATCGTATTTCTCAGTATGTGGCCCTTCAAGAAAAAATGTTTGGACACCTCTGACATAAGACCGATAAAGTCTTATAAAATACAGAAACTACATAAAAAGCTACCTTCTTAGAGGATCATTGTATCTGTGTTTACATTTTTTTCAGTTTGTCTTGTATTATGTCCTAACATTTTAAGATTCGGGGATATGAATTGAAAGAGCTGTGAGCTGTAATCATTAAAATAAAATCAAAAACAGGTTTACATGTTAACTTGATTTAAAGCTTCAGGGAACATGATTTGAAATTTTACAGTTTTAATAGAGTAATAAAGTGTTATTAAGCATTCTTGAAAATGTGAGAGGAATAAAAACAACCGTAAGTGTTAGAAACTGTTCTAAAGCAGCTCATTTTACAGTTAAGATGATTTCTCAGGACAACTGGGCATAAGTAAAGTAGTTTTGCTGCCTTTTAGTTTGCGGGACTTGGTGTTTATTTTTTATTGGCCGAGTTTTTATTACATCATAAATGATGGTCTAAAATCCACCCACTTGATGTCCAGTTTCTGAGCTCCCCCAAAACCCAACTGCTGATATTTTAAAAACAGCCCATGATCAGTCCAAAGCTTTTTGGATGAATGATCATAAATATCATATGGAGGAATTTTTTGCTGATTTTGTTCCCCGGGCGTTAAAGCCTAAGTATCATCTTTAAACTAGAAGTAGTTTTCACCATAAATGATGTCTTCATTTATGGACGATGGTTTCAACATATTTTTTTATTTTCTGGAAGTTGTTTTCACAAAAAAAAAAAAAAAAATGCTGTCTTGTAGTGCAGTCAGCCGGAAAGTTAGTTGATGCGTGGTTTCTTTCAGTAAGTATAGCATGGTAATGTCATTTTGTTGTTATCCTGATGATGGAACACAAGGAATTGTTTTGGCAATGATTTTTTAATAGAAAACACAAAAAAAACTAAAATCTTGATATTTTTCCAAGATTTTTAAGACCCCCACCTCCCCAAAACACAAACACCAAAAAATGTACAAAAAGTCCCCCGAAAATGTTCAGAAATTCCCCTTAATGTGCACCAAAATTCCTTGAAATTTCAGTCAAAGTTTGGTGTCACTCAATTGTCATGAATTGGGTTTGCCAGTAATTTTGTTCTGGTGTAGCTGTGACCATTTGATGCTTTAATCATTGTCAAAGTCCAAATGTTCTCATGTGGTTGCTTGTTTTGCTTTTAGCTTGCTGTGTGCAGTGAAATCAGTCCATTTTTGTCAAATTACAAGAAACACATATTAGTAAGCATAAACCATCAAGTTTTAAACACAACATCCCTGGTTGACTTTTGAGACAGAGCTGGCAGCAAAGTGTTTTAGTGAAGATGGTGTCCATCTTGAACTTACATTTACTTGTGTAACTTGCTTTTGTGACCACATGATGGTTAACAGTTAAAAATGAGGCCAATATGTCAGAGTTTGTCAGGATACTTTTGCCATGGTGCAGGAAAGCCAAAATGTGATATGGCAGAGTCTCAGGAGGTGAACTATGTTTCTCTGTCCTCTCTCTCTCTTTTTTTCAGTCATGTTTTGTTCCTTTAAATCCAAACTGTTGTGTTTGTCTTTAGATTCATTTAGTGCTTGAAGTTTTTCATACATTTTGGGCTGCACTTTCTCTAGAAAGAGGTGGTGCCGAGTCCTGAGAGGAGACCAGTTGAGCACCAACACTCCAGATTGTATCAAAGTTTCAGTTTTTTCATCAAATGGCAAAAACCATCAGACTTTTCCACCATGTTCTAATATTTTCAGATACACCTGTTATCTATGTACAGCAGTGTGAAAAACAGACGCTCGTAACAGATTAGCGTAGAGTAAACAAGCAGGTCATGGTATCTATTTAGCAGCTCTTCAGTTTGTACTCAGACATATCTCCATCAGTGTACGATGAACTTTGCAGAGCAGAAAAAGTTACTCGGCAGTCTAAGTAACGTCAGGATGCTTCTCTACAAACAGTATTTATTGTATTTTCACTTAAAGCTGCAATGCAGGTAAACATATACAGTCTCTCTCTTTGTAAGTAGAGGTGATATTACCCGTATGAGCTGAAATGTGTTGTAATTATTGAGGCTGATTGTATACAGTCAGTGCTGGATTCACTGACGTGAAACAGGATTGTGATGTTCAAGAAAACTCACTGAGGAAAATGTGTAAGAAAAGAAAAAAAGTGGTCTTTCCTCAACTTTTATCACTGCTTTTTATAATTTAAACACGTTCTCAGGGGCCGTGTGTCAGTTCCTTTTTGTCTTGCCATTAAAATGTTTTGTGTAACTCACACGTTGTCTATCCAATTTTGTTGCTCTCTAAATATTCCTTTGATAAAATTTCTGATATTTTTCATTTCTCAACATTTCTGGTTTTGATTAATCATTTCAATCAGTTCCAAATTGATCCCTGGAAAGTTTTTTTTCTTCATTTTGGTCATATACAATTGCATTTTAGGGCCACTGGAAAAAGGATAATCTATAAAGAAAACGTGATAATTTGGAGATCATAAAGTCATATAGTTATGAGAAACCAAATTTGGAAATTTCAAGTTTACAAAGTTGTACATTTTGGGTGCTGGTTTGGTGGAGTGGTAAGCAACCAGGCACAACCCATTTATATGCTTCTGCTGGCCTGGGTTTGAATCCAGGCTGTGGCCAGTTTGTAGTGTCCTCCCCCTACTCTCTATCTCACTTTTACAAGCCTATCCACTGTCACTCTCTCCTATCAATAAAGGCATGAAGTGCTCTACAAAATATATCTTTGGAAAAAACAGTTGTACATTTCAGAGAAAAAGTTTTTTAAGTCTAGATCCTTGACTAAATGAACTCAGTAATTTATCTGCCCAGTGTGTTGTAGTACCTGACGGACAAAGTGTATGACCTTGCCCAAATCGGTGTGTTTTCTTCTGAAAAGCCCCAATTTATGACAATGTCTCTTCACAGTCCAGGTGTCAATGACAATACAATGAATGTGGACTAAAACCACAAATATTGACTGAACATTTAGTCTTAGTGAAATATTTAATCAGGCTCTGAACTGCAGGCATAATAAAGACTCTTTGCTTCGTCTGGAATGATTCCAATCAAAAGGTTATTTTAATTAGATTGGTCTCCTGTAAAACTATAACTTTAACCAAATAAATCAAATATGGAGGGGTATGTAGGTGTTGTGTGATATGGGCTCTTGTGGGTTATCATTCAGCACTGTCAAATGTAATATTACATGACCTTAGATACTTATCATAAACATACCTCAGAAATGTGCTGCATTTACTGTGTGGTTTCTAAGGTGCCTCTGGATCACAGTCAGGTTTAGTCATTAATCTGGGACAGAGAAGACACCCAAGCTCAGTGTATGACAAGGCTGTCCGCTCCGGACTGGCTTCTTTTGAAAAAGGAGAGGTCAAACAACATTAGTATCTAAAAACTTATTAGGGATCACTTATTAGGGAACACGGGCTTGTGATACAAACAGACATACTGAAGATCTAAACTGTCTCTACTCGCTGGGCAGCACTCGGCTTATCAATAAACGTCTGAGGTAACTATAGTCCATAAGTGTAACACCACGTCTTTTTTTGCTTCTAATGTCCTCTCCTTCAGCGCTCTCGTTCTCATTACACGCTGTTCTGTTATCTATAAATACACATGGCGATGTTGCACATGAAATTATTTTATTATGGCTTTGGGGGGGGTCCTAGACCTACATTAAACACTGTATACCGGTATGTTACTTATCTAAACCCATTAATATCGGCTAATACAAGCGTGTGCGAAGATGGTATGCATGAATATGTATGAATTATGTATGAATAATTTCGGGCTTGACTGTAGTACTTTGTGGTGTCTCTTAAAAGGAATGGAAAAGGAAATTAGTTTTAAACTTTCTTCTTGTGTTCAGGTCCAGTTCACATATATAAAATTAAAATAATTAAGAGTCATAAAAAGGACAGGATGCTCCACCAAAATAAGCTTGGAGTTTATGGTAAACCTAGAAAACTGCTGAACTTTAAATGAAGAAAAGAAAAGAAAATGTAAAAGAAAATAAAGTTTGAAAGTTCAGTGCTGTCACTATAATGCATTTCATGGTTTTGTCTTAAAGCGAAGAAGAATGACAATAATGACACAATAATGAAAAAAAGGGATTCATCTGTCAGTGTGCTCTGATAACCATAAACAGGCTGTTCGTTCAGTGTCCACAGATGCTAAAATGTTTCTAAAATAATACAATAGCATTTTACTGTAAGCCCCCAGCTCAACTATTTGGGGGAAGTCAGTAATTTGAATTATTTGAAGTGTTAAACAAATAAGCCAACTAACACACCGAACATTTCTGTCTGTGCCAAACTGGAACAAATGTGTGGGAGCTTGAGGGAATAATAGCCGAGGACTTTGTCCTGTGAGGAAGCTCTGACATAGTGCATGCTGGTGCAAGACGACTGAGCTAGCAATGGTAAAAATAATTATTTATTTACCATAACAACTAATTCTGACTTACAGAAAATAATAAAATGATTTTTGGTAAGAGACAATACCAGCATAAGGGAATATTTATTGTCTATTTTGGCTCCCGCTATAAATCTTATAAGTACATCTGAAACACAAAAAGTATTTACACAAATACACACTTTACATCAATATAAGTCTGTTCAACAGAGAACCTGCATGATTTATTGAATGACACTGGATCCATGTTAGAGCTCATTTTTCCAATCATACTGTTCAATCACTACATATTTTATACAAGAATTGAGTCAAAAAAGAATCAAATGAAAATAAACAATATATTACAGAGCCTGTCTGATCCCATGCTAAGTGCTAAATGTACTGACTGTGGTTATCCTCTGTTTATCAAAACTATGATCACATTATATGCTAAAACTCAACCCCTATATTCTGCAGCTGGCAGATTTTAGCATCAAAATTAGAAGAAGAAAGATGTCGCAAACATCAGGAATAAAACTTTACAGACGTAATAAAATGAAACAAACAGAAAAAGGGGAGAAAATTCTCTCACTTTCAGCACTGGAGAATTAACTGAATGCCTCCAATGTTCATCACCCATGTTCACATAGAAAAGTATTTTTCAGATCATAATAGGCATTCTTTTGTACAGAAATAAATTATAAATAAAGAACAGGAATGCTCAGATTTAATCTGATCCTTTTAATACACGGTGATTGTTTGGTGAACCTTGTTTGGTTCAGATACTGGACATGTCCTAAAGGCAAAAGTTCATAGAAGTCTCCAGAGCACAGAGGGAAAACAGTCACCGGGTCACACTAAAGACCATCTTTAATGGGTAATCCTGTCCTCAAACTATGAGACAGACCTCATGCTTCATTTCATTACTTAATTTAGGAGAGACGCCCTGATGGCTAGAAAGCAAAGCCTTAACAAAACATCATCCCCAAAGACCCCTGCCCTTCTGCTGCTTTACATGAATCATTTTAAATCATGTGACTGAATTAAAATCTAAACATTTCTTTTTGACTAATTATTACCAATGTTTTTAAAATGATCAATACACAAGCAGAGTAAGAAGTTTTAAGGTGCACCCCTAATATATTTTCATACAACAGCTCTTTGCCCTGTTTGCCTCTTGCACAGCCCAACCATGATTTTCCAATGAGGCGCATGAATCAGTCATCCTAGCATGCATTTTAGCATCATTTGCAAACTACGGCATTAAAGTCAAAGTCTCAGTACTGTAAGTAGGGCTGGTCAAATCAACACTAAGGAACGACTGAGAAAACTCACATCCTGTCGGCTGCAGGTGTGAGAGTTTGTGCAGAAGCAACAGCTAACAGGCTTCAGATTTTCATGACTGAAACATTAACTGATTTCGCTGACTGTGAGTTTTTTTTTACCTAGGAGACAAATTCTTTACAGGCTGCATAATCAGAGAGACAGACCCTCAGACTGGAGCTGGTAAAACCGTTTTGGCAGATGCGGGTTTTCAGATTATTTCATAGTAATGTGCCAGTTCTTATGTTAAATCAGTCACAATGAGGAGTTAGAGCCCCAACACCAAACTTTTCAACTGCAGTTACAGCTGATCTTACAGTACAACAACTTATTACAGGGAGAATGGCATCTATGATCTTATTTTGTCCAGCTTCTTGCTTGGCTCCTCACTCCTTTGACATCTTTGCCTGGTCCCTCACTGCTCCCTTTCTTCTCTCAGCCTCCATCATTGTAACAAACACCAACACAAGCCCACTACTGCCATAAGCCTTCAAACTTTTAGGACTTCAACCTGCTGCCATAGTTACATGAATCATAAAGCAGGCAACAGGCTCCCCACTTCATGCTGAAAGTTACTGTACTCCTTAACTTTGAGACTTTAAAGGGAAGTTACATCTTTTGACAGATTTAGCATAAATGATAGTTTACAACACGACTGTCCTGTTCCCATATAAAAACACTGTGGGAGATAAGGTTTGTCGAAATAGACGTCTTCCTGTTGACCTTGCCCACAAGGTGGCGTGCAGCATACTGGTTGTGTGTCAGATTACAAAAATATGAACAACTTCACAGCTCTGTACCTTTCATACACTCCACACTTTACTTTTGGTTTAAGAAAGATGAATGCTGTCTTGGAGACTTTGGAGGGGAACCAAAAACATGTTCCAGTGTAGAGCCAATTCCAAAGAAACTGATGGATCAACACAATCTGACTTTGTGTTCAACAATTCCTTTATCAACAGTGATTTCATGTGTTGTGGACTTAATCATGGCTGACACACAAAATGTTCTTAAACCATAACTTGTAATGTTTGTCTATGTCATATCAAGCAGGGATTGAAACACCAGCAACATGCTGAACGGTTTGTTGATGTGGTGCAGTATTATGTATAGGGATGGGAATCGAAAATCAAATCCAGTTCAGAATCGATGACAACTACCTCAAGGAATCTGTATCAGTAGATGTTCTGCTCATCAATTCCTTTCACTTTGTTCTGAATGCCTTGTAAATCAAGCACTTCATGCTCTCATTAGAGGCAGTTAGCAGAAATGATAAAGAAGTCAAAATCATGGCAGACAGGGGGGAAAAGTGACCAAAATTGTGGCTTAATTTTCCACAAAAGCAAGTGGAAATTCCAGCTACATACAGAAGTTTACCCAAGCAGCACTCCATTGTAAATCAGCACTGTCACGTGTTTGACATTGTTGCCACTGAAAACCAAAAAAATCTGCAGAAATCAATAAGGAAATCATTAAAGAATTAGATAGATAAGCAAACAATGAACATCACTGGCATTGATACAATCATAATATCAATTTCAATCCTTAATTATGTATCAGTAGTGCCATGAGTTTGACATGTTATTTTTTCCACGCAGAATATCCACAAGAATTAATGAGAGGAGTTTATAAAAAGTTGTATTTATAAGCAGAATTGATAGTGGTATTGGTAAAATATCACAGATCCTAAGTGTAGACACTGTGGATCGTCCACAGAACGTCTGTTCTTGTGTAGTGCGATCAAGTGCACATGCAAGAGTAAATTGATCTTTAACGGCATTATGCTGGGGTGTAAATCGGACTTCAAGAAAATAATACGCAGTAAAATCCAAAGTATAAGTCACCCTGGAATATAAGCCTCGGCCACCTCTGGGGGGGGGGGGTCTCTTTTAGTTCTATCTGCTTCCACTATGCTGGATTGTGCCAGTATATTATTACCTATATTACAGTATCTGAGCCAAATGCACGCCTGTTGTCTTTAACTATGGTCCAATCAATCAATCAAACCAATCAGCAATAAGTTCTTTCAACTTCATGCCCGGAATTTTATCTAAATGCAGGACCATGGCTCAGTGAAGGGTGGATGATGTTAAGAAGTTGCTCCAACCCTTTCCAGCTCTACCTGTCGGTGTTCCCTGCAAATTTGGAGGAAACATTGCTGCCACTAGCGATCAGCGGTATGATGAACGTGAGCATGTGTTTAATAATGTCGGCTTGTTTTAAAGGTGAAGGTGGCTGCTGCACTTGCAATCATGTCAGTGCATATCTCAGCATTTTTACTTGGTAACATTGGTGTACAAGCCACAACAATTGATGTGAAAGTGCAGCATATACACTGTTTTTATGTTCAGAAGAATATCAGACAGACTAATATGCACACATGAATCTAAGTTCCTATTTTAGTCCAAGTATTTAAGACTGACACAATAGTTTGTTTCCAAACTACTTTTAAATGACTGGCTGTTTATCTGCTTTCAGAGGACCTTTGATTTCTCTGCATCACTTTTCTGTTTAAATGGTGTAATCGGTAATTGAAGGAACCACAATTAGAGAAGTGGAGTTCACTACTAAGATTTTGAGATTGCTCTGAGAGTTGCTACTTGCTAACGTAAAGTTATATGAGGCCCTTCTGGCTAAAAACGGTGTTATGCAAATTAAGGGGGGAAAAAAACATAAAGCATTAAAGATCTTCACTAAAAAGCCAAATCCTGAATGACTGAGTTGGATGCAGCTCTGTATAACTTGTTAAACAGACAATCTACCTGATGCTGAACCTATGGAGACTTTGAAAGAATATTGTTGAGGTAAAACCAAAGAAAGGCAGGGGAGAGTCACTAAAAGGCACAGGAAGCAGAGCTCAGTATGTCTCTGGTATGACAAAGTCAAACTCTGTGGCTGCTGGTGGAGGAGACTTAATGGTCGGTGCTGGTTCTGGGGTGGTGTCGGGCTCCATAAAGATTTCGTCCCAGTTCAACATTCTGGTCTGTGTGGAGGACTGCATGTCTTCACTGACGCCGGTTATGTGGTGCACACTCCCATCCTCAGATATGACAGGGACGCCCTCTCCTTCTGTAACCCAGGAGTACATTTTCCTGGGGACCGTTTTACATGGCAGCAGGCGATATAAGTTGTTGTCCTTGTCGTCTTTCTCTTTCCTCCCGCTGGGGTCCTGGTTGTGGACCTGCTTGCAGTGGCTGGCCAGAAACTGGTAGTTCAAGAACGTTCCGTTACACAACAAACACTGGTACCGCCTCTCTCCAGTGTGGTGGATTTCATGTTTAGTTCTGTACTCAGCCAGAGCAAAGACTTTGTGGCAGTAGCGACACGGGTACTTCTTCTCCCATGAGTGGGTGTTGAAGTGGCGGCGGAGACTCGTGAGACAAACATAGGGGCGTTTACAGACGATGCAAACGTAGAAGGTCTTTCCATCCATGATGACCTCGTAGTGATCTTCTAGCTCTGTTTTGGTCCTCTTTCTGCCTGGGCTGGACTTCGGTGATGCTGCTGCTTTATCAAATTCCATCACAGGTCTCTTCCCTTTGTTGGCTTTAGAGCCTCCTTCCCCTGGATCTTCCTTCACTGGGACAATGTCATAGGTGTTTTCTCCTATATTGGCGTAAACTTTACAGCCTGATGAAATTGAGTCAATCTCCTTGGCTGTATTAAGCGTCACTGTTTTCTTTGCTGCTATGCCAGGTTTGGGAATACTGGTTTGATGTGCAGGGCCATCGGAAACGTCCATGAGCCTTAACTTAAGATCCCCTTGCTGGGTGGAAGTAGTGACTTGCTTCTTATGAACACCCGGTATGTCTTTGTTTTCAGAGGACTGAGAGGCACTCGAGGGCTCAGGGGTGAAGCTGCTCATCCTGGCAGGCATTGGCGGAGAACTTCCAGTGGAAACCTGGGCAGGTGAAGAACAGTTATTGGAGCTGCTGTCCGGACTGCGCAGAGGACTGTTATTATTTGGCAAACTCCGTGTTGGATTACTGTTTATCTGAGGTTTTGCAGAATATGTTTTCAAGAGTACTTTAGACTTCTCTGTCTCTTTTTCACCAGTATGATTTGATTCTTCATTTTTCTTTGTTGCCACATCCTCTGAATCCCCAGACTCTAAATCAATGATCTCACTGGAGGTTGCTTGTTTGGCTCTGGTTTGTGCATCTGTTTCAGAGACAAACATCACATCACTGTCCGAGTCGTCATCATTGCCGGCAGATTTGGCCTTTTGATTGAATTCCTCTGCAGATATTGAGAAAGACTCTGTGATGATTGGCATCATCTTAGTAGGTGTCTCATTTTTGTTTTCTGCCTCTTTGGACAAACCAGGCAACCCCTTTACTTGTGACAGGGGCGATGCCAGGTTTGCAATGAACTTGACGCCCAGTATCTGTCCGGCATTTATGAGCTCCTCAAGCATGTCGGAGCGGACGCGGGTTATCTTGGCGCTGTAGATATAGTTGAGAATCTCCTCAAAGATTTCCGCTCTGATGAAGTTTAACTCAATCACTTGTCCAGCCACCGTGAAAAGTTGGTGGAAGTATGTGCTGGAGGCAGACAGGATTGTCTTGTGAGCTCTGAATTTCTTGTCCTGTATAATAATGGTGACATCGCAGAATAATCCATGATTTCGCTGCTCGTTCATGGACTTCAGCACCCCTGCTGAATACTGTGTGTCGGTCGCAGATATCAGCTTTAGACTTGGCATATCTGTAGGGAGAATAAAGAAAGTAAAACATCAGGGGGCCTGCACGATAAGAGAAAAAGATGCTATGTGCAATGACACTGTTTAATATTGCAATGATGAAAATTCTTGTGATAAATAAACGTATGAGTAAAGTGTAAATATTTGCTCCAAAATTTTTATAACTCTCTTTAAAACTAGGAACAAACACTGCTCTGTCTTACGACTGATTTATCTGTGCCTGTGATCCATAAACCTTGAACACAGACTAGCAGTTATTCTGTATGTTTTGCAAATCAGTAAAATATAACACTTTAAGTTAAGAGGTACACCAAATACACCTCATGAGCAAAGTCAGACTCAGATTCACCAAATCATGTCGATTTTTGTCTTTAAACGTATCACATCCTCCTAAATAACAAATAATGTCCTCTGTCATTTCACTGTTCTTTATTATTTCATTTATTTATACTTTCAAAATAAGTAGTAAAATTCATAAAACCAAAAGAACTAATGTTTTTGGTTTTGTCTGGACAGCTCTAAACACATTTTGTTTTTGTACATTACGGTCATACTGCCCACCCTTACTTATGCACTGGACATCACATCTGCTCAGGTTTTTCCTGCTCACCAAACAGGTGTCTGTATGCTAAATATTTACAAGGAATTAAACAAGCAGCATCTTCCACACATGGACTCTATCTGTGTGTCAAATTTGGGCATATTAACGGTCAGTATATTCACTGAATTTCAGAGGAATGATGGGATGTGCGATAAGCAGCCTGTGAATTTCCCTCCTCGTTTTAACATTTAAATATAGTTTTGTTTTTTCTTAGAAATTTGGCAGTTAGTTCATGATGTGATTTTATATATAACAAACAATATGTGATCATAAAGCGTTGGCATTTATGTTTCGCTACATGAAGAAGCAGGTGAGGAGAGAGAAAAAGAGATAGCCGTTTAAATATTGTGTTGAGTCTCGTGCTCTTTAATAAACAGCATCATCCTGGTTATAGATCATTTTTAAAATGACACATCCAAAAAGATAAACCAAACTGCCTGGGCCATTACTTCTCAGGGAAACATCATGTGCCTCTGTCTATCTGCATAGAAAAGACTGATTTATGGTCAGTTCACCCAAGTTTATCAAAGTTCCTCTCCTTTCTGCTGAAAAAATACACAAGTGCAGAGAGATGTCATACAAGCCAAAAACACAAATGTTTAAAACAGTTACTAAATTAGCTAATTTAGTTTATTTGATCTGTATTTACATTTTTCCTATAGCAGTGAGACAAAAAGTGTTTATGGTGAAAGATGCTGCAGCTGTGGGATAGGCTGCCACAGCTGCTCTGCTCACAGACACCACTCACAGCACGCAGGGGGGACACAGCAGACAGAGACATTTGCACGTTTTGTTATTCATTCACTGCCTCAAAGGCATCCTTTGCAATGGGTTCATTGCACATTTTGATATCATGATGATGATAAAAAATTAATTTTCTCTTTCAGGCCTAGAAGGGAAGTTTCTGAATGCAGTAAATGTCCTGTTGATTAAACTCCAGAGGCATGCAGACCACCTTTGGTTGCTATGGGAAAAAGAAAAGACAGTTTGGACTTGGATTCCTTATTTACATATTCTGATTTACCACTTTTAGCAATTATCATTAACAGCTTAGTGCCTGACCCATAAACGTGCTCAAGGCAGATTAATCTTAAAAACAAAGTACTTTTCTTCTGATTATCTATGAATAAAACATGTGTTAACATGTGGTGCTACTCAGTTTTCAAAACTTAATCTCTGCTTTCTGAAGTTCATATTTCTGAGGATGAAAATTTCCATTCAGGTGAAACGGTGTCAGCGGTGATTGCTGTTGGTTTAAGTGCTGTTTAATTACAGTTTATCGCTTTAAGGGGTACATCCTCTAATGATCCTCTACCAATATGTTAATTATTTGAAAATAAGTTTGATTGTTGTGAGCTTAAATTTGAGAAAAATTATCAAGCAGAATCTTTACTAAAATAAATAGTGGAGTCAGACCACCTAATGAGCAGTTTACTCGGGTCTAATAATGCACTTGGTCTGTGATCGGAAGGTTGCAGGTTGAGCACAGCTCCGGCTGTCACATGGTGACGTGTCCTTGGGCAAAACACTTAACCCAAAGTTGCTCCCACTGCTGTGTCAGAGGCGTGTAAATGAGTATGGACGTGTGCCTAAGTGTTCGCTGATACTGATAGACAAACTCTGACCATCACTGAGTGAATGTGAGAGTGAATGGGTGTGAGTGGGTAGATGTGACCTGCGGTGTAAAGCTGCTCTGAGGAGTCAGAGACTAGAAAGCTGCTTTATAAGGCCAAGTCCATTTACCATTTACCATTTACCAGGAGTTATGTATGAGGTGATCAAAATACACAAGCAACTTTTTACAAAAAGCAACAAATGACAGCACAAAATGATTAAGCTAAACAATGGACTATCATGTTACACTGAATAGAAACACTGAGACTTACATGGAACAATAATTCACACTAAGGCTGAAGATGACAGTACCTGCTGGAGCTGACATGTTTACTGAGCCGGCTTTGTTTAGGCACAAGAACAATCTTATACATATAAATGTGACTTAACAATCTGAGGATGGCTGCTTATTTTAAGTTCAAAAAGATTAAGGATGTAAAACTGAAAACCACGTTAAGAGACAAAAACTAAGGGAGGCAGGTTATTTAGTTTTAGCTCGGTGATATCAGAGTATCTCATGTTAGCATGACATTAGCATGTTTAAGTTACTGCAACTTGCTGAAATGTCAGTCTCATTTGACACTGCATCTGGGCTACAACTTTTTAATTCTTCTGGATATGAGATAGCGTTCTTCGCCCTTCTCTCTAATCAATATAAATTCCTACACATAATTTACAAACTTCATTTGTCATTTATAGAGCAAATTAAACATTAGCTCTTTTCCTTCCTTCTTCCGCTTTCAATGAAAGGCAAAAGCGCGGCCTGCTATGTGGCCACTTATTAGCATGCTAACTAGCCAAACATAAGGCCCAAAATGCATGCACTTGAGTGCAGGACACTGACAGTAAAACGGTGGAGTAACAAATAACCTTACTGTATTTACCTGCAAACCCGGTGCTGACTGCCAAGGCTAAACGGGACAGCTACGGCAGACCGCCGCAGGTACAGCTCACAGGCTACAGACAATGGCTAACAACAGACTGCCTACCCTGCCAAGACCTCACAGGCACAGACAGCGAGCAGCCACCAGGTGTCGCCACAGCGCAGCGAACACCCACAAAGCTTTACCCCCAGGGACTGATGTGTGCATTTAACTTTTCAGTCTTCGTTTATTTTATGGCTGTCTTCGAGCATGTGGCATAGATTTGGGCTAAATTGTGTGTGTGTGTGTGTGTGTGTGTGTGTGTGTTTTTAATCGTGTTGTGTTATTTCCAGCTCAGCTCCTCTAGTAATTCTAAAATACTCTGTGTGTAAACAAGTGTTACACTCATACCGTTCAGCGCAAAAAATGCGCCTTTAAAACTCATTCAAACAGCAAGATTTGATTTCACTCCTATTAAAGCATAATACATGCATTTTATTAAATCTGGGTTTCAATCTGAACTTTTTCCTTGAATTTGATCATTGTTAATACCCTCCACCAGACGATGTCATTTTAACTATATAAAAATAATTGAATATTTAACAGTGCGCAAAAAAATAACAATGCGTAAAAATCAGTATTTCTGCTACTTTACTTCACTGACTCACCCCAGAATGTAATAAACCAAACACAAATAAATCGACTTTGCATGTAGTATACGAAAAAATATTTCTTTTTTTCATGTAAAACATGATGACATCATGACGGAAATGGCATTTAAAGGGTCAGAGTATTTTGAAGTGAATGACTATTTTATTTGACGGTTTAAAACTTAAACCTATTGTTGGAGACAATATCAGTGTATACAATCTTATAATTATGGAAAACAAATTTTCTGTGCTTAGCAATCTGAGAATGGGTATTCGACACTGCACAGAAAATAATAATGCATGAATATCGGTGTTGCTGCTTATCACTTACATATCCCAAGATGGAAAAATCCAAAACAAAACAAAAATCTTCTTTGCATGTTGTACATTGCAAAAGAAACGATTTTTTTCATCTGAAAACATGCTGGTATTATAGTAAAGACCTGACATTCAAAGGGTTAAAAGCTCAAAATTATGAGAATTTAATTGTATGATCAAGTTTTTGTTGGTTCACAAATCAAGCCTAAAACAAGATTGGAAATAATATCAATGCATATATATTTTTATGGCTACCTTGTGAAAAACACATTTTTTTTTCTAATGGGCTTGAGTGTTTCACGCTGTGCAGAAAATAATACATAAAAATATCTGTTGCTGCTTATAATTGACATATCCCAGGATGTAATAAACTAAAACTCTTTACATGTAGTATATTGTTTTTTTTCTCCTTTTTTCATCTGAAATCATGGTTGCATTATGACAAAAGCCTGACATTGAAGGGGATAAAATCTTTAAAAATCAATGTACTATTTGAGATTAATAATTAGGTCAGATGTAGGTGAAAAACATTGCTCAATGAAATCGAGGTGTATTAAAAAAATATATGATATTTTTATAGCTTGCTTTTAAAAAGAACATTTTTGGTTTTTGTTTCTGTTTTTGGTAAGTCTGAGTTTGATCTATATTAGACCTGGCCCTGAGGTCTTAGAAAAAAATCATAACATGGTATTTAAACTGTTAGGGGAAATAGTAAAAGGCGCTGCAAAATGTCTGATCAATACATAAACTGAACATTCAAACATTTTCTACTCAGTAATTTGGGATTTTTTTTTAAATTATACATTTGTCTTGCTTTGTAACCTGTTTTCTTTTTTTAAGATCAAAACATTTTACTATGCTTTTCAAACGATGAAAAATATCCTCTAATAAGTGTTACAAAGGGCCTCTTATTTAACATAAATCTTATTTTATGGCATCTAACCAGTGCAAAAATATCTGCATATTACTGTCTTCTATTAAATAAAAAGAAAGTTTGGTATTTTTTGAATGTGAAGAGAAAGGAGATCGTTTCAAGAGATAAGGCAAATGGGTATTAAATGATGTGTAAAAAATTATAATATCATAATAACTTTTAGGGGTCACCTGTCATTTATGGGCCCTTTGAATCTTCATAACTTGTACCCTCCTTACGGCCCCCCTGCAATCCATTACACACACATACATATTCATATACACAGTGTACTGTCTAATGTACTTATTTATTTAAAGGAGACACATAATGATAATTCAAAACACGCCGTTTTGTCAGACAACCACAAAATAATTGTCCCGGAACCTTGTGCTCCAGAAGAACGGTCTACATTCGGGGACGGACATACCTTAACTTCCTGTTGTCGTACGTTGTTATTGCGCACTGAAACAGTGAAGCTCGAGCGTGTGGCCTCCTCTCTGAATCTGTCCCACCGAACAAACTCTTCATTTTGTTTGAGTCTTTCGTGAAGCTGTGACTCTCTGGGAGTCCACAGGTATGACTCTTTCGGACCACTCGAGCTCTGACAGCGGGCACTCTCGGAGTCCTCGGGCCCGGAGACCTCGGACTCGATCCCGCAGCCGCAACCGGAACAACAGCCGGGACAGGAGCCTGTCCCCCGACAGTTTCGGGCCCAAACTTCCAAAACCACGCAACCGGGAAAGGGAACGAGAGGAACGGGAGCGACGATTCCGAGAGGCGAAAAACCTCCGGCGGATCCGCATTGGATCACCACGACGGAGCAGGTCCCGGTCCAGATCCAGGTCCAGAGAGAGGCACAACAACCCGAGCAACAACAGGGACAGTCACAACCACAACCACTGGTCCGATCAGAGGGACGGGCCTGGAAAACACGGCAGCTTCAAAGATGATTACTACTACGAGCAGCAGAGGGACGACGCTCAGAGACAGAGACAAGAGGCCTTCATAGCGAGGTAGAGACATCTGAGGCTCCACCCAAAAACACAGACTGTAGACCTGTCTGCAGGTCCACAGGAGCACATCATCTCTGTACAACATTTAGCTCATGTTCAGACATCTGAGGATCCACCTAAAAACACAGACTGTAGACCTGTCTGCAGAAAGAAAGAAATTTTAAAAACACTGAAATTAATTTTGGCCCACAGAACCTAAAGGTATAATAACTGGTATGTGATAATAGTTGGTTAAGAGTCTGGAAGGGCCAAGTTTTACTTAAAAAAGAGCCACAATAAATATATATATATATATATATATATATATATATATATATATATATATATATATATATATATATTATTATTTTTTTTTTTGATATATGCTTTGACACAAAATTACTGAGTGCTTCATTTTCTGCACAGGCTGAAAAAACAGCCATTTGCTGCATAGTCAAATAGTGAGAAACACAGAGACTTCCAGAAGAAAAAAATAAAATGCCCTGAAATTTGCATCATACAAGGTTCATATGAACAAAGCATAAATTGAAGCACTTCAAAGACCCACATTCATCTACATTTTAGCAGCTTTATGCGTTTTGCTCCTGTTTTGTGTCGGAACGTGAAGATGAGCTGTCAGTGTCTTCCTCTCTGTTGCACAAACCGTCTGTCTCTCATTCTCACCATGGCAGGGGACACACAGTGGTACCCAGGGTCACCCAGGGCCACCTAATATCCTATTGGTCTTACGTTTCAGACATTATAGGCAAGGTATATAAAATTACCATGTCACACATGAGCTGCATTTCCACCACGTGGTCTGATTATGTTCAGAACCATTAAGTATGGTTCCAAGTGGCTAACCCTGATCTTTTTTGCGTGTCCACTGCCAGCTGTATCTTCACTTGAGGGCTTGGATGTGAGCTGGGAGGAGAGGGTTGCACTGACTACGCAACTGTCTGACATCACAGCAGTGCAACAGAGCAGCATTCTGAAGTAGAGAGTGGCACTGTAAACCAAGAGCTACACTCCAGCACTGCAGTGAAGCATCATTTTCAGACATACTTTATTACAACTGCAGTGAACAAATCTACAGCTTATTTAAACACGGCTCGATATGTGGTTTTGATTTAGCTGCTGTCCAGTGGGATTCGACTATTTTTGTGACCAATCAAAGGATGTTTTTAGCGCCACCCTTCAGGATCAGTTTGGTATGCCCTGCACCCCTTCAAATGGGTGCCAAAAAGTGAGACAGCACAGGTCAGTTCTTCAAGTAATCAACAGCAGAAACACCTCTATCCGTACCTAGAAGAAATAAACCAGAGTGCTTGGTGGAAACGCAGTTTTGTATTTTTCAGTGAACCATGAAGGAAAAATTGGACGCCCCTGATTTAGTTTCCTCGAAGAAGGATCAGGCAATATGATTGACATTCAACAACATTGTTGTGATTTCTCAGAGACTTTTCTGAATTAAAAATGTAAACTCTGATGTCAAAGTCTTTGATTAGTTTGTGCTGACTGCTGTGTGTGTTTCTGTTCCAGGCGTCTACAAGAGAGGGAGAGGATCGGGGAGTTAGGTTGTCCTGAAGTTTGGGGGTATTCTCCAAGAGTTAAGGAGCCAGAGTAAGTCAAAGCTTTCTGGATTATGAGTGGGCAACCCTCCGCTTCTTTCTCTCACATTAAGTCCCTTTTTTCTCCTTTCTTTTCTCATAATTTTTTTTTTTAATTTCTGCCAGTTCCGATGAATTTACACCAGTCGAAGAGGACGAGAAGAACAGCAGCTCAGAGTCCAACTCAGAGGGTAAAATGTGCTTCTTGTCTGAACATTAGCAGATGATAGTGATGCTGTGGTAAGTTTGTACTTACAAGGACACATTTTATTCACAGTGGAGAGGAAAAAGAAGAAAAAGAAGAAGAAATCCAAAAAGAAGAAGAGCAAAAAGCACTCAGAGGATAGTGATCTGGAGTCAGATTCAGATGGTAAGACGTCATAAATTGACCTCAGATATATATTTTTAAAGCAGGCTCTATGTAAGCTGATCTACTGTGTTTTCATCTTTCAGAAGAAGAAGTGAAGAAGAAGAAAAAGAAAAAGAAGAGCAAAAAGTAAGTCCTTCAGTTACTTCAATAATACTTCCTTTTTACAAAGAGACACAATAACAAAACAAACCATCATGTGTTTTCAAATAGGTCCAAGAAGTCCAAGAAGAAGAAGGCGAAGAAGAGCCGGAAAGAGTCCAGCAACTCCAGCAGTGCAGAGTCTGAGGAGGAGGAGGAGGAGGAGGAGGAAGATCCTAGCGCGGTGATGTGGGTGGAGAAAACATGCATAGACGAACACATGGTCGGCCCTGAGGCTCCACTTACACACATGTCCCAGGATGACAGACCTCTGGAGTGAGTATATGACTTATTTACTGTTAAATCATAGTTTCAATGCAAACTCGGTTGCAATAATGTGAAATGTAACTAAGATGAGATGACAAGAGCTA
Organism: Cetoscarus ocellatus; assembly: GCA_037902135.1. Taxonomy (NCBI): domain Eukaryota; kingdom Metazoa; phylum Chordata; class Actinopteri; order Labriformes; family Labridae; genus Cetoscarus; species Cetoscarus ocellatus. The sequence continues at coordinate 2,176,633 of JBAMNC010001016.1, forward strand.
CACTTGATATCAATGCAGACTTGTTCACAGTGCCGTAAAGCTACATTTAAACAGCTTCAGGAATCCACCCACTCTTTCTCTCTTGCCTCCAGCTACTCAGAGCTACAATTATTTCATGATGGTTGTCAAAAGCCCAATCACAGTGCCTTTATGCAAACCTGCTGCAAAGAGGATCTGTCATATTTACACCTGTTTGATTTTAGTTTGTTTAACCTTTATTTAGCCAGGTTAGTCCCACTGAGATCAGGGATCTCTTTTCAAGGGAAACATGACCACAATGGCAGTGACATACAGCTACAGCAACAAACACACACATTCATACAGAGCATATCAAGTACTTGGATCAACCAGCACTATTTTCTTACGCTGTGCTCTTAGGTTTAATAAATGTGTTTTTCTTGTCCTCCAGTTTTGGCCATGCTCTGCTGCCTGGTGAAGGTGCTGCGATGGCAGAGTATGTGAAAGCAGGCAAACGTATCCCCAGAAGAGGAGAGATCGGTCTGACCAGCGATGAGATCGCAAACTTTGAGAAATCTGGTTATGTGATGAGTGGCAGCAGGTACGTGTCTGAGGAATAATTGACTGATATGCTGTGTGGCAGTTATAAAACTCTGATGTAGTGTTTGCATGATAATTAATTCATGTTCATTAAGGGATTTCATTTTGTGCTTTATTTCATTTTAATTGGAATATTAATATAAAACTATGATAGATTTCATATCATATTCCTGTGATGCTGATGATTGTCTGAAATGTGACCCTGCAGACATCGTCGTATGGAAGCTGTGCGTCTGAGAAAGGAGAACCAGATCTACAGCGCAGACGAGAAGAGAGCTCTGGCCTCCTTCAACCAGGAGGAGAGGAGGAAGAGGGAGAGCAAGATCCTGTCCAGCTTCAGGGATATGGTGTACCGTAAAACCAAAGGCAAGGAGGAGAAGTGAATGTCTGTACTTCTGCAGTCCTCTCTGGGTTATTCCATACTTTTATTATTTGTTCTGTGATGTTTGATGAATGTTTTATTTTGAGGAGGAAAGCCCTATTCATTTAGACTGTAAACCAGTAAGGGACTGTTACTGTTAAGAAATGTGTTTAAACAAGTCTAAAAGATTTACTATGCTTCATGTTTTCCTCAACAATGAAGAAGGGGGCCTGTCCTTTGATATTTTCTCCTGCACATTTTTGAGTTTAATTGTGATGGAACTGTAAATAAACTCTAACCCCTGATAATTTCAGTGTCTCATTTGTTTCTCACAGTTTGGATCAGCCTTTTAGAAATGAAAATTGTGTTTGGAGAAACATCTAGTAATATGAAATGATGCATATGGCTGTCCGGTTTCTTTGATTTTGGCCTCTGATATTAAACTTTCAGCTCTCCTGGAGCCCTGGAGCCAATGCAGCAGCTTCAAACGGTCTTTAAAGTACACATTTGTTTAACTCTACACGATGCTGAGAAGCTTTACATTTTGCGTTTTTGTAGGATAACTAAACTAAAAGGAATTTTCTCTCATACTTCAGCCAAGGTAACATTAGAAAGAAAAGTTTAAACAACACAAATTGGAAGTGTGATTATCTTAAAAATTTGTAGCAGCTAGGGATTTCAGTAAAAGGACATGAAGGTGCATAGCTCAGGAAGGAGGACATGAGATAATGCTTGCATGTGAAAGAAATAGGGATGAGAATTTCTAAGATTTTGATATTAATGCCATCAACGATTCTGCTTATCCGTCCAATTCCTTAACAATTCCCTTATGCAGATCTAGAGGGAAAACATCAAATGACACTCCTGATATTCAGTGCTGTGTGGCATAGATAAATGCTTCTGCCATTAAGCATCTTTATGTCAAGACAACTTCTTTCTGCTGATTGCTTAGAATGTGAGCCTCATGTTCTTGATTTGCAGGGCCTGTTGAACAAAATAAAGGGGATTAAGATAATTGTAAAGCAAAAAGACCAATGAAATCAATTCCTTGAGGGAGCTGATAGATTCTCAACTAAGTTTTTGATCCCGAACCCTAACAAGGAAAGACAACTTTGAATGCACAAAATAGGCCAAGCAGGTTTGATGGAGGCAGACCTCATCAAGCAGCCATGCGAGATTTTGAAATTCTCATAAGTAAAAATATGACTCTGTTGTTTCACACATCAGACACACAATTTAAGACTCTTTGAGCATACTTGCTGATTGCATTAAAAACGTGTCTTCATTGTGCTTACATTTTCAGTTATAGAACAAGGTCAATACAGAATATCTTAAGTTAGAGCACTCTGTCAGACCGTTTTTATGACCCTCTTCATTCAGTTTAAGACCCCACTGCATCTTAAGTATGTAGCTGATTGCATTTGCAACAGTTGTATGTAGTCTTTGTGATAATTCTTTATCACTGCTGAGTAATTCAGATTTTTGGGTGGAACCTTAACAAAGAAAATCAGCAGAGTAAATGAAAAAAATAAACCAGCATCCTCACAATAAACAAAGACACACCAGAGTACATACCGTAGTTATCCAAGATGTACAGCTTGAAATAAAAAGACCTGCACTGAACAGCTATTGCATTATAGAGATTAAAGAAAGTAATGACAAAAGTAGATAATTTAACAATTAAAAACAGGCTATAACATTTTATAACATATCATTATGGACTGTGATTTTCGCCCATCAGACACTCTGTTAAAAGAGGGGATACCATTTGTAGTTGCAGTTAACTGTTAATGTAGTACATGTTTTGTACATCATGTATCTGCCCCTTGTGTTAAAATTTAATGTAACTGTAATGGTGTAGTTTGAAGTTTCTCAAACTAAGAGACAAAATGGCTCCTCTACAGTGAGAATACATTAATTAAATCAAAGTTGAACTCCCCATATACAGATTAATGACAACACTTTTCATTCAGCGTTCAACAACATAATAAAGTCTCAGACTTCCACTGGACAAGAGCTCCAGACGTGGTTAAAACAGAAGGAGGAGTCACAGTATTTCCAGTATGGAACAGTTTTATTGACAACAGGGAAACATCTGCCTTTTGAGGCTGAAAAAAGTTAAATATAATCATCTGGTGAACCATTAGCTTTCTCTCATCAAGGTCCTCATATTGGTCGTCATTAGTGGATGTTCTCCAGTCCCTGTCAAAGAAAATGAAACAATTATCATCCATGTGACAAATAATAGTGTTAATAGAGCGGTGCAGGGATGACCGTTTTTGTAGGCCAAGCATCGCGCTGCTTCCCTCGACTGCAAGTCCACTAAAAGCCTGCAGGATTTTTCACTGTGTTTTTGATCATTGCGGATAATAAACTCTGGAGGAAACAAAACATTATAAAACTTAGATGTTCTGCTCTTTGTTATAATCTTAAACACTTTAATGATTTGTGCTTAAATGTAATTGGCCAGATTGAAAAGCTGTTAAGTTACGACAAAACTACAACATGACTGTTCAACTTAGAGACAACTACAATATTTCCAATGTGGCCTTATTGTGACCTCTTGTCTGAGTGTTTCCTTTTATTGGAGTGACCTGATCAAGTTGGTCCTCATGGCAATAGTGTAACAATAATTGATTATTTAAACCCACCAGAAATGCTTGCCGTTATGTCCCCAGCTTTTTGTAGTCCATGTTAGCAGTTAGTAAGCAACCATCATTTTTAAACACACAACAATGCTTAAAATTAAAAAGCAGGCAACATAAGATGCATTTTATGATTCACCACAAACCTTATTTAAGGCACTAATCTAAAACCAGTATTCTAAATCCCATTTATTCTGAAGGGTTGGGAACCAGGAAGTGCTAAATTATAAGTCACTTCTGCGTTTCAGACTCATTCCTGCACCACACAAAGTCATTTTTTCCCACAATGCAACAGGCTGCACAGTCCTTTCTGCCTAACTGATATCACATGCATTATTTTCTGTATTCTGTCCATTTTCTAACCACTAGACACGGGTCAGTGTTTTCATCCTTGAATAATGGATGAATTTTTCCTCTGATTTAGTGTGTGTAAGCATTGTCCTGAGCTTGAAGGGTCACTTTAAGATTTATAAATGTTTATTTTTGCTTCTCTTACTGAATTTGGTGACCACACCTTTGATTTGAACATAGGATTTATAAATGTTAGAGATACTGTAAGTGTGTGCACATAGAGCCTTAAATTACAACAAAATGTGTCTCTTTTGGGGTTTCATTATCTGTCTGCATGTTTTGTAGTGCAGTTTTATCTCGGAGGAAGACTGAACAAAAAGGACTAAATGTAGACAGACGTGTTATATCTATATTATTATTGTATGTGAGCATTATGTGGTATGAGAAAGAATCCAAATAGCACACATATCGGTTATATATCGGCTGGAATATCGGCAAATTACACAAAAGTACAAAATCGATGCACCTTCTCATTAATGCATGGGTAACTTTATAAATCAAAGGTTTCATTTCTTTAAGAGTTGAATGCTGTTTTTATTGTTTTACATCTGTTCCCCCAAAAAATGCACTGTTACACTAAAAGAAACAAGTCCATTTCAGTTAAGTACATAGCTTGTGCTCTTGACCAGAAATACTGACAACGGTTTCTGCGATAATGAATTAAAAAACACAGGCATATCGGATATTGGTAATCGTGCATTAAATGGTGCATCTCTAATTAAAGAGTTATTTTTACTTCCTATTCCTATTCTTTCCCTTGACATAATATCAGTTATACCATGTAGATTATGTTCACTGCAAACTTCAGATAGTAAATTAACTAAAAGGTGAGGCATCATCTAAATTTTTAATCTCAGAATTCTGACTACAATCTCCAAATGTGGTTATTTTTCCATGAAATTCTGACTTTGATCTCAGAATCTTAACTATTTATCTTAATATTCTGATTATGATCTCAGAGTTATGACTTTAATATCAGAATCCTGACTATTTATGTCTGCCTTGAAAAATGATCAACCTTTATTTTTTTCTCCAGTGGCCAAATAATCATCTTTACGATATAAATTACATCAATGTGATGTTTTCAGTCTCTCATAATACTGTGGAAATCACTTCGTTTTCTAAAAGGTTGTACTTCTTATTCATTTTACTGACTTACATTCACCCTGACGTCCAGCTGTGTCTGGTAGTTTCTGTGTAGCAGTAAATAAACAGAGGAAAACATGATGTGGACTCACCTTGGCTTCGTACGCCCTCCCTGTTCCTGATATCCTCCTGTCTCTGTCTACCAGATGCCACTGCCACGGGACCCGAGCGATCTTCCTCTCCTGCGGGTCAAACAACACTTCAAATAAAGATAAATGCATAACAACTCTCAGCATTAGCACGTCAGTCTGTCCCGGGTCCTCTCACCTTCCCTCCGTTGATTAACTTTCCGATCTGCGCGGTAGCGACGCCCGGGATGATCAGGCAGACCGTCATGATGGCGAAGCCCGGCAGGATCTCATACCACATGGCTCAAGAGTTTCTCTACCACAGCACAGAGAGAAACTCCGATGGCAGACTATTTCCCTGAGACTGCCCTCGACAGTTTGTTTGCTAAGGAGCTACCAAGATGTCGACCCTTCAAACGACCTAATGCGATACCGGAAGAAGATATTCTTCTGGTATTCAAACGACGTACGTTACCGCCCCCTGGTGGACTGGAGGGTGAATAGATATGATATTTATTTAAAAATGAAGAGGGTCTATTCTTTGTCTTTCAGCTCCAACTTCATGTTTCCGTTTTCCTGTTTGTTTTTCTCTCTGTCTTTCAGCTCCAACTTCATGTCTCCTTTTTCCTGTTTGTTTTTGAGGATCTGTCCTTGTTATTCCACAGAGCCTGTCATGTGTAACCAAATATATATATATATAGATATATACATATATACATATCTAATTTTATCAACAGACCATGCTGGTGTTAGTACACCTTACTCTGTAAAGAAATGCTGCTTGTTTTGTTGTTGTTGTTTTTTAAATAAATTTCACAACTCTGGGCAAAAAACAATACTATATCATAAATCCCCTCATACTTAGAAAACTTCACATCCTTAAAAGCAAATCTATTGACAGACTTAATGACTCAGTGAATTCTAACTCTAAATTTAAAAACATCCAATACACCATAAAAGTCAAACTCAAGGCCCGTGGGCCAAATCCGGCCCGGGAGATAATAAAATATGGCACGTGAGATAATTTTGTATGTCTATTATAAATGGCCCTTTGTTAATTAGCACTTCCACTTCTCACTACAAATCCCAGCAAGAGCTGCCATGCAGGATCTGTGCACAAACATGTCTTCCCTTTGCTTTAATATCACTCTGATCAGTGTTAAGTAGATGAATGCATTGATCAGTGCTTTTACAGTGCTGTTCAAATTTATATTTCTGATTAAAACATCGTCCATTTTAGACCGTTAAGTAAATGTTGATCCTGTTTGGCCCACATCTACACTGTATTTTTTGGCCCCTTCAGAAACTGATTATTTAATTACAGTTTTATTTTTTTCATGTTTTATTTCGTTATTGGTTAGATTTACAATTACAAGTAACTGATCAATCTAAGTAATAATGGGAGACAATTTTTAAAACTACTTTGAAAAGAATACAATTTAGTTGAGACTTTAAATCTTATTCAACTTTTTGGACTGTGAATCCATCTAAAATCTTTAAACATTGATCAATACTATCAGTAAATAAACATTACACACACACAGCTGTTGATTTACAAAAACGTTTAATAACTATTTTTCATAAGTAATAAATTGAGCCTCTGGTCTGCATCTGATTTAAATTCATGATTCTAATTTGCCAGTCTGTTTATTTTCTATTTGATATCCTTTGTTTATCTTGTGTAAATGTTAGAAAAATTATGTGGCTGGTTATTTGAAATGAGTTGAATTTAAGTAGATTTTGCGCATGTTATAAAAGCAAAATAGTCAAACAGAAAATGAAAATGAATTAAAAAATGGAAATTTCCTTTATGGAAATTATATGGCATTAGACTGTCTATGATTAATGGGTTTACATATTCAAGAAGTTAGATGGAGTACACTCAAATTAATGTTACTTGATTTTCTCTCATTTACTCCTCACTTTCTTCACAAGGTATTGATTGTTCATTAATTAGCAAAACATCTCAACAGTTACTATTTTCACTGACGCTGAAGCACAGTGTTTCCAGGAACATATTCTATGAAAAATTATTTCAGTAGGTATTGTGACTCTGTGTTCGAAAAACACTAACTTCTAGACATTTCAAGTATTTTCAGTGTGCCTTGTGTGCTGCTGATCGCTTCATATAATGTCTAACCAGAGGACAGTTAAAAATGTACAAAAGTATGAATCCTCGGTTGTAACTTCGTTAAGACTGCTGCAGCCTATCTTGATCAGGAAACTCTTGAAAAATTGTTGTTTTTATTCTCAATGAGTTTCGTTTCCTGGTTAAATAAAGGTTAAATAAAATTAATTAATCGACCACAAGACTCTGATTGACAGGCTCTTGTCACTGATGTGCAGCACCAGCGCCCCCTCTGGCGGTGAAGCGGTGGAACTGCAGGTCCGGCTGTCACAGAGGAAGTTACTGTTAGCATTAGTTACTGTTAGCATTAGCTCGTTTGCTGCTAAGTTGCTGCAGAAAGTAAACAAGTGTGTGTGATGAGATCTAAAAGGTTTCAGCGATGAAGGAAGACAAGGAAAATACTCGACCAAAAGAGAGAAGGGTTGAAATAAGGTGCGAGGATGGAGAAAAGACGGAGAAGCCAAAGGAAAAGAAAGAGACCATGACAAAGGTAAACTTGCTAGCTTCCTTAGCTGTGATTGCTACAATGCGTCTGTTGGTATAAATGCTCGATTTTGACTGGTACTGTTATTGACGAAGTAAATCTGTACCAAACTGAAGTTTACAGCTACATACACCAGCTCACTTACTACTACTGTGATCTCAGACTTCTATGAGGATATTATGTTACATATATTTTCTCTTTTGTCTGCAAATCGACGGTCTCAATGTTTTTATAATGGCTGTATTTCTCCTACATTGGCAGTAAATCCAAAGTTGTCAAAAGTGTTTTTGTTACACTTAAAATTGTGTTGCAGTTCATCTAAAGTAAGAGAAAGTGCAAATTGTTTGTGTATCCAAGAAAACTTGGAGTATTTCTTCACTTTATTATGTGTATTTTTTACTGATGCACAATGTTATTGTAACGATAACAATATTGATATAAATGAACATATTTGCTGACATTATATTATTATATATTATTATTTATTATATTATTATATTACAGGTGTAAATTTGGCATAAATATCCTATATATTATATGTAAAATTGGCAGAATGTACAACTGTGCCATATTTTTAACTAAGTGTCCACTTTTGCAAATCAAATATGTAATAAAATGTTATGTTTCTTGTTTCTCACCTATTTTTACCTTAAATCAACCACTGACATTAAGGGAGCGGACCAATTTTAGTTAAGTGGAGGATATGTGCTCTCGACGATAGATATCAGAATTGATAAAGGTGATGCTGAGTTCAGAAATATCAGCACTTCAGCAAAAATCCACGACTGTGCAGCCCTGTTATATTTACATAGTGAAGTTATTTCATTAGTTTGTCAGAATATTCAGTCAGCTAAGTGTTCAATACTCTGATAACATACAAATGAAGGATACTGCTTTACATTAGATGTCAAAAATCAGTACCAGAAGCAAAACAAAAAATAGTATGAAATAGGTATTGCCTATATAAAAGAGAAGACATAAAAGACAACATATAATGATAAGCACCAGACAAGGACTGGATGTTTGGGTGTACTTAAAAACAGTTTTAGTTTAAGATGCACTGAGTACACTTAATATTTTGCCATTTTACCACTTTTGTACTAAATACATTTGGTACAAAGTTATTTGTAGCACTATAACATGCTTTTAACATGATGACTTTTGCACTGCTACCTTTTTGGTTTGTACTCTTGTTGTGATTTTAAATTCCAACATGAAGGAAACTCTTATAAATCCAGGTTCTTCTCAGGTGTACATACTTAAATGTCAACTCTCTATAATCTTCCTAAGATTGTGATCAGACGTCTGCCGCCAAGTTTAACCAAGGAGGAGCTGGAGGAGCAGCTACAGCCTCTCCCAGATGTTGACTACCTGGAGTTTTTCTCCAACGACACGAGGTGAATTCACAGAACCAGTTATCATGTATAACGTACATGTGGTGACTCCTGATGGTGATAGTACGATATTATGTTATCATTCTATCTATCTATCTATCTAATTATCCATCTGTCTGTCTTATGTATTTGTCCATCCAGCCTTTACCCACACCTCTTCTCAAGGGCTTACATTAATTTCAAAAATCAAGATGATATCGTGCTCTTCAGGGATCGGTTTGATGGATATGTGTTCATTGACAACCGAGGTCTGAGAAATTAATTTCAGCAGCCAAATATACACACTCAGATGTTGTACGTGACTTAGTCTTACTTAATTTATTCATTCTTCTACATGTTGTTTTTTCAAAAGGTCAAGAGTATCCTGCCATTGTAGAGTTTGCACCTTTTCAAAAGACTGCCAAGAAGAGAAGCAAGAAAAAGGACGCTAAGTGTGGGACAATAGCTGAAGGTGAATATCTGTAGACTTAATTATGACTCTAAAATCCAGCTACTATATATTAACACAGCAATACACTTCTCCACTCATAACAAGCTGTTCAGCACTCTTGTCTATTTGCGTTCTTACTGATCACTTATAGATCGGTTCGTGACATGTTCAATGGCATATTTGTTCACAAACTCCTAAATCAGGCTTAGATTACTTTTTGTACCTGTGGGATGGTTTATGTAGGAGGTGATATGAAATCAATATTGATTCTTAAGAAACCGATACAAAGCAGATGTAAACTGAAACAACACATGACAGAAAAATAAAAATAAAAACCTGATTTAAAACAGATAGAAATGGATTAAATAAGAAAAGTGCTTAAGGTTCCCAAAATCATATATTAGATATGAAAATATCAGCCATTAATCAATTACAGATGTAAGAATTGCTTAGAAGTGTTTCTTCCTTGCAACAAACTAAAAAGGAGTTTGTTACAATCATGAATATCATTTTTAGCCTCCATTTTTTTCATCAAACAAATAGTAACTTATTAAAATGAAGGTTTTCTTTAAACCAAAAGACCAGGTATCTTTTTTTTATCCCCTCATTTTTCAGTTGAATCCTTATGCCATCATGAACTTTTGACTAAAAGCTCAAGATGCTCATCATTTTAGACCCAGTAGTATTTAGTACAAGTTTTAATACACTTAGGTTTTCTGGACAATTCCAAATGATGCTTTATATTTTGCACTTTTTCTTAAGAAGATAACTAGGTATACATAATTGTATCTTTAGCATTAAGATGGAACTTTGCATCAGTAACCTTTAGTATAGATTGTTTTTACAAAATTATGAATAAAATAGGACCCTACATGGACCATTTTCAGTATTGAGGAAAGAATATGACAAGCCATCGACTTTAACACATTCTCTCTGCAACTCTGAGAAAAGAAGAAGGTGGTCATTATCTATGAATGTTTTGGCACTAAACAGCCAACGACCTGCATTAAAGCATGTCCCCTGTCTGAAGGACTTTCTTTGTCTCATATTTGTGTTTTGTACAACATAATGAATGTTAATTGTCTCCGTTTTTGGGGCATTGGGAAGGTGCTATTAGACATCTGCTTGCGTTTCAAACTTATTTGAGTGATTTTATTCTCTTAATTATTTGGTGTTTCATAAAAGTGCAGTCATCAAAAAATCAGCATAGTCCCATGTACAAGGGAAGTGTAGTTGCTTTTCATACATGATCGTTACAAAATATCTGAATGCACCACTCCTGCACTGGTTGCTAATTGTTCATCAGTGTAAAAAAAATGTCTTGAAATTTTTTTTATTACAGGGCTTGAAAAGATCTTTAAAAGTTCTCAATCTGACTTTAAATAGAGTTTATAAATCCCTGTTTGGATAAATATGGACCAGTGCAACACACTGGCATTAATGATATATTTTAAGACCTTTCTTGTAACAGTAACTCTTTATTTTAAAATCAGACTGCAAGCTATTTGTAATGCCATTTCTAAAAGTCAATACCAACACTCAACTCCTTAAGATATTAATTGCCAATGCTGATGCAATGCTGGGAACATTGTGCATACTGTATAAGTTATTTAAGGGGAATTGCAAATGCTATCACAAAGAATATGATCATGACCTGCTCTTTTAGTGGAAAAAATTCATAAAGTATTGGATCTATACAAAGAAAGATTGATGGATTTATAATGTGAAAGCACACGGTGTTGCCCTTCGTGCTAATGTTACATATAAATAAAGTTCTACTTGACCTTTCAGAAGCAAAAACTAATTAGATGAGGTGATCAGATTTTGTGGACGTTCCTCGATCCTTTTTAAAAACCACAGGAGATCGAGCTTTCTCAGTTGCGGCTCCCACTCTGTGAAACGCATTACCAATCACCGTGCGAACTGCGAATAGCCTTTCCACTTTTAAAACAAGGCTTAAGACACAGTTGTTCACTTTGGCCTTTGGCGGAGTATAGTCCCCTTTTATTGGGTCTTTTATTTGTTGTGTTTTCTCTGTATTGCTTTGTTTTATTGGCTTTTATTGGTTTTTATTGGTTTTTGTTGTTTTCTTTCTGTTTTACTGTAAAGCGCTTTGGTAGGCCATTGTCTATCTTAAATATGTTATATAAATAAAGCTGACATTGACATTGACAAGTTGACAGTTATCATGCAGAATGTATTTGGTTTCTTTCTGTCAGATCCTGATTATAGAAAGTTCCTCGAGTTTTACAACGGAGATGATGAAAAGTTGGCATCGACACCAGAGACCTTGTTGGAGGAGCTTGAGGCAAGATCTAAAGAGCTCGTTGGTAAATTAACCTAAAACATTTGTGTTTATATTATTGAAACAGACATTAAGTCTAGAATTATAAAGTTCTTTGTTTCTCCTTCAAGCCAAAAAAACAACCCCTCTTCTGGACTTCCTGAAGAATAAACAGGTAATTAAGTGCTGTTGAAAAGCAGCGTGGTGTTCTATTTAGAGATGTTACATTTTAGGAACAAGAGGGTCAGCCTATTGTCATGTTCTGATCTTCTGCAGAGAATCAGGGAGGAAAAGAAAGAGGAGAGGAGGAGGAGGGAACTGGAACGCAAGCGTCTGCGAGATGAAGAGCGTCGAAAGTGGAGGGAGGAGGAGAGGAGGAAGCGCAAAGAGGCTGAGAAGATGAAGAGACTTGAGAAACTGCCAGAGAAAGATAAGGACCAAGTCAAAGAAGAACCAAAAATAAAGGTTTGTGCTGCAGTGGATATGAGCAGTGTAACTGTATTATTCCCCTTCAAGTAGGGCTGTGACATTAATCATGATTTATTACTATGTAAGTTAATTGTTATCACAATATGAGCCTTTGTAATATAAGACAACAACAGACTAGATTAACCCCAGAAAATGTGGCTAGATAAAGCCTAAGACAGTGATGAGATGCCTTTGGATTTATTTTTTGCCAGTTTACTTGGGCTTAAAGTTTATCTGGTTTCTGTTAGAAGTGTTGAATAAAAGATGAAGAACTGCACAAGCAAGAGCACCAAGTCACAGCTTCTGTTCACTTTTCTCTTCATTGTTTTTGTAATATATAACAGAATCTTTGCACATCCCATGTTTTCTCATATTGCGCCAGTCTGTCTTGAAGTATCTTTAATGTGATTTTTGTTGTTTAACTGTAAAGCTCCTGAAGAAACCCGACAGGGGCGAGGAGGCTGAGTCTGAGAAACCCAAGGAAAAGGCCAAAAAACCAGAGAAGCCGAATAAAGAGGACAAATTCACGGGAAATGTTGATCACAAAAGGCGTCAACACAATGAAAACAAAGAGGACAGAGGAGGAAGAAAGTAAGATGCTTGTACACATTCAAAGCACCGCTCTTACATATTGCAGAGTACTTACACAGCATTTTTCTCTGGCCATTTAGAGCCGATGAAGACGGGCGTAAGGAATTCAGGGAGCGTGCAGCAGATCGAGATCGAGAGCGTGAACGAGAGCGGGAAAAGGAGCGGAGGCAGAAAGAGAAGGAGCGTCTCAGGCGTCAGGATGAAGAGCGACGAAGGAGAAGAGAGCGACAGGATGGAGAGAACTCGTACAGGAAGAGGGAGGAGGAGGTCCGGAAAGAAAAAGTGTTGGAGAAGAAGAAAAGTGAAAATGCTGCAGACTCGCCTCACTCTGAGAGGCCGGAGAGGCCTGCCAAAGACAACAAGAAGGAGGAGAGTGGCAAAAGAGAGAGGCTCAGGAACAAGGTAACAACTTCAGCCTTCAGTTCTTTAAAGCCCAACAGGCAAACAATGTGTAAGGATCAGAGACTGTAATGAGACACTGCCTTTGTGAACTGAAAATTTCCTGTCAGAACCACACCAGTAAATGGTTTCCAGATATTATGGTGAATAATATGTACAACCAAATAGTATACATCTATGTAGCTTAATGCTAATGCTATCAGAGGGAGAAGGAAAATGCCTCAAAAATGGTGTGCATGCAGTGCTGAGTGTGTGTGTTTTATCTGTTGGTCATTAGTCTGAGCTGATCTTTTTGTTTACATTGATTATTGAGGGATATTTTATTGGCTCTTGCCTCCGAATTAAAAACCTCCACATCAGGAAGATGAGCGCTAGCCTCAAGTTTCCTCACCGAGTCAAATATATTTTAAAAACCACGTCCATAGCACAGGTGGAAGAGTGCCTGAGCACAAGGTTTACTCAAATTGTACTTTTTGCTCATTATAGTGATGACAGAGAACTTGTATGTAAAGTCTGCGCAGTCAAGCTACACAGATCGGGTCATCCCTTTAAAATGAAACACCCGTGGGTCTCTGAAATTAAAAAAAGGGAAATTAAATTAATTATTTTCTCCCTCTGGTACTCTGTAGCAAGTGATCTATCGCACATTGACTGGAGACCTCTGTTTTCAAATGATACGCCAACATTTTTTTGGTTTCTATGTCTTGCCACCGCTAATTAGCTTAATTTAAACACTGGGAGGCAAAGGGTAGTGTTAGCCTGCCTCTGCCTACAGTCGTCAGATAAACTTTTCAGCAACTCTAAACATTGAAAGTATCAGATTTTGGTTGTGATACAAGAATTTGTCTGGATACAACAAAAAAAAAATCCCCAAATTTCTAAAAATCCCACAAGTTAACATTGGCTGGAATTTTTTGCCATTTTTTAACGGATCCGCTTCCAATATCACGGATAATATGGGGTCCATGTCTCTATCATCAAGGTAAATTTTATCTGGATCAGATCCAAACTGACGTCACAAAAAAAAAAATTAACTTTATAATAGTAAATCCCATTGACAACATTCAGTAACTCATATAAAATCAAAATATTTAGCGATATTCCCAAAACTTGTTGTGTTCATACAGGATAACCACCCCCATGTATGTGCTGAATTTGGTCTGGATCCTGGCCCTATTTTGGATCTGGTGATTCAGAATTGTATCTTTTCGAGGGGCTGTAGAAAAGCCACTGCTGGAACTGAGCTGCTTGGCGGAGGTCTACGCTCGTATAGAGGCATTATCTATATGAGTGCATTTCTAGTTTTTATTGCAAAAAACAGAAATGCAACTGCAGTTATTAACCCACTCTTATGCCAAAGTTTGAGAAGTTGAAACTGAAGCACAAGGGGTTGTTGCTATGGAAACAGTACATTGTGCACAGCTACAGCAGTGTGTAACAAAGGCTTTCAGAACATTGCTAAGCAAACCGTTGCAGGCTGTTGAAACTTCATCTTGATGAAAATCTTTGGTCTGACCTGGGCTTAGTTTGACTAAAATAGGTTTCATATTTCTAACAGTGTGATTTCTTTCCATCAGGACCGGCCCGCCATCCAGCTGTACCAACCAGGGGCCAGAAGCCGCAATCGAAACCCTGGAGTAGGGGACTCCAACTCTGCCGACAGAAAGCCAGACACTGAGACAGAGAAAAAGGCTGACAAAGGAGAAGACTGATCAGATTTCCGACTGTGGCATTTTCATTTTTATGTAAGGAGAGGGTAAACAGGCTGACCTGCTAGGCTCAGAGTAGCAATGTGGCTCCTTAGGGTGACGTCCACTGCAGGTCAAACAGCTGATTCTGTATCTGTTGAGGTCAGAGATGTGACTCTGGAGCCTCTTAGTGCCTGAAGATGAGCATTATCAGTTTTGTGTTTTAGGAAAAGTAGCTCAACGCGTTGCTCAGGGGCACGTTTGGTGAAGCCAGATCTTTGTTGGACCACATGAACTCAAAGTGACCTTATTTCAGTTTCGTTTCTCTGGGGTAGTTGTTCTAACACTGCAAACATAGCTTCAGATTTGCTCATTTAATACACGACACTCCTGAGAAATAAGGTAACTCCACAGGTATCAAACTGCCCAGTGATTTAAACTATTATTACCAAGATGGTTGATGCTGAATAGGACATCTTTTAAAGAATTGCCATATTTAGTTTTAAGAGTTCACATTTAGTTAACCTCTTATTCACACTTAAGGGCTAGACAATCCAAAAGTTTGAGCAGGATTCTCATTTGGGTCAGCAGCTCTGAACCTGTTATTTCAAAGGAAACTGTATCATTTCTCAGTTCTGGATCATATATTGTGTCAAACAGTGACTATGGAGAAAAAAGCCATTTCTGAGCAGACTGCCATGTTAACAGCCGTGCCTGCATGCTGCCAGAGGGATAAATCTGTGGCCTTGATTAATTTCTAACCTGAAGTCTCCTTAAACTTTAATGTGTGATGCACTAACCTGCAGACAGCATGAGAACACGTCACTGCTAATGTACAGCTTTGACTGGAAATAAAATATGTCTCAGCTTAAATGGACTCGTTTGTGGTTTGTTTCGAAACTTTGACTAAAATTTTGTTCTTAAAATATCTTTGTTCAACAATGGTCATCAATTAATCAATCTTTATTTGTATGGTGCCAATTCATCTGTGTTGTCTCAAGATACCTATCAAGCCTGTCTTATTGTAAAGGGACTAAGATGTGAATTTATGATACTGGCAAACTTATGGGAGCATAGACTATAAGTTTGTCCTCATCTTATTTGTCTCTATTGAATTGGAATTTATCAGATGTTAGCCCCTTGATTTGTCACATCTGGTTTTCAATGGGGTCCTCATATCTATATGGTTGTAAAGGTATTTATTATGGAGGTAAAATCAATAACTATGAATAGAGAGATTGTTTTAACATTAACATCTATAATGATTATAAACTGGATAGGACTGAAGTTTATTACTATAAATAACTAACTGGACTGCAGTTAAATTTGGTTTAATTGGTCTAGAAGTATAAAATTATTTAAAAAATGTAAGTTCTGTTGATGGTTGATGTAGGATAAAGCACTTGGAGTCAAGCAGGTCCACGGCAGCAGGTCACCCACGATTGTTTGTCAAGGCCACGCTAATATACGAGTGCCATTTGCAGGAACTACTGTGTACTTAGTTTTTATTTCTCCGAAATTAATTTCAGGAACTGTAATGATAATGAAATGGGGCTAAAGGAAAGGCCAAATATTTGTTATAGTACTTGTTGAAGCTTTGTAGGTCCATAGCAGCAGGCCATCCACACCGACAATCCCAAGCAGCCTAAGACAAGAAGACCACAGCTGGTGCAGCTATTAAACAAATATTAAGTGAAAACTGTCAAATAATCTGTTTTTTAAATTCAGTTAATTAGTTTATCTGTTTATTTTGTGAGCCTTAGAGTTACTACAGTTGCCAATTTAGATCATCAGGCATCGAAATTTAGAACAAAAATACATAAAGTAAATCTGAGCTTATTTGGCTTTTTGGTATCCACTGCAAGCAGAACTTGAAAGCACTGGGAGAGCGCAAACCTCTGCTGAGGTAGTTCACATATTGCTGTTACATCTATAAGCAATAGTTCCATGATAAAGTTAGCATCATAATATGATTCCTTGACCCTGAAAACCCACACCTAGCACTCAGAATCATGTTGATATCGTTATTAGTTTGGCGGTTATTGAGCAAAAACAATCGTCCACTAATGGCAGTTATCTGGATCACCACCAAAATCTAATAATTTTTAAGTTGGGCCATTACCAACATCTCCTGAAAATTTCAGCAAAATCTGACCCGTAAGTTTTGAATCTTGCTTACAGACAGACAGACAGACAAACAAATGGGGCCAAAAACATAACCTCATTGGTGGAGGTAATAAAGATTCCTGAGTACACAGTAATATTCATTATTGCTTTATTTAAGTATAGGTCCTACTTTTCAAATTTCAAGCATCAACATTCTGTTGCATCAAAAGCTCTCACTAGTGTTTCATTTTAATGACTGTCTTGATAACGTAATAAATCTATGATTTATATCAACAAGTATTTTAACGAGGATGTGCTGTAAAATATTCTTCATAGTGTTGGATTGTTAGAATTTATATGTACAATTTTACCAGGTTGGACCCTTTCGCCTTTATAACTGCCTTTACTCTTCATGGTATTGATTCAACAAGGTCCTGGAAACATTGAAAACAGAGATTTGAGTGTACTGACATGACAGCATTGAGCCCCCCCACCCAGAAGATCAGCCATTTCTAACTGTTCAAACCAGCCTCGCTGGCTCCACCAACCACGCCTCTTTTAGAGCAACTTAAATCACATTTGATGCCCATCCTGATACTTGGTTTGAACCTCAGCACATTATTTTGACCATGTCTACATGTATAAATGCATTGAGTTGCAATAAAAAAACAACATATGTATTTACAGCTAAACATTCTGAAAGTAAATCTAGTTGGAAACAGTTAATTCTTTAAGTTGATGCTGATGGCTGTAAAACACCAGTTTTCTCTTTTTAAATTTAACTTAACATTTTAATTCAAGATGATTGGTAGGTCAAAGGGCGGCATGTTGACGCAGCAGGTAGTGCACGTGCCTCACAGCAAGAAGGTTGCTGGTTCGATCCACGTGTCGGTCAGGGCCTTTCTGTGTGGGTTTGCATGTCCTTCCTGTGCATGGGTGGGTTCTCTCTCTGTACACTCCGGCTTTCCCGCACAGGCCAAAAAACACCCCATGCTCATTAAATTGATTTTTAGGTGACTCTAAATTGCCCTTAGGTATGAGTGTGAGTGTAAATGATTGTCTGTCTCTCTATGTGGTCCTGCGGTTAGCTGGCGACGGGTTCATGGTGCACACAGCCTCTTGCCTAATGTCAGCTGGGATAGACTTCAGCCACCGTGACCCTGAAAGTGATAAGCGGTAGATGATAGATGGATGGATAGTCGATCAAAGTCTGCAATCATGTAAAAACATCTTTCTTTAAGGTAGCCATGCCAAAAGTATGTGAGAAATAAAGGAGGTACCTAAAACATGCATTTAAAAAATGATATAAAACATTTACAAAAATACATATGTAAGGTTAAATTTCTTAAATATTGGTGTTGCCTTGTGTTCTAATGAGGGATGAAAACAAATCAATTTATTGTAAAGAAAAAAAACAACAAAAAAACATGTATTTCTTCTTTTTCTGTCACATGGTTTTAAGTTTCCATTCGAAGTTAAAATCGAGCCAATAACGTATTTAAGTTCATTTTCATTTGTATTAATTAAATCCATCCAGTGGAAAGGACAGGAATGCTTTCAAAGGTTATAAATTAAGTGTTCGTCCTGGGTTGTAGTTGTTTTAGCATGGTTTGATTCGGCGTTTCAGTGAAGAGCCGCCATGTGGTGTCGCTGTGTTCGCCTGATCTTGTATAAACCGGCTACGTCACTTCCGTCTTCCTCTTCGACCTCCGCCATAGTCGTGACAGGACTGTGGGCAAAATGGTAAATTCAAAATCTTTAAACATCCATCTCTTCAGAGCCCATGTGCCACCGCTGGTGTATTAATGTGGTTACAGATGTTATAGTGATGTCTCTCAGACTCTTATGTGGACTGAGATAATGTCATGTTATCATGTTAAAGACGCTCAACCGGCACACAGCCTGTTAGCTCAGCGTTAGCTCTCATACATCTAATGTGCAGGAAACTGCGAGGTTTAATTCAGTCTCTGTCAAAGTGTAAATGTTTGTTTATGCAGGTATGAGACGGCAACATTGTATGGTGTATCATATTTTTAAAAGCTGTCATTATCTCTTTCAGTCGTCACACAAGACTTTCAGGATCAAGCGCTTCCTCGCCAAGAAGCAGAAGCAGAACAGGCCGATCCCGCAGTGGATCAGGATGAAGACTGGAAACAAGATCAGGTGAGACCACGACCCTGTGATGTTTCTGTTTAAAGTGCAGCAACGTGGACCTGACTGGATTAATAAACAGCACTGTAAATATAGCATCGCTGTTAGTCTACTAACCCAGACGGGTTGTACCCTTAGCTGTAAGGTTAAAAGCAAGTTACTGTTTATTTCAGACTTGTGTTAAGATGCTTTGCTTATTGAGAAAGAAATTATAAAAAATATTAAATGGAAGCAAGGACGTCTAGATGATTCCTTGTGCAATATTGTCTCATCCTCTTAAACCCGGTGAACAGTATGAGTATAATTATATTTTGATTCATCAAGATACGTTTATTATATGCAGAAATTAAGTGGAACGAAATGTACACTATCAATATGATTGTTAATATAAGAAATTTGAGACATGTTTTGTACCTTAGCTCAACTCCTTTAACCAAACACACCAGAAAGACCATTCAAGAGTCCATACAAAGTGTTTGGGGAGGGCAGAAGCATGTCCAGCATGTAATTGGACGATTACTCAGTCCATCAACATATATTACGGGCCAGTCAGGTGATGTAGTAGGTGGGCACTGCAGCGTTACAGAATGTGAGCCACTTTGTGTGAAACAAACTTGTCAAAACATGTTAGAAGTGGAGCAAAAATGTCCTTATTATTGGGAAGTTTGTAGTAATAATATGTTTCATCTAACAAAGAAATGTGGTCAAAGTCGGTTAAAAACTGCTACAGAAGCTGGTAGCATCTATGCTAATGTCTAAATTCCTGCTGTTGTCTTGCTCTTATTTCCCACCTCTTCCTACCCTAAATGACTCTGATTGGGCGTGCTGCATTGGGCCAAGCACAAACATTGTAGATTGGAGTTTGACAAGAAGGATCTGCCTGATTACAGACACTTAGTCAGGCTGGTCCAGCTGCTGCTTAGGGTTACAATTCCTTTGCTGCGTGTTGGTTTAAAACATCCAACCACATGAGCATCCCTTGTCTTTAGTGTTTGTATGGTTAAATTTTGGTGAAAGAGGAAAACATTTTGGCTTTTAAAACGTTTTTGTTTTTGAAACGATTTCTGTTGCAGCATTGTCTCAAGTGGAGTGTCTGTTCACGTACAAACATTGAAAAGCCTGTAGTACATATGCCAGGCCTGTAAGTGGCTCTGTAATGCTGCTGCAGACATGCCCCAAGGCCAGAGAAGAAGACATGCAGCATGGGCATATATCACGAGAAGTGTAAACAAACACTGGATATGCTGTTCTGTGTCCTCTTGTTGCTCATGGTGGAAGTAGAGGAGTGGAAAATTTTGCAGTAAAGTTCAGTAGATTCTGTAGTAAGAACATGACCACAGACTGCAGAAGAATGCAACACTGGTAGGGTTTCTTAATATTATCTGAAAATATCAGTATTTTTTGTACACATGGAAAAACAAGGCAGGCGTTTTCCGTTATCCAACCTGGGACCTTTTCAAAAATGTTTTCGGGGCACCCAAAATGCTACATCTGTGGACGATGCACCTGAACTCGTCTCCATGTGGACGGATCATCTTTTATACAGGAGAAACTTAATAACCCTGAGGTATTTTACCAAAATTGCCCATGAGTTGTGTAGCCAAGAACAACTAAACTTTCATGCTGTAAACATCAGTTACAGCATAAGTTTTTGGCAGGGCTGGCAACACCAGCCCATCATTTAAGGATTTTGTGGTGCTGCTTAATTATACTGTGTCATTTTTAATGTATGGTGTCAAGTATGTTAATACACACATTAGAAACACCACATAATGTCTCAGCATGACAACAGCCTCTGAAAGAGCCCTTGAGGAGGGAAATCATCATTTTCCATTAAGGGTGGGGGTAAGTGCAGGGATGTTGGTGTTGAATTATTTTACTAAAGCAACGTAGAGCTTGTGAATTGACTCACATATGTATATAGAGTTATCTGTTATGTCAATAAGCACTTTTATCTTTCTGAGGCAGTAAAGTTAAATAAGCATAACTGACAATGATCCCTACAAGAAATGTAAGCCCCTTTTTCAGTCTAAACATCTGTCTCTGACGTGTGCCTCAAGCCTGTCTAATTGTAAAGCATCTCTAGGCTCTCTATGCCAGCATTAAGTGCTTGATGGTGTCTGACTAATGCTGGAACTCCTTATTGTACAAAGCAGGTCTGCAATTGCAGCACTTTTTTGTTGCAGTAAAGTGCTGTCATTAACCCTGCTGAGAGCATCTCACTGCTGCAGAGCTTCAGCTCCTGCTCACTGTGTCTGTGAGGAGGACGCTCTGCTAGCTGAACATCACACTCAGTCCAAACAGCTTTTTCTCCTTGCAGAGTTGTTCTGCTTAAAATACTCCCTCATTATTGGTTAATGCTTGAATGACTGCAGTCGTGGTATAGTCTGTGACTTCTGTCATGATTTAGTGGATTTGGAGAGAGCTACAGATTGTTTTTTGGAGGGTGATATGAGATTTCACAACAGTTGACATTTTCTGAAAAATTAAATGATGCAGTCTTGCAAGCTTGACAATAAATCATGTTTGTTGTTGCGAGGACAGCCATCAGTCTGTTGTCTCAAGAGTCTGAGCAGAATGTGAACGAGCGTTGGGAAATGTGAGCCAGAAATCAGAGTGCCGTCTCTTTAAAGAAATAATAATACAGTCATTTCTAGTTCAAAGCCACATGCAGTGTTTCATACAAAGCAATACCAAACCTGGGGGATACTGGTGCCTGGTTTGTCCTGCCTGACTGAAAATTGCAGGGGGGTTTTTGCCGGTGACCAGCAGTACATTGTCTTAACATTCAAACAATATTTGCAGTTCTAAAATTCTAATTTAATTTTCCATAATCACAGCAGGTGAGCTATGTGTGCAAAACTCAGCTTTTCAAAGCTTTATTTTTGACATGAGACATCTCACCTCAGTCAGTTAATTTATGCACAGGCTGGCAAATATTCATGGTTGGTGGTAAACATAGTTGGATGGTTACCAAAGTATTTGTGTGGAAAACCCTGATTTAAACAGCAAGATGTACAGTGCCTCAATTTGTTAGACTGCCTGTCAACAAACTTTGAATACAAATATTTTAGAAATCTTTCAAAACCTTATTCAAAACTGAATATGTCAGTCATTAGACATATATTTAGACAGGAATATGGAATTCCAATACCAAAGTGTGAGCCAGTTCACTGTGCTTTTCTGAGAAGTCAGAAAATCGAGCATAACTATTGACCACTCAAACTAATTTTTCTGTTCAGGAATGCAATCAAATAACTAAAATCTGAAATCAAAATCAAAAAACAATATGCTTTACTATTAATTTCTGTAAATGTGAATTTTAAAATTAACAGATGGCAATTATATTTTAGTATGAAAATATTTAATTTAACGATGTTCCATATACTGGTGTATTAACCTTTACAGAAACAGAAAAAAATGATTTTGGTAATTACCAATACTGTTTCATTTAGAGCAGCTGTGGCATAAACCTTACATTGAGTGGTGGTCTAATAAATTTGTGAAGCACTGTACATTGAAAAAAACCCTACACGTTAACCACTGATGTCTGAAAATGAAGTAAGCTGAACTAATTCTGACCGGTTTATAATTATCCTCTGGTGTCCAAATATAATTGTTCCTAAGAGCATTTTATGGGAGTCTGTTTATTGTAATAATCGAACTTATATGAACTTAACATTGTTTTGGCTTCAATTTAGTCTTAAAATGTGCTTGTCATATGATAGAAACTTCATAAAAACAGGAAAGTGATGCAATTCCCCACAACCCCTCTCCTCAGCGTTGAGCCTGAACAATGAGTAAACATGCTCACATTCGTGTGAAAGAGAATATGTCGGTAAAATTTCAAGTCATGAACAAAATGTGACTTAAGTTCACTTTGGAGACAGAATCAGGGTTTTAATGGTCTAGAAATGTGAGTTTTCTCTCTGTGCTGAGAGAGTTTCACTGGAGCTGGCTCTGCTTGTCAGTAGTTCTTAACCTGTATTGAAGGCCATGTGTTACTCAGAATTTCAAAGCAAAAGCCCAGCCTGTCTTATATGATGGTGATTAAAAGCAACGTTTTCATACAATACTTATATTCCAAATGTTACTGAGGCAGTTATTTGCTGATGTGACCAACAGTTATTCAGCTCCTTCCCTCATCTTCTCTTGATTTTCTTTACAAACACAAAATCATGATATAGACCATGAAGATGTTCAGGCTGTGGAACTGATTGGAACTGATTGATTTCCATAAACAAGCGGCCTTTTTTTTTTTTTTTTTTTTTTTTTTTAACTCATTTCAGTTAATGTGCTAGAAATCCTTCATTACTTGGAATGTGTTTGTTGAAAGGTGATTGGATTTCAGATGAAGTGCTTGAAATTTGATATACAGAAATGGAATTGTTTTCCTGCTCAAAAGAGCTTCTAGCTAGTTTCAAAAGCAGTTATTTCCCAACTTAACTGCATATTTTTGTTTAATTTTGTGGAGTAACATTTTGAAAGTGCTTGGATTGAATTTAGAGAAGTTGTACAAGCCCTTTAGAACTTGCCTCACATTTTTTTCCATAACATTTGAAGTTGTGTTTTAAATAACAAAGTGTTATGTTAATTTATTTTATTCATCTGTTTCATTTATAGCTCACACTTAGTAAGAAATCTTATAAAAGCCTAAATGTTCCGTTTTGTGATTTAGGTACAACTCCAAGAGGAGACACTGGAGGAGGACCAAGCTGGGCCTGTAAACATGAGGGTCCACGGATCCCAGCATCCCTCATCGCCAACATCTGCCGGGACCTCCAGCTGCTGGGCCTGAGCGCGGGGAGGGAGCCATGTTATCTGGAGCAGCAGTCTTTTTGTACAGATACTCTGGTTATGCTCATGTTTGACAATAAAAGATCTGTGATCAAACTTGAAATGATGCAGCACAGTTTATTTTTTCCTCAGAGTGTAATTTTATACTTTGAACACTGAAGTGTTTTTTTCTTCAAGAAAAACATCACGTGGTAAGAGGAAGTGCTGACACTGCTCTGGAGAAACAGAAGCACTCTGATGGGGGTTTCACCCTCTTGACCACTGAAAATACTTCTGAGTTACTTTTTCCTGGAGGATTGTGGGCAGGAATTTGAACTCTTGTTTTGCAGCTTGAGCAAAAGACAACACTGCTTTTCATGAAGCTGTATGTGGAGGGAAGACAAACTTTGAAATGTATACTTGAATAATAAAAAAGGGAAAGTTTGCCACATCAGCATGACCATTAGGTTGTTTACATTTGGCAGAACTAGGTCAGCAGTGAAATTTGCTGAGAAGAAGCTCATTGTGCTCAGCTGGGCTGTTAATGTGGTGTCTAGGAGGATTGATCCTATCGATCAAATGCAAATATTTTTGTCCCAACACTTTTCCATCCCCTGAAAAATGTCCCCTTGATCAAAAGCTTTGTTGCTGAAAACCCTAAATGAAGCTTTAGTCAAGTTTGGCTCAAAATACTAGATGGATTTAGTCTCTGGTCATTATAGTTCAAGTTTTTATTAAAGAGTGTTTCATTTTGAAGTTGATACATTTTAGTTTTATTGTAAATTCCTGCAAGTATTGAGCCTTGTACACCACAGTAGAAGTATGCATTTATAGTGAAAAATTATGACGATGAAACCTGACAAAAAATGGAAAACTTCAGTTACTACAAGGGCTACAGTCATTTGATTCTCTCTGATAAAGATACATTAATATTAAATATGTAAACAAATGCAATAAGAAATACTTCAAAATTTAAGCAAATTCAAGACTTTTCAATATAAGATAATTTTCCCAAGTTCTATTTTTACTTTTTTCTTTGAAATACATTCAGTCATGCCCTAGAAGACCATTTTAGCTGCTAATATAGTCAGATGTTAAAAATATTAGGGGTGCACAATATTAAAAAACTTGGAATATTGGTATTGGCTGATATTGAAATTTTCACTAAGATTTACAGCAGATATATTGGCGTTATCTGCAATATTGGCAAGATACATTAATGTACCATAATGCCTCAACTTATCACTGCATGAGAACATTTAAAAATCAAGCTTTGATGTTTTAAGGATGAAATGATTTTCTAGTTTAAATCTGTTCTTTACACACAAAAACTGGCATTGAAAATAAGACGTCAATTTTCAAAACAAAAACTCCAACCTGCAGTGATAGTTTGAAAATATTTACTAAAATCCAACATGACGCATCACATAAAGATCAGTATTCAAGTCAGAATTATGATTGAGTAAATAAGAAAAATGAAAAAAATAAAGCTAAAACAATAGGAAAGTTTTGAGATTACTCTGGATCCTAATTTTGAAAGTGTATATTATAATTCTGTATCTTAAACATTTGACTTCGTATCTTGACTTGAACTTTAAAAACTGCTTTCTCGTGAATTTATCTGTTCTAACCATATGTTTACTAACTGAATTTCTGTCATAATTCTGACTTTTTATCATGATTTAGGCTTATCTCATTATTGGTTTTAAACTTTCATCAAATGTATTCATGGATTTAACACCACCACCATGAGAGCTCACCTTTTTATTTGACCTGATTCTGATTTTTAAGTTACAATTATAAATTAATTTTATAAAACTGCTATTTGTCATGGTGCTTGTGTCACATAATTTGACTTTTCACCTTACTAATCTGTCATTTATTTCCCCTTGGCTGTCTCAGATTTGAATTTTTTAATTTGTATTTTAAGTGGATTTTTTTTTTTTTTTACATTTTTGCATTTAATTGATTAAGCAGATAGAATGGAAAAGGAGATGAGAGAGTGGGGAAGACCAGCGGCAAGAAGGTCCTAATGGGTTTCAAATCAGAAACAAGAGACCTGTACAGCGTCATAACTGCAGAGTTGTGCACATTATATGAATTTAAGCTCACAGGTCTGGCTTTTTATCTACCAATTCTATTTTTTATTTTAGAATTATGACACTGTACCCCGCAACTATTGTAAAGAGTTTGTTTTTTATCATTAGTACTGAGGTTTTTTTTTTTTTTTTAAATTTTGGCAGAATTGGTCTTTCATACTTCACCAAGGATTTAAATGGGAGAAAAAAAAGACAGCTATCATATTTCATTTCTTAAAACAAATGAATATGATCAAAAATTAATCTGAAAAAAATCCATGTTTTCAAAGCATTTTTTTTTAGTTTTACTGTGTTTTTTAAATATGTTTTACAGAGTGAGGATGGTGGCCCCATGCGGTCCCCAAGCCACTAGTTGCCCACCCCTATACACTCGTACCAAAGCAGGAGTACTGAAGAAAGTGAGTATTGATTTTAGCTGCAAAATCACGTTGACAGACGCTTTTTACGCAGTTTTAAGTCTTGATATAAAAACACCACGTACGTTTGAAGTAAAGTCTGTCATTCACTCAGCTCTTGCTTCCCAGGAATGAAAACGAGGGAAGCAGCTTCCTGAAAGACCTGAACCTCCAGCTGCCCCCTCTCTTAGTCCTGTCAAAGTACTTCATCTCTACTGCTGTCCCCCCATTGTCCACCTCATCAAATGCGCTCATGCTAGCTGCGCCAGCGCTGTTATTGTTGCTGTTTTTGTTTCCATTTTGCGCACACCCGCAGCTGTGCTCATCGTCCCAAGTCCCCAGCAGCTCCTTCATCTCCTGAGGGGCGTCCTCCCCCAGATACTGCCACGGCCTCTTCCCGTTGTAGTCCATGGCATCGACGTTGGCACCGAAAGCGCCCACCAGCAGCTTGATGACCATGTACCGTCTGTGCATGGAGGCGACGTGCAGCGGGGTGAGCCCTCCGCTGCCCCGCACGTTCACATTCACAGGGATCCCCTCACTCTCTGCGAAGCGCAAAAGTTTAAGCAGAGTCTCGTCCTGTCCTCGTTTGGCCAGCCAGTGCAGGACGGAGTATCCGCTGATAAAGTCCTTCCTGGTTAACAGATAGGGGTCTGCAGATATGAACTCCAGGATGGTTTCATAGCTCCCCTCCACTGCGCTCAGCATCCAAGCGTGCTCCATTGGATACAGTGCCCAGCCTCCGTCCTGCTGCGAGGATACACAATTCCTGTCAGAGGACAACACGCTGCTTAACCCGCTGTTGGAGGAGTTACTCAAAAGCAGGTCTTTTAGGATCTTCTTACGCATAGCTGGAGTGAGGGACCCTCTCTCCGGAGCCTCTCTCTGCAGTCCTTCGTGCGCAGAGCTGTCAGTGACCTCTCTCTGCCTCTGCAAACGCGACCTACGCTGCTGCTGCAGCGGCTGGAAAGCACCCGGCATGACCTGCATGCCATACCTCGAGACCCGCTCCACAACAGAGCCCTGTTTGGACCCTCTGCTGCCGTGGGCGTCCGCATTTCTGACAGCTGCTTCATATCCAGCATCATCCGATCCGCTGTGATGCATGCTGCTTGGCTGGGCTCAAGACGACTTCCCTTTATTTAGACAACACCCAGAGGACATCGGTATCAGATTATTCACTGGGAACAGTTTCTGGTCTTTCCAGCAGACTCATCTCCTGTGTCATGGCAGGATAAAATATCATTTGAACCATGTAAACAACCAAAAATCATGTGCGTAAAAAGCTGTTTTAATCGTATGAAATACAGAAATTCAAGTTCCTCTTTTTCGAATATTTTCGACAACGCTCCATATAAACTTACTGCATCATCAGACCAAGTATAAAATCAGTTTTTTTTTCTCTTAACAGCCGCCATGACAATGAAACTCACCTGTTCTGCCCAGAGCGCATGCCTTTAAGTACTCGCTTTCCAAAACCATCGATCATTAACTATTACGCGTCCAAGCCCCTGAAAACATGTTTACAGTTACTTTAAAGTCTTTGTAATTTTCTTATTTTACTGACTTTTCCCCCAAAATACTGAGCTTTAGATCCAAGCTGAGTCTCTTCTTGCCTTTCAAGAGGAAATGAGACAAAGTTCATTCTAATCTCTGGCAAAACCAATGGCAAGGATCCCTCACATGTGACCACTGATGGAAGCAGGAAGTAATGCAGTGTGAGCTTTCCCAACACTTTGAACACTGAGCAGGCAAAACAAACAGAGGGAAGTGAAGATAAAACTTTATTTTAGTAAAATGTAGTCATTAAAAAAAAACAGAACAAAAACATGCAAACATTCAGTTGGTGTCAGATTCTGGAGGCAGGTCAACGGTCAGCTCATCGAGTGTTTGAAGAAATGCATCAAGCTCAGAGCGATAATCTGAAAAAGAGACACAGTTCAGTTGATGATAGCTGTGGTCTGAAACCAGTTAGCCAAACAAAATAGTTAAAGCAACTCTTGTGGCATATGGCTGGGGGATGCAACAAATGTAAGATTTATCAGTGCATTTATAGACGAAATATAGGTTAAGACTGTTTATCACAGCAGTACTGTTCAACATTAATTAGGAAAAACAGCTACAACTCATGCTCAGTATAAGATGGTTTACAGCAGGGGTGGGAAACTGGCAGCCTGGGGGCAACATCCAGCCCTCCTACTCACTAAATGTGGCCCTCCAGTCAACTTCAGTTTTCCAACACATTGTACACAAAGATAAAATCTGCCATGAGGTATTAAAGTAAAATGATACCACGAAAAACGTAAATGTTTTCTTGACCATTTTTTTTAAGCTAGTTGGCCTTTTGTTTTGTTCAGAATAACAAATTACATTTTTGCTGTAATGGTTTCCAATAGTCTTTAATGGAGCTTTGCTTAATGCATAGTTCAGTAGGAGGGTCCTTGTGGGTTCATAAGAATAATGTTCAATTTTAAAGCTGAGATACAGAAACAGGTCAGGTATTGGAGCATATGCCGGTTCTGCACTTCAACTCAGCCTTTCCCCCTCCAGCCTCCTGATTGCCTTTGTCCAGGCCTGTGCCAGCTCTATGTTACAACTCTTCAGGTATCTTTTGAGCTGACCCCTCCGCGATGCACATGGTCGCCCTGTGGTCTGGTCCAACCCAGATCAACACTTGTTACGCAGGGTTTTCCCCTCATCAGGCAATGAGAGTCCCAAGGACTTTGCCCTGCTGCGTTCATGTAAGGCACAACACATCTAATGGCTGCAGTGTCAGAAGTAATCCCCCTGCGTGGGTCTCTCTTTCATAAGTGTTTACGTGTAATTTAAGGCTGCAGAGGTGCAAACCT
Organism: Cetoscarus ocellatus; assembly: GCA_037902135.1. Taxonomy (NCBI): domain Eukaryota; kingdom Metazoa; phylum Chordata; class Actinopteri; order Labriformes; family Labridae; genus Cetoscarus; species Cetoscarus ocellatus. The sequence continues at coordinate 2,206,004 of JBAMNC010001016.1, forward strand.
ACGGCCTGAGGCTCCAGAAGCAACGGACGTCAAACCCTTCAGCTGCGTTAGCAACTGCCGTAACCTCGAAATACAAACTGAGAGCCATCAACACTGCAACACAATGCACTGATGTCACTATTTGCGGTCTAGACAGGCAGCTCCACCCACTGAATGGCAGAGCAATACTTAGTAACTGATATTGATTGCAAGGAACAGTGAAAAATGTTTTCACCTGAAAGATGCCATGTTTAGTAATTTTCAGAATTTAATTATGTTCATGATGGAATATGTAAATTGTAGTCTGATTTGTTCACCCATGCTTTCTAGCACACAGCATTAGCATCCGTTTAACTTTTGCTTCACGTTTATTTTTAATGTGATGACTTAAGTGGTCGAAAACCTTCATTAATGAAATATGTGAAAGCAATTTTGGACTTCAAATGGAAGTCATATTGATTGAATTATTTCAATTTGTGGTAAAAAATCTAGGGACTACATTATTTAAATTGTCAAACCAGCTGTTGCAATCAGATTATGCTGGGTTTTATACAGGTAGCAAGCATAAAAAACATGATCTGATGTCCTCAGTGCATCGTCATTAAAGATACTGATGTTCATTGTCACGAATGATTTGCTTTAATTAAATGGCTTAAAGTAAAAACTAGAAATGAGAGAGAATCTGGGTTCATAGTCATTATGTGATTGTCTGTACACTACGTGATTAAGTGATATGGTACCAGTTTCTGTAACATTACTGCTTTGTCTTTGTAAAAAAGACCCAACATTATGGTTCCAGATGTTTTAGTAGCATCGGCTGAGGATCTCCAGTGCCCTTGGTGAACATTAAACAACAAAAAACAATCGAACTGTTTTCAATCTGTGTTCTTTACTTCTCAGTGGCTAGTATTCCCACTTATGCCTACTGTGAAGTCAAATGTATACCTTCTATTACCATATAGTGTAGAATATGGTGATCACAAAATTTATACCAAACTTGAGCAACATGAGCTTTTATCTGGAAATGTTCCAATTTCAGAGTAAATGTAAGCTTGTAAAAAAATGCAGTCTTATTTTTTGTTAAAATCCAACTAGAAGACCAAGGTTTGTGTCACATTGGGCCACAGCCCTTTTGTGGTCATGAGGCGGTGATAAACTTCTTAAATTGCCCTTTTTGCCATTGCCGGAGACTGTTCAAACTTTTAATGAATAAAACATACCAAGGCTGGAGAGTGAGGTTGTTCGACTGACATGCCAGCATCTAAGAGTGCAAAAATGCAAGTCATGCCTCTCTTTACAAAGAAAGTTGAAAGTCATCTGCGAGTGTGGACATGAATTCACTGATGAAATCCTCTTATTGTCTGGTTGACTGATCAACTTCAAGGAAAAAATGGCATATTTCTTCCCTGGTGGAACTTGATTACTGTAGACCAAGATTTCAAAGCCATAATCTCATTTTTAATAGTGATTCATTGCCAGTCTCTTGCCTTTGCTTTAGTACATTGCTACTTCAGCATATTATTAATGGCTGAGAAAAAAAACTGTTATTGCATTAAGCAGAAAGATATTCAGATTTTTTTTAATCTTAAATTATATTTCTCTATCCCAAACAGAAACTTGATACCTGGAAGATTTGACATTTTGACAGGTGATGAGTTTTGGAGTGGATCGATCGGTTTCAGGTCATCTTCAAGCAGATGTGGAGTTTGTGGGCAACAAGCCAATCCAGGTAGAGCAAAGCTGCTGAGAGGAATCAAATCTTCAGGAACGCTGTACTTCTCAAACTCTGGAAACGGTAAAAAAAAACATTTTACAAGAAGAAGGGGGAAGGTTGGTGAAACAAAACGTTAGAAGAGAAAGACACTGAGACTCATGAGCATTTTTGGAATGTGCTAGTCCACTCGTTTAGCAAACAGATTAGCCCCAAAGAACTGAATCCTGAATAAGCTATTAAATAACTCAGGGCAGCAAATCTAATGTGCTGCAGTGATGTGTGCAAAAGAATGGAATTTCTGCAGGGGCAGAAATTTCACCAAAAACCACCGCACCCGATGTGTCACTGTACACTAGAGTCATATTTACCTAATGGGTCACAAGGAATGAATCTCTCAATCTCTGGATATTCCTCTACTTTCTTCTGAGGCACCTGTTTGACTTTAGTTTCCTGTGTGAGGCAAACAGTGGATTATTACATGCAAAGTTTAAAGTCAAAAACTATCATGTTAGCCCGACATTACTTATTAATAGTGAATATTATGGTTTATTTTGACCTGTGGCTTCAGATGTTTCTTCTGTTGCACATGAGGAGCAGGTGTTGAGATTTTTTTGTTAACAGCGCCAAGAGCCTTACGACCAGGAGCCAGTGGAGTAGCAAAGGTTTTTGCAGTCATGGGAGATTTCAAGAGTTTCTCTGGTAGAGAGGATAGATAAATGTTAATTCACTTGTCCATCTTATCCTCCAAGAAAAGAAGTCTTATCACCACATCATGGTCTTTCCATACCTGGAGCAGACTGAAGCCGCTGACGCATCTTCTGGGAAGGAGCATGAAGACGTGCATTTTCTTGCTCTGTAAAGATTATGTTGGCCATTTTATCTAAAAACAAGAGCAAATATTAGGTCTTGCATCCAATCAAAAAGCATTCTCTGAAAGAAAACCTCTTATCAAGTTATTTCTCTGGCCTTTTTCTTTTCATAGTTGAGAAAGTGCATGGAGACAAAAAGAGGCTCAAAGAGCAGAGGCAAGAGCCATCATACATGAGGTAAGCGGACATGACCCACTAGTGATCATCAACTGGCAGCCTGTGGGCCACATCAGGCCTTCCACAGCTTCTCATCTGAACACCGGTATATGATCAAACTCAATAAATGAGAGGGGGAGATTATGCTATGGGCATCTTTTGTTGTTACATCCCTGTAACCATGATTGCAATCCCAAAACAACCGGGATTTTATCAGTTTTATCAGGTATGACTTCATGTTCGATCCGACATCTGACAGGCATTGTTAGCTATTATTTAACTAGAGAAATGGGAATTCTGAGAGTTAAAATCAGTGATGGAAAACATAACAGATAATGCCACACTATCTTTTTTGTTTCACGTAGCTGGCAGCAGAATGGGAGGCAAGAACTGATCTCATTAATATAGGCCAAGAAATACTACAAATTAGGCCAAAGAAGATAAAAAAGAGATCAAACTAATATGTTAGTAATACCAAAATATTCATATTATTTCATTGACTTTATGCCCCCATAATGTCTGTCAAGCAAAACTCTGTTCCTTGTACAAATGTAGCTGATGACCACTGCGCTAGGCCACTGGCACGCCTCAAAGATGACCTTTTTAACGGGTTTGGACAGACAAAGAGACTTCTTTATTGTCAAGGTCAACCTGCACACCTGAATGGGAACAATTTATTTTTAGAACTAAATAAGATAGACAAATCAGCCCAAAAAACAACATACAACAAGTATTTTAATAATTGACATTTTTTCTGCCTGCTTGGTATCATCATGTTACTGAAAACTGAATATCCACTGATTTGATTTTGATTCAAGATACCAGTTTCCCTATTCCCAACACTATGGATGCTTGCTTTGTGACCTGTTAACCAATACATCTGCTGATGAAAATACAAAAAAAAAAAAAATGCTTCAGTTGTCTAGTAGAGCACTGTAAAAAGGTTGTTTAACATTAGAACATGAAAGCATTGCCGTATAATCAACCTTCCCTACAGTCATTTGATATTGAAAGACGAAGCTACAATCAGTTTGCCCACATCCAACTCGATATGATATACTTCAGAGCACAGCCATTTTGTAATGTAATCTCTTTCTCTCTCTTTCTATAGAAGTATTGCTATTATGGATGACTTAGAAATTGCTTCTGTTGAATTTGCACTTTTTCCCAAAGGGGGAGTTTCAGTTACTTTCAAACTGAGAGGAACGTTAATTGTCAACTTGTCTTAGAGATAGGTAACGTCAATGAAGAAGTGTGACAAAACCAGAGAGATAAATTGCGCCGCCACATTTTTCCTGATTAACTGACTTGGACGGCTTCGTGTTGATTACGGTAAGTTAGCAGAGCTAGTTAGAAGGTAACACCGGTGGCTGAGCTGATTCAAACCAAATGGACCCACAGTTCATCACCAGACGTTGCTAAGCCAGCTGTACCTTACATCTGCTCAAAGAGGACATTGGCTAAAAAGAAACGTTAGCTAAACCACCTTTCGTTGCGCAGACAAATGTATTAAGTGCCTTTAAGTAGCGTTGTTAGCATCACTGAACAGTACCTGAGCAGTGGCTCTCCTGATAACTCCGCTCTCTGCAGCTGATGAGGTTGTTATGGTGAGGAGTTTCCTGTTGGGAGGTGGCGCCACGTTTTTAAATTCACTGCCTTCGCCCGATTGGCCGGTGGAAGTCACGTGACTGCACGGCTTCTATAAAGCCGTTGAAGAGGCTCAGGGCGTCTCATGTGGCCGTTTGATGGATAAATTAAACGTAAAATTATTAATGTAATAATGTTTGAGACACTTGAGAGACTCAAGATTTTTCAAGATCGTTGCCTCTTGACGTTTACACTGATGGATGTCTCGTGTATTACTTCAAGTCACATATTTAGAGGACAAAGTAAAAATATGACAACCAAAATGAACAGAAAACAATAATTCAACATTATATGGTAACCTGAAGTATATCTGATGTAGATAATTACATGTATAACATGGAACAATTGAAATACTTGTAAAGAAATGATACAATCAGTAACAGAATGGTCTTGATCAACATTAACATTAGGCAGCGCATTGTCTCAGAGTACTTTAAAAAAAAAAAAAAAATCATCATCAAAGACTGAATAGATAGAGAGGTGGTGTTCCTTGAAGCAAGGCTGGGTGTGCATTGGCAGTTTAAACAACTATTATAAACATGGATAGACAACTAATGATTGTTTTTTTATCTACTCTGAATATCAATGTTGCATAACTTTGTTAATAATCAATTGTAGATAAAGATACACATTGGAAAAGACTGATCAGATACTATAACATACATTAAAAAAGGTATTTGGCCATAGATAATGGCGTCCCCTGAGATGCTGGCTTGGTTTTATGTGTGTGTGCCTTGGGAAAAAATTGGTTTGAAAAACATTGGAATAGAGACATTGAGGCTGCAAATGCCCTTTCATCTATAATTACCGAAATTACCAGTAACCTACAGTATGTCAGGGATGGGCATTCAGCCAGGCGGCCTCATGCTGCCCTCGCACTGTGTGCAGCCCACATGTTGATTGCAGATATGAACAGTCAAACATATTATGTATTATTTCAGTAAAACTCATTTGGATTCGTAAGGATTTTAGCTAAAAAAAAAAAAAGGGTTAAAGCTGATTAAAAATCAGTTTCAGTTGGCTTGAATTATGTCTTTATGCTCATTAAGTTGGGCATGACTGTTTGTATTTGAGTTCAAATGTATTCATTTTTTTATTTTCCTGTATTAAATTAAATTATTCTTAATGTTGTCTGAGAGTATCCTGTCTGAGTAATTTTGTTTCTCTCAGGTAGTGTGGATAAAATTGCTGTTTTAAAAAACCATTACACCTAAATGTAAGGTTTTATTTCTGTTTAAATACACCAAACTAAAACAAATTATACTCAAACATAGGAATTACATAACACAACACACACACACACACATATATACATATATATATATATATATATATATATATATATATATATATATATATATATATATATATATATATATATTTATTTGTATATATACAGAGAGAGAGAGAGAGAGAGAGAGAGAGAGAGAGAGAGATAAACTCACTATCTTTGGAATTTGGAAGATATGGACAAGACATTTAAAAATAAATAAATAGATAAATTAATAAATAATAATAGTAATAATAATTGTTGTAATATAGTCGTTGATAAAAAATGAAATAGACAAAACCAGGGGGGAACTGAAAACTGAGAAAATAAATGAACAACATACATTCAACAGTCAGTACATTTAAAAAAAATAATAATTTCAATAGTCTTCAAGGCCTTAAGATTTTTCTGGCACTGGATAGTTATTTATTGTTGGAATTTATTGAGACAGGGTTTTATAACTGGTGTTGTGTTATTTAATTAGTCTATATGGATGTGGAATTTTGAAAGTAAAAGCAGAAAATATATGGTAAAGCATTACTTGAGATCAGAGATGCAAAATTCATAAAAACTCATCTGCTCATCTTCATAGCACAATGTGAGACTTTTTGGAATCTACAGCCAGCCTCATTCATTTTATGATCTGACTTTAAAATGGGCTCACAGCTCTTACAGAGATTGTGACATAAAAATAAACTTCCAGTCATTACATGTAAGTGTTCAATTCTCTCAAACCACCCACTTAAGAAATATTTCACTACATGTCAAAGTACAATAATGTTAAATCTGCCATTTAATAGTAATATGCAGTAACACTAGTTTTACACCATGTCAGATATTGTGTTATATGTTGTTCCTCTGTAAGTAATTAATTGGTACTGGTGTTTTCATCATTTTATTTCAGAACATGATTTTGTTTGCAATTCAGCACAGCAAGTAGGTTGATGTCTTGCTAAAACATATTGAGACACATCTTTCTATGAAAATTATGTCAACAAAAATTGGATGCAGGATTTGACACATCCACCTTTGCATTTTATTTTGATAATCACTTAGTCTAAAGTAAGGTATACAACTTCATCTCATAAAAACTGCCCTTTTTTTACATTTCTGTGAAGTCAAAGGGCCTTCAAACCCATAATTTACTAAACACCCAGCTTTTGCATTACTAACCTCTGACATTTATTATTTATTAATTAAGAAAGGAACTATATATACATATATATATATATAAATATATATATATATGTATATATATATATATATATATATATATATATATATATATATATATATATATATATATATATATATATATATATATATATATATATATACACACACACACACACATATATATATATATATATATATATATATATATATATATATATATATATACATATATATGAAGGATACAGCAAGGGGTAACAGGAAATAAAACTTACAGAGGATTGGCTTGAACAATAACATTGCAATGTCTAAAACAGAACAGATGTTTATGATTTATACCCTTTTGTTATCCGATTTATAAGTAAGATTTAAATAAAGTTAAAAATTGACAAAACTTGGCTTATCGTTACAAAATTTACATTTGTGAATGAAGAATTATGCCATCGTGATAAATAATTTAACTTTTTTTGTTCTTCCTTTTGAGATAGAAACATAAAATCGCATTTTCCACAGTAGTACAAAGACTCTGATAATGCAATCGATAATAAACATGCTGAAGTCCGGACAGAGACAGCAGAACAGCCGCACTTTCATTTGTAACGTCAATGGAGTGTGATTCACAACGCCATACACTGGATGATACCACAAAGGCATACGCGTGGGGGAGTGCAGACGGCGTTGTTTTTTGCAAATAACCTATTTTGTGGGATAAGTAACGAAATAAAACCAATGCATATTATTGATATTTTGCTTTGTACAGACATAAATAATGAATTTTGCATATATATCGCTGAATGTTACTGAAAATAGCCTGTTAAAAAGTGGTACATTCCAAACGGGCCATCCCTCGATGAACTTCAGCGGTGCAGCTCCGTCACTGAACACAGAGAGCAGTAGAGGGTTCCTTCAGCTAACGGCTACTACCATGGCGTCCACTGAGATAGCGAGGCAAGCGGTGAGTACTCTATTTGACTCATAATTATGTCGAAATAAGACACGCACACCCATAGAAACACATTTAATGGTCTCAGTAGTATCAGTAATAGCGTCAAAGCTTCACAGAGTATATTGTGAACTGGAGGAGGCTTGCCTATTGTGACGATAGTCATCATGGTTTCATATTCTCTCCAAAATTAAACCTACCATCTTTTAACAAAGGATACTGTAGGATATATTTTTCCTATAAAACCCTAGAATGCATTTCTGGAGCTATTTACTTCATTTTCTAAATAGTAAGGCCCAGTGCGGCTCAGTGGTCTCTGCTTTATTTCAGAATATCTCTGTTCCAGTGTTCATTGCCTGCAGATTTACTCCCCATATTTTAGCTGAAGCCCCAATTCAGTCGATATAAGCGCCTGATTCCTTGTAAATACGGTGTAGTAGAGACGCGTTATTAGCTCTAATTAAATGGCTATCTATTATAGAGCCATCTTTGGGCCATTCATTCTGTACGCCCCCATTTCAGCACAGCCACGGTGCTCATTTCCGCTATATTATTTCATGTAAGCCCCGTTAACTTCCAGTCGGGCGTTGTCTGATGTGCATTGGAAATATGGACCAAACAGCTTCTTGCTCTTTATAGGCATTTTAGGCCTGCAATTTGAGAAGTGTGTGTAAAGTTCCCTGGTTTTTGTTTCCTGGGGAAAGAAAAGGAAGCCACTACACCCAAAGAGTCTGCTCAGAATAGCAAGCTTTTTGCAGTTCGATATCCCTTTGCGGCTCAATGAATGAAAAAAACCCACTGTGTGTGTATAACTTGGCTGTGATTGCTTTGAAATGCAGGATTGGTTGCAGGAATGTTGCACTTGCAGCTGAAGAGAGAGGGAGGGAAATACTGTTTGCCCAGTCTCATTACCCCCCAGTTTTCCAAATACTCCCACAGCTGTTTAAACCCCATTTCAACTATCCAAATACTCCACAACTGTCCAGCAGCACCACCAGCCTGTCAGGTTATTTTAGAGTGACCCACAAAGGGGAATGTTTTCCTCTCAGAGCCCAATGCCACATTGGAAAAGAAACGTTGTGTTATGTTAAGCCACATAATGGCTTGTTGGCTGAGGTCTAGCTGGCCTGAGAGGCCTTTCCTAGCCATGTAATCTAAATTCTTTTCTTTCCTGCACCTCATAAATGTAGAAGCAGGCCACAGAAGATAGATTCACAGGGATGGAGATGCTCAGCAGAAGCCACACGCCCCCACACACGTAACAACACCTTAGTAATGTTTGTGTCTATTCAGAGATGGACTGCAGTGGAAAAGCAGAGTAAAAGGAAGTACAGCCAGCCAGAGATATAAAAATGTTAAGATTGAAGTGACACCAAAGAAACTTAAAAGCTGGCAATGATAAATGAATTTGAATTATTTGGTTATAGTCAACCCCTTTACTGATCTCTGCTCTCTGCATAAACGGTAACACTTCTCCATATATGTACATCGTGGTTTGTAAATGTCTCGTCTGTGGGAAGCAAGCAAGAGCTCAGGAAACAGGAAGTGTACTCTGTACCTGCATTCAGTGCTTTTCATGATCAAACATAGCTGAAAGTTTTGGTATGAAACTGCTGCGCCTTTGCAGGAAAACATCGTTCATCTTTGTGTTGTCTCAATGATCTGTAATCCCTGTTGTCTTTGGCCTAAATGTCTTAAATAAAGAAGCTTGAATTGAGTTTTATACCCAAAATTAGTTTTACATTTAGAAACAACCTGTCATTCAAAACAAACTTTTGAGAATGTTTGGATTTTCCGGCTCCAGTACAGACATGTTGAATTTTAATTACTTCAAACCTTGTAATTAAAAGGCAGCTGTATTGTTTTTTTTTTTAAACCAAATAGAATTGTTTTTGATTGTTATTATTGCTGTATTACATAGTTATACAGATGCTTTCTGTTTGCATTGGAATTGATTTGGTTCCAACTATTTGTCCAAAATATTTACCTATACATGCTTAATGATTCCCTTATCAGTGCCTTTGTCGTATGGTATTTCTACAAGCCTTGCAAATCAACGTTACATTGTAAAAATAAAATGATTATGAAACCGGAAGCAGGATGCAAAACAAAATCACAAAGACCATTAAGCTTGAAGGCAATCATTTCTGACCCTCAGACAACTCACAGGTTAAGTCTGATATCATTTTTGGTGTCAGAGAGGGCCATGTGGTCCTGAGACCACTGTGGTTTAGCAGTGTATATGGGCTGCCCTTTTTTAGAACTAGCATGATCTGTGGTCTCTTAACACCTCCAAAAAAGTATAACATTGGTCTAATCAAGTATGTCCTGAATATTTGATAAAACCTTGATATCTCTTAAAACTCAGATATATTTGATATCATTGATAGGTTATTTAATATTTTGTGGTGGTTGTCCTGAACTGGATCCCTGAATTTCATCCCATCAGAAGAATACTTAAATGATTTTTTGTGAAACATACTTTTTTTATTTTTATTTTTATTTTTATTTTACAAAGAAATAGGAAAATAGCAAAAATATACAAAATTACACCTATTTTTTATTAATAAGAACATAAATGATCTTAAGTCATAATTTTTAAAGCATTTACTAAATAAAGAGGTCAACATTTACTTCATGGCTTTTAACAGGGTTCCCACAGGGTCTTAAAAGATATAAAAATCTACAAATCAAGGCTTTAAATGATACTGAAAGGTCTTAAATGCAAAATTTTGTTGTGTCAAACAGAAAATAAAAACTTGTTTAAATTAGTTTATTCTACTCTAATTTGAAATCTTAGTACTTTTTTAAATGTCTGTAATACTTATTTAGTGGAAATTTACATCCATCCATCCATTATCTATTCTGCTTTTCCTTTTTGCGGGTTACAGGGGCTGGAGCCTATCCCGGCTGACACTGGGCAAGAGGCAGGGTACACCACACTTAAATCTAAGAACTATTTAGAGTTTAGAGTTATTAACCTAAGTAGCACATTTTTGGTCTGTGGGGTGAAGCCGGAGTTCCTGGAGGGAACCCATGCAGGTGTGGGGAGACTCCACAGGAAAAACTGAAAACTCCACACAGAAAGACCTTGATTGACCCAGAGGTGAACCAGGGGTCTTCTTGCTGTGAGGCATGTGCACTAACCTGCTGCGCCTTGTTACCTTAGTGTAAATCGTAATGTTCAAAAGTATTTTTTAGGTTTAAACTTTAACATACTGCATACACAATGAAAACATTTGTTTTACTGCTAAGGTGTTTGTTCCCATGATTTTTATTTCCCTAACTAACCATACACCAGATCAGTCAGTCTGCAATTTTTTTCTTGCTTTGTTTCCACCCTAAAAGCTGAATGAAGCCATAGTGATAGGAAGTTCATACACTCCAAGGCTGCTCATATGTGCTGACTTATAATCAGTGCTTATAAATTTGAGGCCAATGTAGAGGGTGAAAGATGCCACAGGGTCTTAATATGGCTGATGATGATCTTGAAAAAGGTCTGAGATTTAACTTCACATGTTCTGTATGTACCCTGTTTAAAGTCTCTTTCATTTTTTCATTAAGGTTTTGCATTAGTTGTAACAAAATGTTCAAATATTTTGAAACTTTGTAAAAATACAAAGCAGAATTTCAGTGTACAGTAGCACCTTGAATGTTATTCTCTATGCAAGAATGAAAAGCTTTGTGAAAAATAATAGTGAGGATCTCTTAATCTCTATTTTTGTAGCAGTTTGCCAGACTGGCCCATGTATTGCAGCATTAGGCAAATGATGACTGAAAGATATTAGCCTGTCTGTTCATGACTCTTCTGTTTTGTTGTTAGGGTGAAGGTGCTCGTGCCGTCCCTCTGTCCGGCCATGTTGGCTTTGACAGCATGCCAGACCAGCTGGTCAATAAGTCTGTCAACCACGGCTTCTGCTTCAACATCCTCTGTGTTGGTGAGTTTGTCATGCGTGAAAATGCTCTTCCTCCCTCTCCTTTAGGCCAAAAGACGACTTTCGTGCTTCAGTGAGAGTCAGGCTTTACTGCATGATGCAAAGCATATTGTTCAGCATTTGACCTGCTTGAATAACCTTTGGCTAGTCAGCAGGGGATGTGAGTAGGATACTTTCAGTCAAACAAAGGGACTGAGTACTTGATCTGAGTGTTTTTTATTTACAGTATGACAGTCAAACACCTACAGAATCAGAGTATAAGCAGGGTTTATAAGATTGTGGCAGATGTATCTTGTACCCATGTTTCTCATTTTTCTGTTGCTCTGCTCCCATATTATGCAAAATATACATTCAGTTGTTTTATCCAAACCTTCCTCCCCCTCTATTGCTTGCTTCACTATTCAAAAACTACATGTGCTAAAACAGTCTATTTGAGAAAAGGGAGACACTCTCTGAGCCAGGAGGCAAGTCCAGTGACAGGAACCCATCTAAGCATAGATGGTAGATAGATCTAAGCATCTGTGGAGTCATAGTGAACATTAGAGTACAACACTGGAAACCCAAAGTCATATCAGTTTTTCAAGAGAGGAATGATCAGAAATACCGTTGAAGATTAACCCTGAAACAGCCTGTTCTTTAGAAGGCTGAAATATAAGGGTTTGTAGGCATGCCAAATTCTTATATCTGAGAGGGCTCTCAGGCAAGAAATGAAATATGTTTTGGGAGATCAGGGACCAGTGCAGAACAGTTGAAAGGATTCAAGTTAAACATCTTAAGATATAAATAAAATTTTTCAATGTACCAGAATGATACATTTTGAAATTTTCATAAAATTCAGTGGTATCAGTGTCTATTAAATACATTTTACAAACACATTGGCACTGCCCATGTTATTATAGATTGTAAAATTGTTCTGCAGTTCTCATAGCCATTTGTTTTAAATGACTTAATGTTTATTATTTCATTGATTGGTGGTATCATAATGTATGGATATTTAATTATCTTTTTCAACAAAAAAAGAGTTCTCCTGCCACTCACTATTACCTCACACTGTTTCAAATGTAATCAAAACATTTGTGCAGTGAAGACTGTGTGGCAGTTTCCCTGAAGTTTTTGATACCCAAAATCCATAAATGACCCTTTATTGGATGTTAGAAACTTCTTTTTTTCCCAACTGTTTCAAACATGTATCAACATCATTTGAGATTTACAAATAATGTAAATGCTCATCAAATGTAACATAACAAATAAAAGTAATTATAACCCATTGAGACTTTACAATTCTAATGGATTATCAAGATCAATTGGCATATTAGTGTTTGTAGTTCCATCTATTAACAATTCTTTTACAAAGCATTAGGCCAAGCACTTTTTTTTTCTTTTGAAAATATGCCAATATGTCCTAACAACCGATATATTTGTATTGCCCAACTCTAGTAGACATGTCACTTGAGCATCATTAAACATAATTATTCAATTATATCTGTCAAGCTTAGCGTTTACACCCACCCAGAACCAGTGAAATTTAGTGCAGCAGTGTGCTTTAAATTCACTTCAGTTCAAACAACTTTATTAATCCCTCTTGGGGTACTTTGTTTGGAGCAGCTTGTACATATGAACAGAAGCAAACCGCAGTCACATACATACAAGCAACAGATGAAGCTAAGGAAGAAACAAGGCCTAGACCAAACCCTGATATGAATAAAGGATTCATAAATAATCAGACTTGATAAAAGATGATAAAAAATATAAGTGAAACAATAGAAAAATAATCAGGCTGATATAAACTGTGCAATGGACAGGATGAAAGTCAGCAGAAAGTACAAAAACTTATAAATCCGAAAGAGCGTTGAGTAATCTGACTGCACAGGGGATGAACAATTTAGAGTAGTGGTTAGTTTTGCAGACGGGTAAAACATAGCAATGTCCAGATGGCAGCAGAGAAAACTCCCACGAAAACGCGATAAGAGATGCTAAAATAGAATCAATCTTACAAAGGATCTGCTGGTTACAAGAAGGAGTCAAGTCTCTTTGTTTGACACCAGTGCTATTGGAGCAGATTTTAACTGTTGTTAAAGATGTTTCTGTCCTTGACTTGGCTTTGATAAAGGCTCAGCTTGGTTATGGATGTGGCTCTTTGAAAGTCCCACATCCTGGTGTGTTTGGTTGTTTATATCATGTGTTGTGTGTCTCTTAAAGCAAGGATTTGATTTAAGTTTAACAAAAAAAAGTTTTTTTTTTGTCTTTGTAGAGGATTAGCTGCTTAGCTCTGAGGAAGCAGTGGAGCTAATGGAGGCTATAGCCCTATTCACACTGCCATTTCAATCCTTTATACCTTGGCTCCTGTGATTCTTTTTTTCCTCCCCTGTGTAAGTTGCGGCAATGGAATGGAGGGACAGAGTTTATCCCTTCTTTACTCCACTTCCAGAGGTAGTGACAGAGGAGAGACAACAAAAGACGATACTACTACACTGTGAAATTGGCAGGACTAATATGAATCTCTCAATATGTAATGACAGCGGCACATGAGCATGGTACATCTGTGCAAATGCAGTGTGAGAAGGTCTCATGATAATGAGCACTGTGCTGACTGGCTGCCTGAAAGAGGGTCAGAGGAATTACAGGATTTCAAAACAGTCTGCCTGTGAAGAGCAGAAAACTCACATGTAGGTGTGGCCTGTATAGCTATTACATAATAAACACCAGGAAGTAAAAAAACAGAGTGTTTAGGACGCATTTTCTTCACAGAGGTATAGCGTATTTCTCTGTGAACTGAGAGTTTTGTGAAAGGTGTTGTGTTTTTTGCTGCTCCCCAAACCCGTTCCCCAAGTGACTTTACTGTAAGGTCATTTTAAGTTAAAGTCAGAGGTTCTGTTTTAATCTTATGATTGTACACTAAGAACCCCCCTAACATTTTTTCCCTCTCAATGTGTACTAGTGAGTGCTGGCTCAATATTAAAGTTTTGTGGCTGCTGGCATCATAGCATACGGCTGCACACGGTCTGACAATTCAGAGTGCTGAGAATTATCTTGTGGTTGCACATTGAAGCTCAAAGTAGCAGTAGAAATATGTTACTGAATACAATGCAATGCTTGTCTCTTACGTGTTTTAACATTTTAATTTTTTAATCCAAGTTTTTAAATTAATGAATCATTCAAAGAGAAAGAATGAGGACATTTACTTTTTCTATACAATTGTGTGTATAGTTCTTGTTCCATGTTGTTATTTATAGGTCTAGTCAAAATACTACAGCCTGTGCCTTTTATCCCCCCCAAGCAATTTTAGTAGCATGGTTCTGTCAGATATACAGTCTTTAAGCTTCTTTGTTATTTGCAGAAACCACTCTGCCTATTAATGTAGTTGTATAGAAATGAGATGTTGGAAAAAACAACAATTATTGTGTAACAGTTACTCAAGCTTCATTTTTACTCAATATTGGTGTTTTTAAACACGGAAATGAGAGCATCAAGACAAAGAATCAGAATATGGAGGCAAAGTTGAATCAGGAAACTAACAGTGTCTTTTGTTGTTGTGCTTTATTACTGTCATGTTACTCACAAGCACAGCACTTTCAAGTCCTATGAACAGTAATAGAATCAGATTCATGTGATTTAGTGTTTCTCCATGACTTAGCTGAGATGGAGGGAATAGAAAATGTTCAGATGAGTGTTTTCAGAAGGATGACTCGCACTTCTCTTGAGTCTTAAGGGTTTTCGTGGGGATGATTTAGGGGGGTTTGACTCAAGCGTTATCTAGTTTTGCTCAAGGTTTGCCCAAAAAGATCCAAGAAAAACAGGATGCCAACATGAGGGACTTCCCTATAGTGACTTAAACAGAGCACAAACACTGTTCAAAGACTCTCAGTGCTTTGGTAAATTTGTATTCTGAGGGAAGGATGGTGACTTAGAGGCATTGTAAGATATTGTACAGGAATTAGCTAACATGCTTGGACTGTAGGCCAGGCTGTGATGAGTAAAAATAGATTTTATACAGAGCAGGCTCTGTATCTGAGTCATCTGACAGCCTCTAACAGTACACGGAAGCCAGAATTCATTTGCAGCTTAACAGCCTTTTATGTTGTTATTGTTCACATTAAAAAATTAAATACTGTTTTTGAAGCATTTTTAGGATATGACATTAATCTGACCTCTATTTGACACTCATGTAGCTTTCCTTTGTGGAAGCTAAAGCTATTCTCATGATTCTCATGGGTAATCAGATACCAGGTTGACTGCACTTTAGTATGTGTCCTGATTCACTTTATAAAACCTTAATGTCTCTACTAATGACTGGGGGTAGAGTCTAGAGCCGGTTTAAGATGAGAAATGATTACAACAAGTGAGAAGAATCAATATCATTTGCATATATACATAACAAATCCCATACCATTGTCTTTTATTATGTTACTGGTGCGTTGCAAAACAATAATGTCATGCTCTTGCAAGAGACAGTCAACACAAATGACAGTAGAGGTGAAGAATTTACCATAGCAGGCAGGAAGAAGAGGAGGTCTGAAGTGTGGCTAAATTTTACCCAAATGGACGGCAACAGTGCAATGGGCATTGTCTATTATTGTGTGATTTTAAGAAAGAGTGGAAACAACAGTAATTTGCTAAAACATTTGTCAACACAGCACACCATTACATATTAAGAATAGTGATACACTGGATATAAAAATCAGAGCCAATGCTCATAGAGATGCCCAGAATAAAAATTTAACCGACAGTTTCAATGCACCTAAGTTCACGTCTTTAAAATGTCTGGAAAAAGTCTTGAAATTAATTTGTACAATTTTCTAGGAAGGCGCCCTGCTCTTAGCTCGTGCTTAATTTGCCTCCATCCAGGGTCACGACAGATCCTTGAAAAGTCTCAACACTCAATAAATTTCAGATTTTACTATTAAGGTCTTAAAATGTCTTTAAATGTCTGAAATTGTCAGAGGGGGAGAATGAATGAGCATGTCTATTATTTTTCATTTTTGTTTATATGACAAGTTTTTGAAATTTTATTTACTTGTTGAAGTACCCTAAAATGGTAATTCTGGGACCTCTATCACCTACGTCATGGGTGGCACAGCCCTTAAAGGAGCATATACTAATCATATATTTCATTGTTTCTCTTACTGCAATATTGGTATCATTTTTTTCCTTTTAGAAGTCTCAGTACAGCGATGAACATCAGCATTGGTTCAACATCGGTACCAATATCGGCCCTTTCTACAAAGATTGGCCATCTGCAAATGAATGTGTGTTTATCTGTTTTGTCAGTGCCATTTTAATTCTGATATCTGGCATTATTAAGCACTGATTCAGCCAATATTTTTCCTATTAGGTTAAAAAATGACCTGCTGGATAATATCTGGTCTGTTTTCATGATCTTCAGGTAAAGGTTGGGCGGCACCTAGGAACAACAACGTGTGCTGCTTATTGTGATCGGTTTGTTATCGCTCCTCCAACAAAATGTGGATATGCTTTGGCAATACTCTGACCAACAGAGAATCAGAGAATACTGAGTCCTTGGTGAATATAACTGAAAAGTTTGTCTTAACCGGAAAGTGTTAGTGTGCAGACATGTGTTGTAACAACACTGCTTCACCACAAACCTACATTGGCAACTATTGGCCTGGCATGCACACTACCGTATTTTCAGTTGTTGTAGTGGATCCGTTTAAATGCGCATTGTTTTCACATTGTCTCCATGTGAATGTGGAGTGCTTTTGAAAACACAACGGAAAAACCTTTCTGTCTCTGGTGCAAACGGGGCCTCAGACTCATACCGTGTACCTCACACAACCTCATTTCAAAAAGCTCAGACTATTCCTTCAATAACCACCACTTGGTATCCAAATGCCCATTTTGGATGTCAGTGCTAGCTATAAATGCAGCCGTAGGTGCTGACTGATTCTAAAGGATGGGCCTGCTTAATAACATTTCTGTTGGTTTGTTATTATGTGTGATAGAATAATTAGGTATAGAGGTTGGTTCAATGTGTAAAAAAGACTCCACAGATTTTAAAGGAAGAATAAAAGACTAAGTAATGTTACTTGTTTTGTGTTGTCAGGTGAAACGGGTCTTGGAAAGTCCACCCTGATGGACACGCTGTTCAACACCAAGTTTGAGGGTGAGCCCACGCAGCACAACCAGCCAGGAGTCACGCTGAAGTCCAACACCTACGAACTCCAGGAGAGTAACGTGCGCCTCAAACTCACCATCGTAAACACTGTGGGCTTCGGAGACCAAATAAACAAAGAGGACAGGTAAAGCCACTAAACATTCTACATTCACACATGTAGAAAACCCTAAAATTTACTGAAGTCACTCGGGTGGGCTGCAAGTGTGAAGGCACACAGCAAGGTTTTCAGACTTTAGCCTGAAATAACCCTGCTGCCCCCTCCTCCACCCCACCATTAACTGACTTGCAAACCGCAGGAGAACTTCCAACCTTGAGGAGAAAGTGTGAACAGTTTAACTTAGGGAGTTTTTTCAGTTGGTTACCCTGAAATTTTCTTGAAAATG
Source organism: Cetoscarus ocellatus (assembly GCA_037902135.1). Lineage (NCBI taxonomy): Eukaryota > Metazoa > Chordata > Actinopteri > Labriformes > Labridae > Cetoscarus > Cetoscarus ocellatus. The sequence continues at coordinate 2,224,206 of JBAMNC010001016.1, forward strand.
TCATGTTTTCATGTGTGAAAAGGTCTTGTGAGGCCATTAGGCTTTTTTACAGCAGCAAAATGTTTTCTTGATTCAGATTTTCGTCTTTGAAAGCAAAAGCAGAAATCCAGTCTTAATCAGGGCAGGTAATCTGTTTGTAATGAGAAGGCTCTTGTTGTTTTTCAGGTTTTTACACTTTGCTCTGCTTAAGATGGCCAACTGCAAAAGGAAAACTATGGACTGGCTGCATTTACACAACAACATAACCATTGTAATGTGACTGATTATGTGGGGTTATTATGTCTGACAGTCTTCATACAAGATGTTTGTTTCTTTGAAATAGTTTTCACTAATGTGTCATTATTTTGTTGCACTACAGGGACATAAGGCTCATGTAAGCTAGATCAAAACATTTACAAAGTTATGACCTTTTCACAGGCAAAAGATCCTGCAATTCTAGGCTGTGTGGGGTTTTAACTTTAAACAGCTTTTTGTGTCCTCATCTGTTTATCTTTATAAATTATATCAGTGTAATAATCTCCAATTTTCTCTTTGTTTTCCTGTTTTGAACAGCTACAAGTCTATCGTGGAGTTCATTGATGCCCAGTTTGAAGCATATCTACAGGAGGAACTGAAGATTAAGCGCACGCTACACAGTTACCATGACACCCGCATCCATGCGTGCCTCTATTTTATCGCTCCAACGGGACACTCGCTCAAATCCCTGGATTTGGTGACCATGAAAAAACTTGATAGCAAGGTAATCAGCTAAAATAAACTGTAAACACTGTCCTTAAGCCATTTGATTTATCGCTTGATCTGTTGTTTATTGATTCGGAGGCCTACTTTTGTATCTGTCTTTTCCATCAGCCCTGATCAATTCCAATGAACATTGGCTTGAATTGCAGCTTTTTTTAAAGAGTTATTTTCAGGTTTATTACAGAGAATAAAACAGTGGGTCTATGTTTGAAAGAATGGGTATAAGGGGGGATAACATGCGAAAAGATGTCCCATGCTGGGTTTTAATCAAGACCTCCTGCAACAAGTACAACACTGTCTGAACATGGGGTACATGGACACAACTGCAAAGCCATTGGTGCCCCTAGATTGCAGCTTTTGGCAGGAAAAGTGTGATACATGTTAATGAAATTTTGCAAGAGCCACCTATGAATAGGGTACAAAAAACAGTAAATGATTTGTTACTGGTACCAACACACCCAGTACCTAAACAGCTGAACTTCAACACAGAATTCTTTGCTTAATTTCGGTCCCATTTATTTAAAATCAGAGCTAAAGATGCTTAACTTTCTTTGCCTTCTCTACTCAGTGAGCTTTCTAGTATTTCCCTCCATGTAAAGAAACAGACCCCCCAGGAAAAAGAAGCATGCTTTTTTTCTGTGAAATTGTTGATTCAGAAACAGTTTCAGCACCTGTACTATTTCAAAAGTATCAATGTAGCATTGGTATCAGGCAAGTAAACAATGATACCCAGCCTTATTATTGTAATAGCAGAGATGCATTGTATGTTGTTATTTTTAAACATTACAGCGTCTCTGTGTTTGATAAGAGGTACAGAAGCCCTCCCCCCAGGAGAATGATGTCAAACTGTTGTTATATAATATCTTTGAACAAGAGTAGACAGACTGTAGCCCGTCATAGACACTTCATACTGAAGGTAAATCCTTTGGCACTGTGTTTGCACCATTTGATCTGTCTACCCCAGTCACGGGTCATAAACCTTTTCTGGGCCATCTGCCTGCATGCAAAGTGGCTCTGGTCCTCTTTCTGTGTCTGTGTAGGTCAGCTGTGAAATGCAGTCGGCTTGGTGACTGCTGCTTCTCTTTTTTTTTTTCCCCTGTGAGGTCCCCTCCACAGCAGCTCATTTGCATGGACCTCCTGGCTTTTGTACAAAGAGTCTGCTCAGTGTTTGCCAGAGCAGCTGTGCCCCCTGGCAGCATCTCGCAACTGCTTCACCCAGAGTAGAGCCTCCTCTGTTTACACACTTACCTGTGGGGTTTATACAAACACTTCTCTCTGCTGAAATATCCTCAAGCAAGATGCTGAACTGTGACCAGATTGTGGTTTTGTTCACATGATGCATTAGTTGAAGTTGTGTTGGCAATAGATCACCGAAAAAGTAGCTGAGTGATTTTATTGTTCTTCAGCTGAGTCTGAATTTGATGTAATTTTTAGGGAATTTTGGTCATGGCACAAGGAGGAAGTGGTTAGATTTTCGTAGTGATTGAAACCCAGGTGCGGATTCAGGAATTATTTTTGAAGGATTTTTTAACATTGTGAAATAGAGCTAATGGTGTTGGAAATGCCTTGGTGGAGGTTTGTGTTCTCAGAGCGCTTCTTGTTTTTGATATGTATAGTGTTAATTTTTTACACCATGTTTGGATAGCATTGTTGGATCTGGAGCATGGGATGAAGGCCTGTTGCTCCCTGTTTCACATACTATTTATATCTCTGTGCTGAAGAATGTGCAATTGTCTGAAGTACACTAGAGGCCTGACTTGAGGGGCCCTAAGCTTAAAAGAGACTCTGTTATTGGATGGGTCAACAGGGCATTCACACATCATGGAAAACCTGAAAAAAATGGAGGGCAGTTGACGATTATCCAGTCATGGGAAACAAATAGAAAACAAAACAAACACAAAAGTCTGGAAGAGTCTTGTGGTGCCCTGTAGTATTATTGAAGCTTTCCCTTGAATCCAGATGAGTTTTTTCTCATAACAGCTGACTTTTTCACATGGCTAATCACTGTATATTAGAGGGATGGTTCACTATTTTTGAAGCAGAATTGTATCAAGTTAATGCCAATAGAAAATAAGTTAGCCATAGCAACTTTTTAAAATATGTTTTATTTAAGAAAAGCAAATCTCAGGTTGTTACAAGCCATTGTAACGTTAATTAGCTTTGCCCCAGAGGGTGAGATCTTGAGAATTCAGTTAATTTTAGGTGAAAACAGAACAAGAAATCACCATTGGTGTAGTTGTACACTGACCTAAAAACATTATCAATGCCTTACTATTCCACAAGCAAGCACATTTATTATGGTAATGTTTCAGCAGACCTCAGAGCCTATGTGTCCTTTAGCCTGAAGTGAAGTATTACCAAACAAAGGGACTCGATAGTGGGAAAGTAAGATCATAAAAATGTGTCCAATGCATTTTACAATTACTCCAATGCTATTCCCTTGGTTTATTTTCACTAAAAATGTATAAATCAGAAGAGGCCCTTGGGGCAGAGCTGACCAGAATCACTGTGGTTAATATTTTTACAATAGTCATAAACTTCACACAGTCCCAATTCAAGCCAAACTGCCATTGTACGGATCTTATCAAACGGTGGTAGCAGTTTATGGATAAAAGCATAAAGAATAAACTTTACTCTGTTAACACCCCTCCTTTGTAAACTAGATGCGGCCTTTGTACTGTCATAATTCAGTTTTCTAAAATAGACTGAATGTCCCCTTTTTAGTTTAACCATAAGCCGCAAACAATTTTAAGACAATTGTAATTTTGTTTTAAAAGTTTACTCTGTAGTTTTTATATGAGTAATTGAGTCTGATTTTGTAAAATCTGCTTAAGAAACCAACTACAATGAAGGCGTATTTCTAAGCTAATTGGACTTTAGCTTTTATAGCTTTTATTGTCTTTCTGACTACTCAAAGAGCTTTAACACTGCTGATCACACCTACATGTTCACACATATTCAAAGTCACATTCATGCACTGATGGTAGCAGTCACAGACGCACCATGTGATGGAAATTGAGCTGAAACCCTTGATCTTCTGACTGAAAGTCAAGCAATTCGCCAAACTGAGCCACCTGCGCCCCTCTCTTTGAAGTAAACAAGACCTTTTGGAGAAGATTGATTATTTCTGTATTTTCTGTATTTGTATTTAATTGCTTGTCAGCTATTTTTCTGACTCAGTGTCAGACAAAATATTTTGGGCAGTTGTACCAAAAGTCATAATTTCTGCACAAAGGTTAATGGTGGGTAATATGAGTGATCATTAATATTTGGAAGAGTGTTTTACTTTTGGTTTGAGAATACAGATTTTACATTAACAATGTAAATAAGTGGTTGTTATTTTGTTTGCAGTTTTGTTTGAGTTGTCAGAATAAATACAAATTCAAAGTTCTGGACAACAGTATAAGCTTTTGGTATGACGGCATTGAAGTTCAAGAGAATCTTGTTTTTCATCCTTCAAAATCTTGATTTTCTAAAAATATGATTTATTGGTCACATATAGTTATTAACCAGGCCATTGAAAATGTTTATTACCCTTAAACTTAATGTATTATTTTCTCTTTTATATATTAGCCATCCTATAAAGCAGTATTTCTCCACGTTTCCTCTGATAGTTTTTACCTATGAAGAGTAATGTTTCCCTTGTAACCCACATAAGAAAATTGATAAATAGCTGTGAAAAATAAACACCAGTTTTCATTGTTTTAATGGTTACGATCAAGATTAAATGAGCTTACATACGCCCTTGTGCAAAAGACCATTTGGAAAGAATGCCTTTTTGTAGTTTTTGTTGAAGATAATGTATGTAAACTACATTTTGACAGCCTTAAAGCTGACGGGGCCTTCTGCCCCCCCGAGACCCTCTCGGGGCTACCCCTTGGGGGCCCAGACCCCAGGTTTGGAGTGAGGGCTGTAGAGCCTTAGCATTTTCATCAAGTGTGAAAATTTATATTGGCAGTCAGTTAGCTTTATATATTTTACCTAGCCTACTTTTAATTCTTGGATAAATTAAGTAGAAAGTTTCATTTTGAATGACTAGATTATTACTGTAACATACTTATATTGGTAAAATTGAGTGCTATACATCTGTATGTGAATTTATTTAATGATCACCTCATCATTGTTTAGCATATAAGAGTTTATGATGATGGCCAAAGACTGTATATCTTTTGAATCAGACTTTTACAGAAAGAAACATATTGGTGAACAAGCTTGATGTTTTAATTGTAACTGAACATATCCAGGAAAGTCCTGAAAAATGTTGTCCATCAAAGAGTGCAAACACTTGTTGAAATAATGTGCACTTTCTTTTATGAAATACTACTGTAAACTAGTGTTGCCCTAATTAATGGAAATTAATGGGTTGCCGAGGTATTTTTAATAAACGTATCTGTATTTGAGTCTTTTATTTAATCACTTAAAATTGAGCTACCTATAGTGATAGCTAGAATGATTTGACTGGTGATGTCTGTTAACTGGGGACAACAGGAAATCTGCTGGTTGGACAGTTTTAAAAGCAGCTCTATATTTAGCTCTGTGTCTGCAAGCTTTGTCTGCACATTGTCATTGTGTCATGTCTTATGCTGCAGGTCAACATTATTCCCATCATCGCCAAGTCTGACGCCATCTCGAAGAGCGAGCTGGCCAAGTTCAAAATCAAAATCACCAGTGAGCTTGTCAGCAACGGTGTGCAGATCTACCAGTTCCCCACTGATGATGAGTCTGTGGCTGAGATCAACTCCACCATGAACGTAAGAAGCTGTGTCTACATCAAATTCTGTCAAACAAAATATAGAAGAAAAATCCTTTTCTGTCTTTTTATGGTTTGGATTGAAATTAGAAAAAGCTTTGCAACAGTCAGGCTGCAAAGTTACATAAAAAGGACACAAATTTAAGAGGAACTTTTGATGCATGGTATTAAAAATGCATTTGATTCAGAAAAACATAGTGAACGAGAGATTAGAAAACAAAAGGAAGTTGCTGGTCGAAGTAAATTGATTTCTGAATTTTAATCCAGAAGTAGATTTCTGGGCTCTGGCATTTTGTATGACTATCGTAACTGTGGTGTCAGCTCAGCATCTGCAGCAGTTTTTGATTTTTCAGTTTCAATTTGAGGTATAATTTCCACTTCCCTCAACAATAAAACAAGATAACATTATTATTCAAACATTATTATAAAGATTACACAAATTTTGTGTTGTATGTCATGTTGCACTTGCTTTGTCATTTGTGGTGAATTTATTCAGTGTTTGTGGTTATATTTATATTTATTAATCAGGTTTAAGCACTCTTATTGTAGAGATATTAATATCCATCAATTTTTAAATTGTGAGTGAGTTAAGTTTAGGTTTAATAAAGGCACAAATGTGTTTAACAATCACAGTCTCAATCAAAATAACTGAGATTATGAATGCAGTTACAGTTGAGCAGCCCTATTCTACATGATGTGTTTTTACCTGCCATATGTTACTGGCACAATTGAACAAATATGGTCGTGTCTGTCTCAGGTGTTGTCTGACTGTCAAGAAGCTGCTCTATCGAGAGAAGAGTGTGCTCTGAGCAGAAAAATCAGCCAGCTCTCTCTGCAGGAAGCTAGCTGTATGAGAAAGGGCCTGTGTCCACTGACAGATGAGCCAAGGCTCACATAACTGTTTACAATGTCTAAAATGTGGAAATGCTCATATTCTTACAAACTGATTGTGTTCGACTCGTTTGACTGTCAGCCTGTGAATCTGTTCTGTTATTTCATACACCCTTCTGTGACAGCTTTTGAACTCCAGCTCTAAAGGCTTGGATTATTTTGTTGGAATATTTCTTTGTTTTCTCAATGATCTTAACACTTTGAAATATGTTCTCTTTTGTTTTTTACTTCAATCCTTAATTTTTATGTTCGAATGAAGTACTTTAAGTAATTCTGTGGGTGTTAAAGAGATGAATAACAACAGAGCTGCTGCATGTATGTGTCAAGTTTTCTAAAGGATACTAGATCAGGAAGGATAAGAACTGATGAGAATCCTTCATAGTTTTCAGGTTGTTTTAAAGGTACAATGCTCTTTCTTTCTCTGCCCCACAGAGCCACTTGCCATTTGCTGTAGTGGGGAGCACAGAGGAAGTGAAGATCGGCAACAAGATGGTGAAGGCCCGGCAGTACCCCTGGGGAACAGTGCAGGGTAAGACTAGGTCACATCCTGTTCAGGAAATGAGGGCATCCTTCCTTTAGTCAGAGCTACAGCAGCCTGTCTCTCCCTCCATACCCCTCCCATCGACTGCAAACAAAATGTTGACCAGTTATATAACCTCAGTTAACTGCAGTAACCCTACAGCCATTATACTGTCTGTGGGAGCTGTAGTAGCTCTTAGCTAGTATAGACTTAGACCCGTTACATCATTGAGAATGATTCAGTTTTTTCAACATGCTTGATCAATCTGTGTTGTGATCTCTGTGTGGTATTTCAAACAGGTATAAAAAAGCTTAAGTTGCAGAGCTCTGCTGTTAAGCTTTTTAAGTCTATGGTGTTATTTTTAAGTATATGCTAGGAATTGAACCCATCCATCACACATCTGAACTTCAGTGGAAAAACAAAGTTACTTCTATTTTTAGACATTATTTTCTGTGTTCTAAGATTTATTTTTGTTGTTTTAATGTTTTTAGATATGACAGTGAGATTAGAGTTGGAAATAAAAAAAGAATGGGGAAGGACATGATGGAAAGGGGCCACAGGTCAGATTCTAACCAGGGCTGCCTGCTGGATGGACTTGAGCCTTCATTTATGGGGTGAAATGTAACCATTTGGCCGATACTGCCCCATGCTTTTTCATTTTTTTTAAAGTGCTTGATCCACAAAGATACTAAAATTGTCCCATATTGTCCCAATTTTATATCATAAGGCAGCTAAAAATGAAAAATCTGGAAGTGCAAGCTTTGGAGAAGATAGAACATTTTTGAGAGGGGTTTCCTTTATAAAAACATTGATGAGTCAGCAATAATTAAAATACTTACTTTTTGTTCAGGGGATTACCCATCTCTCTGGTGTTTTGCTCAGATAACTGAATTTAAGCTTGCAATGTTGATGCCAGCCTTGCCCGTCACTTGTTTTAGCTTTTATATATATATTTTTTTTTTTTTAATAAATGCTTATTTTTATTGGGTAGTATCTACATTTACAAGATTCAAAAAATTGGTAATTGTGTCAAGATGTGCCTCAAGATGCTGATTCTATCACTTAGGTTTCTCCCGAACATTTTACTTTCAACAGAATTTTAACTCAAGAACAAATGATTAAAAATAAAGACTTCCAACTCATGACACTGACTTCTTAGTCTTCCAGTAAAGAAGGAAATTCAGCAAGTCAATTGAAATAGTCTTGTCTCTGTGGTATACTGTACCTGTCCCCTTAATATTTATTTAATCTTGGTTATAATAAGTAATAGTGATCTTTATGCAGATTTTAGCCCCGTTTTTGAAAACCTCTTGTCTGGGTGATCAGGTCTAGTATTTCTATGTTGTTTGTCCACCATGAAAACCATGAAACATCCTTATTAGTGAAAGTCAGCACTTGAACCACACAGTTATTGTTTCCTATGAAATTCAATAGGCTGGATTACAGCCAAAACAATGGGGGAAAACCCATCTCTGTCCTAATGCGTACAGTCAGCTCTGTATAATATTTGTGTCCTGAGGCTTTATCTAAAAATGGGTGCTTGTGTACTCACATGATCTTTTGAGCACTATGAGTAGTGCAGCACTGTGTCCCCTAATGTAATCAATAACCAAGCCACAGGACATGAACACTGTTCTGTGTTAAACAGGGAGTATCACTACTCCTGGAGTACTGTTTTTAAAACATATTTGCCTTTCTTGTACCTGAGTACGCTGCAGCCACAGCCCAATTATTTCCTTCCCTGATTTTAAACAGATTTTAGTATGAACATTGACCTTAACATCTCCAAAGGTACTGCTGAATTACCTCTAACAGACCATCTCCAGTACCTCAGGGGCCTACAAGGGGACCATGACCCACACTAAAGCACTACTTTAAATTATTGAAGTCTAGGCTAATGCTAAGGGTTGCTAGTGATAATTTATTGTCTCTTGATTATACATGATAATGAGATCATTATCTAGTAGCTTGAGTACAACATTCATGTCTCACTTTGTTTTGTTTCACAGTTGAAAACGAGAATCACTGTGATTTTGTAAAACTGAGAGAGATGCTAATCAGAGTCAACATGGAGGACCTGCGAGAGCAGACTCACACACGCCACTATGAGCTCTACCGCCGCTGCAAACTGGAGGAGATGGGCTTCAAGGACACAGATCCTGACAGCAAACCCTTCAGGTAGTGAACCAGGACTGCTCAGACAGACATACTCTCTGCTCGTTCCTGCTCTGCTGGCTGTTGCTTTTTATCACAGGAGCCTTTTTATACTTTGCTCTCCTTTACCAGTTTCAAGATATAAAATAAGCCAGTATCATTTGTATTACTGTACTTTTTCAAAATGTTGGTCTAGAGGAGTAGATGCCACGCCTGGTGCTCCGGGTATGTATTCCTACAGTAACAGCCCCTACTAATAATTATGTCTATTAACCTCAAAGTGATCTATTTGAAATCCTAAATATAAATGGTAAACTGTCATCGTATTTATTTTAGTAGCATTTATTTTATTTGTAAGTATCAAGTGATATTGATACCTGTTTGATACCATGACAAAAATACAATTACACCAAACATTGGATAATTTATTGTTTTCAGTTTCTAAAAATGCAGGCAAATGCATGTCCACTGTATATTTTGCTAAAATACATTGGTAACATATGACTGAAATCATAAAGTTTGTGTAACTTTTGATACTTTGGATCATTTCAAATGATTATGATTTTATCATTTGGAAACAGGTATTAAAGAACTTAGAAGGTTTACAGTTTCAATGAACAGAATTGCTGCCAGTATTTTGTATATTTTAAATGTTGAGTAGAAGTTTGCCTGCACGTTCTGATAATTAAAATAGAAGACTGTCTATCGTTGGATGTCTTGGACACCTTTTTTGTTTTTCTGATATCAGACTGGTACCAATATGCTTACTTTTTTTTCTAGAATCAAGTTAAAGTTCAAAGTTCTGTGTATTTTGACCTTTTTTAGTTTGATATAATGTTTCTGTGAACTGTACAGTGGTGCAGTAGGTAGTGCTTGTCCCTTACTGCAGCCTGGTTGGGTAGTTTGGTGGAGTTTCTGTGTGGAGTTTGCATGCTTTCCTTGCATTTCTCCTGGTTTTATGATTTCCTTTCATAAACTAAAACCATACTTGTTAGGTTTATTGGTGACTCTATTGGTGACCTCACGGCTTGTCTTGTGACAGGTGGGATTTGCTTTAGATGCTGCAGCCCTGGAAGAAATAAAGCAAGATAGGTAATGGAAGAAAAGATAATGTTTCTGAAGATAACGGTTTTTCCTTTTGTCATTTTCCCACTGACAGTCTTCAGGAAACCTATGAAGCCAAGAGAAACGAGTTCATGGGAGAGCTGCAGAAGAAAGAAGAGGAGATGAGACAAATGTTTGTCCAAAGAGTCAAAGAGAAAGAGGCTGAGCTTAAAGAAGCAGAAAAGGAGGTATTAACATGAAGCACATCAAAATTTCCTTGAAGAAAGATTTTTCTGTAACACAGCACATCCTTATTTTTCTGTTGCAGCTGCATGAGAAGTTTGACCGTCTAAAGAAGCTCCACCAGGATGAGAAAAAGAAATTGGAGGAGAAGAGGAAGTCCCTGGACGACGAGCTGAACACGTTCAAACAGAAAAAGACTGCAGCAGAGCTCTTGCAGAACCAGGCTCAGCAGGCAGGGGGCTCCACCACACTCAAGAGGGACAAAGAGAGGAAAAAGTAAGTATTGTTCTCTTCTTAGTGTGCATTTCCTTCCCTCCCTGTCTATCCTTTCATCAGCAGAGGTCTAGGAGACAACATACGCTTGTGTAAGGACAGGAAAAGTCTGGATAATGTGGGAGGAACAAGGCCACATTTTATTACACTGATGTTCGCCCTTTGACAGAGATCTGTTACACATCAATGAAAAGACTTATGGGAAGTGTTGGGCCTTTCTCAAACCACTCTGTCCTTTCTCACACACACACACACACACACACACACACACAAACGGAGTGAACCCTTGCTGTGTTCATGCCCACGGCTGAGTGAGGTACCGCCTGATAATATGGATAGTTTAAATGCAGCAGGAAGCTTTTTGACAAACTCTTTGGACCCCTCACTTCAGTGGAAACAGGAACTCTATCTTACTGTTTTTATGCCACTTAAATAATACAAGTTCCTCATAAATAATGTTAGGCAGGCTCCACAATCACTCCACAATACTGAAAAGCACACATTCATTTTTTGACAGTCTTGCCTGTATATTATAACAAATAATGTGAGAGCTGACCCGAGTTAATAGTTTGGCACCAACATGGAAAATGGAGACAGAGACATTAAAACAGAGGGAAAACAACTGCTCCCGTCATTGAAATAGCTGAACCATTTCCAACAGCCATTTTGTAATTAAATGTTTATTTGTCCAAACTAATTTACTGCAGCTTTGTTTACAGTTACTGGGTGAAAAAAATCATTACAATTTATCACAGATCATAATTATCTCAGTTGCTTCATTTGTCAGTTTTTCTTCATCCCGTCATTCCTGCCATAGCCACAGTGGCCACTCCCCTGGTTTTAGTCAGCCTGCATTAAAAACTCTTCTTCTTCTGTATGACAATGACTGTGTTGTTCCCCTTTATTTGTTACATCAGTGTTTTATTAAATCATGAAGCATTTCTCCAAGTCCAGATGTGTCGAAGCATGTTGGAGTGTGTTGTTGAATTGTGGATCCTTTCATCCTGGTAATTGACTCCTGATTTTGTGTTGAAGCTGATGTGACGCCGTGCCTGTTAGAAAAAGGAAGAAGACACTTGCACTGAGAAGGTTCTTGTTGCTTTATTTTTATTTTCCCTGTTAATGTCCTTCCTTCACAGCCACTTCTCCTCTTTTCATGAGCTCTGCCCGGATCATTTCTCTTCCAAAAGGGGCAGCAGTGAAACGTCTTTAGCTTTGTCTGTGGGTCACTGATAAAAAAAAAACTGACTGCAGTGATCAAACACTTTTAGTTTTAACACAGATAAATAAATGTCTGTCAGCGGTAAGATGTTAATCTGTTTATTCACCAAGGATGCAATATTCCTGCAGTAACAACTATTTATCCAGGGTCCATAGGAAACAGAGTGTAGTCAGTGTTTTCCTCAGTTCCCAGACGACACAGCTATCGATAACTGCCTGTTATGTGTAAAATGTGAATCTGTCTTGTGAATGCATGTGTCACCTATGTTGCACCCGTAATGTTTTCCAGTTAACTCCTTCACCCACACTTGCTGCATGCTGCATGAGGCACCCTGTCTGGTAAGACTCCCCTCTTGAGTTACACCAACAATCAAAATAAGAGAAAATAAAACTAAGACGATTGATAATTCACATTGATTGATTGGCTTAACAAGCCTATTGTTTTCAATCAGTAAAATCAAGAATGACTTCAATATAATGTGTAAATATTTAATATCTCCCTGGTCAAAAATTGTTTGAAATTTTAAGAGAATTAGAACTGAACTGACTTTTTCCACACATCATTTCCTTTTTCAAAGTTTTTTTTATTGCAATTATAAGTAAGATAAGATGGTCATCAGTTCAGCCTTTTTTTTTTTATAACAATAGATGGGTCAAAACCTTAAAGTGGGTCATTGAGCTGGTTTCGTTTGGTCACAAATGTATGCCCAAATCAATTGTAAAAAATTTAATAAAAAGTCTCTGATGTATGGAAGCCCTAAGTGGACATACATTTATCTGACCAATATAACAGTAAAATGTTGTTTGTATACATTAGTTCTGACTTATTAGTCTTTTCATCTTTGGAAAGAAGCGGATTTTCCAAATAAATTTCAGTTAAAGTGCTTGTTTGTCCTCAAAGGCTCCTGTAAGGACCCCCTTTTTACTGTTTGGTCCACCAAAATCATCCAATGATAACCCAGAATAGAAAAACTAAGTTAAAGAGAAAAAAAAAAAAAGACAAAAGAAGGACAAAAAACCTCCTGGCATTTAAGCTTAATCAAACCATTTTTTCAGAGCTGTTAAATTGAATACATAATATGACTTTTACTTATATTCTAGAAGTACCTGAAAAATATAGCCCTTGTTTTTGTCGCAAGGTTGTTTGAGTTATATCTCAGTAGTTAGTAATTATCCAACTGGAGATGTTAGTCAATGTAGCCCCCATTTAAGAGAAACCAGCCAAAGTACAGCCTTTGGAACAAAGTGGGACATTTTCATAGACAAGGCCAACAAAGCTAACTTTTTCAGCGAAATTTAAGATTAAACAACCTAAGAGACAATGTTAGGATAAGTATACACTGTCTATAAAGATTTTTAGCACTCCTTTGGCCATTTGTTTTCAGCACAAGTCTGTCCTCAGCACATACATGACATTTCAGCTATGGCTTAATGATCAGCTCAACTTTAAAAGAGATAACAAGTACTTTCACTCTAACTAAAACCCCATTGCCCCAGGATTACTACAACCTGTTAAAATCTGTTAATCGGTAAAAATTGTGAACGATGCCTGTGTTTTCAATCCTGTGCAAATTGTCCACGTCTGTAATCCGTAAAGTTAAAAATTCTGATACCAAAACAAGACCATTTTTCAGCACACATAGAGATTATGTTAGTCGTGATCCAGTCTGAATTGGCATTTTGGTAATTAAAGGTGGTAATTCTGGACAATGTCTTTATCTTTTTATGCGGCTTTTTCCTTAAGAAAACAAGAGGAGCATAGGAGATTGTAATAAAACAGATTTTGGCACATGTAGGCTGATAATAGCATTATTCCTCCCAACTTACTTCAGCGTTTCAGTGTTCTTTACTTAAACTTCTGTACCCCCTCTCTCACAGAGAAAGCATTTTTACCACCTTGTCTCCTGCAGCTTATCATCACCTGAGCCTGATAAGTATTACAAGTATTACATCTCTTGTTTGGAATGTGTTTACCTACATATGTAGTCTTAACAACAGCTGTGTTTGTTCATGATGTGCAACATAGCAAACAAAAACATAATGAATGCACAAAAAAATGGACAGCATCAGCATTCAAAATGATGACTTGAGAGGTTCATATTTAACCTAACAAGTAACTCTTCTCTTGTGAGGTAACAGGAAAGGTAGCAGTGTAAATGCAAGGCACCAAACTCTAACGTCATGGAGTAATTCACTCCACAAACTACTTCTGTGCAGACAGGAGTTACATTTAGATGAGAAATACATTACCAATGTAGAACAAGGTGCTCAAAATTAGCCAAATCACATGGCCCCATCTTCTTTGATGAATGGCATTCTTCATCAACCTTTTTTGAAATGAAGATCCCTGTGATGCTAACAGAGAAAGCTACATCTACTTTCCAAAATTCACTGAAAACCAATAATCAAAAAGTTCATTTTCAGTTACCATTATTTTAAGCCAGTAGATACAGTCTTCAATCCATCAGTGTTCCAAAGGAAGGAATACAAATACAGAATCAGTGTATTTGAAGTGCATTTGCATTTTACAACTTCCGTCACCCAGTACAAAACAAGACTCATGACTAAGACTTGACGATTGAATAGTAATGCCTAAAACACAGTTTAATCCATCTTAGTGTCTTGCTTATATTTAAACTAATGGGCTGAAGGGAAGTTAGTTGGACTTAATAATCTTGCAGAGCAGCTAGATTCACTAGATCCATGTTTGCCATGGGTTGATGAAAAAGGTGTGTCAGATAAAGACCAAACCATAGTCTTTAAGATCTTCTAGAAGTATCTAAAGCCCCGTTTCCACCAGAGGGTTCAGTTCGGTTCGTCTCGGTACGGCTCGCTTTTTGTGGCGTTTCCATAGCCTAAAACCGGGACAGGACCCCTTATAAGCGAACCGTACCGTCCTACTTTTTGGGACCCTTCTGTTTGGGTGCCAAGCATACCGATCCAACCCCAGAAGGTAGAGCTAGAAACACTGCAGCCCGCTGATTGGTCGAAGGAGACGTCACTTCCCATGCGACAACTGGTTTTTTCGGCTGTATTTTTCCTCGTGGCACACAGCCTTCTCTGAAACAAAGCTTGTTTCAGAGAAGGCTATAACAAAAAGCCACATGCTGATCACAAAAAAGAAGAATTGCTGGATGTCTTCCATTGTTGCTCTTTGTTTACTGTGTCGCGTTTTCTTCTTCGTTGTATCTAATAGCCGGGTACACTGTGTCGCGCTGCTATGACGTCATACTATAGGCATCCGGCTTAGATGCCGCATACCAAGTAGGGTACGGCTGGCTGTGGAAACGCAACCAGGATCAGGCTTTACCGATCGGGCCTGAGACAAACCATGCCGATCCATACCGGACCACTTGGTGGAAATGGGGCTTAAAAGACCTACCACTCGATAAAGATCTATGAGATGGCCTGACATCCCTTTCTATTCCCTGGCCTGTCTCTCCTTACAGTGGCTAAGCTTACCAGCATCTCCAGTGGTTAATATATTGTTCATACTACTGTCAAGGGCCTTTAAAACCTTTCAGTAAACTCAAACTATCTCTTTAAATGCAAACACAGATATATGAGTTCTGCAGTCATGAATTATCTCAGTTGTAACCTCTGTGTCGATCATCCTTGAGCTGGCAGTGTTTACCGTCTTCGTGCCAGCTTCCAAATCATCCAGTTTATTAGCTTCCCACACAACCTCTTGATATACTGCCCCATCTGCCTCCCTAAATCCACAACAGTCCTCTTTTATCATGGTGCTCTGAAAGTCCTTCCCCACTCAGCACTGCTATCTCACAAAGAGCCATTCAAGGCTGAACTGAGACCGACAGGTCACGCCAGAGCAGCAAACAGCCTCGGGGCCTATCTCTGTTCATAAAGATGTTGTTTTGTTGATCTCTCGACCATATGACGACCCCCCTCCCTCCCTATTGAGTGGATATAAGAGCCAAATCCACAGAGATGCTGTTGTGGCTGAACCAGTGAGGACAAAGGTTGTGATTAAAGCAGCTGTCTCACAATATGTAAACTCTTCACTCGAGTCAGGACTGTTCAGATAAATGGAAACATGCTGCTGAGCCATTAGGAAGACAATCATGGTATTGTTTAACACTCAGGCAGGAGCAAACCTCTAAGTAACATCATTTATCAAATAAAAACTGTATGCAGGGCAAGGGAATACTTTAAGTTTAAAAATACATTCATATTTTTGGCAAGACGTTGTTTGTTTTTCTTTAAAGTAATGTTAATACATTTCTTATGACAGGCATCTGAAGCTGGAAAACAGTAAAAACTACAAATCTGAAGTTTGTCTCACAAATTAAAAGCATTTTATTTGACTTTTCATGTTTTTGTGTTACTAATGTCATAAATAAAAAAATGCAGTAATAATGGGTTTAAATGTGGCTGGTTTCGGTCTTAATGGGCCTGACTGATTTTTTTAAATATACATGCACATAAAGCACATTTCTGTCAAAATACATGCCTTCTGGATTTTTGTTGGAAATTTCATTTTAAAATCAAAAATGTGCACATTCATGTTCTGTCAGAGGGACCAAGGGGACCTGAGGGATAAGGAAAATACTTAGAGTGATTTTGTAAAATATAGACAGTTTGTGGGAGTTTGTCTGCAATTTTTGATCATTTAAAAATAAAAACAACCACTTAAGTTGCCTAGGACTTCCAGTTTTGTTGCAGTGACATCAAACTGATCTTAACATCATCTGAATTTTACTAGAGCTGAATCAAGTTCATAATCTGGTTCTGCATTACCAATTACTCCTTTACAAAAAAATCTTGACTTAACCTAATGTTTTGCTAGTCAGTTAAAAAATGTTGACTTTTGAACTCTACACTCATCTCTTTTGTATAACCTTGGAAGCACGATCACCTCTCAATACCGTCTGGTCACTAACATTGATGTGATGTCATAGATGTGAATCCGTGTCTGCATGTGTGTCGTAATGATGTTTTAATTCCAGAAGAAAGCAATAACAGCCGTTCTCTTTCATTTCCAGCTTAGGGTTCCTGTAGAAAAAAAGTGCTCCCTTGTGGCCATCCTGCTGTGAATGAGTTTCAACCCCGTCATCCTTTATTTTTTACAGAACCCTTTCCCCCAAACCCCCATAATTTCAACCCTCCATCCACATGACCCCCCACCCTGCTCTCTGGAAGGTGCTGGGCTAGCTGTGTGACACCTTTTTTTCTTTTTATTACTGCTGAATAATGCTTGTTTTTTTTTTTTTATACAAGCAGTTATTCAGCCTGTCTGTTTATTACATTTTCCTTAAATGCATTTCATGTTTGTTTAATAGTCATTGCTGTTCTGCATGATAGAGTGAGCCTTTTTTAATATTAACATACATGACCACTGTTTGTGACGGGCAGAATGAACTGAGGGTAAAGTGAAACATGCATCAACCACTGGCCTTGTGTATGTATTTGTGTGGTCTACAATCTACAGCTGGCCAAAAGAAGGAAAACGTTAATACAAGTGAGGTTTAAAACATTGTAGAAAAAGGTGGCTGAATCTAATCTTTTACTCCTGAGTAAATTCAATTAGAAGATTTTTTTTTTTTTTAAAGTTAAGAGTACATCTGATCATGTTTAAACAGATCATGTCAAATCAGATGTGGGCATATGCGATATGTGGAATCATGAGGTTCAAGTAGAAGTTTAATACATGAAGATGAAGAGATGATTCCTTCTGTATCATA
Source organism: Cetoscarus ocellatus (assembly GCA_037902135.1). Taxonomy (NCBI): domain Eukaryota; kingdom Metazoa; phylum Chordata; class Actinopteri; order Labriformes; family Labridae; genus Cetoscarus; species Cetoscarus ocellatus. The sequence continues at coordinate 2,241,742 of JBAMNC010001016.1, forward strand.
AAAATCACAAATGTAAATTTGTATCGGTCTTCTATTGATGGGTTTACTGGCTTAGGCCATATTTTGTTATTGTCTAGTCAAACCTTGTTGATTCAGATGACCAGTGGAATTTATTTATGTACAAATGAAGGTAGAAGGAACATTTTACTAGACTGAAACCCCTCTGCATTTAGACAGAGAATTACAGTATCATAATACAATTAATTCAGTATATATGTAGGACTATGCTAAAGGAGAAGTTGAATAAAAAAGACCATTTTTATGGATAACTGCATTAAAATGTAAAATTATGCAAAACTTTGACCCTATATATCATCAAGGTGAAAATCAGATTTTATGCCACTTTCCTCGTAAGCCTCCATGAATGATCCCCTCAACTATGTTTACTATAAAACTGAATTTGAAGGTTTGTTTGTGTCCGTTTGATGATGCTGTTTCACTTTATTCTGTTGCATGAGTAGTTGTGAGCCTAATCTCTTTAGCACTCCTCCCATACCTCATTCACCATCATGTGTTATGTGCATACTTATCTTAGCTTTCACATTTGCACTTTTTATACAAACAAATGTGATGTTTCTTATTTGGTTTAACTGTAATAATATTGTCAGTGCAATTGTAACTTTCTTTTTATTTGACACATATTGAAGGCACATTTTGAAAGTAAACCACCATGATGTCTTGCTTGTATCAGTGCATAAGTGTTAAAGCATCAAATGATAGGATCACAAAGAAAAATAAAGGCCAATTTTTCACAAAATATCACAACTGTGACCATAATCATTGTGTACAACATATACTGCTGTGGAGAAAAGCTAAGTTTGAGAATTAAAGATTACAGGAAGTGGGTTTGCTTGATTTGCATGAGTAGCATTTCAGCTGACTAATCTCAGTAGATAAATAGGTGTTTCTCAAATGTGGTTCTTTTACTAAGTGTTTTTATTTCTAGGAGACTATGACCCTGAGTCCTCTCACAGCTTTGTTCAACTTTTTAAATTAAAAATCTGACTACTTCTTCCTCCTGATTGGTTAAATGATTCAGTTTTTTTTCCAGGACATCCATGAATGAATTCAGTTATTACTTTGTTTGACAAAATTAAGAGCTCAAAGGTGTTAAACCTTCTTCCATTAAAAAGAGGTTTGTCTTTAAAACAAAGACAGAAAACCTTTTGATACCAGGGTCAAAGTTCATCCAGAGTAAAGTGCTTCCCTCCTTTTTCTCTCCTCCGCTCACCGGTCTGTGGTTTCACTTTCCTTTGCAGTAATCCCTGGCTCTGCACTGAGTAGGTCCTCAGCCCTCGAGCTTTGTTGAGGGACCGGCCCTTTGTGGGTACTGTGACCCCGAGGCTTTGTGGACCCCCGTCCTTCTGGGTTTATTAATCATGACCTGCTTTGCAATAATATTGCTCCATGTGTAAATATGTGTTTTGCTGCAACCTTGACCTCACCTCCAGCAATCTGTGCCCTGCTTTTCTTGCTTTTGGTTATGTGTATATATGCACTGTTTTGATACTGAAACTAAAAACAGCATTTCCACTGAAGCTTCATGAAGATTACAAAAGCACTTATCTATTTAGAAAACTCTGTGGCACTTGAGCCAAGTTCAGACCAGACATTTGTGACACAGCAAGACTGTTTTTGAATGCTGCAGTGGGCAGTTGCAGCTGTATGAACTGACCTGTAGCACCTTGACAGTCAGCGCTCAAAAGTGCAAAACACAACATCATAAAAGAAAACACAAAAACAAATCATGAAACACGTCACATAATTAAAAAAAAAAAAAAAAAAAACACAATGAAAAATAAAAACAGCACATAAGAAAGCACAAAATGATTTAGAAATACAGCAAGAAGGAAAGCTCAAAGACAAAGAAACAACAAAAAAAGAATCAAAAACATAAGTAAGAAAATGCAACAGATTAGAAGAATAACAACAAAAATAATAAAACATGACAAACTAATGCAACAACCAAAAAACAAATACAAATTAAAAATACACCAAATAAGAACATGCATCACCACATTTTAACACAACAAATAAGAAAAAACATTAGCAAATTAAAAATGTCACAAATTAGAATTTATGAACTTGCAACAAAAAGGGAAGCTTAAAAGAAAATGAGGAAACTGGACAATGAAATCAAAAGCTCAGCAAAAACAGAAATGCAAAATCAAATAGAAAAACCAAACAGAAAAACGTATAAATTATGCCAATAAATAAAGTTAATCAACTAATTAAAATTTAAAAATTTAACAAAAACAGCAACATAATAAAAACAGAAAAACGACAACTTTAAAATACAAAAATAAAAACCTAATAACAAATATGAAACCACAACAATCAAGAAAATTCAACAAATAAGGAAACACAACAACAAATAAAAATACACAATACACAAGAAAGTTATAAAACATATTGAAAACACAACATCAAACCCGAAAGCACAACAACAGACCCCCCAAACCCCGCCCCACCCCACCCCCCCAAATAAAACAGACTACAGAAATCAGGACTCATATCAATTCAAGAAAAAACAATCAATTTACAAAACACAACAAAACAATAAGCTGAAACAACAGCTCTTAAAAAAATATAACATACAAAAACGTATAAAAGCTGAACAACACATCAAAAAACACAACAAAGAAGGAAAAAAACATAAAAAATTAGAAACCACAGCATAACTCAGATTATATTTTTTTAATATTTTTGATAATTTTTTATGTTTTGTTTTTTTTTTTTTTTGTTGTGTTTTCTTACTTTTGATCATGTTTGCATTGCAGGGTCACTGCAAATATGTCCTTTAATCAATCTTAAACTGCAATCTTAAAAGCTTCATTGATGGGCCAACAACAAATGTGTATTGATAAAAAACCCTCATCTGTGTTCAGTGCAATTATCAGATGTCTCATGAACTGTAAGTTAATCACTATCACTGTTCTCTCTGACATTGTATGCAAAAAAAAAAAATATTATGCAACCACAAGAATGTCTTGTGAACAGTCGCGGAAACTGAAGCATCAAGTATTTGCTATGGAATGGATACGTCAATTCTCTCAATTTTAGCTCATGTTGCAGATTTTTGGTCTGAGCTGTGCTTAACTTTCACAGATTACATGGACCTGTAGCACTTCATCTCAGCATCATAACACAAAATACTCTGTAGTTTGTATTGTGTAAAGGATTGTAAAGTGGGACTTTGCCTCCTAACTTTGTCTTAAACTTATTCTTAAACTTGAGTTGACTTTCTCCCTGATATCAGCTGCACTCCTACATCTCCAGCTGGAGACATTTCTGCTTTGCACTTCTCTAACTGCTGGCTTTCTCTCTCTTGTCTCTTCAGCTTCTTTTAATCTGTCTTGACCGCCTGAAGAGGGGATTGCAGCTTCGGCAAGAACTAAGCACCCTTTACCTCTTCCAGTTTTATCTCACTGTATTGAAACTCCTTTTTTATTCTCCTCATGGCATCCCCCATTATTATAATTATTATTAATTTTATTAGGTTATTTTAATATGGCCTTATGTGGACTTGCATGGTATTTTGGACCACCTTTTGAAGCTCTAATCCCAGGCAGCGCAGGAATAGGGCACACTATAAATCTGCTTTAATGTCTTAATGTACAGAGAAAGACTCTTGCAGTCTTACACATCTTAAAGACTGATTTGTAGAATCATTATTGATCTTTACTTGAAGGAAAAGAGCTATGACCTGCACTATGCACTCATCTTTTTCAAAGGAGTACTTCATAGTCAGTATAAGAATAGAACAATACAGTCTGATGATTTAAAAAATCAAGAGTAGAGGCACTTGACAAGGATGTCTGACCTGTGAAAGCCCATTTCCACCATTCAAAAAGGAAAGAGAATTAGCATGTGTGAATAAATACTATGATCTTAAGTCATCAAAATAAGATAAAAACACCTTAATTGTAAGATTCATGTCAAAGCTCATAAACTCTGAAGAGGCCATATCATGCTTTATTTTGTTTGATCTGCCCTTTAATGTACTTAGCATGTCTCCTCTGCGTGATAGAACACCTCTGTGAACAAAACAAAAAGTCTGCAGCATTTAGTCCCCTCTCTCCCTCAATGAGGTGCCAGCAGGTGCCTAAAATGTCTTGTTTCCCTGGCTGCCCTAAATAGACCTACCAGTGTGATGTCGTACCATTGTTTAATCATCAGTTTTAATCCAGTGACTGGTGGTAGCAAGCCCAGTGCAGAGTGTAGGCATTAGTATGGATGCAGAGTTTTTGACAATGTGGAGCAGAGCAGCGCTGAGCTGATCAGTCAACACAGAGGTGATCTTTAAACCAATCAGAGTGGGCTGGGCTCACCTGGAGAAGAGGCAGGAGCTTTAACAGAGCGTCTCAGACAGAGTGAGAATACAGCACTGTCAGGGGCACACAGTATGTGAAAACAAGATGTTTTTTTTAAGATAAGTGATCGTGAACAAACCCTAGCAGTTATCAAAGATAAATATATAAACCTGATCTAAGGCAAAATATGACCTCTTTGAAAATGTTGACATAAAGTTAAATTAAAATACAAAATGAAAATAATGAGTTTAAAGTCAAAGTTTAGATAAGTCATAAAACAAAAGTCAAAATGTGAGATTGTGGGTCAGAACTGTGAGTTATTAGTCATTATTATAGGATAAAAAGTCACAGAGAATATTGAAGAGACATTATTTTAAACAAGTCAAAACACTGTCAAATCACTAAATAGTCATTCAGGCAGTAAACAGTCTAGACAATGATGTAGAAGTCTCGGAATAAGAAACGAAATCATGAATTGAAGGTAATACTCAAATAATCTGATCAAATGTAATTTGTGGTAAAAGGTCGTTATATGGTGAATAGCCTGAGAAAAAGATTAAACATGATTTTTAAATGATAAGTTACAATTTTGAGATATAATGTTGGAGGTCGTAATAATAAGATACTGGGTCATCTCTTTTATGCCAAAATAATGACTTTATCTTATAACTCTGACTTTTCTGTCATAATTTTGACTTAATCCCTCACATCGGACATTGTTTGGGAAGCCAGTCAGTGTAAGGCTCAATATCATAGCCTGCTGTAGCATCCCCACTCCCTCAGATCTGAGTGTTTCCAAAGGGGAGGGAAAAAGAGCCGCATCTGATAATCTCCTGGGTCATTTTTCATTTTTTTAATTCAACTTTAATCAATTGCTTATTTTATGAACATCTAAGACTTGATGTAAATGGTCAAACACACCAGGACACCAGACCTGTAAAGCAGAATTATGAGTGTTTATTTCATAGTTTTAACATTTTATCCTATCATTGGACTTTTACTGTGTTTTAGTTTTTTGGGATTTATTAAGTGGCTTTACCGTGTCTTAAGTATAGAGATGTATTTGACATTGTTTAGCAGTGAGGCAAGAAAGTGGGTTGAGGCGTGGATATAAGGGCACAGGCTGGATTAAAATGCCAACTGATCATGAGCGCATCAGCTGTATGGCACATGGGGTGAATGGACAACCACCAGGCTATCATTGCCCCACAGTTGCTGCTTTTGATTGCATCATTTTTAATTTTATTCCTTAAATGTGACTCTTTAAATTAGTATTATGATTGTTTCTCAAAATTTGATTTTTTTTGTTTTAGAATTCTGATTTTCTTTTTCATAATCATAATTTAAGGATTAAGATAGTTTTTTTAATCAATACTTAACGTTTTAACTTATTTATTTTTACGTGGTAGAAATGGGCCTTCATAGTGATCCAGGTTTAATTATGTTTTTTTCAGCCTGAAATAAATAATTTGTTGGATAAAATGAGTCATCAAAAGGCCAAAGCAATATTTTATACTTAGCACTTCATTTAGCGGTGCCCATGTTTACATGTCACCGTTGAATACCATGGAGGTCACATGTCATGGCCTTTTATTACACGTTGTGCTTTAATATTCATCTGCATACTCTATATTTTGCATGTATCTTTTATTTTAATTACCGCTGTGATCTTTGACCTGCTTGTTTTTATTCCCTAATAACTCTTGTTTGCAGTCTATTTCAACTTCATTGCTGTTTTCTTCAAATGGTGCATATAATTATTAATGTATATTTGCTCTGTCCTATGATTTCAGCTCCCTTTTCTGCCAAATATTAGTATGAGGTGGAGTTGATCTGAATCCCAGATAGGAGTATTGAGAAAAAAAAAGAAAATAGTCATGCATTTATATAATTTATAAGGATATATTTTGTGTATTGAAGTGGAGACTTGTTGTTTATTACCTATGATCTTTGGATGTGACTCTGAGTGTATAGTAACATTTTGGTGTCAGATAATGCCATACATTTTTCTAGTATCCGTCATCACCTCTTGTTGTCAGATCTCCCACACTGCAAAGTATTCAGTATCATTAGTTTGATTCCATTGATGTACATTTTCAATAAAAAAATATGATCCAAAACAATCATGATTCTGTCTTTATTCACAGTATCGTAAGCTTATTGTTTGCAGCACTCTAAGGAAATGTTTGGACAAATAATCTCCACTGAAATATGTTTCCTCAGGAGGGCAGCCAGACTCAGCCATAGAGACAGGCTAAGGAGCATCAGGGGGAATCTCAAAGTAGAGCCGCTGCAGTCAGATGAGGTAGTTCAGGCATCTGGTTAGGATGATTCCTGGTCGTCTTCCTGTGAAGGTCTTCGGGTCTGTCCAACAAGGGGGAGACCCCGAGGCAGACCCAGAACCTGCTGGAGGAATTATATAGCCCGTCTGGCCTTGGAGTGCCTTGGGATCCCTCAGGAGGAACTGGAAAGTGTTGCAAGAGAGAGGCTTGACAGGGTTGAGCTGCTTGGCCCGCTAACTTGCCCTGGCCCTGGATAAACAGAAGAGATTGGATGTAAAATAATTACCACATGAATTAATATGAACAGTTGGATTTTTGCTAATACAAACATGAGAACCTGAGTAATGGGGCAAGAAAGTGGAAATGTATAATATAAATATTGTACAGCTGTGCTTCTGTGGGCACCTGTTGGACTTTCCTGAGCTTAACCAGCTCACCCTATACTGGTGCCTAGGACCTGATGGGTTGGACCAGACCACAGGGGCGACCATGTGCACTGTGGAGGGGTCAGCTCAAAGGATAGCTTAGGAGTTGGATCATGGGGCTGTCCCAGGCCTGGACGAAAGCTATTACGAAAAGTATCGGGAACAGGGGAATGGGCAAAGTGCTGAACAAGCTCCCTCATTTTTGTTTGCATTTCTGTTGTGGGCACTAAATGCACCAATCAAGCTTTGTGTTTTGACATCAAGTAATTTTAAAATGATTGCCCTTCACCAAATGATTGAGTTTGTAGTGGTTACATATGGAAATATACAAAAGACAACACACAGACTATCAACCACTGACTTTAATTCAAAGTCTTGGAGTAAAGACAATACATTTTAGATAACTTCCCTATTTAACATTGGTGTGGCATGTACATATAACCTTACACAGCAGCTGGACCTGCCCGATTCAATGTATAACTTGTAAAAGAATCAATATATCAATACTGCAGTATTAATTCTCCTATCCCTAGCTTGAAGTTGCTATTCATGGCAGAAGTCTTTTTGAGCTGTCCCAATTTTCTTGATTTCCAAAAATCCTTGAATTGATCCTACAGGTTATTTATTAAAGGCCCTGTACACTCACACATGGGTGATTTTAGTCACTAGTTGATTCGACCAGGAGAGGTTGAAAACAGGCTGCTTTGTTAAATCACTAGTTTTTAAGGACCAATTTAAGAACCATTAAAATGTGCATGACAAGAAAATATCTCATCACCTAATCCAATTATCTACCACAGTTGGAAGTCATTAATAGATGTATTAAAGACCGTTGTCGAGGTCTCTTTGTTTTTAGTTTACCAATTTCAACTTTTATGGCCTATCTTTTTATCCTTTCAAATTTCATGTCATGATTGTTTTAGACCTATTTTTCATACAGAATTTAAAAAAACAGTGATTCATAAAAGTGGCTTTATAGTATGAGACTTAAATGTTTGTGTTATAGAGATATGAGTTTTTAATTCATGTCTTTGGCTTTACACCTCACCTCCATGTCTCTTTAACAGTTCTTCAGCAGCAGAGCTGGGCTCTGTCACAAGCGTCTGCTGGACGGAGCAGCAGTGCATTGTGGGTCGGTGCGCTGTCAGACGCCATGGTTTTTCTCCAGCTGGATCAGAAAATGGATGCGCCCTGCTAACTTCTGACTTTAGTGCATATCTAGCTCCTGGACGGGTTAGCTGTATTCATATACCCTCTTAAGCGTTAAATTCGGAATATTTAGACCGAACAAGTCTACGTTTTTTTTGTCTGGTTTGGTTTAATTTTGAGAAAACTGCATGACGGGACACCGACGGCACTGTTAGCGAGCTAGCTGGCTAATGCTAGCAGTGCCCACAGCGTTTCCAGGGCAGAGCTAGCTCTGAGTGGCTAACACCATAACAACAGCCGGCTGACTGTTACTGAATGAACTGTCTGTGGTTCAGCTGACGGAGGGAGGTGTAAAACCGGACCAAAGGCTACACCTTACGGTAAGTATATGACACAGCTAACATGTCTCCACTAATAGTTCATGAATGTAATCTAGTATTTAAAGGTGAGATGGACTCTGTCGGCCTACTGCGTCACTCAGTCAAGGCCTTGTTTAGATGTTTGATATCCTCACCTTCAGAAGCACCTGAAGAACATGAGAAGATGTGCTGTGTTTACTTACATCCAGGTGTTCAGCTCATGCAGATATTGCTACACATGTCGCGCAGGTGTTTGTTTTTACTGTATTGTTTTAGCCTAAACGCAGCGTAGCGTATGTCTGCAATGTTTTCATTTTCCCTCTGTTGTCATTACATCCCAAACTTACATGATATATCATAAAACAGGTATTTTCCTTTGTTATCATCACGTCCTAATCTAACATGACTTAACATTAAAACAGGTATGGCCAGGCTTTGATTTGGACCGCGCTGGTGATGGCAGAGGGGACTGACAGTGGCGACATGCCCTCCTTTGACGCGAGTCCAAGTTCAGAAGCTAAAAAGAGACATATTTCTTCTGATGGAAGTGAGTTTTCGACTTAATGAATATGTCTGACATGATACTGATTTACTGTTTATTTATTTTAGGCATATATAGAGTTTATATATATATATCAGCTGTATGGCCACATATACCCCATATACTCACAGTAATATAAGTAAAAGTTACAAAAAAAACAGCATCACCACTGAATGTCTGCATTTATAAAACAATTCATTGTCATTAATTTAAAAAAGGTTTTATTTTCCTAATTTCACACTTGTTTCTAACAAATAGATGCATGATAGCATACTAGGGTTGAACAAAGAATTGTTTGGACACGTGCACATGTACAAAATTTACATTGCAGTACATGCAGTGTCAGATCTGTGACTCAAAGCCTGTCATCCTGTTTGATTCAGATCAAAACCTTAAATGTTCTTCTGTTGAGTGTTAACTATAAAAGTCTCCCTGATATCACAAATCAAAGTCTTACCCAGAGAGTCAGTCAAGGTGCATGCAGAATTTGTTTTCCTGCATGTAAAGTGTACAAGCTCATCACAGATACTGCTTTCACAAGTAAATGAGTGATTGTTATGAACTGAGACTTTCAACTGATAGTTTTCTGTCTTTCAAGTTATTTAGTCTTTAAGAAATGAAGATTGTATGTGTCTGAAGTTAACATCTCAACAAAGAGATATTTGTTAATTTTCCTTGATTGGGATAACAGAAACACTGAGCTTTTAGATGTTAAAAATGCAGAGCTGTTCATGAATTACTCAAGTTAAACATTATCAGAAGTGGTTAATACTGTAGGCTCCAAGTAATAGAATCACAATCTTCATATTATTTGTAAAATTTGTGAAAAGAAATGTTGCTAAAAGACAGCTTTTATCCACAATGTAAAAAAAAACACAATTTATATTGCAAAAGGAAATAATATATTTCAGGACTGATTTTTTTTCAAAATTAATCAGCTCTGTTGCCTAGCTGATTCTACTGTATGTAGTGTCATTCAATCCAAATAATAAACTTAACTTATACAGCAGCCCTCAGACAACCTAAGTTGAAGTTGAAAGTGCTAAAACTTAAAAATTGACAAAACAATATGATGGTCATCAAGGATTTAGAGACTAAAGTTACACCAAGATGTATTCAGTAAATTAACAGTCAGACTAAAAGAAATGACGGAATAAGAGACAAAACATAACAGGCAAAGGGGAAAAATAACTCCATAAACACAAGAAATAATCATAAAATGTAATCATTCAGTCTATTCACTGAACCTTTTTTGATGCAGTTTTGTGACAAATTATGGTATTGGATAAGCACAGCTAGGGTTTCAATGGCCTAAGAGTTTATTTGCATCATTGTAGTAATTTCAGCAAAATCTTTGCTTTGCTTTATCTCAAGAACACTGCAATAGTCACGTGATTTTTGGTTATATACATGTTGTCTGTTTATGACAAATGCTATAACACAGTTAAAGGCTATTATTATCCTCCACAGAAGGGCAGCTGGCCTTCTTCTCAACATAAGTTGCCAGTCGCTGGTATAGGGAAATATATATTCTTGAAATAAGTCATTAGGCTTTTTTTTACCAAGGTATATCACTGCAACCTTAGTTATAATCATAAACAACAGGTTGCATGGACACTGCTCAGTAATTTGGCTGATTTTTTGATTGTCAGTTCAAATTTATTTAAGTCTGACTGATATAAGTCTGACTGACTCAGCAGCTGCAGTGCTGGTCAGATATGGAGGGCCAGATGTTGACTTTGTGGTTTCATGCTGCAGCAAGAGCAACAGCTCTGTCAAATTTCCACATTTTATTGTTATAAATCCCCTGACCACATTAATGCCAGAAATAGGCATGCCCTCCATTTCCACATACTTCTTGACATCTTATGTCTGTTATGTATGGTTAAGGTTCATCTTGCTTATGATGTTTGCTCTTAAAAACAATTATATTTCATAAAGAAATATTTCAGTCAAGGGACTTAGGTTTTTCCAACCTGGAGTAAAGGTACCCTTTTCCTGGGTAGATAGGTAATAGTGTGTTCCATTTACTTTGCAACTCAGACATGCAAAATGGGAATTGCGTCACATCCCACTTAAATCTGTTTCTTTTACAAGCTGGTAAGGTTCGGGTTCCTGAAGATCGTCTAACTTCCCAGTAGGAGGTTCTGACCTAGGGGGCATTCCCAGTGACTTGTCTAATTTGCGTCTTGAAGAATCTGACTACCGAAATCAACTGGAATGCACCATATTTTCAGCTGAATGTTTGTGCACCATGAAGCATTTAAGACGAGGACGTTGTATGAATCACTGAATCGAAATACGTTTTAATGTCCTGCATCATGACAGTTTGTGTCATGTGCATGGTACTCGCAGTTTTTCAGCATTTGAACTCTATGGCAGAGTGGATTAAGTTATAGCAGGGTTTGACTTCAGTGAGCTTCTTAGAAACATTAATTAAAAGAGCTGTTTTCAGTTAATGGGGAAATAACAAAAATGCACTCAGACCTTAATACCCTTCCCTTACATGCAAGTTCTCTTTTCATTTTAACCCGGTTTAACTTTAGGGAAAATAATGTGATATGTGAACTGTATTTCCCCATGTAATATCCTGTTTTAGATCTGAACTGTTACTGTGTCCTATTGTTGCAGGAGAGGAGCCCATGAGGAAAATGCCTGTGTCAAAATTTGGTTCACGACCCCGATTTGAGCCAGTACACTTTGTCAGTGGCGGCAGCAGTGGGACTGATGAGAAGGAGAACGACAAAGAGGGCAGGAGGGGAGACCTGCACAGTGTGAGACAGTGGGACCCTGGTCACTCCTCTTACAGCATTAACAGCAGAGCACAGGGCTCCTCCTCACTGAGGCCTGCTTTTGACAGAGTGCCATCTCACAGCTCTGACTCTTGGGGTTCCCACAGAGACAGGGACTGGGACCGAGACAGGGAGTTTTTACCTGGAGGTACAAGCGGTCTGGGTTATGGGGGACGTGGGTCAGGTTCAAGCTTCTTGGCTAAAACACAGCAGGACTACACTGCTAAGTATGAAGCCCACAACTCTCGAAATTCAGACACATACAGTCAGACGCACAGATATAATGGGTATGGGGGAGGAGGCAGATCAGGAGGCTGGGATTCAGGGCGTCAAGGTTTGGGGTACGATCTTGAGGACCGGCCCTCTTCCAGCAGGCCTTTCTCCAGAGTCTACAGCAGTCCAGGCAGGAGCAGTCCCACCACCACTCAGGCAGGATCTGCACCACATGTACCCACACCTATACCTCAGTCAACGTTGGATGAAAAGCAAAGGCTGATTGCTAGTGTAGCATCTGCGTTGGCTGTTGCTTTCAGGGACCCCGTGTACATGACTGGAACTGAGTCACCAAACTATAATTTCATGCTGAGCCGAAGCATTCAGGCCTGCAAGACAAATCCCGAGTACATTTACGTCAACCTTAATGACATTCCTCAGGCCGACCTGCCGAAGAACAGGAAAGTACCCACAGACGGCTATGCCTGTGAACTGAGATGTCAGGGTGTGTATCTTGCCACAGGATACTCAGGAAGTAAGAACGGGGCGAGAGATCGTGCGTCAGAGCAGGCAGTGAAACTCTTCCTGAAACCGGTTGAGGTCCGTGTGGTGCAGCGCAGATACAGGCGCATCATGGTCAACGATATGGTTGTGTGCCAGGCGCACAGCCCAACACCGGCTTTATTACCCGCACTGCGCAACCCAGAGGATAAGCCCACGCCCAGCTCTAAGGGCCAATACGAGCCAGACAGACGGAAGCACTGGACTGAGTTTGTGGTTTTGGACAATGCTCACGACGCCATATGCATACTGAACAATTCAGCAGCTTTTAATCGCATGAAAGTAGACTACAGGTTTGACCAGCTCCCCAACAGCAGTCTTTGGCTGTGCAGCGTTTTCCTGCAGAGTGAGCTGGTGGCACAGGGAACAGGCACAAAAAAGAACTCAAAGCATGCAGCGGCTGAAGAAGCGGTTAGGAAACTCCGCATGAATCAGGCACAGAGGCAACAGCAGCATCATCATCATCAACAGCAACATCAACAACAACAACCCCCACCACAGCACTCCAGGGGGAATAATCACGCAGATTCTGGTGGGCGCTTTGGACAACAAGGCGTCAAAAAGAAGCATCTTAGTGAGCTGGTGATACTGGAAAACTCTGACAATGCTATATGTATCATTAATGACACTGCTCAGTTTAACAAAGTGACTGCCGATTACAAGTTCACTGTTCTGCCTGATCATCGCTGGAGGTGTGACGTTTTCCTAGAAGGGCAGTTTGTAGCAGCAGGAATTGGACTTAAGAAAATAGTAAAGCACATTGCAGCAAAAGAGGCCTTAGCCACCTTAAAGCAGACGCAGGCTGTGGTAAAATCCAACCTGAGAAAGGAAGGCAACAACGACGCCATTTCCCGCTCTCAAATCCTGGCTCGGTCCGGTGAGGAAGCCACAAGGCAGGAGATCAAAGAGGACAACATTGGAAACCAGCTGCTGCGCAAGATGGGCTGGAAAGGAGGCGGTCTGGGCAGGGATGGGGATGGAATCGCAGAACCAATCAGAGTGAAGGAACAGTACTCCAGAGAAGGGTTAGGCATGGACGCAGATAAAGCAGGAAGACAGCTCAGCAAGCGTGACATTGAGGACATCATTAGGAACTACGCCATTTCAGATCGTCAGGATGATCTCCGGTTCTCCACAGACCTCACCAACGACGAACGTAAACAGATCCACCAGATATCCCAGAGATACGGCCTGCGGAGTAAATCTTATGGACAGGGGTGGCAGCGGTTCCTGGTTGTGAGTCGGAAAGTGCACAAAGATCAGCTCATGGGTCAGCTTTTACAGGAAGGGCAGGTGGGACGATATGAGCTGGTGAAACCTCAGACCTCTCACTAAAAAAAAGAAAAATAAAGATCAGCTTGGATTTAAGAACAAGCCACACCCAAGTGTTACTGCTTCATATTTGTGCGTGACTTGTGTAACAAAAATAAGAAGAGTCCACTGCTTTCTAGAGTCCTTGTTATTAAATATATTTAAGTTTGGACAGGGGCTGCAGACAGCCTTTTTGTCCTTTTTGTTTCTTTCCATTCCACGTCCTGTATCTGTTTGACTTTTGCACAGGCTGCTGTTCAGTGCTTCATTACTCTGTCCTTATGACTTTCTAGTTATTTCATAAAGATGACTTAGTAAGACTTGTCACAAAAATATTTTTGTTCTGTGGCTTTGTAAGAAACCTGGCAGAATATGCAGCTTCTCACAGCTTGTTCACGTCACTTTACAGGGTTCATTCATAAAAGATCCACACTAGAGAGGCATTCACATCAAACTGTAGCTAGGTGTACTACTCACTGTAGTCCAACATCTCTATTCAGCAATACCTGCTGTGTTGTTTGCTCTTTTGACACTTAATGATCATTGTACAAGCTGTATGTATGATCTGAAAATCAAAGCTGTGATCTTTGTTAAATGTCAGATGTGCTGATTAATGTGAGTAACTTGTCTGCTTGTTTCACAGCTGTAAATACTGGAGGAATAAAAAAAAGATAGCCAACAACAGCCTGAATTTCATTCCAAATTGAATTCTTGTAGGTGGGTTATTCCTGGCTATTTGTGACTTTTGTGCTGCGATGATATAACTCAAAGTATTTTATTTAAAGTAAATAAAAGGTACCTTACAAGAGACTTAAATAAAGATTTAAGTATTTGCTCAGTACAGCTGCTGCATTTGCCACATTTTGATCTGTCATTAGGCAAACCCATGTCAGAAAGCTTTAAGCTGAACCAACAGACCAGGCTTTTCAGCATCAACAGGCAGCAGCTTAAAGTGTTGTTTTAATATGCTGAAAGTCAGAAGTGTCTGCACTCCTCTGATTGCTAATTTAAAATATTAACCGCAAACAAATTTAATTACCAAGGTTTTCAGTGATTTACAGTGACCTGGAAATTCATTTCCACTCCTGTTAGTTTTTGTTCTTTTGATTACTGTACAGACTCTGCCCCACATTTCCATAATTCAACCCTCTGTTTAGGCCCTCCATTTAGAGGGGCGCTTCATCAAGCCCTGACGTCTTTCATAATTACATCCGCCAAGGAGGTTATGTTTTTGCGGGCGTCTGTTTGTTTGTTTGTTAGCAAGGTTACGCAAAAACTACTGAACAGATTTTGCTGAAATCTTCAGGCAGTGTTGGTAATGGCCCAACTTAAAAATGATTTGATCTTGGAGGTGATTCAGATAACTGCCATGAGGGAACGATTGTTTTTTGCTTAATAACTGTCTAACTAATAATGATAACAACATGATTCTGAGTGCTAGATGTGGGTTTTCAGGGTCAAGGAAACACATTATGATGGTAACTTCATCATGGAACTATTGCTTATAGATGCAATGTGAGCTTCCTTGGCAGAGGTTTGAGCTTTCCCAGTGCTATAGTGATATTTTCAAGAGATTAAACATATGGCTTAAAATGTAGTTTTGTGTGTTCACAATAAATGTTACAACTGATTCATCATGGTTATTTACTAGAGATGGGAAATGATAAAAATGGATTAATACCAATGCCATAATCGATTCCTGTCAGTCTTCTGTATGGATAAATGTTGGCCTGCACAGGATGTCCGTGGCAACCATTTAAATCATTTGGCTCTCCTGATATTAAATACTGTCCTAGATGTCTGCTTTTTCTTTAAGTTGTTGGTTGTTCCACTTTTTCTACAAATCAGTCAGACACAGGGTGTTGAGCAGGCAGCATCATTTTGTGTAAAACTGAGGCAGCTTTGACCACGTCTTCTGTGCACCATTCTCCCATCAGTGATATCTTTGTCTTTCTGTTGACTGCCTCTGATGAGGGCCTGATGTCCTTGATCTGCAAGACGAGCAAAAAAAGGAGTTGATAATTGTTTAAAATTAAGACTAATGATATTGATTCCATGAGCTTGTTTTTACCTCCACCGAGGAGGTTGTTTTTGCTAGCGTCTGTTTGTTAGCAAGATCACGCAGAAAGTACTGGATGGATTTTGCTGAATTTTTCTGGAGATGTTGTTAATGGCCCAACTTAGAAATGATTAGATTTTGGTGGTGATCCAGATAAACACCATTAGGGAACGATTGTTCGTGCTCAGTAACGGTCTAAAAATTATACCGACATGATTCTGAGTGCTAGATGTAGGTTTTCAGGGAATCATATTATGATGGTAACTTTATCATGAACTGTTACTCATTGATGTAACAGCAATATGTGAGCTACCTAGGTTTGCGCTCTCTGAGTGCTTTCTACTTGTTTTTTTAAATGGAATTAGATTTGTCTCCCACCCCTATTATTTACCCCGTGACAAATAATAGGGTTTGAAAGCAAATCACCTTTTTAACACCAGGTGTGTTCAGTGTTTTGTTCTTTCCTTGGAAGGCTCTGTCCTTTGTTCCCAAAAATGGTAGTTTGTTTTGTCTCATTTTCCTGTAGCATTACTATCACACGACTCTGAGCATACAGAGGTGGGCACGTCCACAAAACTGATTCAATTTACAGAAAGAAAAGAAAAAAAGATACTTTCAGGTAAAACATCTACAAAACACTCATGGTGTTAAAAAGGTTCTTCTAAATGAATACATTGTTAAATTTAAATTTCAGGGATTCATTTAAATGAAGGCAGAGGAAAATTTCAACCCTCTCCAGCTGAGAAAACACACTTTACATCGATCTCCTCTGAACCAGTGCCGAGGGGCAGGATGTGGAAACAGACTGATGAGAACAAAGGTGATTTGCTGCAGATGGACTTCATAAAATTGCAGGTCAGTCACAGATGCAAATGTTTATGATGGATCAATTATAACATTTGTTGGATGCACATTTTAGGCCATTGACTGAATCTCATGAAATTCAAGCTCAGTCGTTGAAGTTAATGTCATTCACATAGATATATCTGTTAAAGAATTAATGCTACACCAAAGTGCCTCATATTTTCTGGAGAGCTTGTATTCTAAAGATAATTGTGAAAAATCTGTATTGTTTTTTTCACTACTGATCATTATTCCTCATCTATGAAGAGCACATTGCTTTTCATAAACTTTTTTGTTTTGACCAAGTGCAGCACTTGCCCTAAAGACCTCTAGGTGTCACTGATACATCGTCAGGAAATTATACTCAGGAAAGACAAAGAAACAGAGACAACTAATGTATATATATTTTATTTACAAGAAAATGTACAGTTTGTTACATGGGTTACCAGTGCAAAGTTTTATAATCTGAAAACAGACACTATCCTGTTTTAACATTTCAATCAGCCAATAACAAAAGCCGATTTAAAGATTGTAAAATAGCATAGAAATACTCACACACAGCCTTTAAATGTCACCATATGAAACTATCTGAAAGTGAACTGTGTCTTGTTTATGTGTTGAAAAGGGGAAGAATGTATTTTCACCAGTATATAGATCACTTTTAAATCAAAGGCATGGATTTACAGGTACATTTTAGAGCAAAAAAAAAGACCCCCAAAGGCATCTGAGTTTTGTCAGAGTGATGGAGAACTGTGTCAGGTTAAACTTGAATCCCTTTGAGAGGCTTTCAAAAGGCAGAAAAGAAAAAGGAGTGAGGCCACTGAAACAGGAGATGTTTCTTTTTTTTTAAAGATATGAACTTTTGATATCTACACGGCAAACCACACGGCAAACACATCTAATAAACTGTCACTGTATTATCCAACCAGTTTAATTTAGATCAAAATTAAGAAGCAGTGAAGTGACAACTTAAAGACTGTCTAATGCCTTCTTTAAAAAGAGAGAGTTGGGGCATGTAGCAAGTAACCCAGATATAACAAGGTACATTAACTTTCAACAAACATACGCTTTTGCCCAACAACAGCATTCGGCAGGAGTGAATGCCAAAACACAACAGCATACAAACTTAGCGACAGTTGTGGGACAAATATACTGAGAAGGATTTTAAAATGTGTTGTTTTATGTTGGATGATCAGTTTGTTTCTCTTGATCTCTTGTGGTTTCTTGATTCTGGGCCAGACACTGCTCACATTCAAACGACAACAGGGGTCAACAGTCACGCCAACTTTGTTCAACTATAGCAGAAACCCTCTTCTCATATTCACGCTTGTTTTCCTGGTACAGCTGGGCTGCTTGGCTGTTTGCAGGACTGTTTGGGTTTGGCTCGTCAAGTAAAGACTAAAAATCAGAATCAATGAAGGAAATTAGACATGGACAACTGGTCTTTGACATAACTGGACAGACTTAATCTAAAATTGAGGAAAAAGCATCACGGATTGTTTGCTTACCTGTATTGAAGTTAAGATAGAAGAGACGTCGTAGGTTGGACTCCAGCGATTCTGAAGAATATCTAAGCATATGCTGCCATCTGCATACACTGCAAAACAAGAAACAGAGAGCTCAGTCAAACTTTCTTTAAAAACAACTCTCAGGACAAACTATAATACAAAATAGAGCCTCAGAAAACATGGTTAAAAGTTCAAAGAATTAAAAAAAATGTCCTTTTTTAGGACAGTGAAGCACCTACCATTAGGATGAAACATTTTGGAGACAAATCGCACTGTTGGAGGTTTATTAGGATATTCCTCTGTGAATTCAATGGTAAGTTTGAAGGTTCCTGAAAGTGAAACATTTTTGCATTGCATTAATTAAAAAGGGCACCAAAACAGAACTGAAAATAACTTAAGCCACTTAAAGGTATCACAGTTGTCTGAAGAGCCAAAAGCAGGGATGTCAAAACTATGCCCATCTTTAATCTGCCCAAAGTAAAACGAAATATGGCCTGCACCAGAATATTAAGTTTGTCCTTGACTAACACATACAAATGGATCAATTTCTGCAAAAAATAACAGTTTCTGATTGTACTATAAAATCATGTGTCTTAATGTTTAAACTGATCAGTTGTGCTGTATTGATTTTCCACATCAGAAACAGAGAAAACGCTTCATCAAACCGTAAAAGAAGCTCCAATGTTCTGCTTTCCTATCTGCAGCCTCTTTCCATCAGCGGTGCAGCAGCAGGGTCGCTTTTACTTCAATAACTTCCATTGATCATCTCTTCTCATTATCTTATTTTGACAGAATCCAATGGGCACTGATCGTTCTTTACTTCAATAGGAAATGTCAAATCATACTCTTCATGCCCACTTTTATGCAGAGATGGGAATTTTCAGAAAAGCGTTTATTGATCCCAATGCCATTATCAATCCAAATCTTAAATGACACTTATTGATTCCTGTGGATTTTCTTTGTGGAAACAAATCGGCCTACCAAGGTTTTTGGTGTCAATAATGCTGAACACGTGTCACTTCTCATGTCAAGTGCTACTGTATGCATGAACTCACTCAGACAGACTAAGCGTTTCTATATATACACCTTACTTCCTGAAGGCCACGATCACACCTTTGATTTCTTTACTATGTTTTCTGCTGACTTCCTCTTATGAGAGAGTGACAACCTTGTTTTGCAAAGCGTGTAGAAAGAAGTGGTAGGAATTGAAAATGGAATCGATAAGCCTAATGACAAATGATATCAATTCTTTGGGCAAGTTCTTACTGATTCTCAACTAGAATCTTTTCTCAATTACCATCTCTACTTTTATGTGAGCACACACACAGCTTTCAACAAAGATCAAAATTTCTCTGTTTAAAATTTAGAATATACACAAAAAATTAGAATTAGCTTTTGTTTTTTTAACAATGGTCCACTGAGACTGAAAACAGAGTAATTTTGGTTGGCTAGCTCAAAAAATTATGATATAAATTTATAAGTAATTTTAAATTAAGGTTAAACCATTCAAAAACTCATAATTACGAAGGAGAACCAATGAGTGGTTACAGTCATACCAATCTCTCATGTAACTATTAAAGAGGCCCCAGAAACAGTTTTATATTTAAACTGAATTGTATTTATAAAAAGTTTCAAAATTGATTTAAAACGTCCATGAATCAATGTTCACACAACTATTTCATTTGAAGTTATTTTCAGCAGCGGCTCAGCACAGCAAACTTTTCTTCAGTGCAGCCTCTCCCTCCTTTCTTTGCATACTGAGCAGAGGATTTGTTGTTCCTGTTGTTAAAGCTGCATCTTTCTTGCTTTCATATTACATTTTCAACATCAGCATTATTGTTTTTTGTTCTGTTCTATGTTTTCCACAGTGCATCTAGATTACTGTAATTCCCTTTATTTTCAATACAAGTGATTTTTTTGGGTCAGGTCAATCATGCAGCCTCCTGGTGCGCCGTGGACTGACTATGTTTTATGATAAATAGGTTTATTATTGTGAATTGAGAATCAGTTACAACTGAAAATGGACTTTGAATCAAATCGTAACCACGGGAACTGTAATTAAATCGAATTGTAAACAATTTGAAGGTTCACTACCCTTTAACCCTGAAATCCATTGTTAGAGTCACAGGGAGCATTTTATGGATCAATCTTGTCTCAGGGTAGGGCAGATCATTTAGATGTTAAGAGTTAGGAGAAGACTTACCATCTTCAAAAGGTGTTCCCTCGGGTCTGAAAGAAGGCAAAAGACTGAATATTAATCCACTCATGTACAGCTCTTGTACAAGATACTCAAGGAAAAAGGTGGTTTAAAAAGTTCTCCCTGTTTCAGTTTTTATATGAAAACTTGACTTACCCAAAAATGACAGCGTTCCACACCATGATATTGTTTTCTGATGGGGCTCCACTGACTCCAGCTGGAGGATCTTCTTGCAGCCTTGCAAAGAAAATAAAAGACGTATTTAAAATGATGGGGGGTGTAAGACAGAGTACATCGCTCAAGACTGTGAGTCATCACAACCACTGCACTAACTAGAGATGCACCATACCGGATTTCTGCTAATATTTAACATGTTGTTTCCAGATTCATGTCAGCTGATATCAGCACAAACACACTTTTCAATTGTAAGAAACAGTCCCTCCTGTACTAAAATTCACCTGTTGCTCTTATTACTACCAGGGGTGCCCAATATTATGGGAAAAATATTGGTACAGGTTGATAATTGCCTTACAACTTGATTATCTGTATCAGCAGATACAAAACATTACACATTGTACATTTATATATCACATATTATGGCAGAATGCACAAATATATCATAAAGGTTAACCTCGTCACTGCTGAATGTTCACTGTTACAAATACAAAATATCACTTGTTAAAGAATAAAATATTTTTTTGGTCACACTTATTTCCAACACTAGTGATGGACTGCAATCATAAGAGAAATGGGTCATCTTTAGTTCAGTGGAGGCTTCCAATAAATCCAGTACGAATTCCCAGTTAATACAGTATTTTTCCCTTCAACAGGGATAAAACAAGAAAAACAGTGTATTCCTTCTCATACACAATTACTCAGAATAGTCAATAGCCAATAGTGTCCACGTATGCCACCAAAATTGTTTCTCCCAATGCTGCATGTTGAACTTTTGAAGCAATTTACAAACATAGACCTGCCAATAATATTACTCTGTAACATGTCTGATGTCTGGTGGTCTAATAAGCAGGAAGCTGCTCATAAACATAATAAAGAAACAGGAATGAAGCATCAAAAGTACCAATCAGCAGCCAGAAATGACTAAAAAGCAGAGGAGGCCTGAGAGTTTGAAGATTTCCCCCACAAAAAACACTGTCAGGATTTACAGCTGTGAGGTATTTCAATCTTGCATAAGTTTCTCTGATAGTGGATGTTTGCAGATATCAAGTATTTCCAAACTCTTTTCAGCCGATACTGATTAATATTGTCACGTGCATGTTTGACTTTTCATGTAAAAATAATTAAAGTCTTTCATTAGCATGTAGCTTCTGTTATGAGTCTATTTGTTTATGAACAGACGAGGAGACAAATGATTTATTTAGATCCTGTTCTATCAACAAAGAACTTCGACACTGGATTAATATTTTAAAATTATAGGAGAGAAGAGCGGAGCAGCAGAGGAGTTGGTGATTGATTTGCTGACATTTAGAGGTGGCCATGGAGTAAAACCACTGGTGATTGTGTCATTTGATTTGATTTTGGATGGATCATGTGCATTTACAATGGATATCATCTAGTATTGATTAGCTTTCCATAGATCCAAAGTAATAGCACAGTGATTTAAAACCCCAAATGTCAGCCAAAAAACCCAAACATTTCTGTAGACATGGCAAGTAACTTTTAATAATAATTATATGCAGACACCAATGTTTTGCTAATAATATTGTGTTTCCTCACTTTCTTCTTCTGTGGATCATTTGACGATCTAGTGACATGTGAAAAAGAGCAATACCATTACCTGTCTATTACATCCACGTTCTTACGTATGATTACTTGAAACTTTGTCCAGTGACTACATCATGAAAAACGCAATAGTGATCATTTTGATCAGGGGCCAGCCAGGGCGAGGGTTTACACTGTGGCCATCAATACTGTTTAGTTGGAACTTGGTGTAAATCAGGGATAAGGAACCATGTGCCAGTAGTGACTACATGGCAGATGGTTGCTTATCTTCTGGCTTAGACTGGGATCTACCAAGGCCCATAGTTAGATCAGTAAGTATTTGAACAATGTGCTTCTTTCCAAACGTTTTATCGGCCTGTGAAGCCCATCTGGCCAAAGCCTTGTCTGTATCCCAAATAAATATCATCTGACATAGCTCACAGATATCACACTTGATCAAAGAAAACAAAGTACTGACAAAGACAAAAGCTCAAAATGCTGTTATGACCACCGCAACTAACTCAATCAATAAACATGTACATATTATTTAAATTTAGAACAGGCAGGAAATTACAAACATATTCACTGCCTGAAGTATACCAGTATAAACACCAGTAACGTTAGCATTTACCTGTCGATAGGTTACCAATCATTTATATGGCAGTACTAACACAAGCCAACAAGGACTAAATACTCAATCGAAAATAAAAACAAACCATTTTAACAGTCCTGTGTCTATATGATACATAGATGGCGAAGTTGTAATTTAACAACCCGTTTATACTGAGGCTAACAAGCTATCCGTGAATGCTAATGTTAGCTTTGGTTCTTCGCTGTTGTTTTCCTGTCGCTTACCGTTTAAAATCTCTCATTAAACGTCGTCTTGCTGGAGTTGACATCCTGTCTACGCGGAAAACTAAACCCTTGGCATAAACAAAGTCGTCTCAACAGCGAGGTAATTGTATCTTTAATCGGCCTATTCGTATAACTCCCTGCTCGCTAGCCAACGATTGCTAGTTTGTCAAATATTTGGCAGCGTTCGGCAGTCGGACGCCGCTACTGCTTCAGCTAAAGGGGGGGGGATTACTTTCGACTGTGGACAAATGAAAATATACATAGTAGTGTGAAGACAAAACTGCGGCTTCACTAACTGTAAAGACCTCCATTATAACTTCTCAATCTCTGTGAAAACGTGTAAGTGAGTTTTTGAAACATCAGTATTTTCACACACTCTTGAAGATCCCCCCCTCACAGTACTTGTATCCTTCCAGCTAGGATTACGTCATATGTTTAGCACCGTCATATTTGTTTTCTGGAAACAAAAATTAATCTGTCACATTTTTAGTGAATAATCGAAAATGGAGGGGATAAAACTTTTTTTTATCATGCTGCCAGCTGACTGCACACTCTCTCAGGATTTAGGACATTGTTTGTTACTTTGATAACACTGAAGATGGCGCTCTTGAGTCTTAAATGAACTACGTTTTACTTCATGGATAGTTCTTTTTTCATGAATCAAACATTTCCAGATTTTCTCCTAAACTTTCCATCTTTCTTTTAAAACTATCCTAGTCTCTAAATTAACCACTATATTTGATAACCAACAGAATAGGCAACTAATTCGTAAATCATATTAAAACTTATTTTCCCCTGAGACCTCTGCCAGGGACAATATTTGCCCTTGTATGTTTTTTCTTATTTTTGAAAATTATTTTAATCAATTTATTGTTTCATTAATCAAAGTAAAGAAGTGGCATTTTAATTTTATTATTTGTTTTGCCTTATGAAAAAATTTTCATCTTTTCCTGTATTAATAATTATCAAGTTGGTAAGTTTACTGTAGTTGTGCTTCTTTGAAAGCATGGGAGGCCGTTTGGGGCATAACACATAAAAAATCTGCACACAGTATACTCACACACACACTGACAATTGGCACATATGCACCGAAACAGGGCATAACACATCAAAAAATCTGTTCACACACACGCAGTTTACATACATTCATACTGATAGTGGGTACATACGCACTGTAAATAAAGGCTAAACACATTAAAAAGCTGCATACACGCACTAAAAACATGCACACACTCACACACACTGAGTATTCACACACTGTCAATGGGTAAATACACACTATGAAACACAAACTAAAAACCTGTACACACACACATTGAGTATTCACATGGACCACCTTTCACACAGGGGGTAATAGCTTTCATGTCGGTGTGTAAACTTATACTATTGATCGTGAGTCTGTAGGTGTGTGTGTGTGTGTGTGTGTGTGTGTAAAATAAATTCAGTGCGCCCGGAAGCTCCGGTCAGTGTAGGCACCTGAAACTGCTTGTTTACAGGAAGCCCGCCAATGGTTCAGCTACTTCCGATCTGCTGCTTCAAAATATTTTTCTCTATATTATAAATTGTTTATAGGCTATACTATAGAAAATTCATACTTGAGGGACAAGGACTTACTGTTCAATATTTTGCGTAAATTTACAATCTATAAGAACAAACCACCTCACTCGCTTGATAAATAAGAGTTTTACCATGTTTGAGTGTATTTTATTCTGAAAGCTATGACAGGAAGTCATGGTATCCACCCCAGCGTTGGATGCACACTCTCGATTTCGATCATGACAGAGCGGGTGGGTTAAATGGAGAGCATCAGTGGCCGAAGTCAGACAAACTGAGGAGGCTATTGATATTTTAATTACTTTTCCCCCAAGCTAGGAACGATTTGTACATCGTATAGTCCTTAAAATATGGAGGCGCAGAAGTTCATTCTACTTGCATTTGGACTTTTATTTTTTCAGCCGTGTGCAATAATATTTTAACCCCCCGCTCTGTCATGATCGATTACGAGAGTGTGCATCCAACGCAGCTTTTTAATGTGTTTAGCCTTTATTTACAGTGCGTATGTATCCACTATCAGTATGAGTGTATGTAAACTGCGTGTGTGTGAACAGATTTTTTTGATGTGTTTTGCCCTGATTCGGTGCATATGTGCCAACTGTCAGTGTGTGTGTGAGTACACTGTAAGTGTGTGTGCAGATTTTTTATGTGTTATGCCCTAAACGGCCTCCCATAGTGAAAGAATTAATTTTACATTACTTTCCTCTGTAAAAATTGTTAACAATTGGACACACTTACCCTAAATACACAATAACACAGTTCCATTCTAAAATTAGAAGTGCTCTGAGAGCACAAACCTCTGCCAAGACATTTAGACACTATCTGCACTATCCTGCAATGTTAAGAAATCCTTTAAAAAAAAAAAAAAAATCCTGGATCTGCATCTTGATTTAGATCACCACCAAAATCTAACTAGTTATTCTTTTAGCCATGACTAACACTACCAGATTTTTTTTTAAAAATCCATTGATTAATTTTTGAGATTTTCTGTTCACACTGTAACAAACCTTACAAATGGCAAAACAAAACAAAATACCAAAAACATTTAACACTACTTATTTAAATTAACTTGGGTAAGTGCAATATGTTGCTTTCCAACCATGCCATCACTCATGCAAATAACATGTTGACAATTTGATTGTATCCATGTTCTCTGGTTGTCCTTACTTCATAAAAAAGGTTTTAAGAAGGTTTTAAGTTCTGGTGGCAACATTACAGTATTTCCGAGTCATACCTATTAATGGAAAACAACAAAAAAATTTCATTAAAAACAAATTAGATTATTTTAAATTTATTTTTCACATTATCCTGCAGCTTACGTCTGTTTCTTTACCTCCACCAAGGAGCTTATGTTTTTGCCAGCATTTGATTGTCACTTTTGGTGGTTGGGAACTCAAAAACTAATGAACGGAATTTGATGACATTTTCCGGGAATAGGGCAGGTTTCCAGATTTTTCACCCGACAGTGTTCAAAATGCCTTGATGCAGATTTGTGCCCTCGGAGCACCTCTACTTTTCTTTCCTGTTATTCTTTTAAAATATGTTTGTGGCATATTTGTGGGGTCTCTTCTTTGCATTTAAAAGGTGCTAGAACACGAAATCACCAAAGTTTCTAAATCTAGCAGTTCTTCAATATGTAATTTTAGAAAATAAAATATATTACTTATCATTGTTTAAATTTTTTTTTTTTTTTTGCAGCCAGTAGGTGTTGCGACACGAGTCAAGTACTTGTTGCATTTTCATATGACAGTAGAGCTGAAGGACCGCCAGATGGTACTGAGCATCTTAATTTTGTAAATGAGATGTAATGGTCAAACCACTCTACACGTATTGTTATCTATACACTAACGAAAAAATTAACAAAGACCAAAACAAAAGAGTTATATGATAGATAAATAGTCAAAGTTCGTCATAATTGACAACCTCCCATATGGTCTAGCGGTTAGGATTCCTGGTTTTCACCCAGGCGGCCCGGGTTCGACTCCCGGTATGGGAACAGTCTTTTTCGGCGGTGAGGTAAGCTTTTCACGTGTTCCACCCAGCATAATATGCACTACAGTACTTGCCAGTGTTTTCGAAGAGGCCAGTAGGATATACTTTAAAACTAACATGCTGTCATCTACAACAAACGCTTGCCACACAAACATTACGATACCGTAGAATAGACCCCGCCCGTATAGGACTTATCCTCACTTGCTCTCATCCCACAAGGGTCTGGGCATTCCCGGAAGATGCGCACTCGCAAATTTGGACCCTTTTGTGCTAAATTACAACACTGCGCTGTTGTTACAGTTAGTAGTTGGGGGGAGCACAGAAATCTTAAACTTGGCTTTATTGTCGTTGATCGTTTAATGCTTCGTCAAGCTCATTTGACGTCCTCGCCTTTGGTTTATACACACCTGTGACTGTAACGGTTTGATTAACACAGGGATTAAAACTTTCGCTTTGGTAAAAGTCAACCTTGTTTGTCCGTCGAGTCATACCAAACTTAAATCAGCAAAAATAGATTCTGGATCTTATCATGCTGAGCTCCTAAACAACAGAAAATGATATGGACACAACTTCTTTCACGTCTTTCTGATCTCCCATCGCCCCTCGAAGCGAAGGATTAATCCTCCGTGAAGACATGTCCCGTGTCCTCCCTGCCAGGTCTTGCTTCACTAGTCACTCACTACCAGGCTGGCCGCTGCCAAACTAAACTTTTGGTGCCGGGCCAATCGTTTCTCAGGAAAATGTGACTGCTAGGAATTCCCCACGCATCAGCCCTTGTCGGAGGAGAAACCTAGTGTCAGGAAACACAGAAAAGAAAGCAGCAGGAGGGGTGAGCTGACCACCGGTGACTCTGCTGTGATGTATCCAGCTACAGTTCAAGTCGTACGAGGAATTATAGTAATGCTGCTGTGATAATGCTTCTTCTTCCTCCTCGCTTGGCTTCGTCAGGACGACCATTGAATGAACCAGGGGAAATGTGTTTATGACAACCTCCACCTCGGTAAGTCCTTTCAGCAGGATGTTTTATGATTATCAGTTGCTTACATGTGGCTACAGTCTGTCCTTTGACTATATTTTGAGAAGTTACTGATCACTTGTCTGTAATTGGGGCCTTTACAGGAAAAACTCTGGGCTATTAGCATTAAAGTAACCTATAAAGGAGCCTGTTGGATATTAGAGCTAGGGATGTACAGTACTGGATTCTTATGCAGATATTTCCAACTTTATTGTCACCAATACTGATTTCAATATGTGTTTTCAAGAGCACAAAGCCTCCACTTGACTAAAGTTGCCTTGATGTTATTGATACCAATGCCATTATCAGTTCTGCTTAATGAATCGATTATTTAATGATTCCCTTATCGATTCCTGTGGATTTTCTGTGTAGGTAAAACTGCCCTTTGTACAGCAAGCATCTTTATCGTCATCTTTATTTAATTAAGCCACGATTTTGACCACTTCTGCCCATACCTACCATGATTTTTGACTTCTTGCCTCTGATGAGAATGAGATTGTGATATCCTTGATTTACAGGGCATGCAGAGCAAAGTAGAATATACTGATAAGTGAATTGATAAGCAAAAGGACTAACGATATCGATTCTTTGAGGGAGCTGTTATCAATTTCATACTTTAATAAATGACACATTTTATTTATGAATGTGGGCATTCAGTGATGATGAGGTAAAGCATTATGGTACATGTGTACATTCTGACATTAATATAGCCTGTATATGGGACATTTATGGCTAAAATATTAGATGTAAATATTGGCAACAATTTTGATATCTGCCAATACGGATAATAAACAGTTTAGGCAATTATCTGCAGATACAGATACTATTCCAGTAGTAATATGCATCCTTACGTAGATCACTTTCTGCTAGCGCTTGATTATGGCTGATGAAATACTCCTGATGATGATTATTATCATCATCAGGAGTATTTCATTAGATATTGAGATCACATTTATGCAACGTGCTTATTCACCATGCATCGCATGCTTTGACACTATCATTTTGAACATTAAAGAACAGGCAATGCTTAGAAATATACTTGTAAAAATCCAAGTAACTCAAAGTAATGCTAATTATAGTAATGGAGAAAGAAAAAGAAATTCAACGTATCATGTGGCACAGTAATCTTTTTTAGCCTCAGTTATTCCTTTTTCATGTCTGTGGAAGGCCGTAACCCTAATTGAGATTAAAACTGGATTGATTTCCCAGCTCTACTTTCCTCGGCACAATGTCTACTTTCCACTAAGTTACAAAACTACAGCTATAGCAGCATGACTGACCTCATGATTCGAGCCACTAGAAAACATGACCTGCAGCTCTGTTATGCCCACTACTCCATAGATTTCTGTGCCTCCCCTTTGTGTCAGTCAGCCAGCATGTGACTGCACTGACTGTGTGGCTGCATGAGAGAGTGTGAGTCAGTGCAGGGGTGTGTTTTGCATAAAAAACTGTAACAGTGATATCTGAGGCACTTTTTGTCTTTACACATAGTTAACTCTTGACTTAAGGTGTATGCTACCACTTTTAACCTTTGGCAGCTTTTGGCTCATTTATAAAGCCAGACATATATCGCACATTTCACATATAGAGCAACATTTAGCTGTATTCTGCAAATTCAGAAAGAGCAGATCTGTGTCACACTCTTATCTTAAATGTAAAAACTCAATATTATTTAAGGGTGCACAATATTATTTGCTTAACAGCTAGGGATGCAAAGATTTATTGATCTTACATTGGTGTTATTCAATATTGTTCCTGTTGTCAGGCACTGGCATATTGTCAAAAATGTGTCATAGTTGGTGGCCAAGGTTTATCTGTGATGTTGTATTCATTAAGTTCTGGCAAGTTCAGATTGATTTTCTATTTAGCAAAAGAAGTGGCATTTTGACAAACAAATCCTTATCTGTGGTCAGATATTTAAGAAAATGCAGCGTTGTTTGAGTGTTGTGTACCTATTGGCATAGGTATCTGAACTGGTTGGAAAGTAGAGCTGGGCAAGTCTGAGTTTTAATTTCAATCACAGTCACTATGAAAACAGAATAATGGTGATTACAATATTACAGTGCCACATGACATGGTGCACTTGTTTGTTTATTTTCCCTATCATAAATGAGTATTTGTATTTTTCACAAATCCTTTCAGTTATAGCAAATCAAAATAATAGCAATTATAATTCTTGCCATAATGGAGTAGCCCTACTTAGTATTATTTCAGACATTTGAATTGTCTACCTTATCACATTGACTATGTAGCCTTGAACAGATGCCAAAAATGTATCTGCCTATCATAAAGATGCAGACCCCAAGCCCTGTGATTGGTCTGCTGCACATCACCATGTTGTTGCTCATCTCTGAGTAGGTCTCAGGCATTTTTAGATACTTTAAACGTTAAATTTACTGGCTGATATGTCAGAGTTGTATTTTGACATTCATGTCCTATCAGTGGCCTGGCGAGTGCTAAAAACCCTTCAACTGATTCAGCAGGCATACGTTTCAACTCCTCAGATCTTTTTTCTTTCCTTTTATGGCTATAATTGCATTTTAATCAACTGCTGCTCATTTTTAAGCTCTTTACCTGGATATCTAATGTTTGGTTTCTTGTACACAAACAAGAAGATGCCATGTCAGGTTAGTGGCCTTTGCAGAGTGACATGGACACACAAATTAGTGGGTCAGAGCACTAGAGCAACGATTTGATGCAGATCAAACAAGGGTAACACAGCTGCGGCCATGAGTAGCTACTGTAGCTTCAGTACTGCCACAGTGGCCTTCAGCCTGGACGTAAACAAAGGACATTGTACCTGGGACTGCACAATATTATTAGTACAATTTCAATATGGCAGATACTAGCTTAAAAGTAAAGTATTGGTATCACCTGGTATGAAAATTCTGCCTGTATTTACAGCTTATATATTAGCCATATATTAACAGAATATTAACTTTAAACCATTTGACTAAACACATCTACCTTGAACAGTCGAATTGTTTTTTTTTAGGGTTAATGTTTGTAATCGATGATGACAAAAGGCTGTCTCTCTGTTGGGCTGTGCCTCTCGTCTAACACCTACCCTAATGGCAGCAGTTAAAGGCAATAAAGGTTACCCTTCAACTTCTACATGTTTACAAACCCAGTCTTAGTCTGTTTAGTACACAGTTATTAAGGCAGTGAAAAACAACAGCAGCCATTCATGATGGAATAACCTACAGTGTGTCACTTATTCCACTGAGAAAATCTCCCACTGGAGTTATTCATCTTTGGGAAAGTCTCAGATACTCAAAGAGTCTGTTAAATAACATTTGTTGCCTTTTGCTGTTTTCTGCAGAGGATAAGTCTAAAAATTTCTCTATATACTTTAAATAGCAAATCAAGCCTGTTCTGTGGAAAGTCTAAATGTTTGCCAGATGTTTACATTTTTGGGTCAAGATGCTTGTGTCATGAGACTCATAAACACAATCTCATTGGCTGGTTGCATTTGTGTCCTTCAGAGGGGGAAGCTATGACGCAGAGGGGAAAAGGGGAGAGTTACGAGCTTAAACATTTCAGTCCCACTGGAGACAAGACCAGCTGGACCCACCAACCCTTCACCCTCCTTGCCTCCCCTCCCCGACATCCTTCTTATGGTGGGGAGGCTGGCAGAGGTCTGCAGATAATTGGAAACTGCAATCCACTGAAAGCAATTATCTCGAACAAGACTTTCCAAATATACAGTGGAGTCATCTTGTTTGTCTCTTTGTTTCCTTGTTTCAGTCATTTAGGGTTTTTTTTTTTTTTTTGCCGAGAGAGAGAGCGAGCGAGAGAGCGAGAGAGAGAGCGAGAGAGAGAGCGAGAGAGAGAGCGAGAGAGAGCATTGTTTAAATGGCAGAAGTAAGTTGGCAACGTAAATGTCAGCAAAGATGGCAAAAAGCAAATTATTTGGAAACAAAACTACAACATAAATAGTGATGAAGTATTTTAAAATTGCCAGCAATTCTTCAGACACTATCTAAACTGCACAAAATAAAGTTTAAATGTTTTAACAATTGGGTTCAAGGTTTGGCAATAAGGCTTGGTATCATTTTTTTTCCTGGCTGCTGCCATCACAGACACACTAATAAATGAAGATACTTGAAACACAAGGTGGGGAGGACCAAGCACACTATAAGAGAAGTACTCAAAATGGTGGCTGACTTTATGGCATTTTCGCATGTCAACATATTTGATATAAACGATACTGTCAAAACATATTTTAAATGACAATATCTTGACATTTTTTGAAAACTCAATATATCTCCCAGCCCTTTTGGAGTGGGTCCCCATGTGGAACTGGCTCTGGATTTACATCCCTATCTTGGTTTTATCTGCAAGCCCAACAGAGCAAGAGGCCCTAAGCAATTACCCACCTTTGCTGAATGGTTAACCTGCCCATGGTTTTCAAACACCCTAACCCCACAGTTAGCCACGCCCTCTCCCCTCTCCAGATAGCCTTAATACTGCACAGGCTTTGAATGATACAAAAAGCAGACTGAAGATGGTGCGGTTGGGGCTGAAGCAGTTCCCATTAGCCCTCTGATCCTGCGACATTAATGTCAACATCAGCACTCTTAGTAGCTGAGGAGGACTGCGGTGATGTGGAAAGACAACAATGCTCTCTCCATACATCAGCAAGGAGCTCCTCAGACATCAGACACTTCTCTGTCTACTGCCCAAGATGTACCCGCCTGCCTTAATGGGCTGCTGGATATTGATTTGTCTTCACACAAAAAAAGATCTGAGCTTTTATCTATTTAGAAAGCAGCACTCCAGTTTCACAGAAGCTTTCAGAGAAGCCTTGCAAGAGATGGGAACCCAGCTGCTTTTTTCTATTCTTTTGACAAGTTGGCAAATAATCAGTGAAACCTCCCTGTAGCAGTGTTAAAAGATATTTTAGAAACCAGGAGCTAATAGGATGTCTTAACATGGAGCTAATGTTATTGTTTGTATCCTACCCAACACTTAAGCTCAGATAAAAACGTACTGACTGACAGAAAACCCCTCACTCCAGCCTTTGTGTGTTTTTTTTTTTTGTCATGACTCGCTGGGGTGTAAATTAGTGTAATTGAAAAATAACCACAAGATGGCAATGTTCAGATGCTTTGAGTAAACAAACAATCATATGAGGTGGCTGAAACCTGAAATGACTTGCAGAAATGCAGGAACCGACTTGTGAAAAGAGAAATAAAACTGTTGAACTTCCCTTTTGTCAAGTCCCCATTTTGGCTGCTCTGCCGTTGCAGAATCTGTAGAAGGGAACTGCTGTTTGCAAAGTTCCTTAATTGTACGCTGCTGTTTCCTCACCTCCCTCCGCTTTTGACACCTGAATATCACCTTGTCAGACATGTTTCATTGCTAGGCAGAAGCAGTGGCGGCAGCAGTGAAACCACTGCTCTTGGACATGACGTCAGTCAGAAAAGAGAGACGAGGGAAATTCCACCTGTAACCTCATTCTGCTTGTCTCACCACCATGTGACTGGGACGAGTCATCAGGCCTTCACTGCTCCATGAACCTGAGTGTTGACCATGATGTAATGAAGGACTGCAGTCAGGCTATTTTTATCATGTGAAACAGGACAGGTCTTGACTTTGTTTTTTAAGGATAGTTTTTTATTTAAATAAGCAGGTAGATCTTATCATAAAGGCACTGGTCAGACTTCAAGCTGTGATAACTTTTTAGTTGGTTATAAAATGGACTGAAATGATTAATAATGCTTTCATATAACCCACAGAAGCAAATGTGACCGATGGAGACAAATTTGTCCATTTCTTTGTTTTAATGCTTGATACTGCTGCTATGGGGTAGATATCTATGGAAGCCCTACAGTGCAACATAAGTAACAAATACAAAATGTGAGAGTTGATACAAAAAATGTAACAACAAATAAAAAATTGACAAAAACATTAAAAACCCTGCAATAGGTGAATAAACGCCACAGTAAATAAAACAAAGGCACATTCAAAAACATCACAGCAAATAGAAAAATGCAACAACAAAATGGAAAACACAGAGACATCTAAATTAATATGAAAGTTGAAACTTGTGATAGTATTTAGAAAATTTGACGAATAAAAAGTGTTGTCCTTTATTATTTTTAAAAAAGTTATATTTGTTTATTAGTTATCCATGTATTTATTTGTCGCAGGCACCATGAACAAACAACAATGAAGTCAAAATTGTAATCAAGGCAGACAGGAAACAGAGGTGGTCAAAACTGGGGCTTGATTTTCAATTAAAAAAACACTTACTGCACAACATTTAGTGGATGGACACACCAGCAACTTGCAGAGACATTAAGCAGCACAACATTGGATATCATAAATGATGTGTTTGATATTGTTGCTGAATTTAGATTTTTTATTTTTAAAATTTTGATTATTATTGTTGTAATTATTATTTTTTTGCTGAAATGCTTTGGAAATATTGCCCCACATTCATGCCGCTAAAGCTATTTGAATTGAAAATTGAAGACCTATGTGGGCCAACTTTTGACCAAACAGAAAATCCACAGGAATCGATAAGGGAATTGTCAAAGAATCGGATTAGTGAGCAGAATTGATAATGGAATTGGTATCAATAAAATTTCATCAATTCCCATCCCTAAAGATTACTGCACCAAAATTTTGACTAAAAGAACAGCTGGTGGTGATCATGATACTACACATTAACACAATAACTGAAGTGGTCATTGACTTAGTGATCCAAACACATCCAAAATACATAAAAAAAACTCCCTATCTATTTGTTTAGTTTTGTTTAGAGCAGTGTGAGTGGAAGGATTTTCCTTTATTATGGTATGTAATTATACCGCAAGTGACATTTTGGTGTAGATTGTATTGTTTTTAGAGATTTAAGTAGTGTCCGGGATGCTGTATAAGGGCATAAACGGTCCCAAGTTTATGGTTCGCATCAAAAGCTTAAGTTTTCCTGCAGTTTAAAAAATAATAAAACAAAGCCTGTGTTGCAGCTCCTCACAGTGCTCAGTGCTAACTAGTTCTCTTTTTGCCTTCCAGCCTTCTGCATTGGTCACTATCAGTATTAAATCACGGTAAAACAGAGTGAAAGTTAATATACTGATGTTTGTCCACATAGTGCTCCCATGTCACCTTGATTCTGCCTAGTGACACTTTGGAGACCCACTGAAAACTGCTCTGCAACCAACTTTTATAACCATACATGCCAGATGGACTGTTGAATATATCTCACTCGTCCATCTGGGAAAAAAATCCATAGAAAATGTTTGTGAATGGGAAACCTTTTCAAAGCATATCCGGCAGGTGATTGGACGAGTGTTCCGTCAATCACATTCACTACAGGCATATCAGATAATGTTGCAGCTGGGTGCTACTGCAGTGGTGTAAAGGACAGAATGTAACATAAAACAAACTGTCAGCAAAACATGTCCGAAGTGGATGAAAAGTAGCCTCCCTGTTGAGAAATTTGCAGTGTTTTTATCTGTTTTTCATTTCATAAAAACATTTGGTCAAGATCTGACAAAACTTCTACTGAAGCTGTTAGCATCTATGCTAATCCCTGTCCAAGTAGTCACTTCCTGCTGTCGTCCCGCTTGTAGCTCCCACCTCTTCCTCCTCCAAAGAACTCTGATTGAGCCATCCCGCTTTTGGCTGCTCTCAGGCGTTGTAGATCGGAGCTTGGCAAGATGGATTGGCCTGATTATAGACATTGAATCAGGCTGATCCATCTACACTGCAAGGTTACAACTTTTAGGCCTCAACCCACAAATTTAAAACCACTTTATTATACAAACATGATGTAGTCTTAAATGAGATTTGTAGGCAGAGTCACTGTTTCCGATTGTGTTGGTATGCTAAGCTAACGGGCTGCTTGATCCCTGAAAAACAGGAAAAATGAGAGAAATGTTATAACCTCAGCCTCAATAATACTGTGCCTGCTGGAGAACTACTGAAGGATGAATCAGTGGGCCTGCTCTGGCAGCCTGTTGACATCATGAGATTAGTTAACCGCATTACTTGGATATTTTTGTGTAGGCTGCTGAAGAACATGTAAGCACACAGTGTAGTTAGCTCTATCACTGATGTAAGTCTAATTACATTAAAGAGTAATGGCTCTTGTTGTACTGTTCCTTTCTACTTAAGTTTGACCACACAAAGTAGTTCCTCTCCAAAATAGAAACTGGCTGCGCCTGCAACTTTAGCGCATAATGATATTTCAGCCCGTCATTTTTCATGTCTCTCCAAGCTAATGAGCTGGTAGTTAGAGGTTCATGGAGGCCTTTCATGAGTCAGCTCAGCCCCTGGTGCTTGGGATTCAAACAGTGTGCTCAGCCTGAAGAAACTCAAACGATCTCTCCTCAGGAAACTCTTTGAGCAAATGCGACTAATATATATCAAATGAGGACAGAGTGGGCAGGATTGACTGAGCGCTCTGGCAGCTCACCACATCTGCTGAGAGGCTGCTGTCTGACTTCAGCAGCAGTAAATTTTGTCATTTGTTTGTTCTTTTGGGTTAATTTCAGTGCGACAGGCAGGCCACAGGCTTGTTGAATTATTTAACTGCATGCAGCCAATGGGTATTATAATCTGGGCTCTGAGTGACAGAGTAATATACTCTTAGGGCCTTGTGGCATTTTATTAATAATGAGCTTGAGATAAACTTGAGCTCTCAGTCTGTTTGTGCACACTGAAGCGGGGTTTGCTCTTTGACTTGTATTAGCTGGTGTGACAGTGATAGATTTTATGAAATCTCAGTGATTGTGTTTAAGATGTTTGCATGAGAAACAAGCTTGTGGTGCATGATGTAAAAGGCAGTGAGTGTAAACTGCTGGTATCTGAGTGCAGGTAGCAGTTCCAGCCAGTGGACGTGTGATGTGGATAATCTGGATTGTCGGCCGCCTCTCTGTATTTCATTATTAATGAGCTGCAGTTTGCATGTGTGGCAGCTGCCATTGGCCTCACTGCAATAGCCAAGTCCTTCTGATCTTTTTAACATTTACTGTATGTTGAAAAATGAGCAGAGATGTATGAATATCGCCTGTTTTCTTTTGGACGTTAATGATGTACTTGAGTTTTCTCATGATGGGCTGTCCTAAAGATTTTCAGAAAATGGCAATAACTAAATGTTTCCACAGTATCGGTGAAGAACATATGCGCAAGCAGAAATAGAGAATGAAGTGGCTCATTCTCTATTGTGATGACTAACCCAATGTGTCACCTTAACTGGCAGTTAATAATAAAGAGTTTTGTGAAGCTGTGAAAGCAGCAAAAGCTTGGGGGCATTGTGAGGAATCATAAGTGTTTTTTGGTGTGGACTCATGGAATTTTTTCTGTCTTAATTATGTAATCATCTCCAGTGGTGATGAAAATGTATTTGATGTGATCCAGGCTTAAAGGTCAAATATTTTTGATGTTTTGTACTGGTCCCAGATGTCTGAAGAACATATTTTTAAAGTTTGTTGTGGAAAAAATGCACTAAGATTTTGGAGTTTGGTATGCCTATTAACCCATCTGTTTCAGCCCTGCCCAGAACAAACTTTTTCAGTATAAATTCTCATGAGCTCGCTTCTGAGCCATCTGTGGTTTTGGCTTTTGAGTTCTATTTTCTAATGTTTTTTTGTGGCCACACAGAAAACACATTGACTTTTTTGACATTTTCCTTTAACTGCAGCTATCCAAAGACCAAGCTAAGCAATAGAGGGAAAGGAGGATTTTTCCCTGATGTTGAGGCAGTCTAATGACAAATCTATTGTCAATCTATTGACACTAATTTATTCATAAAAACATTTAAAAGTGTATTTTGCATTGTGGGATCTTAAGATAAAGAACATTCTTGCCCATGGTTGTATTTTGATTCAGAATTAATATAAACAGATAATAGTTTGAGATGTAATATTCATATTGGCAGATTAAAAAATACTGCCTGTATTTACATTAAATAATTGCTGCCAATATCACCAGGATATTTTCCAAGTCTAGTTCAAAGGCAGCTCAGTATTTCCTCTAAGTCCAGTTTAACACCATAAGTGGTACAGGTTTCAGTCTTGAATAATATTTTAAAACTTGTTTTTTATGGTCTCAAAAACACTGTTTTCATGTAAACAAAAAACCAAAA
Organism: Cetoscarus ocellatus; assembly: GCA_037902135.1. NCBI lineage: Eukaryota > Metazoa > Chordata > Actinopteri > Labriformes > Labridae > Cetoscarus > Cetoscarus ocellatus. The sequence goes on from JBAMNC010001016.1 coordinate 2,279,529, forward strand.
TACAACCAAAGGTTACCATTTTGGCTGAAAACATTGTGTAAACATAGCTTAAGATACAAAGCTTATCTATATAAAAACAGTTTTTATATTGATATATAATATCTATATACTTTATGGATATTTGTATTTTCGATTAAAAAATCTTACCTGCTGTCCCAAATTTCTATCCAAACATCCATTTTCCATTCTGCTTGTCCCTTTTGGGGTTGCAAAGGGCTGGCATTTGAGAAGAGACAGGGTACACACTAAAAACCTTCTACACACTTACATCTAAGGGCAATTTAGAGTTACCAGTTAACGTATGTTTGTTTGTCCGTGGGAGGAAACAGGAGTTCATAGAGAAAATTCATGCATGCACAGAAAGAACATGCAAACTATTATTTTATTAACTGTATTTGTTAATAAACAGCATCAGCATCAGAACATTACAGATAGCCCTCTTTAGATTAATGTTACTAAAACAGAACACTTTTTGAAGATTTTGTTAGCTAGGACTGCACACCTGTAGTACTGTGTGATAATAACAGTTTATCACTGACAACCTGCAGTGCAATAAAATACAGGTCTAGGAAAAGTAACTGAATACTGAACACATTTGCAGTAAATTCTTAAGGGTTTCCTTTTTTGTAAACTTATGCAGTCTATGTCATCAATGCATGTCTAGAATGTATTTTGTTGTTAAAATAGTGAACAGCGTAGTTGCTACAACCATTTTTTGTGTTCAAGTACTGTCATAAAATAAGAAATTTAAGGTAATGGATTAAAAAGGACATTCTGTTGTAGTTTTAGTAATTCTTTTTTTTGTAATGTGAATACACCCTTTATGGCCCTAGGTTGATCTGATTCTAGATCTGTTTTGTAAGCTTCAATATTTACAATACTGTTCAATGAAAAAACTTATGGTATTGTATTGCTTTGACAGTATGGTACTGAAAAAGTATTAAAAATACTTTACGATACGTTTTCTATTTTTACAGCATTTCTTCCAGAGGCAGGTGTTTGTTCCATGCACAAGCACCTCCAAGTGGCTAAGATTTTTTTTTTTTAAATTTCCTGCACCTTGTTGAATATTCTTTGCTTGAGGTCTGTAGTACGTGCATTACACTCTGCTCAGAGGTACCGATGAATCACTCACACACAGTCTGATGACCTGTTGCTGTAAAGGCTTTGTCTTAACATTCATACACCTACACAGCTGGGTTGTGTGGGCTCTATAGTCTACTGTCATAGTCAGACAGTATGGTGAATCATGTTGGATGCTGGCTCAGCTCAAGATGTTCATTGTATGAGAATGAGGATGTTTTCATAGCCCTGATAGAATCTCAATGAACAAACCAGTCTGACTGCCAACAGCTGGTCCACTTTTAAAATAAAATGTATCTGATACAAACACACCTTTTTCTCCTTGAATTTTCCTCTACAAGCAAGCCTGACAGATGCTGTTACAGTGTTCTTTGCTGTAATAATTCCTTTTCCATCTCAGAGGGCTTCATTATAATGCCTCTCTGCCCTCTTGTTTACCTCCCTCTGTGTCTCCGGTGGGCTGCTCCTCTGTCCTGTTAGCCGGCCTCTGACAGCCCAATCTGAAAGCTTCCCTGTTCTGTATTTTAGCGGCGAGAGCAGCCATCAGATGACCTCCAAGCTACACAAATAATTCTGTGCGTCCTCCAAAGGCTCCTGTATCTCAGCCTGTCAAGGATTGTGTCAAAATGGTTGTCGGTGTTTACAAGTCCACAGTCCTTCAACATAACTCACTCATGAGTGACCAGAATTTTTTGAGTGCAGCTTTTAGCAGAGGGGTTTGATGCAAATTTGTTGGTCATGTCTGGATAAATTTACCATGTACATATAGAATAAGTAAGAGCAAAATATAAAAAATGATTAGTATAACTGTAGGACTTCATTTATGACACTTTGACCCCATTTATACAATTCATGGGCATGGTTTAATATCCATTTCAGGCGTTTGGATACCACATGATTATCCTTGCGCTTTGTGTGTACAGCTTTGAATGTGTACCTAAAATGGGTTGACATCAAATACCTCAAATTACATATGGAGGTGATCTAGGATGTTATTTATGTAGATGTATAACAAACTGACAAAGCTTCCCTTTCAATTTATATATTCTAACCATAAAGCAAAACGTGAGCAAAATGTGCAGCCTCACTCATGATAATTAAAGTTGCTCTGTTTCTTGAAGCACTGATCATTCGGCTCAGTTCAGTAGGGCCAGACTTTCTTCTTTGAAATGCTTCATCATTTGTTGCAATTCTGCCTTTTTATGCGTGTTAATCAACAATTAAAAATTTGAAAAAAGGAAGCTGTCACTCAAATGGTAGCCAGCTCTTGTCATTCACACATGGGTTGGCTCCAGAATGAGCTCTTTTGGAATCAGTGCATCACAAAACACCCAACACCACTTGTCTTTACTTTTTGTCTCGAAGTTAGATGTGTTTTCAACCGAAACAGCATTTTGAAAAGGTTTATTTGCTAAATCATGACAGTATTGTTGTTTTTTACAGTGACTATGAAAAAACTAAGTAGAAAAACTAAAAAGAGTACTACTAACCTCACAGCTTGTGGATACTTTACTCAAATGTATTTTATTTCACAGCACATAGTATACAGGGTGGCGGGTAGGTGGGTTCAGATTGCAGGGTGTCCCAGATAACGTATTTGTAATGCATAGTTTGATCACACTGTCAACTTGTTATCCTAATGCCTGAAATGGATGTTAATATAATGCACTGTGTAAACATGGTCTGTAATTCATAGAATAACCATCAAGGTTTACATAATGCCAGTGTCTGAAATTACCAGAATTAGTACTTGTTATACTGTTAAACCCCATTTACACCTTGCATTAACCATAGTGTGGTAATCCGTGATGGTTGGTTTGGGAGCATAGCTCAATGTGTGCTGAAGGCAGTTTTATATCCAACAGGTCAGACTTCATAAGTAACTTCAGAGACTTCAGGGTAAAGCCTCACATGTTCTGGCTCACATTAAAGACTGAAGGCGTTTTAGAAAAGTGCCACTAGCCTCTCAGGGGTGAAGCAAAGCAAGACTATTTTAGCGCCTTTCATCAACAAGGACAAAGAAGTTAAAACAAGAAGAAATGTTTCGCTAAAACAAAAGCTTAAATGTAGGAGAGATCATTTTTCTTAGTGAAGCTAGCATGCTAAGTGTGGTGAAGTCACAAGAAAATGAATGGATATGGCCAAATTAGTCACCAACTACCATCGGAGGCAACTGGATCATAGCCTGGTCGTATTGTTTTTTGATTTGATTTGGTATTTTGGTCTTACCAGTACCCTATAGGCTTTATTTGTTTAATAGTATTACATCATATCCTTTAAGAGCATGTTCATGAATAAATAAGAAGAAAATCTGTTAATGACCTGCTGCTAGCCTGTTAGTTTGTGGCTACAATGCCACTCACAAAGTATTGAATGGGGTCAAATTAGCCATAAGCTAGAAGGTAAGCGCTGCCCAGCCCAGTTAGATTTTGCTTCAAACTGAGTTAGCATTTTCAGGCTTACCAGTGCCTCTCAAAATGTATTTGTTATGTATTAGTTATGTATTAGTTTTTTATTATAGTATTCCTTAAAGTCATGTTTATGAGTACATTAAGGAGAAGACAGGCAGTAAAAGAATAGCAGCTTGCCTCTTAGCCTATGTGTGATGACGTAGCTGTAAAACGAATGCTTTGGTGGAATAAGTCACATGCTAGGAGACCAGCAACTTCCTGCCTGGTCATATTTTGCTTTAAGTTGTAATTTCAATTTTCTTGGTACCCCACAAGGTTTTTATTACTAAGTGGTATTTCATCATGTTCCTCTGGAGCGTCTTAATGAAGAAATGAGGAAGAAAAGCTGTCAAAAGCCCAGTTCACTCTCACGTTTCAAGGCATAGTATTTACAGCCCTGTGGTGTTTTGCCTCCACTGTGAAAGTTGTGGTGACAAAATTAGGGGAACGAGTGATTCCCCTATTTGTTCCTTCTCCAGAGGCAGTAATAGAGGGGTGATATTAGAGAGAGGGAGGCACGCGGACTCAGTGACATACAGGAGTGCTGTGAGTGAGTGTCTGTCTTTGTGGGTATGGTGCATGTACTGTGTCACGCATATCCAAGCTGTAATACAATGTGTATTGACACATATGTTCGGGCCTCACAGAATTAACGTGAATGCCTCAAGAATGCTGCAAGGTGTAAATACAAAAAGTCCTTGTTGCTGCACTTTTGCGTGAAGGCACTGTGATTTGCCTTAAGAGTCTGTGCTAGACTCTTGACTAATTTGCACTGATGATATTGCACACAGCTTCACTTCACATAGCATATATATAAGCCACAATCTAAGTGGCTATTGGTTAATCATTTAACAGCTTTTATCCCTTATTTGACTTTTGGATTGGTCCATTTAGCTCATAACTCTATTGTAGGAGCTTGCCAGAGTTGACTGCATTTCAGTCATATTCTTGTAAACTCTGGGTCACTGAAGGTCCTGCTAGTTTCAGGGGCATTCCTGGTGACATATTTGACTGGCAACTATAACTTTTCAACGTCCAAGATTGAATGAATACTCCATTTAAACGTACATTTTTTAGGAAAACATGTACTTTTATTTAGTCCGTAATCCTTGTGGGCTGCTGGTTTGTTCAGAGTGAGCCTTAAATTCAGGTCATTACTGAAAATGTATTGTTAATGCAAAGAGTTAATATACCAATGGAAAGTGTTAGACCAGCTTGTTTTCTTTTTGTATACAGAATATCATAGTTGTATCAGAGCACCAAAAAAAGACATCAACAATAGACAAAATTGTCAGAAAACCGTGAAATGAAACGACACAGAGATTGCGAGGCTTGATTCTGTTGTGGTTGGCCTCATGTACTGCAGAATTACCACGAGGGAGAAACTGACCCCATTTCATTATTGGGCTGCGTTCAAGTAAAGGCGTGCCTTTTGTCTATAAGTTCACGTGACTCTGCTTTGATAGTTCATCTTTTAATACATCACCAGAGCAGGGAAATAACAAACTATATGAGACTGGTTCTGTGTTCTCACAGTGTTGCCTGGCTGTAATTTAATCATCAGATATTGTGAAGCACCAGCAAGTTTTAACATCTCAACTTTTATTGCTTTTCAGAGTGTGGATGTGATTTATTAAGGAAGTATGGGTGAGTTTATGTTTGATATTACAATAGATAACTGGAACCAGTGTAAATTTCTCTTGGGAGAAAAACTTAATACTTTTTTTGTAAAATACCCAATGACAGATTATTCTCTTCCCCCTCATGATGGTTTATGGTTTAGTCTAGATCTGAGCCCATGAATTTGTCTCTGCAGTGGAACTGGAGAGATATGTCTGGTGTAGCTCACCCACATTTTCCACTGCTTTTGCAGACAAGGAAAAGCTATTGAGCGCTGATTTCCTAACAATGTGGTGCCTGTAGGTGACTAAGCATTATCAGTTTCACAACAATCTTTTCAACCTGAGAGATATCTTTTTTCACTTAATCTTAACCTGAGGTTTTTCAAACTGTCATGTTAAAAGGCTTTATTAGAGCTGGAATTCGAAAATGGCTATAAAGTCTCAAATTAGAGAATATGTCTCGTAGATAGCGTAAAACAAGGGTCCCCAGCTTTGAATGTAAAATGAGAGGGAGGGGGTGCACAAACACACCTCTATAACTCACCATAACCCGGGGTTAGTGGTTGCCATGAGCTTGTTTCCACACATTTCACTACATGTGACACGATTTGCATTGGATAATTACATTGTTACAAGGACTTTCAGCTGACTGTGTAGCTGTTTGTATTAGTTTAGTATTTTATTAATTTCATATCTAATGCTGATGAGGACATTTTTATTGCATTTAAATATTAAAACAAAGGTTCATTCACAAGGATTTCCGTGCTTTCAACAGCTGCTGTAAAAACATTTAGGGACACAGTTGGCTGACAGTCTCCATTAAACATGGGAACCAATTAAACCATGTCACCAGAATGTTGCATCCAAGCATGGAGGGAAGTCTTTTAAAAATGGTGTGAAGACAGTGATGATCATCTTTTTCTGTTTATTGGCCATCGGTCTGAGCTTATCAGACATTACTTTTAATTAGTGATGGGCTTTTATTTAGTCTTTCCTCTGTAGTGTCTCCCTGTGAACTGAGCAGTTGTCTGAGGCCTGAGCCCTCTCATGTGTCTCATGTATCCTTCAGTACAACATGTCATGCACATGTAGATATATTGATAATGATTCTTGTGATACAGCTGGATGAGTACTTGAACACACGGTTAAACAGTTATTTTTCTCAGGCTTTACTTTTTTGATCATCACAGCAATGACGGACAGGGGGATGATGTTAGGTACGCCACCCAGTTGGAGTTGAGATTTCCCAGTTCCAGTGTCAGCAAGGGTGCATCTCGCTGTCCATGATGATTTTTAAGAGTGCATTATGGCTTATGGAAAGGAAAGGTAGAGTTTCCTCCTCGTGAGTCTTTCTCTATCAAATCTGACTGAACATTTATCAACATGTGAGAATTGTTGTTGCCCCAACAAAAAATGATAAGGACAAGTTGGTTCAGCAGAAACAGAGAATAAACCTGCTTCTTCGTGTTTGATTAAGGAGTCATGAAAAATAAAGCAATTTTTGTCTTTTTGTAGACTTTTGGCAAGAGTGATATTTCTTGACACAGCTGATTACACAATATTAACACTTCACTGGAATGCAGCAGAGAGGATCAACTGTGAGTAAGTAATTGAATCTGGAAAACACTTAAATAGAGATTTGGACTCAAAAAGCACTCCTCTTCATCTCACATACATTCTCAGATACCCCCAGTGATTCAAGTATTCTGTTAGGCATATAGAAATGGAGTAGCAGTGGATTTACATTTGCTTGTGTTGACTTGTGTTTGTTTTTGGGTGTTTACATACTTTTCCTGGATTTTAGCTGGGCTGTGGTGCATTCACCTTCAGAGTTTACATCAGGAGAAGTCAACAGATTCCTCCGAGGCTTCGATGTTGTCATGATAAATGGAGCTTGTTTGGTGTAACTTTTCCCTCACAGTGAGGCTATCCATTTGCTGAGGAGCAAACAGCTGCTTTCTTCTCTGAGCAGAGCTGTGTTGAATGCAGGCCAGGAAGAAATAATGCAATGATGAGAGCACTCAATGGAGACCAAGAGGGTGATTTGGGGATCTATGACAAAGAGACTCTGCTGTACTAACAGTCCAGTTTAATGGATGTGATTTAAAATAACAATCTCCGCATCCTCTATTAGGTTGGTAATGTTCTTCCTTTACAGTTGACTGTTTTTCTGAAATATTTAACTTTTGGCTCTGATAACATGGGGTTTTTAGTGGAAAGTATGAATAATTGTGCGTCAACAAGTACTACGCCATGATGAGTGCTTGTCAGTAACCTCAGACCACCACGTCCTGTTTGCTCAAGCGTCATTTCTGATCTTATCAAGTGTCAGGTATAGTAGCTCTAAACTTCAAAACTTTGTGCAGGGTAACATACAGCATATATGGTTCTGTATCCACTTTAAAATTCACTTGGAGGCAAATTTTTCAAAAGTATGCTGCATTTATGTGAAAACTATCCCTACAAAGACAACAAATGACCAGCAGAGGAGGGCAGTGCAGCTCTAAATGAGTTATTTGCTTTCAGTGAGCATCCTAGGAAGAACATCATCACCTGTGGTCTACCCACATGCGTTGATGGAAAGTCAAGAGAACTGGATGTTAGTCTATATGAGTCACACGAATGACAGCAACCTAGACAGATTTGTATAAAGCTCTGCAGTCTTATTTATAAAAGGAAGGTACAGGTTGGTATAGCATGCCATGTTATCAACTTAGCCGATGTGGAATGGAGGGTGCGAGTTGAGGCTCCATCTGTTATGTCTCTGAATGTAGTATAGAAATGAAGGAGGTAAGACAGAATATGTGGTTCCAGGGGGGACACACAGCACCATGTGTCTACATTCAAAAATAGGCTGTGCCATGCTCTCTCGCCCTCCCCCAATGCTGTATCACACTGTGTATCAACACTAATCACACATCCTTAAGAGTGGAGCTTACTTCCAAAGGAAATGTTGCCATAAATATTTGAGAAGTTGCAGGGGCATAGCCAGACTTTTTAAACAGGGATGCCTAAGTAGGGTGGTGATGGCATGAATTTTGTGTGCACACTTGTGCTATAATTCAAGCTTGAGTTGAACTTGAGCTGCCCACATTGGGGCCAGAACTTTCAGGGATCCAGACATAAGCCACGAGGTTATCAGCATCCCCTACATAAATTAAAGTTAGAACTCATATATTTTACTTCATAGAGTAAATGAACCTGCCTTTTAAACCAGAACGAAAACTGTAAACACTAAAACAGAAATTTATAATTTTAACCTAACCCTCAACACTGGCCATCAGGTTATTGAATGTGGTAATCATATGTTAAAAGAGGATGTTCATATCTATCTATCTATCTATCTATCTATCTATCTATCTATAAACATACTTATATATATATATGTATATATATATAGATATATCTGTGTGTGTGTGTATGTCATTAAAATGCTGTCTGTTGGGGTTAAGTTTTAAGCAACTGTCAAGATTGGTCTCTTAAAAATGAAATTAAACCAATGTGAGGATGAACAAAAGTATACACACCACTAGATAACAGGATTTCTTTGTATATTTTGGTAAAAATTTAAATATGTGACATAAAGTGCTCAAGTTACCCTTTTATGTTTAATTTTTCTGAGTAGTTTTCCTCTGATTATGATGACTGGATCTGGGGAGAAAAGTGGAGGAGGTTTAAGGCCTCAGTGATGAAGCATTTATTCACACTTTACCACAAGTCTTCACATTTTTGTGTATTTCTGTCTCTCACTGGCAGACGTTATTTTATAGGGCTTTATCTGCAGGTGAAACAACTCCCCCTCAAGTCAGCAGTCTAACTGTCTCCCTGACACAACTAATAGACCTACAATTCACTGTGAAGGTTTTAATGGGACACAAAGAGAGGTGAACTTTACTTCAGAGCTGCAATTCAGATTTTAATCACCCTGCCTGGCCCACATTGTATGGTCAAAGTCTAAAGTAAGCGCATACCTGTCCAACTGTTTACCTTACACCTTCAGCACTCCTCCGCCCCTGCAGGAGAAACCCGTCTATCGTCTTTCAGGCTGTTTGAGGTGTGGCCCTCCGGTTGGACCTCTCTGCTCTCCCCTCCCCCCGCTGCAGCCCCATCCAATGGCAGCCACGCGTAGAGCTCACCTGAAAGGATTTGCATTGAGGGCCGATACTTGCCACTGATTGGTGGAAAGGTGAAAGCACCCAGCCTCAGGGCGCCCCTACCAATGGCGACAGTGCTGCGTGACTCATAGGGAGAGGACAAGTTGCTCCACTACACTTCTCCTTTTTCTGCTTCAAACAGCAGCCATTGCATTGTCTTTCTTTTCTCCTCCTCCTCCTCAAGTTTGTTTTGTCACTGCGAGAAAAAGAGGTGTGGGGTCAGCCGCTGGAGGTCCACACCTGCAGACAGCTTTCCCCTCTCCAAACGAACCTTGGATTACCCCAATTCTGCTTTTGTTGTCTATTTTTATCTCCGTTTTCATTGGTCGCTCAGATCGGCATTTGTTGGGCTGCTGTCATGGACCTTGTCATCCGAATCCTGTGTCTTTGAGGTCAGTGATGATCATTTAGATCAGTGCCGATATTTGGGGATATTTGGTAGTTTGTTTCACCATGTCTTTTAAGCAGCACCAGCAATTTGGACCTTTTAGCTTTAACGTAGCATTCTCATTAGCTCAAATGACATTTAAAGACATCCTAAAGGGAGCCTTAACAAGTTTGGCAGGTTCCATGGATGTGGCGGCTCATGTTTTCTTTGTGTCTTATGTCTCTCTCGCCTACTTTGTTAAGTGTTATTTAAGGTGAAACCACTCTATGATAACACAAGATATATATTTGATTTATATGCTGGGTTTCACATATCAAACATCTTTTCTCCAACTCCACTGACACGCTCTCTGCCTTGACAGCATGTGAGGTACAATAAAAAATTAGATTTTGTTTCAGAACTCATCAAAAAGAGCTTTTGCTGATATGCCCCCTTTTCTTTTATGAATTGTTGCCTTATATGGTGTGTTGAAGCGAGGGCGGGAACAGTGTTTTGCAAGTCCCTGGACCAAGCCCACATGTATTTTTCATGGTGTAGTAATCAGCAATTACACATAGTGTCTATTTGGATCCATGATTGCTTTCCAAATGTTATTCTTTATGCAATTTAAAATCTTAGGTGCTTCATCAAGAGACAGAAAACTTCTGTGTGTTTTTGTCTGATTTTACTCTGTACTGTCTGGTGCATGAAGACAGTCTTGAGGGCTTCATCATGCATCAAAAGCCTTGCTTCATCAGAACAGAATGTTGCTCATCTTGTAATGTATGCACAGGCCCAGGAGCTATTCATTTGTAGCTGATAGGGAAGTCTGAACTCACAGTTCTTCTTTTATACCAACATACACTGACCTTCCCCAATTTTTTCCCCTTCAAACAGTTAAATGATTCTGCTGAATGTTCTACAGCATCAGTTTCTATAAGTTGCAGAGTGCAGCAGAGATAAAAGCACACTTCCTGTTTCACCAGAAATCTACTTTGCACTTTGTGAACCACAAGCAGAAAGAAAAAAACTTTTAGCACATACTACACCGCTGAAAAAACATGGGTACAGTTTGAGCACACAGATAAAGAGCACACCTTAAAATACCCCAAAAACCCAGTGCCAATATACCATTTATGCCCAGTTATATATGCCAAAGAAAAATTACAAGCTTGTGATCAGGGTTTTTCCTGACCCAAAATGAGGTGTTAATGGCACGCTTCTGAAATTCACCATGTGCATGTTGTGTATCCATGTTGGCTCAACCAAAAACCTTTTACAAACAACATTAGAAATTCTGATATTTGTGTGACTGAACAAAAGACACGTCTCACATCAATAACTTGGCTTGTTGAAAATTAAGAATACTACAATTTGAGGGCTGAAGTGGGTCCCCCCCTGGGAAATTGTGAGGGTTAAACATTTTAATTATTTTCTGGAATTCTGGATTTTGTTTTTGTTTATTAAAAAGTTTTGTGTACATGGATCCTCTAAAATGGCCAAAACTCTGTTTTGTTCCTGTCAGTCTAGGAGTTGGGGATGTGGCTTTTGTCATAAGGCAAAATATACATGTGCACATACTTTTCCTTCTTCCCCAAGTTGAGGTTCAATCAAACAAAACTGACTAACACACAGACATTTGGACAAACAGTAAGGGTGGAATGCTGATCAAAGTCATAGAGACATAGAGTTATATTTGAAAGAGTAAACAACACAAACAGAACTCTGAAGTCTGCCATTGTCTTGTGGTCTGCGTGACTTGACGCAAAATACATATGTGTAATAAGCTTACTTGTGAGTGGCTTTTTTTTTGGGACTAGAGTGCAGATATGCGAGTAGTCTCTATTTCCAAAGATACTTTGTGTAGCCCATTTTCACCGAAACAAAAATGATTTCAAAAGTTTGAACTCTGGAACCTGTTTTCAGATCTTCTAGTTGGCTGGTTGCAGTTGGCTGGTTATAAGTTTATTAAACTATTTTTTCACATCTTTATCAACACAGGCCCAAAATCCCAGTCAGAGCTCTGTCTAAACTGTAACACATGTGCTTTCCTCCAGTAGCCTCTTTAGCTTCACGTAATGGCTGCTGGCTTGCAGCTGAAATTCCCTCTAACACCGACGTAGAAACAAACACTGGATGAAAGCAATGGGACTTACAAATAACTTTAATAAGGTCTTATAGAAACAGTAAAAATTTGTCTGTACATTGTTTTTGATTAAAGGATGTTAGAGAGACTAACTGTATTGAGGCTATATAACCTCTTGACCCAAATGGTGAGTAGCCACATTCAGTGAAAAAAATGTGGACAATAAACTGAAATGAAGGTTGAAGGTGTATGGTGCTTTCAGTGCTAACAGTAGCATTTACCACACTGCCAACCTACCTCACATCGTTTACCTACTGACACTGTGATCTTGTGATGAATACTGTGCAGTTTTGATTGTCTTCTTCATGCTTTGTCAACTGAAGAGCAGTTGAATAAATTTGATTTTATCTTGTGTTTAGCCTATTTAAAAATCATCCGCCTGGGAACATCTCTAATACAGTCATTATAAAACCATCCCCATGCCTTGGAAATGGTCTTAAGAATGTTAAGCTGTTCTCATACTTCCTTGCCAAATCATATTTCACTTTATGTCCTTGTTTGTTGTTAAGAAGAGCATTTCTGGCACACTAGACTGGACAGCACAGCCTCCATCATGCTGGCATACTGCAGTTAGAAATGAATACATCACACGCTGCCCTTTGCAGACGCGGTTCTTCATTAAACATTCACCTGACCATGACGAGAGCCGGAGGTGATTGTTTCATGGCTTTGGTATTCAGAATTGATTTTGTAGTCTGATGTAAGTTCTAGTTTAGGCTCCACAACAGATCATGGAGGCGATACTAAATAAACATCTAATTAGGCTGACTTACTGAGCTATTCTTAGGTTCTGATCAATTGGCCTTTCAGTGCAGCAGAAAAAAAAACTACTCTCTCTTTTCTGCATTTGTGAGCTCTCTCTGTAGCATCAGCACATGACCCACAGAGTGAATGGCTCTGTTGTGTCCAGCAGGCACGAGTTTGCATTTGACCCAACTTTTTTCATCTTCTGTGCCCACCCTGATTTGGATTGTAAATTAACCCTCGGAGGATGGAGTCGTACAAGGTGCTGTTTGGTGAGGCTTTGGGACATGGAGAGGAGAGGGCTGGACAGTATAGTGTCAGGTTGGCTGTTTTTTAAGTCAACAAGTCTTAGCCTGTAATTAGATCATTAGGCTTGGGCAAGATGTAGGAGGCCTTACAACAGAAGGGCAGGAGGAGGGTGAGTTTGGGTGGAGTTTATTACTACAGACCCAGCATGCCATGATATGTAAAAACGGAGGATTTAATTAGTTTCATGTTAAAGGCACATGCTTTAAAAAGACTGAAAACATAGAGCCAACTTCATGCAGTCAGGTAAAAAGACTTTTTTAAAGAATAAAGACAGGGCCAACTCCATGCTCAAACAACTGGTCTGAGCCGGTCTTTATCACAAACTTGATCTGAAGTAATTCTTTCTCCACATTTAAACCTTATCTGTTTGCAGACATAACTCACATGTAATGCAACCACCCTGGAAACTATTTAAACTATCACAAGTCAGTTCTAGTAAGTGCTTTGTGTCCTCTAAGATGGTCAAAAATTGGAGAATAATAGATATTTCAAGGGTCTGCTTTAGTCAGATTTGTAACTTCAAGATTACTTGCCTCAATATTGATAGCTTTCATGTAAAGAAACTCTTCAAAATGCCTTATGCTGCTTTTTATGGGGACTTATCTGTTTACAACTATATATTTTAACAAGGCAAGTCTTTTTTCAATTCAGTTGGATGCAATATCCAATGAGAAGACAGCCCAAATATTTTTACAGAGCCCCATCTCAGAGAGTAAACCCATAGGTGAGCAAACATCAGATGAATGCTGTATATGCTCTTCTATGTCTATAAGTTATGAAAACAGTGGTGCCAAACAGACCCTCTGATTATGACATAAATTCTGTGAAAATTAAATCAGAATTTTTCAGCCTTTAATAAAATTACTGCTGAGGAGTGAGCTCATCGTGACCTTGATACTATGAATGAGTAACATTAACTTTCTAACATGCTTACTAGTCACCAGTATTTAACAATGAGGAATTTCTTGTTCTTGCCTCCCAAGCAGGAGAATTATTTATCTAAAGATTTATAATGTACAAAGCACTGCTCCTATATTTGTAGATTTTCATTCTGGCAATGGTGTTAAGATCTTTGCACACCAGACACTATTTTTTTCTTGCGAATAATTTGTGTATTTTAATTTTGTTTCGAGTCTGTAGGAAGGCAATACAACCTTACATACTACATGCAATTTTTAGCTGGTAAGGCCACATCTGACCAATAAGAGCACTCCTTGCTGGCAAATACGTCACAGACAGCCAAAGCATTTAACATATTGTGTTTGCATCACAGCAGCCCATTTTTTTGGACCAAAGTCATCAAAAGAACGAGTATGAATGTATGAACAACATATATGGGGGAGGATAGTATTGGAGCAGCAGCGTGATAATGGTGAATGTAGTCTTGAGATTCTGTCGTTGTGAACAGTTGACTTTTGGGGCTGGGTGTGACATAGTTTCAGTTCCATGTTCCCATTCAGGTTCCATGTAATTAAAACAGCCCCATGTCACAGTCACTTGATGTGTGTTCTGGCTTAATGGCATGACATTTTTAGAACGTACACAACCTATCCACAAACACGTCACTTTTAATGTGAATGGAAAAACACGCCAAAAATCACCTCTGAAATATTCTCTGTTTCATATAGTTTATAGGCATCACCCTTGGTATTTAAAGGGCTGTGGGAAGGATTCTTCTATACCTACTTTGGTTTGTCAGTCACTTCAAATGACATAGCTGCATTTCAACCTGCAGTCTAGTTCAGTTCAGCTTGCTATGATATGCAATTATAGGTGGTTCCACTGTCAGCTAGAGGGAGAGGTACCCAAATACTGTATCCGCACCATCCCATCTTTCTAACAGCCTACTGTTGGGGTACCGACCACACCGAGCCAACCCCAAAGGGTGTAGCTAAAACTCTGCAGTCTGTTGATTGGTCACAAGAATCAACATCTTAAAAGAAAAGCAACATACCACGCCATGTTTAAAACAACTGTGATGGACTTCTTATGCTATAGAGAATGTCCACATGGAACAATGCTCCATGGAGAACTTCAGAGGTGCACACCTTCCTTGCCATTGTTGGAGAGTGTTAATGGCAGAGGGAGTTTGATGTACTGTAGCTGGTGCAGTCTTCATCCTTTGGCTCACAATCTCACCCCCAGGTGAGGGTACAGCTGGCAGTGCAAAAGCAAGTGAGATTAGGGCTTACTGTTCCAAACTGTTCTGAACCAAGCCAGCAACTCTGTGGAAATGCAGCTTTCGACAAAGAGTGTGCTTAATAATCTGGACTGAATAGTGTCCTGGGGGGTTTATAAGGGTCTGGGTTGCCAACCACTTCTAGTTTACATTTATGTCTCCATTTCCCTGCAGTTTTCATTGAATGTGAATGTGTGCTGATTTGTAGTGATGAAAAATAAAAAAGCCTGTGCTGAAGCTCCATATAGAGGACATTACCAACTGTGCCCTCTGTGCTGGACATGACTCAGAACTATTTGGAACTACAAAACCCAAAACCAGTGAAGTTGGCACGTTGTGTAAATCGTAAATAAAAACAGAATACAATGATTTGCAAATCCCTTTCAACCTATATTCAATTGAATACACAGCAAAGACAAGATACTTAACGTTTGAACTGGTAAACTGTTATTTTTTGCAAATATTAGCTCATTTTGAATTTGATGCCTGCAACATGTTTCAAAAAAGCTGGCACAAGTGGCAAAAAAGACCGAGAAAGTTGAGGAATGCTCATCAAACACTTATTTGGAACATCCCACAGGTGAACAGGCTAATTGAGAACAGGTGGGTGCCATGATTGGGTATAAAAGCAGCTTCCCTGAAATGGTCAGTCATTCACAAACAAGGATGGGGCGAGGGTCACCACTTTGTGAACAAATGCATGAGCAAATTGTCGAACAGTTTAAGAACAACATTTTTCTCAACGAGCTATTGCAAGGAATTTAGGGATTTCATCATCTACGGTCCGTAATATCATCAAAAGGTTCAGAGAATCTGGAGAAATTACTGCACGTAAGCGGCAAGGCCGAAAACCAACATTGAATGCCCGTGACCTTCGACCCCTCAGGCAGTACTGCATCAAAAACTGGCATCACTGTGTAAAGGATATCACCACATGGGCTCAGGAACACTTCAGAAAACCACTGTCAGTACCTACAGATCGTCGCTACATCTGTAAGTTCAAGTTAAAACTCTACTATGCAAAGCGAAAGCCATTTATCAACAACACCCAGAAACGCGGCCGGCTTCGCTGGGACCGAGCTCATCTAAGATGGACTGATGCAAAGTGGAAAAGTGTTCTGTGGTCTGACGAGTCCACATTTCAAATTGTTTTTGGAAAGTGTGGTCGTTGTGTCCTCCAGACCAAAGAGGAAAAGAACCAGCTAGACGTCTTTCTCATGGACACCCCTGCTTATTTCAGCAAGACAATGCCAAGCCACATTCTGCACGTGTTACAACAGCGTGGCTTCATAGTAAAAGAGTGCGGGTACTAGACTGGCCTGCCTGTAGTCCAGACCTGTCCCCCATTGAAAATATGTGGCGCATTATGAAGCGTAAAATACAACAACGGAGACCCCGGACTGTTGAACAACTTAAGCTGTACATCAAGCAAGAATGGGAAAGAATTCCACCCGAAAAGCTTCAAAAATTGGTCTCCTCAGTTCCCAAACGTTTACTGAGTGTTGTTAAAAGGAAAGGCGATGTAACACAGTGGTAAAAATGCCCCTGTGCCAACTTTTTTGCAGTGTGTTGCTGCCATTAAATTCTAGGTTGATGATTATTTGCAAAAGAAAATAAAGTTTCTCAGTTCGAACATTAATTATCTTGTCTTTGCAGTGTATTCAATTGAATATAAGTTGAAAAGGATTTGCAAATCATTGTATTCTGTTTTTATTTACGATTTATACAACGTGCCAACTTCACTGGTTTTGGGTTTTGTACTTGCTCAGAAACACAACCTTTTACCGTAAAGAGAAACTGCCACATCTTTCACTATTCATCTTATTCGTCCACATATATCTGCACCGATCAGCTGATTTAGCAGAAGTCAGTAATTTTTAGCAGCACTGTGGCTTCAGCAGTCTCACCAGTGTGGCTGAGAATTTCTCTCCCTTCTTTTTTTATACCCTATGTCACTCTCTCTTGATTCTTATAGTGGTTCACTGTCTTTAAAGGCTGACTTTTGGCAGAGAATTGGTGGTTTCAAAAGCTTTTTTCAGTTTAAGTTTATGAAACTTTCATGCTCTTGCAGTAATTAATGACAAAACACAAGTATCACGGGAAAACAATGTAAAACTTTTCTTTCCATGTCAGTATGTTAGGCTTGTAATCAGCTGGCCATGGGTCTCTGAACCTTGTGTTCAGTCCTGCATTCTATTAGTTTTCACTGAATATTTTAAACCTTGCTTGTTTTAGTCGTCAGATCACTGTCACTTCCTCCACTGTCAGATTGTCTGACTTTTTGAAGGGGGGTGCAGGAAACCACCACACTCACAACGAAACTACTGCACATGAGGTTTACCCTCTGACACGATCTTTTAATAAACCTGGCTGGACTAATCATGGCTATCTCAGAACAATAAAGAGAAGGCCTTTGCATAAACAGAAGGGGCTCTTAATCTGTCTTAGAATGCTGCATGTATATAAAGAAATAGGATCCTAAATTTTGACACTCAGTTGGTTTACATGCACAGTTAAGTCAATCTGTTGTTACAGCTTAAACAGACATTTTAACTGAAGCGTTATCCTTGTCCCAGTAAACATGCAATAGGCGAAAATTGATTCGATTTACTGAGACATATTCGCATATGTAGCATGTAGTGCTTTACCTGTCTCAGCCATTGACTTCAATTGGGTGAAGCCATATGATGTGTCACTTGATTATCAAAGGAGCTTTTGCAACATTGTTGATGTGTCGAAATGGAAGCTGCATTACTGTGTCATCTCAACCAAACTTTAGCTCAACATAGTCACAGACAGAGAGGTCGTATTGAGGCGGGACTTAAAGCTCTGTGACCAATCGCACATCTGCACAGACTTCATGGCCGCAACGGCAGAGAGAGGTGTGGGCCCTGGCTCCCTCTCTCTTCCTCAGAACCTTACTTTTAAACACCACACTCTGCCTGTCATATGGATAACAACCACTAAACATGAAAGTAAGGCCAGAATCTGTTGTCACGCCCACGTAAAGCAAGAAATACTGAACTAAAATAGTGGATAATGTATCTTCAATGAGCTTTTTGAGTGTTTTGCATAGCACCGTGACCTTGTGCAACAACTGAAATGAAGAGCTCTGTTTAGGGCAGATTGACTGAATGTTATCTTTTTTTAAAAAGTTTAAGAAAAACCAAATCATTTTTGTTCTTGATGACTTAGTTTATGTTTAACTGTGAATTTTTACAATGAAAGAAAAGAACACAATGGACTCAGTGTGCCAGTATTGTGGGTGCAACTTTTTTTTGTTTCTGATTACTGATTAAAAAAAAGCAACTAAGTGCAAAGGCCTCTAAAACATGTAAGTGTTTTTCACTCTAGATTTGATTGAATTTACTTGAAGCTATTGTGAGAAATGTTTAGTTTGTGACTTTTCTAGCACCTCCTGTGGACAGAGCAGCCTTGTACTTTTATTGCCAAAAACACCAGCCAGTTTTCTTTAACATACAAAGTTATGAGTATGCAACAATCTATGCTGTGGAAAGTGTAAACATAATCTATTTGAGCTTTGTGTAATTTATCACTTAGTCTGACACCTACCCCGCTGCAGTGGTTCCAGACAATAAAATATCTTTACAGAAATAATCACTCCTGTCACTGATGATCTTGTTTGCTCTTGAAGCTCTCAAAGACACATCAGTTTTAATTTCAGTCTGTTTTCTATGCAGTGAACAACTCTTCACAGGAGCTTTAAGCTGGATTTGCATCATGTTTCCATGCCAGCTTCACTGCCTCCGTTAAACCATTTTTATTTCCACAGCACTGTCTTTTTTCTGGTGTGGATGGAGGCCCTAAAAGTTGGAGAAGTAAGCTTGTGACGGGAAGTTTGAACTTGGGTGGGGAAAGTTAATGTGTAACATTCTCCTCTGACATAATGGATACCGTCATAGTGCCACTGAGCAAGGCAAAAAAGTGTACCTCCTCTCAGCAGGTAAACCAGCCTCATGCATTTACCCAGGAAATCCTACCTCTACGATTTAAGTTAAATTTGATTGAGCAACTGCCTTCTTATGTTGCAACTGTCTCATACTCAGAGCGTGCTGAGACTGGCAGCCCGTTGTTCTGGTGAACATGTCGAACCAGAGCTGAGATCATAACATCTAAGTACAGGGCTAGGAGATTTTCTTCATCCAGTGCTGAAAAGCTGATGTTGATTTGCAGTTGAAACGTTTAAGTGAAGCTTCTTTTTTCATCCTTAACTTCTGAGTAATTTAGTAAGAAGTGAGAAGGAAGTGATGTAACAATGGACTTTTCAGGGATTTTAAAACTTTACATGTTGCAAAACCCTCATTTGTACAAAGAAAAGAGAAGAGCCTGAGAGAAAAAAGGAAAATTGAGAGAAAAATATATCTTATTATTTTGCACTTTAGAAAATGTCAGAATGACGAAAATCAAGTTGAATGCCCAGAATAACATTTATGAACAATTTTAAGAATAAATTAAAACTGTCAAAGATAGTTACGTGTGATTCTGTGTAGGTGTGATGGAGGTATCAGGTGGTGTTTTCCCCACATGGCTTCATTTCTGAGATGTTTTTTTTTTTGTGTTTATGCACTGTTCATTGGCAGTACATTGCATGAAGGTGCTGAAACAAGCTAACATGTATTCCAAATGCTTTGCTAAATATTTCATTATCCAAGCTGTATGTGTGAAGATTTATTAAAGAGTTTTGGCAAAGCTTTATAATGTTATTGTTATAATAGATATAATAATGTGTTTTATTATGAGGTGTTGCACCCCAATCAGTTCATCTTTTAGACTAGAGTTTAAATAGATATCTTTCTTCAGACTAATCCATTTTATTTATATCACACAATTTTAAAAACAATGTGTAGGAAAAAAACAGATACAAAACCAAACAATAAAAAGTAACTGAAAAACAAACCAGAGAAAAAACAGTCAACAAAAGACAAATAAAACATAAGCAAATAAAGAGCTAAAATTAAAAACACTTTAGAAAATTAAAAACATGAGGATTGAGACCACACAGCTCTCATGCTGAAAAGTTAGGGAGAGGGATGCTCTGATTTCAGGAGGGTGGTTGTTCCAAAATTTAGAGGCCACAATGGAGGAGTCTTGATCACCTTGAGTTTTAGCCTGGCCTCAGGGAAGACAAGACTTTGTAGCTCTGTAGACCTTAAAAATCTTGACCAGGTGAAAGCTTTTAAAAGATCAGAGATGTATCAAGGTGCAAATCCATGTAAAGATTTAAAACAAATGATAGCAAAAGTTTTTAGAGCCTGATTAAAGATGAGCCACAGCATTTTGGACTAACTGAAAGCATGCACTGAAAGCCTGATTTACTCTAGTGCATTACAGTAGTCCAAAGGTGAAGAAATAAAAACATGCACATATGTTGTGATAATGTACAAATTAAAAGAAAGTAAAGAACAGTGACTAGCTAACTTTGGTAACTGGAAAATATACCCAAGTGGCTGCCCAAGTATGATCTATATGTGGGAAATTATGAAGTTGAAAAACAATTTTGGTCTTTTCTCACTTAATATTTCATTCATATTTTCAAAACTGTATTTTAGCTTCTGTCATAGCATGGTAAATGCTTTAAAGAAAGAATGCTTTAAAAATCATAATTTTTATTTTTCTATGAATTTTCAAAATGCAAAGTGAGTGAACAGAAGAAAATATCAAATCAAATCAATCTCTTGTGTGACTACCTTGTCCTATCAAACCAGCGTTAATTCTCACATGTAGACTCACGCAAAGTCAGGAATCCTGTAGGTTTTTTCTCAGGTGTGTAATCAGCCAATGATACCAAACAGGGGATAATGTTCATCAAGTTTCATATGTAGGCTGAAACAGTCATTACCTGAAATAGAAACAGTTGTGGAGGAGAAAATAAAACTATATGAGGAACAATTAAATTCTGCTACAAAGGTTGAGCGAGGGAAGACAGTTTCATGTCTCAGATCATACTCCATGGCAAGACTGAGCACATCAACAAGATGCAAAGTAGTTATATTACATCAGAGAGGTCTTTCCCTGTCAATGATTTCAAAGCAGACAAAGGGTGATTTAGGTATAATTTATTTTCATTTATTTTGCATTTGTAAATTGTTGTAAATAAACTATGAACAGTTCTATTTGGAAAAGTATTCTAACTATAGGGCATTGATGGTGCAGCCAGTTAGTGCATGTAATACTGATGAACTACATACTTGGTAACTCTGAACCACCAATGAGTGAATGTTAGAATGAATGGGTGTGAATGGGTAGATGTGACCTGTGGTGTAAAAGCTGCTTTGAGTAGTCAAAAAGACTAGAAAAGGGCTATATAACGCAAGTCCATTTACCATTTACTCTTTGACTTTACAGAATGTTTTCACACCTGCCTAAAACTTTTGCACAGTACCATATATATCAGTAATACAGTTTAAAGTTCACTTTTTTTAAGTTTATCACATTATTTTTGAAAATTTTCTTAACATTTCACCCTATTTTTTTGTCTTAATAGCGTAATTCAACACTCTCAATGTTTATTTGTTTTATTTTAATTATTAAATCTTTACCACCTTGTATGCTGATTCTGTTTTCTGCCAAACTCTCCAAACAAACAAATCTCCCTCAAAAAAACAACCTTTCCCCAGCACAATCCCCTCAAACCCTTACACAGCACAGTCTTAATCACAAAGTGGGGTGTTAGAGGGTGAATGAAGCACACAGTATAAAAAACACAAGTGCATACTGTGGGTCAGTCAAAACTGATTACAGTGCTTTGTTTCAGCCATCCATGTGTGGTCTAGGAACTGCTCTCCTGAATATGTTTCATACTTTTAAACATTCTCATGAACTTAATCTACAAAACCCAAAACCAGTGAAGTTGGCACGTTGTGTAAATCGTAAATAAAAACAGAATGCAATGATTTGCAAATCCCTTTCAACCTATATTCAATTGAATACACAGAAAAGACAAGATACTTAACGTTCGAACTGGTAAACTGTGTTATTTTTTGCAAATATTAGCTCATTTTGAATTTGATGCCTGCAACATGTTTCAAAAAAGCTGGCACAAGTGGCAAAAAAGACCGAGAAAGTTGAGGAATGCTCATCAAACACTTATTTGGATCATCCCACAGGTGAACAGGCTAATTGAGAACAGGTGGGTGCCATGATTGGGTATAAAAGCAGCTTCCCTGAAATGGTCAGTCATTCACAAACAAGGATGGGGCGAGGGTCACCACTTTGTGAACAAATGCGTGAGCAAATTGTCAAACAGTTTAAGAACAACATTTCTCAACGAGCTATTGCAAGGAATTTAGGGATTTCATCATCTACGGTCCGTAATATCATCAAAAGGTTCAGAGAATCTGGAGAAATTACTGCACGTAAGCGGCAAGGCCGAAAACCAACATTGAATGCCCGTGACCTTCGATCCCTCAGGTGGTACTGCATCAAAAACTGGCATCACTGTGTAAAGGATATCACCACATGGGCTCAGGAACACTTCAGAAAACCACTGTCAGTACCTACAGATCGTCGCTACATCTGTAAGTTCAAGTTAAAACTCTACTATGCAAAGCGAAAGCCATTTATCAACAACAACACCCAGAAACGCCGCCGGCTTCGCTGGGCCCGAGCTCATCTAAGATGGACTGATGCAAAGTGGAAAAGTGTTCTGTGGTCTGACGAGTCCACATTTCAAATTGTTTTTGGAAAGTGTGGTCGTTGTGTCCTCCGGACCAAAGAGGAAAAGAACCAGCCGGACTGTTATAGGCACAAAGTTCAAAAGCCAGCATCTGTGATGGTATGGGGGTGTATTAGTGCCCAAGGCATGGGCAACTTACACATCTGTGAAGGCACCATTAATGCTGAAAGGTACATACAGGTTTTGGAGCAACATATGTTGCCATCCAAGCAACGTCTTTTTCATGGACGCCCCTGCTTATTTCAGCAAGACAATGCCAAGCCACATTCTGCACGTGTTACAACAACGTGGCTTCGTAGTAAAAGAGTGCGGGTACTAGACTGGCCTGCCTGTAGTCCAGACCTGTCCCCCATTGAAAATGTGTGGCGCATTATGAAGCGTAAAATACAACAACGGAGACCCCGGACTGTTGAACAACTTAAGCTGTACATCAAGCAAGAATGGGAAAGAATTCCACCCGAAAAGCTTCAAAAATTGGTCTCCTCAGTTCCCAAACGTTTACTGAGTGTTGTTAAAAGAAAAGGCGATGTAACACAGTGGTAAAAATGCCCCTGTGCCAACTTTTTTGCAGTGTGTTGCTGCCATTAAATTCTAGGTTGATGATTATTTGCAAAAGAAAATAAAGTTTCTCAGTTCGAACATTAAATATCTTGTCTTTGCAGTTTATTCAATTGAATATAAGTTGAAAGGGATTTGCAAATCATTGTATTCTGTTTTTATTTACGATTTATACAACGTGCCAACTTCACTGGTTTTGGGTTTTGTATATTTGATTAAGTTTTTGTATTTCGTATTAAGTTGTCAACATTTTCTCCAAGTCTAGTTGGTCAATGACTTCATGGGTGACTGGTTGAATGTTATGTTGTGCTGGTCTGAAGCAGTTTATGGCTTATGTGAAATCCATTGAAGTAAAATATCTAAAAGTGCAGCATAGGTTAGGGAACTCATTAGGTTTGGATTGAGGGTTTTCCTGATTTGCTGGTGTTGCATTTCTAGCAGAAGACATAGTTTATCCATTTAAGATCATTATTGAAAACCAAATCCTGTTTTAAAACAATGTCATCCAAAAATCTGGAAAATTTAAAAGTCCTATGAAGTGTTTTTTTAATCGGCCTCACAGATGCTGTGGTGAACTTTAATTTTTGGACTACAATCTTAACTAAATGCTACTTTGACATACTTAATCAAAACTTGCACATTTTCACTCATTTTTTTCTTAGCAGCACTGCATGATCTGAAACAGAACCTGTGAATAACATGACCCGCACCCTTTACTTGTCATCCATGTATTGCAGCCACAGAAAGCTGCAGAATGGAGGCGGGTGTTTGTTCTCAGGCTCGTAAGAGAGAGAGAGAGACAGAGAGAGAAAGAGTGAGAGAGAGAGCGAGAGCTGATATGTGGAATATCAGGTCACACCTTTTGATAACGCTCCTGCTTATGCAATGTACCCTGCCGGTCAGGGCACAGATTGAGAGTTAGTTAAAGGGAGAGTCTCTTTCCCGTAACAAGGCTGCAGATTGATCGAGCCACAACAGTACTACACTCACAACTGTAGTGTAACAAACAAATCGGCTTCTGTACTGGCTTTTACCTTGGAGAGTTCTTTCAACCAGGGTTTTCACAATACCAGAATTTATGGCAAGGCAAGAAAGCTTTATTTACAAAGCACTATTCATCATGCAGTAATTTGAAGAGTCACATTCATGGAACACTCCCAAGTTTTGCACTATGGCAGTGGTTATCAAATGGTGATAACCACTGCCACTTATCAGATGGTGATAACCACTGCCATAGTGACCAAATCCCTTTTTCCTTATGCCATGACCAACATTCCATGAAAATTTCAATAAAATCTGTACAAACATTTTTTAGCTTTTTGCTGACAGACAAATGGACAAACAGACAAAAGGTGGCAAAAACATTACCTCCTTGGTGGAGGAAATAAGTGTTTTGTTCATGAATTGAAGACCCTAGACAAAACATCAACATATTATACTGTGGTGTGGATGTTGTACTTTTTTGAATGACTTACTTGCAGTCAAGTTGACAACATTCATAGCTCATTGGCATAATAAAGTAGTTTGTACTGAATACAGTGGAAATTGTAATGCTGCATGCACCCTGATAGAAGTTTATCAGCTTTGGGTGGGGTCGGTTTTGGATTTAATTTTGAGCCAGATAAAAGCAGGATTGTTAAAATTGTATTCTAGCTCTCTGTAGCTCTGTCTTTCATTTGAAGCCTGACTATTTGTAACTTTATGGTACTTTGTAAATTTTGGGATCTGATACAGCCTGCTGGCAGCTATGAATGTTTAAACTACAGAGGAGAACTTAATGCAGGGGACTGAGAGCACATTCACATCACAACGTTTTTCTTTCCAATTCTAAGGGTCCCACCCTGCATGAGGTAACGTGGCTCAAAAAATAGACTCCCAACTGTGAAATGCATGTGACCATAAAACTGACATCCTCAGTGAAATACCTGTTAGCTGCAGTCTGCTGCCACCTCCCACTGCTTCATTCTAATTTAAAGATGTTGGCTTTATAGTGGTATCACTTGGTACAAAGAGGCATTCTGACCCAGGCTCAGAGGGAAATGGATTCCCCACATGGTTTTCAGAAGCTCTTAGATCCAGACACGCAGTTGCAGTGGTGTCTGGATGCCTCGGCGGCATGTGGAAAACTGGACGTGCCCATAAATGACTCCAGCACTCAAATGATCTGCTCTTCTCCCGTCTGAAATTGAGAAGTCAAACAAAGTGATGAAGGCCAGAGATTTTTCTCTTTCTTTTTGTATTTCCCTTTTTTTTTAGTTGTAACGCCGTTCCTTCTTTTTATTTTACTTAAAAAAGAAATTCATTTGTGTTCCTCTGAAATGCTTTGTAGCTGAGTTGGAATGGATGTTTAAAGAGTCATTTTAACAAGGACAATTTGTTTCGTGAAAATTTGTCATGAAATGTGGCTGATGTGGTGGGCACTATGTATGACAAAAAAAGGGTGCTGAACCACAGCTGTGTTGGACAAGGGCCACAAAATGCATGCTTTAAATTAAGTTTCATTTTTCTCTACCAGGAGGGGAAGATAACCGCATGGAGCTACATAGAATGGAAACTGAAACTGCGTCATAAGTCGGACCTACAGTTGATCTAAAGAGTGCTGCTCAAAACCCATTTACATACAGTAAGAAATTTTACTTCATTTTTGTCAATGCAGTTTGACATGCTAGAAAATATGCTTTTTGTTTTATAGTTAGGAGAGAAATGTGACTCAACTTGCACATCTTTTTTGTATATAATCTATCAGCAGCTTATTTGTGTACCAGGTAATATCTCATTCATGTAATGGTACTAAGAGATTACTAGGGATGTGAAATAGAAAAAGACAATATTGATCTTTACAGATCATTCTTTGAGAGTTTATCATATTGGCAGAAATGAAAGTTTTTGCTGCTATTTACAGTTGATTTTTTGCAGAGCATATTTACCATGTACATCCCATATATTGGCTGTAATCTTGACAAAAATGTACCATAATTGTTTCCCTTATCATGACTGAATGTCCACTTTTATATATCAGTAGTATTATTTACTGTGACAATTTCTAACTATGTCTCATTAGACATTATTTGTGTACTTCAATGTGACAGACTGACTATAGAAGATGGGACAACTCTTTAAATTTACTCGCCAAGATGTCAGAAGTTTATTCTCTCATCTGTGTCTCATTTAGTGGCCAGACATGTGCAAAAGAAACCCTATCCTTGAACTCAGCTGACTCAGCAGACAAACATTTTAACTCCGCTCATGTTGTAATCAACATGCTGCTCATTACTTTTTAGCTCTTTACTCCTGGACACGAACAAGCAGGGATCATGTCAGGACCAGAACACAAATTGCACCACTGACTATATTTTTGGTGGGCTATTGCAGAGCAACATGGGCACACTAACATGCAAAAATAAAAGCTCAAGATGGTGCGGGGTGCTAGAGAAGTGGTACATTGTAAATGTGACATTACACACTTTTCATGAGAAAATTACAGCCCTGCTAAAGGTCCCCACTGCTAAAAACAGGCAATGGGGCACTCAGTAGAAATGTTACAGCCAACATTCTCCATGTTAGCTAAACTTACATACCACTCTTCTAAGACAGATATCACATATAGTTACCTCGAATAATATATTTAACTTGCTTTTATCGAGAGAAATAGACCAACTTTGACATTAATAGTAGTGTGGACTAGACTGACAATGGCAATTGTAATATATGTTAGCATTGAGCTAACAAACTCAGATGTCCCAGTTTCGAAGCCCTGAATTTCCTACGAGTAAGTGCCAGTAAGCCTTGAAAATTGATTTTCATTGCAATGTACATCCTCTTTGCTTCCCTAGATCTCAATTATTTATGCTATGGTAATAATACCCTGGCTTCAGCCTGGTCTCTACTGCTCGTTAGCTCAAAGAAATTTTACAAAAAGCTATTCTGACTATTGCAAGCATATAATGAGTGCTGATCTTCATGCCACTTTAGTTAAAATATTGTCTAGTTTTTGTTTTTTATTTTTCTTGTCTTTATGTTGTGTTTTTACAGATATAAAGTTACTAATGAATAAGATCAGTTCTCTTATGTGAAGGATAAAATCCCATTGCTTTTGATTAATTAATGATTTTAGTCAACCATTATTTAGAGTTTCCTCGTAGACAGAATAAGTTATTTGACTGTGCTCATTTTGCCCATTTCTCATCTTGTGTTCCTGCCTACACACCGGGTCTTTGCTGAGCTAAATGAGGCCCACCCTCTCCCTCTCTCCCGTTCTTTCTTGTGCCACAGAGTCAACTTTACAAGCCCTCTCCCTCTGCATGTTCCTAAGCAACAGCCACTCCTTGTTTACCTTAGCTTTTTTTTGCATTGTGATTCTCATCAGAACAACACAGCCCCAGACCCTCAGGGAGACTGATTGTCAGGCCTCTTTATTCAAAGTAGCGCTGAGGCAACCGTGTACACAAGCCCGTCATTAACATATGTATCCTCATTACAAACTAACAGATTGTCAGCCAGTCCATTAGACACATGCATACCCCATTATCTGCTTCAGCTCCTCATATTTAATTATAACTGATCCTATATGGTTAACCAATAACAGCATGTAAATATGTTGTTGTGAAACTACTGGAGATTACACCCCTCTGTCTCTGTAGCTGGGACGTTTATTGTCCTCATCTTCTGCACTCATGCTGCACCTTCCTCATCACCTGACTGTCATAAACGCATGTATTTCATAAAGCTTCCTCAAATATTGACCAGGCTTGTCTGGCTGTCTTTCTGCTTCCTGCCTCAAAGATTTCTCTGTGAAGGTAGTACAAGTTCTTGATTAATGTTTGCAGCAGCTAAAATAAACTAACTAAAACAACGGCCTGATGGTTTTATGCAGTTGTCAGATAGTGGGATTACAGGGATGTCTGAAGAAGAAGGGCTTGGTTTTCATAGACGTGTGACTTGCAGAATTCTAAAAGGCAAGGGAACATCAGGTCCTTCAATGCTGATCTTTGATTTTTCTCATCAGTTTAACCTTGGCTTAGAGAAGACATCTGTACAAAGTCAGACAAAAATTCTTTCAAATGTTCTCAGGATATCTCACTAAACAGCAAGAGCTGATCATGAGGTACAGTAACATTTGATTTATGAGCTTCTTAAGCCCTAAAGCTATATTGTGATATTTCAGTCACAAGCAAGGGATGATCATGGGACATAATGACTTATGACTCATGACTGCAAAGTCTATTTAGCCAAGCCTTTAGCCAGAGTGGACAATAGTGAAAAGTTTGAAGGAAATCCCTTGGAGCATTCTGATGATTTTTTGGTGTAAAGGCAAAGAATGAGCATGATGCTTTTTGACTTTAGACTCATGACATCCAAAATCTTATCAGTCCATCCTTGTCACACGTTTTCCTGAGATATGACATTCTGTAAGAAAAAAAGGATGATTATGAGGACTAATAAGCTTAACCTACTGGAGAACCTCTGAAGTGTAATCAGATATCCTGTAATCAAACACCTATGCAACTTTGAGAAAATCCCATCAACAGTTCTTAGAATATCATATCCACTTGCAAGGATTGAACATGAGGCTTGATGACCTTGACCCCTGACCCATGACACTCAAACAATCAGTTTACCTCTCAGTCAAACTGGACATTTGTGCAGAACTCAAAGAAAATCAATAAAGTGTTCTAGATAAGATGATTACAAGCAAAGGATGAACATGAGGCTCTGTGACCTTGACATTTGTCCTCTGACTCCAAAACATGATCGATTTATTTTTTAATCAGAGTGGACAAATGAATAAAGTCTAAAGAAAATCCCTGAAAGTGTTCTTGAGACTTGTAAATGGTAAATGGACTTCTGCTTAAATATCGGTTTTCTAATCTCTGACTACTAAAAGCAGCTTCACACCGCAGGTCACATCTACCCATTCTTACCCATTCACTCTCACGTTCAGTCACTGATGGTTGGAGTTTCTATGTCATTTGTCCATCAGTATCAACTAGCGCATTTGAGCTGGGCTCAAACCTGCAACCTTCCAATTACCAACCAAGCACATTATCAGACTTCGCCACCAATGCCCAGATATCATTTCACAAACAAGATAAGATTGTGGGGCTCCATGATCTTTGACCCATGACCTCTCAAATGTAATCAGATTGTTCTCTAATCAGAGTGGACAGTATCGCTGGGTGATTAATTGAGTTTCAGTTCTGATTACGAACATACACAGAATACTTTCAATTAGACGATTGCAGTGCTGCGTGTGTGGTTTGCTATATGGATGAAATGCCCTGACTCCTTCCTCTCACAGCACTGCTTGTCCACTGTTCACAGTTGAACCTGAGTGAGATGAATATGCTTGCTTGTATTTTTGTTGAATGGTTAATAAAACAGTTTAATTGTCCAGTTCTGGATGGGACGTGAGTGTGGTTTGCTGTGAAGACAGAACACAAGTGTATGTTTCCAGTGACACCGAGTGTCAGGCTGTGTATTATAAAATGAAGAATGGCTCCAGCCTGCTGTATTGTAAAGTGCCTTGAGAAAACACATGGACTGGCGCTAATCAAATAAAGATTGATTGATTAATTGATTGATTGACTGTATGTGTGAGGCTCATTCAGTGCAAGAATGCTCCCTGTTAGTCTGTATGTCCAAGGGTTTAACCAGGGTGGTGAGATTCTCATGGTGTGTTTCAAAGCAAAGGCCTCGTCTGTTTTAATCAATGATGAGACCAACCGTGTTTTAGATGATGCTTTTATTCAGAATGAGTTCCCCGGCTAGTTATTCAGTGACTGATGGGACTCACAAACTTAGTTAGAGCTCTCTCGTCTTCTCCTCTAAACTCTCTTCACAATAGCGCATATGTTTTGAATCAAAAGGTGACTGTACATGCTGTTTATATGATGATAAAAAAATAGTTATTGGTGATGTTTGATTAGCTATCTTCCTCTTTACCCCCCTGACTGCCTTTCTTTGCATGCAGGTTTTTTTTGTACCCGTATGTCATTTAGGTCCATGTTTATCATGTCAATGACATTGTTTCATTAAAGCAGAACTCCTGAAAACACTCAAAATGACCTAAACCTCCCCTATAAAGATATGAAAAACACTGTTTGTCATTCATTTTACAGTTTTGTGAAATAAAAAGGGATTTGAAGTGTTTATTTTATATATTTATCATGATTAAGTTGATCAAATAGCTCTTCAACTTTGTAAACCAACTTTTAAAGTAAAAGTACCAGTAATTTCAAACTGCTTTTTGAGGCAAGGCAAAATAACCTGCAGAATTTGATATGCAGCTGTGGATGCAGCTGTAGTTATGATCTCAATATCAGTCAAAATAGTTGTGATTATTATTTTTCCTATAATGTTGAACAGGCATACAAAATTTTAAGAAAACTTATGTTAGAGTTCCTAAGATATCACATTCAGAAACTAGAAAAGCACTCAGCGCAGACCTCTGCCAAGCAGCTTCAGTCCACTTTGGCGAAAATGGTTCTATCTGGTAATGTTAAAGAATCCTTTAAAAAATTCCTGGATCCAGACGGTGATCCAGATCAGTCCCAAAATCTAATCATTTGTTCCTTATCCCATTCCACACATTTCCTGAAAATGTCATCCAAATCCGTCCATAACTTTTCAAGTTATCTTGAACACAAGCAGACAGACAGACAGACAGACAGACAGACCAACACTGGCAAAAACATAACCTCCTTGGCGGAAGTAACAAAGGATGAACATGACGCTTTGTTACCTTGACCTTTGACTGATGACCTTTAAAATTGTTCTGTTTTGTTATTGAGTCAGAGTGGTTGCTTTTGCGAAGTTTGTAGAAAACCCTTCAACATTCTTTAGACATCATGTGGCTGAGACAGATGATGGACACTAAGGTCCTGTTTACACGACTCCGTTTTCGGCCGAATCCGAAGCGTTTTGATTGCGTTTTAGCCTCCCGTTTACATGAGACCAGTGCCCAGAGTGCTTGAATCCACAAACTTTTGAAACCAGGATCCAAGGCGGAGAGTTTTCAAAACGCATCGCTACACGGTCTCATGTAAACAGAATTCATCGTTTCAGGGGGAAACGCTGACGTCTACGCATGCGCAGTACTCTTTCACATGAAGGCTGCGCACGCATACCAGGAACAACTACAGCTTCGGCCGTCTACCGAGTAACATGTGTGCTGCTTACCGTGCTTGGTTTGTTATCCAGACAAAACTATCCAGACATATTTGTTGTCCAGACAAGAAACTCCTGCGTCTTCGTGCGTCCACTCGTCCTTGTTGTTTTTGAAAAGTTTTTCTTCTTCGTACGTGTGTTGTAACAGCGCTGTTTCTCTGCAAACCTACACTGCCATCTACTGGACTGGCATGCACACTACAGAGTTTTCAGTCGCTCTCGAGTCTCTGTCTGAACACATTTTGTTTTTGAAGATGCAAAGGAAAAGCCTTTGCATTTCAGGTGAGAGCGTCTCTGTGTAAACAGGGCCTAAAACATAGTGTCTCCGACCTTTGCCACTGCAGTCACAGAGGCATTAAAATCTTGGAATTTGAATGGCCTTGCAAGAATAATGCATTATTTCCTCAAGATGGGATGAAAAGGTGAAGACTGGGTGACACATAATACCAGAAGTATGTAGTCCAAACATAAATTGTGACTTCACATGCTGTCGTTCAGGCTTGTTAGTTCAGTCACGCATAGCTTAACAGTTTTACCCTGAACTTGAAGTATAGACCTGACATCATGAAATGCAATGACTCTGCACTTTAGCTCAGACATCCAGCAATGAGGCACACGTTTAGAGGCTCCCAGATTAGATAGAAACACTGGCCAGTGATAGCCTAATACCACACTGACCCAGAGTATCCAATTGTGTGAAATCAGATAAGCTGTGTTGAAGGGGGCTAAGCTGTCTCGGTGTGAGTGGTCCTATCTGTGAGGCTTTACGGTGGATCAGATGAGAAGAGCTGATTTAGCCCTTATTAGCTGTTAAACCCAGGCTTGATCTGTAAGAATCTAAAGAACGGCTTTACTTAAGCTGCAAATTAACACATTTCAAAGTGTCTTAACCTTTCTAATAGAGGAAACATTTACATGATTAACACTGAATCATGATCTAGTCTTTCATTCTGCTTGGAAGCAGACTTTTCATGTTTGTGTGTGCCTTTTGCCTTTGTTATAGAAAATAATCTTTGATAGTGGATTTAAAGAAGAAGTTTGACCCTGTTTGTGCTCCTTTTAGATTTGAAAATGGTTGTTCGAGTTGAGCTCAAAAGTGATCTGGAAGTACAAGTCCCATTTATGTTCTCTAAAGCTCATTTTATTATCAGCAGTAACATCATAACTATCCAAGGTAGACTGACCATGAGCCACTGGAGCCACTGTGAGACAGTAGTATGTGTTAATGTAGAGGACATGCAATGTCAACCTTGTTTTAAGGAAAGCATGGTTTACTTGTGATTTTTAAAGAAAAAAAATTACTCCCTACTGTCAAGTGGTTGTCACAGACATGTCTCTGATTGGTGTAGCCAATTATTACCATGGTTTTATATGCAATGCCCACACAAATGTTAGCTTTAGCCACTGATTCTGCTGATTTTTCTGGCACCACTACAAAATTAAAGATAAAGAGCTACAATATTTTAACCACAGTAAATGTACAACATTATAATTGACATTTTAAACACTACATTTAATTAAGTATAGAGAGAAGGTCTGTGTACTTCCTCAGTTTTGTTCAAATTTGCTTACAGTGTTAAATTATCATTTGTCGGGCCCATTCTAAGGGAATCACAATGGATTGTGGGATGCATAGTTCCTTAACTCTCAGAAAAAAATATCGACTATGTAAACCACGTCGTCTGGTACCCTCCATTTTTACTCTGTTTTCCAATCATA
This sequence comes from Cetoscarus ocellatus, assembly GCA_037902135.1. NCBI lineage: Eukaryota > Metazoa > Chordata > Actinopteri > Labriformes > Labridae > Cetoscarus > Cetoscarus ocellatus. The sequence goes on from JBAMNC010001016.1 coordinate 2,312,722, forward strand.
TTTTTACGCAGAATCCAATGTTTTACAGTCACAAGTATTTAGACAGTTGATAAACTTGGTTCTAGGTTAAAGGGTGAATTCAACACCACCAGAGTCATCAAAAGAGCACAAACACAACACAACACAGAGGTCCCAGTTTTGGGTAATTTTTAGATTTTAATTAAAAATTATCCAAAACAAACTGTTGTCACCTGAATTACTTTTTTCTCAACATTTAACACTTTTAAACTACACAAATACAGTGGCAACATTTTGGTACCCCAGCACAGCCAACATATTTTAGCAAAAGACAGCATGCAGGAGTCTGCCCGCTTTCTGAGTCATACCTCTGCAACGCAAATAGCTTATGAAATAGATTTAGTTATATTAAAGCTTTAGCAATTTTGATAAAGTGATAAAGATTGATTAAGAAAAGCACATAAAAATTTCAGGACTGTAAAATTTGGACAACCTAAGCAGAGGGCTAAGGCTTATAAGATTTACTACATCTAGGCAACAACTATAAATATCTGATAGCTACTTCCTCTTTACCTCACATGATGCTGAACAATGTTTTCTGCAGATTTTTTGAGTACTTTGTAAACTTGTTTCAAGGTTTGTATTCAAAGTCTTTTTTGACTTATGATATTGGGATGTCATGGCAAACACATAACACCTTCACTGACTAGTTGGCAACAAAGGAGTCTAATTTTTTTTTTTTTTGACAAATTTACACTGATTAACACCTATAAACACAGATGATACAGTCTGAGGTAGTTCACCATTAGGAATTAGCGAGCAAATATATATATATTTTTCATAAAATTTGTCTAGCCGTGCTCGTAGTTATGGTAATCACAACAGTTTTTAGAAATCTCAGAATTGTTTTTTTGTCTTAAGCTGAGCTATAATTTCCATCTAACCAGCATACCACAAGGTTTATTTCCTAAATAGTTTATCACTGTTGTGTTGTCCCCAGTATTTCTGGATGAAATGAAGGGGAGAAGCTGTTGAAGAGTGCTGCTAGCCTCTTGGCTTGTGGCCAATTTGGCCACATTCATTTCACTGAGCTGCATCAAGCACAGGAGCAGGGATACTTAACTAGTGGAGGCTGAAAGGACGTTAGCAAACCACAGTATGTCACTGATGGCAAACTGGTAATGCTTAGTGACATTGCACATACTAAAATGCCATCAGCATGGTATCCAAATCTCCAAAACGGATGCCAATGGCTAATATATTTATATTAGCAAAAGCTGAAACCTGCTAATCCTCCTGTCTGCCAGTAATAACTTTTTTCCAAGTCACACTCTTTGTTTCAAAGAGTTCACAGACTACACGTATCCTGAGAGACCTGTGCCATCTTTCACAATGTTCAGCAGCAACCCAAAATCAACATGCTAGCCTGTGCAAGGATTGTTTTGGCCCAACTACAAAAAAAGGTCATACTGTTTACAATATTTAAAGGGTCTTTATTTTTCCCTTTGGATGGCGTCAAGTTTGATTTTAACCTCTGTTTTCAGGCTTTATATTTAGATAGTATAGGCTGGTAATGTTTTGGTGCTGTGACCTGTGAGCACTGCAGATTATCATCCATCTTTCTGGAGGAAAAAAGTTTAATCCCCAAAACACTTACATTTTTTTTGACCCTTTCATTTGCAGAAAGGCATCTGTATTTAATTTGATTCCCTCCGTAGGCGGTTGTGTGTTACTCACTGCTGCATGCCTGACGAGGGGTGGACGCATCAGCCGGCGTGTGTCCAGACCTGTTTGGTATGCAGCTGCCTCTGAAACAGCCGGGTCCCCGCTTCCCAGCGTTTAAACCCTCAAACTCTAGGTCTCCATCCCAACATGTGACTAGTATTTTGACGCAAGGCTGGTTGGAAACTATTATGGCAAGTTTAAAACAGAAAACACTGTCTGCTCTGAATGGAATCTAACTCTCTGAGAAATGCAGTTCTTGTGGGGAGTTGCATAATCTGAAGGCAGCTATCAGTATTTTAAAAATACTGCTGTGGTTTATAGTGAAAGAAAAAATTAGGCACGTCATCTTTTTTCTGAAGCTTGGTTGAGCATGTATTGCTGGTATTTTCTGGGTTTGGTATCCTCCCTTGCTACTGCCAGTGTACCTGTGCTGTGACATGTTGGTATTGGTATGAATGTAAACACATCAGGAATGGGTGTGTCATCAAGCTGCTTCAGGAGACACTGTTTTTATAAAACTACTCAAATTTCCATAAATCTCCTTCCAAAAAAGACCTCCCCCTCCCACTTTCAAGCAAGAAAGTTCAGCTTGCCTCTGCCTCCAGTAGGATGCTGGATTTTTGGTGTAAAAACAGGGAGAATTTAGCTTTTTCAGTCTAGTCATGCATCAAATTGCTCCCACACAGCAGCCAAAACAACAGCAGAGTCTGGATGAAACATTTCAACTATGTCTGCAAGAAAGGATTCAGCAGAGCTCAAACACACACACACACACGCACAGGCTTGCATGATTTTTATCCTCGCCTTTTGTGTGTTTTTACTCTCAGTCGTTGTGATTTAAACTTGAAGAAAATTACTTAACTAAGTTAAAACACAAGACAGACCACACAGAGTAAAACAAGCTTCTGGTAACTGGGAGAGTTTCATTTTGTTCTTCTGCAGCTTGACTGCAAATTAACAACTTTTCTTTTTTTTTGTAAGACAGATAGTGCATCCGTTTTTAGGAAACTTTAAAGCGAGTCAAAGAGTTTTCCTAGTTCCAGATCTCACATGTCCTACAATAGCTGCTCCCTGTGATAAACAAATCTGCTTAGTGTGAATGTTTCATTGCAGCCTGACAGCATACTTTGTAACAAAAGGTGCCCATTCATTCATAAATATGAAAGGCATGTTTAATGAGAGACAATGGATGTCCAAAATTGATACAACTGCTGATTTCTAATTAAAGCACATGAACAATTTCTGACTTATACCTACATGCACCAAATTTGAAAACTGTTTGGTCCTTCAGGCAGCAAAAGTTAACATGGCTTTCTAACATAGGTAACCTGACACACCAGATGGACCATTCAACATTTTCACTCGACCATCTGGGAAAGAGCCCATAGAAAGTGTTTGAGAATGAGCAGAACTTTTCTAAAGCATATGACAGGTAATTGGATGATCAACCCTTCAGTCATATTCTTTTTGGGCCAATCAGATAATTTTGTAGGTGACTGCAACTACTGTTAGCATCTATGCTAGTCCTCCTACGTGCAGTCACTTCCTGCAGTCGGCTTGCTCATAACTCCTATCTCATCTGGCTTTAAAGGACACTGATTGGGCTGTGCCACTCTAACCAGCTCCCAGTTGTTGTAAGTTGGAGTTTAGCAAGATGATCTGCCTGTTTACAGACACTGAATCAGGCATATCCATCTGTACAGCAAAGTTATAACATGGGATCACAGCTTCAAATTTATGTTTGGGATGACTGACTATGGATGATGCTAAATCTGGCGTATTTATGGCCAGTGATGCCGTTATTTAGTAACGTATTTCTCTAATATGACCACTTTTTTCAGTCACACGTAATCTAAGGCGTTACTATTTCCAAACCAGTAATTGGATTAAAGTTACTTATTCAAGTCACTGTGTGTTACTATTTTTGTCATTTTCTTTAGTAAAAAGATATATTTGCTTTCCTCTTGCATCTTAGGGAGTGACGTCACATATGCGACAAGTCACCTTTTCAGCATGAGGACAACTCAAGTGTAATACATGAGGATAAAGAGATGCATCTTATCCTTGCACATTTTGTTTGTGTTATTTTCTGTTAGATTAAGACACACCTTAGACCTCCCCTGCCACCATTCCACCTTACTTCCTCAAACCCTTTGTTATTGTTGTTCATGCGGACTGCCTCTCAGTTTCTCAAGTGGAAAGCACTGATAAGGACGCATCAAGGCAAATGATGCAGATATCTGTGATTAGTTGGAAAAGGTTAACTGGAGATGCCTCTGGAGTCTTGTCTACAGTTGGACTTCAGGGTCCCTTGTTTTTCTTGTTAGTGATTTTGAGCCCTTGAGAAACTCCAAGATCCTGTTAATTTAGACGAGGATCTGCAGGATGAGCATCTTATCCTTGTACAGATCTTTTCCTGCATGCATACATGGGCAAATAATTGACTCATTGTGAATCTTTGCTGCAGAAAAAAATAGAATGAAAAGACTTCTTCTTAAGAATTTGACACCTATTTTGTGACAACAGCAGTTACAGGAAGGAATGTGCAATATTATAAGCATGTTATCAGTGTCAGATGACAGCTTAAAATGTGTATTACTGATGTATACATAAATGAAAAATTCTGTTGATATTGGTAGTTAATATTTTGGCCTTGTATTGTTTACATTGGCCATGATTTAAAAGAAAACACAAATGCAATAATTATTTGATTTTGATCTCTGAATATCTGCTTTTTCCAATTTTTTGTATATTTCTGAAACAAATAGACTTTCAAGTTAAGAGGGACAGGGTAATACTAGTGAGGAATAGACTTGATGTAATATTATATTGTTTTGGTTAAAACTATTTTTTAAACATTTTTTCTATTATTGGCACAACAGATATTAACAAAACTCAATATTATGCATCCCTTAATACAGGCATTAAAGTAGAAAGAGTCAGTCTTTGTCCCTAATGGCCATGTTTGCACCTTTTTAGTCCTATAGGTCTACATATCACATATGTATCACCTTCAGTTTGTTTTTGTTGCCTTGAGTGCAAACTTTCCCTCTCCTCCTCCTTTGATTGCTCGATTGGTCTCACTGCATCTCAATGACAGCATCCAGATGCTTTAATAAAATCACACAGCCTTGTGGACATTGCAGCAGCACACAGCATATCAAACAGGGATATTTGGGGCCGCAGATGTCTTTTCTCAAACTTTGCTGCAATTTCCTGCCCTGTTTTCACAACTTCAGTGGCTCTTCCTATCTGTGACATGTGGCCTGTTGCCTCATAATAGAAATAGGCCGGTGGGGGTAGTATATGCGAAATGGGCTGCATCTGTTGAGTTAAGTTAAGTTAAAAACGTGACTCTCTGAGGCAAATAACCTAGCTCTGGATCCATTCGGTAAGATTGTAATAATATCATGAGGATGGTAACTGACACTTGTGAAGTGCTGAAGGATTGCTTGTGATTTGGACATTGTGTGGGCACATTTTCAGGCTTGTTTTTGTTCGTTCTTGTTGCAGAAATTAATTTGGAGATACATTTTTCTTGTTAGTGATTGTACTTTAGGGCTGCTGATTTTACTCACTCACAAAAAGATTGTGGGGTTCTCTCTACTTGCGCATAAGCCAGTTTGTGTACTGATATACTGCTGTTCTGACCTATAAGGAAACAGTGTGTGACAGGAACCATGTAGTTTGTTCTGAGAATTTCTGTAAAACCGACTCATGAGGCCTCATAAGGGTTGTGTATGTGTGTATAAATGTATGTGTGTTTGTAAAGGGGTGGGGGTTACTAATGCTGTCTGTGTTTGCATGCCTTGTGTCAGCATTGTTGGTAAGAGATGTCTACAAATGGCAGGTGTGGCTTTGAGAGCTCCATTGTTAGCTCTTTAGTTCACCATCACTGCCATTAATCAGACTGACAGAGCATGCTTTACTATGACATAAAGTGAGAGAATAACAAATTTATCATCTTTAAGATATATAGGGTTGACTTGCTGGAAGGACAAATCCAAAACAAAGTTGAAATTTATGGATTTCTTAAACAATATGTTCTCTGCAAGTTAAGTAAGGCTGGAAAGTATGGACCAAAAATCATATCTCATTGTCTTTAAGATAAATAACAAAACACATTATACCTTTTTTTATAGTAAAGAAATGACAAATGGTCTTCATTGTGCCAGAAAAACTAACTTAAATATCATTCTGCTTAAAATCAAACAATGATGATGCCTGTGTTATGAGCCTGAACAATATTATGGCTACAAAAATACTTGCTCTTGACACCCAGTATTGATTTTTTGATTTTTAATCGTCAAGACTTGCAGACAACCCCCTTTAAATTATACAAAAACACAAGTAAGATTTCAGTTCATTGAAGTCTTAAAAGTTTTCCATACTCTAAAACACCTGAGTTTTAAAGTGACAAACCCCCCATTATAGTAAAGATCAGTGGCAGAGTCTGAAATTAAGTTTTTGACACACCATCTAAGGAGGCAGGTAGCCTAAACATTTTTCAGTGCATTAAAACTGAGCTAATGTATATTTTTCACATTTCACAGATGGGATCATTTAATCATGAGGCTCCAAATGTGTTCAATCATTAGCATATTTTTGTATTTGGAGGTGTAGATGCAAGCATTTGACCACCATGTGGCACATAGCCCTTTGAGATTTACTAGCCAAACAATAAAATGCATTTGGTGCTTGGCAGGAGTTGACATTAAACATTGATTAGTGGTGGCGAAAAGTTGTAAAACTTGATGATCTTCAGTCATATATTAACCCTAAGACAGAGAGGGAAAGCTTTTTCTAAATTGCACAAACATGTTGGCAACATCTAAAACATTTTGAGGAACTCAGGTCCACAGATTCTTAATAAGTCTTAAAACGCCTTCCTTTCAGAAATACAAGTTCTCAAAATGTATAACCAACTTTGTTTTAATTGTAAGCAATCATTAATTGAAGACCATGCTTGGACAGAGACATGTATGACTACTTTATCAACCCAACTCTGTTTTGTTCACATTTTAATGATTATTAATTTCCTTTTTGTTGGTTTCATTTTTATGAGGTAGTTTAAAGCATTCACTTCAGCAAATTCAGCCCATTCACAAACCCAGAACAGAGGAGAAAGGGAGAGAAGGAAATGCAACCTTAATAAATTCATTCTTAAGAAGTGAAAATAATTGGTCTATTTTCAAGTCATATATATAAAAAAGCTTTTTAACTTTTGGTAAGTCATAAAGCTCAACTTGCACATGCATTAAAAAAGGCTAATACATTATATCAGTTTTTCTTTGTGTCATACAAACATCCAAACAAGTCTTGAATTTGTTTTAATTCCTGTGCAGTTTCTCTGACAGGTCTTCAGAGGTGTTATTTAGAAATATCAGTGCATCCAAGTTGGACCAGCAGCGTTTGCTCCAGCCACTTTAGCTTTGTTTGTATAAATATGTTTATCTTTATATGAAATTTATTCGTAAAACAGAAATGTTGGTTTACTGTCTAGTAAATCTGCCTTATGGGGTGTAGTTTTTATGGTACCTGAATTTATCAAAAGAAGTCAACAGTGACGTTGGGTCTGAGTGAATGTAGGATATTTGCCTTTCTAAAGTTTATCTCCTCCACTTATTATCCGTTGTATTGTTTTGTCTGAGATTCCCTTGGTGGCAGATTATTCTCATTCTGCATTCAAAAAGAAATGACAATGAGAAATGACTCTGATCAGCTCTCCATAGATGTTATTTTGTAACATCAGTGCATCTATAGGATCAGCTGCGTTAGCGCTAGCCTTCTGGCTAACATCTGTCCCCTGGGCCAGGCTCTGGGAATATTTTTTTAAACAGTTTTTATTGTCTTTTTCAACAAATACATTAGAACAATTCAAACAAGCATACAAAACAATGTATAGCCATTCAAAATAAATAAATAAATGAATGATTAAATAATAATAACAAGATAAATAAAAAAAATAAGTAGTAACATAACAATAATGAGTAGAAGAGAAACAAATAAATCTACACAATGTTACTCCAATATAAGTGTCTACTCTCATGAATTGTTCTTTGGATAAATTGTATATTAGGAAAAGCTGGTCAAAAAGTGGGAAATTTCAATTGTTTCAAATGGGAGAGGGGCCTGCAACAAGTGATTTTGTCCAACCTAGTAACAGTAACCAAGGAGGGTGGGGCTTCACAGAGGCTCTTTCTGGAAAGGGCGGACCTTGACAAAGTGTCAGTTGTTAGCTAATTCCTTATTGTCATATAGGGCATGTGATTCCATGAATAGCAATACCAGGTACTGATCAGCCATCATTTAAAATAAATTATAATCATAATTACAATTAATAAATAAGAAAACATATATGTCCCGGTGGGGGACAATAAGTACTCAGTTCCTTAATGAACTCCTTTTTTTTCCCAGTTGCCATGTTGGAGCTTTTGACCTGGCAGACAGTTATCTACATTATAAATCTGGTTGAAATGGTCAACAAAAGGTTGCCAGATTTTGTAAAATGCCCTTTCTTGATTTTTCTGAGATTTTTTTCTACTTTCAAATGTTTCATTACATCACTCATAAGATTCATAAATGTTGGTTCTGTCCTTCGTTTCCAGTTTAGTAGGATCAATCTTTGTGCTATCAGGTTAACAAAAGAAATCGTCCTACGTTCTGATCTGATTTTAATTTTGTCAGGGTTAGTGTCAGGGACATATTTTTTGTTTCTGTATAATCAAATAGCCACCAGTATTATTTTATTTTTTCTTATAATATAAATACTCGCAGAATACAGTGTAGTCAATAAAATGATTTCTCTCCATTTAGACGTAACATCAAGCAAATCATCTTGTTGTCAAAAAGCATCTTACTGTCCATATTATATTTTACTGAACTTTATACATAGAATCTTTTTTGGAATCAGCATGACCGTAAACAATACGATTCTGTCCAACCCTTTATCTTGACTTAAAATGCAAAACGCATATTTATATAACCTTTTATATAGCTCAGTCCTAAGTGCACCATCTAATTGACAGTTATTTAACTTACAGAGATATTTCTAGCCACTTTATTTATCATTTCAGAAATGCTACCTGTGTCACATCAAGCCTCATGTCTACAAGAACTACAGCAGGGTGATGTGCGAGAAGGAAGGTGGGGGAGTCGAGAAACTTTCCGCTCTTTCACAGAGGAAGAAATTTTCTCTCTGTGAGTGTGGTTTAACAGACAGGAAGCTGCACAAACCCGCTGCTCAGTGATGCTGTTCCTGTGAGTGCAACATTCACAGGTCAGTTTGTGGGTGTTCTTTCTCCCCCCTCCTCTAGAACATGTCACTCCTATTTCTAGCCCTCATTTTTTATCTCTTGTTAGGCCCTTAAGTCCAGTACGCTGCACTCACTGTGATAAAGGGTTTTGTTATGAGAACATGTAAAATCTCAGCGGGATACATGCCTGAACGTATTTGAACCAAAATTGACCAAAATAGAAAAAAGGAATCTGGGGATGTTTTGTCACAGGGGGATATCACTCAGCCTCAATCTCTGCTCCCAGGCTCCCTCACCCAACAGAAGGGATGGCAAATCTTCCAAAAGAGTGACACATGTTAGTCTTTATTGTGTGTAAGTTGGCACAAACAGTTGTTGTCGCAGGAAGGCACAGGCTCATCTCCCGTGGCCCTGAGCCCGAGTGGAAAAGTACAAGTTTTTTTCTGGAGATGAGATTAAATTCCATTCTCCTTCTGAAAGCATGTGCTTGAGGTGACGTTTTCCTTTCTGTCTTCGTTCAGCCCTGGCACGGCAGACCCAAATACCTCCTACACTTCCAGACAAGCACAGTGAAGGCTAGCCTCTGTTGCAGTGCCCAATGCCGTGTCTTTGTGAATCTGATGCCTTGTTGTGTGTTCCTGCAGCTGCAGCAGCGTCTGTGCCTGCCTCTGTACCCATAGCATTTTATCGCCACACGCATGTTGAGGCCTCAGGATTGCAGTCAAAGCTCTCCTTTATTTAATACCATTAAGTGGAGTCTGCAACATGGTGAGACACGATGTATTGTGCAATTATTTGGTGAGTAAATTGAAGACTGCACTGAAGGATACTGCACAAAAACTGTTTTTATGGTGCTGACACAGAGTTATAGATACACTTGAATACTATGCCTACCCTTTGACCTTTAATGCTGCAAAAACGAAACAATTAACATTTGGTATTTCATGCTGTTATGAAATTAGGGCTGCACAATACATTCTGATTCTTGAGTTTTATGAAAGCTTCCATGTAGGGCCCCCCCTTTTGCCAGTGGTAGACCTGCTTTCTATTCAAACACAAATGCCTAATTGTGCCCTATTTAACAAATAAGTAGAGCGTTTTAACCGTTATGCCAAAGTGAATGTGTGGCACATTGCCTGTTTTTTAACATGTGCCAGGAGAGATGCCCCCAAAGCTGCTTTCTGCCACCTCCAAGTTAACTGAAATTTGCATGTAATGTTATTTGATCATCTTTACAGATTATACTGCTGATATCTGATGTCAAAAGAGCAGAAACACCTAAATATTTGAACTTACAAAGTGAGCATACGTGGGAAAACTCCATTTTGCACTTTCATTCGTGAAGAGCGGTTTCAGTTTGTGAGAAGCACTGTGAGCTTTTGCGGTGAAAACATCACAAAAATCTGAATTGAGTGCATGAAGAAAGAAAAAATATTTTATGCAAACAATCAATCTCTCTCATTCAGCGTGTGCAAATTTTACCACCTCACACCGTTTTCATTGAGCTCATCAGAGTAACTGTCTCAAATTTGGTGAAACAAAAGCCTATTCACTTTGAAGTCAAGAGTCACTTGTTGTAGAAAGCTATGCCTAAAGCCACTGTAGTACCAAAAGTACCCAGATTGACCAGTTGCAGATCATTAATGGCCAGTTTTCATTAATAAACATGTTGGGTCGATTGGAATTAATGCTTGTAGTCACCAATCCAATCACCTGTGATTAATTCTGTTGTCTGTAGAAAATTGATAAACAACACCTTCTGCCATCTTGAAAACAGCTCAGCCAACTCATCTGCTGCTGCTTATGATGTCACAAGTCACCGCCAGATTTTGTTTGCAGTTTTCAAAGTAGTTACCAAGTGTTGAAATCCATGTTAAAAATCATGTTGAAATCTTCAAAGCCAGCAAGAGAATAGCTAGTTAGCTAACTAACTGCTGGGCAGTTTTAACCTAACTGTCATCTCTTTTTGTTGTTTGTTTGCAATAATGGCTTTATATTGTGGCATTAGAAATTGAAAAGGATCATGTATTTAAATTGATTTTAAGTGCTTCAGCCTCCTTTTCCTACAGAAAGTTTTGTCTTGTGTTAAATAATCTTATGTCCATGCAGATCACAAAAAGATGCTTTAATTAGTTTATGTGAGGCCAATTTCATGTGTTGCAGCTGTAGCTGAATGTGTGGTTTGTGTTGAGGTGCTACTCAAAACAAATCATTTCCAAGTTAGACTGTTTAAAAGAAAAGCACACACGTATTTGCTAGTTATTATTTTTGACTTTAATTGAGAAGAACTTATGAGGAGTATCGTTTAGTATTGATTGCGCCTTCATGGCTGAAGTTACCAGTGAGCGCACATGGCTTCATTGTTTTCAGTAGCTTCTTTGACCAAGATTAGAGCCTCACTCTTCTTCTGTCTATGAAACTGAGTTATAACAAATCACTTGGTAATGTTGCTTTTATTTACCCATGGCCCCACCTAAGCATGACTACTTAGTCCAAGAGTTTAACCAGTAATGATAATGTCACAACAATCTGTTTCTTTTTCAAACACAATACAGGTGACTGTATTGATTCTAGTCTACCACTCAGTAGTTAAGTGTTTAGGAAAATGCCAAAAATGATTGGGATCAGGGATTGGTATCAGCAGCAAAACACCTGATCAGGGCATCCATATTTATCCATACTGTTTTGTCTTGGTTTGTTTTTTCTCTCATATAGTATGGGCCCTGGATAAACATACACATACAATTTAAGAAAAGATATGTTTTGGCCACATTGAAGCCAAAAAACAATTATCATTTAGTTTAAATTACCCCTTCTAATTTTTCTTTCTCTAAAATGTATCATGAAGAAAAGGAATATTGCAGTAAATATATATTTCCAATATGTTTATCCCTACTTTAAACATATTATCAGTAATTGTCGTCACAACCAGACAGAGCCCCAGACTGAGCCATGTTCTTTCTCTCCTGAAGTGATCCTGTTTGACCTATTGCCCTTGGCTCTAAAAGTACTATTGTTACATACCACTGTGTAGTTTTTTTTTTTTTGTTACCTCTGCACTTAAAAATACTGAAAAGAGAGCTGCTGCACAGAAATGATGATGGTGGTCCTCTGATGCCAGTACAGGCTATCACAGTGCTCCAGGAATGAGCTCCAGCGTCGTATCCCTGAGTCATTTCCCTTACAGGAACCCAGAGGATCCTGCAAAAACAAAGTGTCTGTGCTGACAACAGCCGCTCAATAACACGCAAGTGGTGAGCCCACGCATTTTCTGCCACTTTGCACATTGGTGTTTTTTTTCTACCATGCTCAACTGGGGAAACTCAGGCCACATTTATAGTCAAGATTTCTCTGTTAGAGCTGACATATGTCTTAATGGGCCGCATGATGAAGTGTAAAATTGCTGCTTCTGTCAGATCTTAGACTTTAAACCATGAAGTCGGTGCAGTGAAGACTCCTGATTTACAACCATCTCTCTTTATGCTAGTCATGTTTTCACTGCCTTTACTTGTGTGGGAAAAAGTTTGAAATACCAGAAATACCATTCATGCACAGCTGCAGACATCCTGAAGTACTGTGGCAGCTGCATTGCATCGAGCCACACTGTCACCTGAAAGAAGTCAGCATTTCTGTAATTTGAGCTGAAAACAACTGATAAGCAAAGTTTGCCCCGCTCTTTTTCTCACATCTCACAATGTTTGCGCTCACCCCATGCAGGGTGAGTCATTGCATAGTCATTCAATTGGCTTAAATTACCTCCTTTCATGGTCAACAATGAGCTCAGCTGAAGAGACTAAAGCAGGGGAAGTAGGGCCTTCTGGGAATGCTCCATTTGTTCATGAATCCTGACTCTAATTGGTTGTTATTGCGACTGGCAGTCACCATGCTGAAGGGGTGGAGTAGGCCAGTGTTTGCTTCGAACTCCTCCACAGTCTGCTGTTCACAAGGATCACAGATAACAAAGAATCAGTAGAGTAGAAGAGATTGAAGAAATACATCATAGCGGTAATAATCAGGACATAACAGTTTTTTTTTGCTTTAACAAAATCCTTTATGAGGGTTGCTAATGATGTTCAGTGTAATAATTAATTGCAAGTCTATCTACAAATCATTCATTGAGAAAACATGCAACAGTATAACTCACATACAGCTTCAGATATGTTTTATTAACCATTTTCTGTTACTTATATACACATATAAAATATTTAGGCCTTGTCCACACAGAGATAAAAGTGTTTTCATACTGACAGTGTTCTCTGTAAAGACAGCATTGTTTTACAAAATGTGTCCATTTGCACAAAAACACTGAAAACACTGTAGTACATATGACAGGCCTGTAAGCGACTGGGTAATGCTGTAATTTTTTTGTAGATTTTGCTGTATAAGTCATAACAAGCTCAGTGGCTTCTGCAGTACAAGCATAACACCATATTCTGCCATTTCTGTCAGGGTTCATACATGCTATTTAAGCGAGAGATGGGGCTATGGCATCATTGTTTCCGAAGCTACCTGTGTTTGTTGTCCACACCGAAAAGCAAGGCCCCCGTTTTCAGATTTATTTACTCTGGGTTCGGTTTTCAAAAATGTGTGTTTTTGGGCACCTGAAACACCGTTTCCATGATGACTAAAACCCTATATGACTTAAAACTTGTGCGGATACGCCTGACTTTGTCTCTGTGTGGATGGCCCCTTGGATCAACCACAGTCAAAGGAAAGAAGCTAAAAGTCATAGTACTAAAGTCTACAGAATCATTATTAAAAAAGTTAACAAAACAAGTTTCAATGCTCAAAAAGTTGAATTAGTGTTTGTTTTAGTTAAACGATATGACCTATAATAAAGCTTTCACACTGCTGGTTTAAGCTGGAATATTTACTCCCCCTTCACATTTTTAACCTGAAACACCACCTGGAACGTTAGGCTTATTTCTCATGACATTTTGGGAAAGAGCTCATAGAAAGTGTTTGGGAATGGGCAGAACCTTTCAAAAGCTTCCGACAGGTGATTGGATGATTGTTCTGTCAGTCACATTCATTATGGACCAATCGGATAATGAGGAAGCGGGCGTGACTGCCACATTGTCAAAAACGTGAACCACCTTGTAGAACAAACTCTCTACAAAACATGTTGTAAGTAGAACCAAAATATCTGTTATATAGAGAAGTTTATCGTTTTTTATGTTATTTTTTACCTTAATAAAGAAATGTGTTCCAGATCTGATAAAACTGCTACTGGAGCTATCAGCATCTATGCTGTTCTCTGTACAAGCAGTCACTTCCTTCTGTCATCTTGCTTACATCTCCTGCCTCATTGCAGATATTAGATCAGGCTGATCCATCTGCACTGCAAGGTTTTGGCATTTTACTTTCAAAATAGATGTTACAAAGGCCTATAGGGTGGTGAAGAAATCCCACCTCTGAACCAGGAGATGAGCACAGCGCTGTACAAGTGCACGTCTAACAGTGTGTGTGGATGAGGAGCTCCTGCTGTACTTAAATTCAGTTTAAACTCTATTTAACCAGGAAAGCCTTTAAGATACAGAAATGTAACAATTACAAACAGACATATGAACCAATCGAGTCAGAGTTACAGAAAAGAAAGTCAAGAGTAAAAACAACGCCCTTACAATGCCTAATGCCTTTAATCTGCTTTAAAAAACAGATTTAAAGGGAGCAGTTCCCCCAGATTCAAATTTTCCTGCTGCAGATTCCAGTCTGCTGGAGCAGCATATCTGAAACTGCTTTACCCATATAAGACAAACTTTGGGGACAAATGATAAGAATATGTCTTGTGGCTGAGTCACAGAGCTAAGATTATGGTCCTGTTTTGTATTTCTGCAGCACTGAAACACGTGACAAAACAGCTAGGGACACCAAATATCATTCAGTGGTGGATTAAACAAGAATTTCGTAAGGCAGACTGACAGTGGAGCTTTATTGGAGTGCATGTGTGGAAATGCAATGCTAAACACTAACTTTTAGTGGGCCAGAAAGTAAACTTTGAACCCTGGCTTTATACAAGCTGCACATGGAAATTTGTTTGATAAAGGTTTGATATCTGTACAGATTAGTAGGTTAATATTAAATCATAATATCAATATCAAATCAGTAGCTTGTTTATCAACTTGTAATTTAAAAATGAATGAAACCTCAGTGAAGCTTACCAGCTATTAAAGTTTCTTTTTTAATTTATGAAGATTTAGAGTTTTGGATTTAGACCACTGGACACATAATGGTCAAATAAAAACATATCAGAACTAAGAGGAGTGAAAAGATGCCATGGACCTAAGCTGAGCCCAAATGCGAAAATGGGAACCTGTGGCCCAGGTTGCAGAGAACATCTCGCTGGTGGACTGAATAGAAGCAAGAGCATTTTTCAAAGTTCATTTTTTCAAGAGTGCCATGACAAAGCTCACTGTCGTTATGCTGTAAGACATTCGTGTGAAATGTTAGTGTCCCGATCTGTTGATTAATGCTGCTTTCTCAATATGTGGTACCAGCTTACTTGTATATATGATCTGTTTTTAGAGGGAATTTCCATATGGGAAAGTGCCTGGTGGTTTTTGTATCACTTCTGGTAAGATAAGGATAGCTAAGCTAATAATAAATGTGATGAGGAGACACTGACCTACTAAATTGTAAGAAAGAATCATGTGGAGCATCAAAATGAGTGAACAAACTTATACTATTGTCTCCATAATGAACACCTCCAAGACTTTCCTGCACTTCCAACATCATTCTGTTTTGCTAATTCCAAGCATCCTTGGTTCAAAACTGGTCTCCTTACTATGTCAAAAGCTATAGACTAATAACTGTCAATGCAATCACCTCAATGTCCTGTTGGTATTTTGGACATCAGAGTGCCAAATACCAAAATTGAGGCCAGACAAACCAAGTTGAGCTTGTATCACAGCTGGAAAAACACTATTACAACATCATCATTATGGTGTTGTGAGAACAGAAGAGAGCATGATGTAATGGAAGCTCCACAAGCTTTCGCTAACTTCATGTTGCCTTCGTTACAACCACTAAAACAGGCACAGAGAAGGTATCACTCTACACCCACATTACACCTCTCTGATACTAATGTATTGTACATGCCATGAGTTGAAACAGTAGTGTGGTAAAGCCAAGGGAATTTGTGTTCAACTCAAGCCGGTCTCCCGTTTTTTGCTGGCTTTCTTTTGGGTAGCCATGATACCTCTGCTTGAGTAAGTGCTGATGACATCTGTGGACACAACGTTCCTCTCCACCTTATTTATAGAGCATTTTTTAGTATCAAAGGTTTACTATGTGCTCTGAACACAAACAAAAACAGACAGAAGAATAAAACATAAAATCTCAAGTACAAAGGAAACAAACCAAAAGTCAAGATAAACTCAAATTGTAATCTAAAGTATCTATACAGTGATACAAAAATGGCTTTTTATTATATCATTTCAGTTTTTTTAATCATATATATAAACTCGAATTTCTGTGTTATTGTTATGGCCTTTTAACTTGTAATTCAGACTAAAGAATCATTTTTTAAATTTATTCTTAATCTTAGTACTTAAATTTTTTTCAAAACTGTCTCTCATATGAATCCCCTTTTTGTAACTCAGAAGAATATTTTTTTGTAGTAAGGGTAAATTTCAGTTTACAAATTTGGTGAGTTATATAATACTCTGCTTTTGTTTAACAATTAAAAGCAACAACAGTTACATAAATTTTGAGGAGCTCACGACATGCTGCACATGTGTTTGGTTAGATTCAAACTCAGCGTGCTACACATGTCTTGCCTAAGACCTCTGGGCCACCAGGATGCCCCGCCTGGAAACCGCACTTTAATGCTTGAGTGTGTCAAAAGAAAGCCCCACCCAGAGCGAGTCACAGGCAGTCTGTTTGCTCTGTATTGACTAACATCTCAATAAAAATCCCTTTCTGTGCTGTTTCTTCTCCTCCTCCTCTTTTTCTTCTCCTCCTTATGACGTTGCAAGTGCAGCTACAACCCTGCCCCTGTACTGGGACAAGGCAGCTGTTGTCATGTGCTCAGGGATAATGTGCAGGCTGAGGCTGAGTAATGGCTGGCTCTCTTGTATTCCTGTCTGCTGTTAGGACCATGCCAACTGGGCCATCCAGATCAATGATGCTCTGACAGGAGAGAAAATTCAGACACTGACAGTCTGAAAGAGCAGACTGCAGACACATAGGGCCAATTAGGCACAAATGCATGTATATGGAGTGAGAATAAAAGAGTGATTGTGAACATCTCATACAGTGTTCTTCCTATCATGTATTAACATATGCATAATTGGATGCTTATAATTTCTGCATCATTAAGTTTCAGTCCTAAAATGTGGTGATAAAATGTGCAAGATAACAGTTCCATAAAAATCCAAGAGTGCAATTGCAAAGAGGAACAGTGATGTGCTAATTTTGTCAACAAAGACTGTCACAAAAGTGTTTGTCCATTATCTTTTAGCACTGAGACAAGACAAGGTAAAATTGGGACTTTGATATTGAAAACATTGAAACGTTTTTGCCTGATTTTTGCTTAGGAGACAAACTAATTTATGTGCAGCCAGCAAACAGTTCAGTACTTTACTTAAAT
This sequence comes from Cetoscarus ocellatus, assembly GCA_037902135.1. Classification (NCBI taxonomy): domain Eukaryota; kingdom Metazoa; phylum Chordata; class Actinopteri; order Labriformes; family Labridae; genus Cetoscarus; species Cetoscarus ocellatus. The sequence goes on from JBAMNC010001016.1 coordinate 2,330,251, forward strand.
TAACTGTTATGATCTATCTGTGACCACCTGAATTGTGAAAAAAAGTAATTTGTCTTTTGCATTAAGTTTTGCTAGCTAACTGGCTAACTTAAGAGGTGACACATGGCAACACTGTGATATGATTGAGTTTGGCTCACAAAAATGACTACTAGGCAAAGGTTTTTTGTTACTTTGATGTGCTTTTCTGTTGCAAAATAATTGCTGTCCCACCTTACTTCAAAAATATCACAAAGTATTGCCATTGATAAAAACCTGAGTCATTGGGGGTGTCAATAATGGTGTCAATATCGATGAGGGAATAAAAGCAATTACAATCCCTGTTGTGATTGTTATTTTAATTTGGCTCGTGGTAGCTCAGTGGAAAATGCAGTCATCTTGCAGTGTAATGGTCTGTGGTCTGATCCTTAGCTCCTACAGTAATGTGTCCTTGTGCATGACCGCAATGTTCCCTGCTAGGCTAGTGAAAAAGGTCATATTATGCTTTTTGAGTTTTTTATCCTTTGTCTTCTCTGTATGATAGAGTACTTCTTTACACAAGACAACAAAGTCTGCAGCATTAGCACACCTTTTGTGCACAGAACCTGCATAGCTGCCTGAAACAGCTGATTCCCCACCAAAATTGACCTCCACTGTGACACCCTACTACTGTTATGTCAGTGGTTCAAGCCTGTGGGCTCAGAAGGGCAAGTCTAGTGAAGAGCATTGACTTTAGAAAGAACGCAGAGTGGTTGAAGATAGCGCTGAGCTATTCTCACCCTTTACCACAAAGTGCAGAAGACAACCTCCCAGAGCAGATTGGGCCCATGTGGGGAGGAAGGCCTCAAAGTGACATGAGCCCCATCAGAGCATCCAAGACAGACTGAGAATAGAGGTGGATCAGGGTCTATCATTTGCTCTTATTGGACCTTCTCTCAGTTGAACATTCTGATAAGTTGGTAAACTGCTTACTTGTTGTAAAACGTTAGGGTTGTTGCTGAATGGTATGAACAGAAAAGCATTACAGCCATGTAAATTTTGTAAACGTTGATAACAATGCATAATGCAGATGACAAAACAAAAACATACATCTCATTTCGTGCTTTGGTATGCTTGTTTGTTTTGTTTATTTTTCTTGTCATTTATGACCAAAATGTGTTTATTCAGTATTCATTGACTCAAATAATTTTTAGGGTAGAAATAACTATGATTTGGCTAAAAGGTAACAGATGTTTTTTTTTTTAGTTTTTGTCAACTTTAAAGCCCCACTATGTAAGATTCAGGTTTGTCTGCTCTCGAGGGGCCGCTCTGGTCGTTGGGTGTAACCGCACTGTCGTAACACAGCGCCTCACAGCAACGTGCATTTGTTGACATACAGAGCCGGGAGAAGTGAGTCGACAGGACGTCCGAAGACAGAAGAAATAGTGAAATAGTGAATGACCGAGCGTCACGGCGCCATGAATATCTCCAGCAATCTGAGAAACTCGCCGGCAAATAACCGCTGGTAGCATTTAGTGACAAAACAATGTCCGCCAAGTTACACAAAGCATGCAATGCTACGGAGCAACCACCAACTGAAACCAAGTGTTGAACGGGCGAAAACCTGACGAAAACATAACTTACCTCTCCAGCCGTAACTTTGTAAGTTTGGCGTCCATCTTGTAATTTTCCATCTCCCGACGCTCTCGCCACCGAGCAAAGTGGGCTCCAATGTTAATTCTAGTTTTGTTCCTTGCGTTGTCCGATAGTCTCTTTTTGGCCCTTGAATCTGGAGAAAGAGTCCTCCTCACACACTTTGCGGATGCCATGGCTGCTACTACTACATGCAAAACACCGGCTTCTTTAGCTGGAAGCCAAATCTCGCGTAGTGCCGTAAAGCAGTTTGCACTTCTCCCAGCCGCTCGCGATATGTGTCCCCGTCACGGGAGCAAAAGTTACCTAAACAGAGCAGGGAAGCGCTGTGGGGGGAAGGTGGGCGGGGGCATTCTCTCTGTTACAACGCTGAGCTCCACTGAACAGACTTTGGAGAGAATATTTGAAGGCTCAAAAGATCTGCAGTGCTGCTTTAATGGATAAACACGAATTAGTTAAATTGCTTTTACAGGTTTTATTGACTTAAAGTAAATATTTGTGGAGAAAACATGATAATAATGTGATTTAAACAACTGAATACTTGTCAAGACATGCAGGATATGGATTTTATGCTGATATCTGATATGCCAATATTTCTGATCTCACAACTGCTGATACTGACAATAGATGTGAAAAAAGACAATATTTCATTCTCTAAACGTAATAATGTTGATTTTCAATGTAGACATCTAGTTGTAATAAGGCAAAGAATTATGGTATTCATATGTTCTCCTGATATTTTAGCTGATATAATGGATATGAATGGCAGATATGTAGATACACTGGCTGTAAATATTAGTGGAAATGATCATATCTGCAGATTTGATGTTGAACTTTTCAAGCTGTTACCTGCTGTTACTGATATCATACATCCATAATTTTGTTGCAAGATTCATATTAAATCTAAAATAGCTTCCATAATAAACACAGCCAAAAAGATGCATGACATATTGAAGATATTTTACCTCCACTAAGGAGGTTGTTTATTGCCGGCATATGTATGTTTGTTTGGCTGTTTGATTGTTAGCAAGATTGCGCAAAAACTACTGGACAGATTTTGCTGAAATTTTCAGGAGATGTTGGTGATGGCCCAGTTTAAAAATCATTCGATTTTGGTGATCCATGATCCATATAACCGCCATTAATGAAAGATCATTTTTGCTCAACAACTGTCTAACTCATAATGATATCAACATGATTCTGAGTGCTAGGTGTGGGCTTTCAGGGTCAAGAAATCATATTATGATTGTAACTTTATCATGTAACTATTGCTAATACATGTAACAGCAATACGTGAGCTACCTTGGCGGAGGTTTGTGCTCTCTAAATGCTTTCTAGTGTTCTTTTTTTTTTTTTAGGTGGGATTGTATGAGATGCATGTTAAGAGTAAATACATGGCCACTGTGATGGTGGTCAGCTCTGAGAACTGGCACAGGTGCTAGGCTGTATAATGCTGCTGAAGGGTCCAAGGACTCTATTTTATTTTGTACATTTTATGTGAAAACAGACAGAAATTGTATCAATGTGCAGGTCAGGTCAGGTTTGGGAGCACATGTCGGGACAGCACTTTGCCATTCATCATTCCTGACGACTCGTCTACACCATCAGCAACCCTACTTCATTCAGAGAGGTTTTACGTGCAATCTGTACAATGCATTTCACTAAATTACTTGAAGCTCTTGGTTGCTCTTGCAGCAAAGTAAAGCCACTCTCAGTGCCAGGTCTGTCCCTATACTGTCAGAGCTAATCGCCTTCACTGTAGCTAATGTATTTACTATTGACATGAACCTCATACAACCCCACTTTGAAAATACCAAACTATCCCTTTAACAGTATGTGCTTCCTCAGATCTGGAAGAAATTTGAGGTGCTGGGCAGGGTGATTACAGACTGCTCCAGCATGATGCAGACAGCTGCACTTCATCCTCATCCTGGTGTCTTGCTCTGTCCTCGGAGGACAGATGAGGCCTGTAAATATGTGGGTGTGGGGTCCAGATTTCAGGCAGGGAGTGACCCAGCAGCCACATGAGTCCACCAGCCTCAATTTCTTTTTTAACATCTTCCTCCATTTGGACCCCTATAAAATGAATTCCCTCTTTTCTGCTTGAGTCTAGTAATGACTTGTCACACTCTCTCAGCGCATGAAAACACGCCAGGAGGAGCAGGGCACCAAAGTGCTGGTAGACAGATGGTGGCAGTGCTCAGCTCTGGCAGAGGTGGCCATGGACACTGCCCAGAAGAGAGGGGGACCGACTGGAGTGAAACACCAGCCTGACAGTTTCTCTCACTCTCTTCCGTCTGCCAGAACGATGCTCTCCAGAACCCCAGCCACATGTTACTTTTCTCTCTGAAAGATTAACTAAATCGTACAATGAGTTTGGCCCCTTTGACCCACATGCTGCTGGAGTTCAGTCTTCTCTCTGTACTTCTCTCCTGTTACCACCCGACAGAGCACAATTGGGCCTGGAATGCAAGTTCGTCAGTCACACAGGCATTTCAAAGCAAATAAGCCCCACCCTGCAGCAGTGGAAAAAGCTCAGATGGTGTTTAGGGGTGCGGGGGGTACTAAACTCTGCCATCTTTACTTCTACACAGCTGCCAGCTCTTTGGTCTCCGGGAGAAAAAAGGAGGGATGGTGGGGGGTTTGGCCTCGGGTGTTAATTTAGTCAGCAGTCCAACATCAGCCCCCAACTGTCCTTCAGCCCTGAAACCTGCCTGTGGGTATCGGGCTGTTGGGACACACCTCAGCTTACACACACACAGACAAGCCCAGGACCACCCGTCATCCCCTCCCCCGCTGCCTGTGATCACAGTAACTCCCTGAGGGTCCGCACAGAGGGGCTCCTAGAGCATCATCAGACGAGTGATCTCTTGCCTGTGTGTGTGTTTCTGTGTAGAGGGAGGGCTTGTTTGGAGCCCCTTTGCCCCACCACCCACTCATGTGATCATACTTGAGCCCCCAGAGCCTTGTGATCAGGGGTGGTGTCCTGAGGGTGTCTTCATCACAGGGATGGTTATAAAATAGAGGCAGCAGATCCTCCTTTCAATGTTAAATATCTTTTAAACTGTCATAATAAGATTCGAAGAAACATGGATCTTCAGCATACATAAAAACTGAGGGTAAGAGTTAGTATTCAAACTGGGATGAACAATTCTGGCTGAACAATTTAGCATTTTATCAACTCCCATTGCAACAGGTACATGCGCAAGCACATTACAGGATGAGCAATGTCAGTCACATGATCCAAAGCACTTCATGCTTCCATTTGTGTGTTGTCTGATGGAAACCAAACCACTATTTTTTATTTTCCCTCACAAAATCTGCAAGAAAAGTTACAAGAAGAGACCATACTTCATAAGTGTTGTTCTATAAGCAGAATCTAAAACAGCATCCGTATCAGAAAAATCATATCACTCTCCATCTCTTTTCAATTTAGTTTGCACAGGACAGCAAGGAGCATAGAAAATCAGAGAGTGAAATACATGCACAAAAGGGCCAAAAGTCTGATTTAAATATGGGTCATCCATTCAGATGACTGGTACAGAAATAGTGCCCGCCATTGGTGCCCCTTTGTTCTGAAACTTTGTAGAATTTTTCAGGAGTGGATGTTCACAAACCAAGACACGACCCAGGAATGTATGTTCTGTTCAAAGCTGTGTTTTATTCAGAATTGTGATTAATTGTTTTTCCTCCCCTTGCACCAGGACCCTTCCTGTGTTCTGTTTCTGCTCTTCCCTGCCTTGCTTGTCTCTAAGTGATATTAAACTGATCTAACATGTCTGCTGACCTTACGCCCTTATCTCTTTGTCTCTCTCTCTGCCAGGTGTAGATGCTCCAGGCACAGCGGGACCCAGCCTCTGTGTCAGAGAGGGACGAGGCTGCTCCCACCTGGGCCACAGCTCTCCTCTGAAACTCGTGGTCTCTCTCTGGTAGCAAGAACCATTCTGATTTAGAGAGAAAAGAAGGACTTTGGAAGAGAGGCCATTTTGCAAGGGTGAAGCTGAGACCCTCAGTGCAGACTAGGAGCCAGGAGTGGTCAAAGCCAGGATATTTCAGGCTGCTCTCTGCCCTTTGAACTCTGCCGCCATGACAACTGCAGTCCAGCCCAGTGAATTAGTGTTTGAGTTTGCCAGCAATGGGATGGACGAAATCAATCAGGTGAGTGTCACACTGCAGAAACAACAACTTGAGCCTTTGTTTGTTGTTTTTGTGCACAACAGGGCTTCAAGACAATGTATTTTACTGTAGGACCAGAGTTTGTCGTCAGTCTTTTTTACTTAGATGAACTGTACGTGGTCTTGTTTATAAATTATAAGACTTTTTTTTATAGCAGAACAAACAAACTTGTATAAACAGCTCAGTCACAAGGTTGGGAGCCTGTGATCTCTAACTCTGACACACCAAGCATCAAGACGGACCAAAGTGGAGGGGAGGATGGGGCAGTGCGAGAGAGAGAGAGCGAGAGAGAGAGAGGGAGGAGGTGGAGGCAGAGGGGTGTGGGAGCACAAAAATGGAAAGCGTAAAAACCTGCAGCAAGGTTAGGGTGTGTGAGGGGGAAAGAGAGAGAGGCTTGGCAAGAAGGTTATGATATGTTTAGATTTTTCATTAGGATTTCATTTTTTTTAATTTATATTTTATTTTTACTTTGTTTTAAAAAATCAGCTAATTTTGATTGGTTTTAAATGCTGATATGTTGGTTAACTTTTATCACATTAAACCAGTATTGTTCAAAACCTAATGATTTTGGTACATACAATAGATTGGCTGGCTGGATTGGCTAACAAAAGGAATTTTGCCAACTCATACAGTCAAAACAAAAAAAGATCTTCTGTATATGATAAATACAGCACACGTCACAACTTTTTTGTGAGGATTTAAATTGACAAATACCATATCAACTGCCTGGTACGCACTACTGCACATGCTATGCAGCATATATATATATGTGTGTGTAAATATATCATATTCAAATAAAATAGATAGATAGATAGATAGATAGATAGATAGATAGATAGATATACACACACAGTAATCCACATAGTAGAATGCAAATATAACAATTTAAATCACAAAGTATAAAAATGTGAAAATATGAATGACAAATACTAAAATAAATATAGTAGAAAAATTTGAATAAGAATAGAAAAATGACTTTGATGGTAAAAGAAAATATATATCTTGACTATACAGAATATTTAGTTTATAGTTAGATTCAGTTTATAAATTTTTCACAGTTTCTGAGGGCCCTTTAGGGGCTATTGCCCTGCCTTTATGAATGAGGTACTCAAAACAAGCATATATAATTTTAGCTATCAACAGCCCTATCTACAGTGCCTTTGGACAAAAGCACGGCAAGAGGGTCCATCATCATTACACCTCGAGACATTCACATTAATTCTGCGAGTGTGTAATATCTGTCACTTCACAGCACAATGCAGCTTGGATATGAGTAACATGATGGATGCTTCCCATATGCGCCAAGGCAGAGACACTCACTCACAGAGCTCCTGTCTTCTGCTGAGTCCTCATGCTCACCCCGCTTTTGATACTCCCCCCGAGGAGTGGAGGTGAAGTGTCACAGGGATATAAATGTTATAGCTTGAGACGGCAGCGAGAATGGGGTTGAAGCAGCTTGTCACAAGACTGAACATTAGAAGAACTGTATAATCAAAATGTGTACAGTGCCTCATTTTGAATCAAAATTAATATGGAGCCACAACATCTGTTTGCTGATTCATTGTTTTTTTATGTTTGGATTTATCTACATTTCTTCAGAGTGTCATGGGGCAGATTAAGATGGTTGGTTCTAGACCACGAGCCATGACACAATAACCAACTATGCACACCACACAAAAACAGATACGTTAAAAAAACAGTTTCATGAGTTTGCCAAAGATCAAAATCATGTTTTGTGTTTTTTTTTTTTTTTTTTCAAATTGTGATGGCCTGGGAGCTATGACCCACTCTGATGTTGTGAACACTTCTGGGAGGGTAAAACATATTCTTAACAAATCCCACACCACTGGAAAATCTGACAAGATAATCTGTAGAACCATCAGATAATCAAGCCTTTTATTGACTTATTGGTCTGAACGGGGACATCAGGCCAAAAATTGCCAAGTTATCTCATAGCGTGTACCTTGCAAAGTATAAACAAGCCACTACTGTTTCAATGGTAGATTTAATTTGACAGGGCCCACACACTTGGTCCACATTGCATTACTGTGATATTCTATCAGAAATATAATAGATTCTTCACTTTTGCTTTTATTGTTTGATATTTGATGTTTGAAAACAGTTCAGGACCTACAAATTAAACAAGATGTCACTAGTTGGATAAAAGCACCATGTGTTACTACCATTTGCTAATTTAACACAATGTGTGGGTGAAAAAAGCTGTTTTTGTTGTTAATGTTTCAGAAAAAAAGGTGCAAGGCTGTTTTTTAAAGAACTGTAAAGGCTTTAGTGTAAAACAGAAAATTTTAAAATGCCTATGTGCTTGGGACATACAAGGTTATTTTGTTCAGAAGCTGAATTCATTTTGTGTAAGTTAGTTTTGTAGACTCAAATGCCAAACTAAATTGCAGTCTGTCAGTTTTTGTTTTTCAGGAGTTTCTTTTTTTTTTTTTTACAAGTTTCAGTCAACAAAAATGTTATTTCCATTTTAATTTGATCTATTCCACTAGTTTTCTTAATCATTTGGATTTTTAGTGGCTTTGTTAAAGGCAAAGAGGTTTGTCTCGCGGTGAGCAAACCATGTGAACCTTTGACTATATCTTTTCATTATCCGCTCAGGTGTGCAGTTATCTCATCCCCACACCCCTGTCTGAATCCTGTGGAGCAGGCTTGATTGTGAGCGAGGCTCTATATATGTTTATACACTTTGGTATCTGTGTATGTGTATCTAGACTGAGCAAATTGTCACTGGATCCCTGAATAGTACGGGTTCAGGCCTAACCAGAAGGACCAGTTCCAAGACTGCTCGCAAGGGATAGGATAATTCCACTTAGAGCACTTGTATTGTTCCAGTGCTTCAGTTTTGTTCCTTGCTGCACCCACTCAGCCTGTTATGCAAGCTGCATGCCCCTATTTACCACGTCCTGGAAATACCCCCGAAAAGGAACAACATATGACTGCAGTGGCCATTTTGTTTCTGCTGACTGTAGTTCAGTTTTATTTTGACCACAATAATGCTTTTGTAGCTGAGGGAAATCAAGGACTTCATTCTTTAATGATTATCCACACAGTATTGATTATTTAATCTGTGAGAGAGGTATATCAGGCAATTTTTAAGATGTAACACTTTAAGTTTAAAGATACAAACCAAGGCTGTTAGTGTTCACTTGTTTATTGTATTGAGAATTATAATGAGGTTAAACACTGCATTTTTGAATTCAATGCTTTATTGACATTTTGGAAACACAGTACTTAAGCCACTGCAGCACCTTCTTAAAATTTACATGCACATCTAGATCAGGCTATGGTACCAGCTCAATGAGAGAGTTTAATGAAAGCATGTCAGCCTTTGTAGATGGCATTATAGACCCCTTTCAATCTTCAATGGACTTTGTTTCTCTTAACCTTGCTAATAAGGTAACAAGCTGCTTGTGGTTGTATGTCAAAAATATTAACTAATTTACTTGTCTGCACATGTCATAAAGCTAGCATTTATACTTTTGGTTTGTAAATGTACTGCATACTACCTTTCTGGCCTGCTTTTGCTTTTTAAGGCAGACAAAGGACATCTGCCCTTGCTAAGTATTTATGCTAACACAGCATTCATGATGTTATGCTAAGTGCTAGCATGCTGTTAATTTTTTAAGCTGAGGGCATAAAGTGTAGAGCATGCTAAGAATGCCTGTCCAGTTTGGTCTTATTAAGGTATAAGTGCAAGAGAATATTGATATTTCGCCTTATTACATTGATACAGTATCCTGACCTAAAGAAATTTGATAAGATGCAGTTTCAGTTGGACTAACATGTTTACATTTTGAAAGGCCAGTTTATTGACTTTCCAGAAATGTGACTTGAATTATCTGCTTGTAAACCTTCTGATTGATGTAGAGAAGGATGCTGCTGCTCCTTTGAATGCCTCATTTGACTGAAAAAAAGACAGTCGACTTTGTAGAAAAGTAAGAATTAAAACAAAACATGTTGATACAAACATTTTACAAGTTAGCTTTCCCCTCATCTATTTTCTTTGACTTTTTGATTTGTTCCAAGGTCCCTCCTCCCTTAATAAGTTGGTGCTGTTACAGTTCCTTCCAAAGTTCTTTATTCCCTTTCGGCCAAACAGGATAGAACATACTTGAAGTTCAAGTCAAAACTTATCAAAAAATAATTTCTTAGCTAATTGTTCACTTTAAATGGTTTGCTTAGAAAGAAAGCAACTGAAGTAGAACTCCTGAAAGATGTAAATCCTGTTGCATTCACTAGGGATCATTTAGTTTAGCCAGTCATTGCCTTATTTAAAGAGTGTTTCATAAAATAAGCAATCAGAGGCCTCCTACCTATAAGTCATTTGCGTACCAACCTTTTTACTTGCTTGTACAGAGATTAGCATAGATGCTAACAGCTTCAGTAGCAGTTTCATCAGATCTGGACTGCATTTCTTTGATAAATGCAACAACAAATAACAACACAGCATTTCTTGATAGAAAGGATATTTTGGCTCCACTCCCAACATGTTTTGGTGAGAGTTTGTTTGACGAAGTGGCTCAGGTTTTGTATTTACACCAAAACAGTAGGGTCCATCTACTACATTATCTCATTTGCTGGTAATTAAAGTGATTGACGGAAAAATTGTTCAATAACCTGCGGGTTATGGTTTTGTAAGGTTCTACCCTCCCCAAACACTTTCTATGGGCTTTTGCCCAGATGGACTAGTGAAATATATTGAATGGTCCATCTAAGTTGTCAAGATACTGGTGCGGACCAAAGAACTCAGTTTTGTGCACTTGAAAACAGTGGGTTGCAGATCACTTCCAAGTAAACTTAGGTTTGCCATGAATGTAGTGGTCTAAATCTAAGAGGGACCAGTCAGGGGAGATGATCCAAAAAGCAGAGCATTGTGAATTTTATTTTGCCAAATGCAAAAACAGTTAGTAAACTGATGTAATGACAAAAGACAATATAAGCCAAGTGTGGCTAATGTTAGCATTGCTAGCACCACCAGCCTTCAGTCCCCCTAGAAGAAGAAGACTTACAGTCTGTGCGAAAAACAGTTTCAAATTGCTACAGGCACCATGCAGTGTCATCTGACGCAGCCTCAATACATCTTTATCATTATTTTATTCCTGAAAATCCAGCTGAACTGCTTCAAGCTACACAATGTTATCCTTCAATGCTTTGTTGTGAATTGCGGGTCATAGTTCGACGACAGGCTGGATGGTAAAAAAGAAATACAGCAGCTACAACCCCCAGCTACTGGCCAGTGGCTGCATTATACATTTGACAAGGTTTGGTACGCTTGAAAGGAAAAACTAACCAAAAGAAAGATTAAATAATGTTGTGACTTCCCCACCCTCACTGAGTCTGCTAAACTGCATAGGCCTTTGTGAAAGTGATTGAAGTCACGTTTTCAGACCACACTTGAGTGGCAAAACTACATTTTAAAACTGCAGTCAAGATCACAAGTTCAGTTTTCCATATCAAGATTCTACTTGACACTGTCAATATTGACTTTTTTTGGAAAATGAAAATAAATAAGACATTAATTGCGATAGCAATAAAATGTCACTTATTAATAGCAATGAATATATATTGTTTAACAGCTCTACAAACATTTTAAGTTCAGATGCACAAACTGCTCCCAACCTAATAGTGCCTCTCATGTTGCTTCAAACTCACATGGCGTGATAGTGAGGGTACTGAAAATGTACCAGCAGTTGGACTCTATTGTGGCAGTGCAGGTAAAGCAGAAGAGTGCGGCTTGCGGAGGGGGAACAGCGTGCACAGATGCTGTTGCTTTCAAAGGCAGAATGGGGAACTCAGAAATGCAAATGGGCCTGATTCTTATCACTCCTGGTTCCCTACTAGAAATAAGGCAGCAGAAAGGCAGAAGCAGTTAAAACCTTTATGGTGTTCAGTATTATTCATCAGACAATGTTACAAATTGGGCGCCTGCTCTCCTGAGAGCTCTGACTTCTCGTAATTTAATACTATATCTCTCCTCCATAGTTGTTACCTTGCAGATTGCACAATGTTTTAAAAACTGTGAAATCAACAACACAAGTTTGAAGGTGCTCCTAGCAAAACCACATCAAGCTGACATGAAAACAACAGCAACAGGAGTCTTGTGCTCTGTCAGCAAACAGTGGGACTTTTCTTTGTGGGAGGGGTAGTCAAAATGCCTTTGTCTATAAACACAGCAGACTAGCTCAAGGACAGCAAACATCATTTAAACCCAGACGGGGAGATGCTGTAGCCTCACTGTCTAGCTATCTGATAATATGTCTACTGAAGAGTGGGATTAATGGGAAACATTTGGTGCATGTGAGGTAGACATTGATAGTGCCTGTAGTCTAAGCAGAACTTAGGGTTTTTTACTAGCCCCAGGAGGCCTTGAGGTTGTGCTGCAGTGATGACATAAATTGTTGTGGATCTTATGACGAACTTCTTGAGTAGCCCTCTTGCTTCAGACCCACACACTCCATGATCCTCGTCAGGAGGCCTTGCATCTGTCTATTAGTGTGCACCCAAATAACGAGCCGCTCTGTTAGTTTCCTGGTTAAAGAGTAGCTGAAATGGGAGTGTATCCATGGACTCCCACCCCCACAACTCTAAGCACAGACACCTGGTATGCCCCAGAGGTCCAAACCAACAATGGATAATTGTGCAAAGGGACGGATAAAGCTCTATTCATGATCCTTTACTCTGTCATGTTCCTCCGTTTACCAGGTCATCACTGCTGAAATTAATTCTCATTTATCAGTAATATTTGGTTTACGCTACTGTTAGGAACGTTTGGTTTGTGATACATTTTTGCATTCAAATTCTTAGAACATTGATACTTTTAAATGAAACCATTGGATAATTTTTGGTGATCAGAGAAACAAAAAACACCACTTTTTCAAGACAGATATTTAGGGCAACAATAAATTCCTTCTCATTATACTTCTGCATGTGCTCTCATGGCAGGAAACCAATGGCTGATTTATGGCACCAAAGCTGTGCCAGGGGATGTAAAAAAAAATAATGACTAGAGTAAAATGAGGTTAAGAAACAATAAAAATTAAATAAGTCAGCTCACATTTATTGCCATGCAAAACATAGTTTGAGTTTGACATCAAGTTCCATTAATCTGCCGACTGAGACTACGGGTGGATGCTGGGGTGTTTGAGGGTTGAAAGCAAGAGTGCAGTGCTGGTGCAGGGCACATCTGGTAGAGGCAAAGCAGATAATAGACCTGAAATCTTGAAAATTAAAAACAGCCCGCTAATTGGTAGGATGTTTGTCAGGGGATTGAGTAGTGATAGTGTGAAATCAATGCTACCAGGGTTGTCCACTTGATTTAGCTTACTGGCATAACTCCATTAAATCAAATGCTTCAAATAAGTAGCAACAAGAAATAATAGAAAAAAAAATATGAATTCAAGAAAAATAAAGAAATAACTGAGGTAATAAAACAACATTGAAAGATAATGTACAAATCTAAAATGGCTAAATGTTTGTAAACTGTGATTAAAGAATAAGACCGTCACAATAAAAATTGCTGTGAATGTTAGGAACCATGTATTTATCATTAAAAGTCCCATTATCCCATTATACTTTTTAAAGCTTTTTGTACAAAAATGTGTGTCCATAGTCCCCCAACATTAGAATAATCCCTCTTCTCCCCCTCCTATTTGCTCCGTCTGTCAGAAAATGTGTTCTTACACAGTCTTTGAAACCGTTCCCCTAATGATGTCTTATGGGGAGTTTCCATCCCCCTACACCCTCCTTACCTTAGCCAGGTGTTTGTTAAGACCACAGGTGGCTTATGTAAAAGAAACAATTCTAGGCATGACTTTTCAGCCAAGATAAACAATAGAGCATAGTCTGGAAGGCAAAAACAGATCCACTTTTTGAGGAGTGCATGGTCATTCACAGCTCATGAGGACTTATACTAAAATAGCCTGTTCTGGTCAGGGCTGAAACAGAGGAGTTAATAGGCATGCCAAAAATGAGCTCTTAGGAAAACTGACTAAATAGAAATCATTATTTCTATCTCCTCGGGCAATGCAGGACCTGTGCAAACTGGATTTTACTGGCATTTGTTGAATATATTTGTGGATTATTTGGCAGAATAGATCAAAAATAAGCTTGAGACACATCTGGGACCTGTACAAACTTTCTGAAAATGAGTAAGCCTTTGAATTATGAGGCCATTTGACTCTGACCTTGAAAGTTTCACTTGTTGAAAACCTTGGTCACAAGTAGGGAGAAGCCTTTTTTCAGTGACATGCAGTGTCAGACTTCTACCCTGCAGCAGCAGCAGTCTAAGAATTTATGACAGTGTAGAGGTACTCCATCTCCTTCATGACAGTCATACTTTATTATGTGGGTCATGAGGAGAGATCAGTTTTGATATTGGTCCATCTCATAACCATCTGAAAAGTCTCACAGGAGCTTAAAGATGCTAACATAAACAAGATGTCCTTTCCTTTACCAGGAAGTCTCATGGAGCCTCAAACAGAACAACAAATAACAAAAATTTAAAACAGGCTTTCAGATGGCCACTGACCTTTTAAGAAAAACAGCTACAGTTTCTATCACCACATTCTGTTTCATACTCTTAAATTTGCTTAGCAATATTAGTAAATCTATTTGCAGCTCTTTTTGGAGGTTGTTCCAAGCCCACGGTGCTCTGTTAGAAAAGGCAGTCTTCCACAGATCTGGACAAACTCTGGTAACCCGTGACTTACAATAAAGGTTGCAGAGGTAAAATTTAGTTTGCCAAGTATTTATTTTTGTAAATAAAAAATAAACCAGTGTTGTTTTCTGCAAACAAAGGATAATGATGCGTAGCCTAATAGATTATGAAGAAAGCAGTGGTGAGTGAGGGATTTTGCATTCGTGATTTAAAAGCATTAGAGATGCATGATGCACTGAATCAGAGTCCTTCAGCCTTGACGAGGGTGCATGCATAGAAAATGTCGACATAATTGATCACAGACAGTAAAGTAGCATTTACATTTTTTTTCTTTTGCCATCAAAGGTAAAGCAGGACTCTTTTTCAGAGACAAACAGGAGGGTTCATCATCTTTCCCATCAGATGTGCCCTACGTGATTCTCTGCTGTGATATTTTTTTAACTCTCACTCTTTACATGTTTTTGACAGTCCTCTATTTGTTTGTTTTTTGTTTGTGCTATAAGAATGCATTGGCCTTGCCTGTCATTGTTTTAATAATGTGATACCCACCTTTCCTCCAGAGCAAACAGTTGCAGAACTCTAGTTATTGTTGCTTGCTATTCATGGGTATCAGTGAAGTCCATCTCTGGAAGTGAAATGTGGTTGCTTCATACTTTTAAAAGTCAAATTTAAGACTTTTAATGCTAAACTAGAAAAAAAAACAACATCAGATTTGGCACTCCTATCTCTGACTCTAGTCAGTTGGGTGTGGTGTATTGAACTTTTCCTGTGACGTGCTAAAATGCAGATCTGTTAAATTGATATTGTTTTTCTACTAATACCCAACACGTCAGGTTGCTTAGTATTAATGTAGCACGGGAGATCAAAACCTAATGCTCTTCTGTGAGAAAGTGAGAGATGCAGACATGAAAGAGGATATGCAGATTGATAGAGAGATTATTAATGCGTACTGTAAAAGCAACACCTTGCTGCTACCATTTTTTGTGTTGTATTAGCCCAAGAAAGATTTGACAAAGAGAGTGTTTGTCAACATGCCATCTGAAATTGAAGACCTCTCACATGTAAAAATGTTTAAAAGTCTTTTTATTGTTTTAGATGTCAAAAATCCAGTTTAGGGCTTTGCAAGGCCCTACAATAGTCATGTGAGAAGGTGTTTTCCCTCTGAGTGCTGGCATTCACTTTAATATGTAAACATATTCAAAACATCTAAAGAAAAAAAATGAAAATGGCATCCCCATATTGTCACTGTTAGGCAAAAATATCTACCTTTACCTCTAGAATCACAACTTTTCAGGCAATGAAATGATGGTATATACTTAATTAGAAAATACTATGTTGTCATTTTTTTTTATATATTAGTTTTTTCTTTTTAATCTGTGTAACTTACAGGCCAATAGCACTGCTTTATAAAAAATAGAATAGAATAGAAATAATCTTTGTTGTCTGTCAACGGGGGCTTTAAATAAATTAACAAAATCTCTAACTGTTGTAAATTGGTTGGGCATATATTAATAAAAAAGTAGCCATTCCTCAAACAGTTAAAGCAGCTGCATGAGTTGTTTGGCACTGACATGGAGATCATGACCATTGTAGTTCATTTTTGAAGTGTATGCTGCTGCCATCTGCTGGTGGGCAGGGCCATCTTGCATGAAAGTACCTTGGTTGAACTTTTCCTTAATAAAACTGTGTTGATTATTGCCAAATAAGTCTACTTAATTAGATCTGCCTCCTTCCTCTCAAGCTGTTTGTTTTAATTCTCAACATATTAAATCAATATATGTCCCCTAAGAACACAAGAGGCAGAAAAACATCTCAGTAAGAGCACCATATGACTGATGAGTCCCCACCTTCCTCTAGTTGACACAAACCGAGCTCCCTATAAGTACTCTTGACTCAGTCTGTGTTTGAGGAGCTTCTCAGATGATCCTCGATGGTTTGGCCCAAACTCTAGTTATTCCCTCTCTCCCCTCTCTGCTTCCCGCATCAAGCTGCTTCATCCCTGAAATGAAGGCAGGGTTCAATTCCCCTAGCACGCTCAGGACATGATGAAGGGGCCGCTCGCTTGCAATTCATGATTGAACCATTAACATTCATTTGGGCTTATAAAATTTCTGAGCATAAGATTAACTTCTCAGGAGAAGTAGGCCAAATCAAACAGCTGGTTCCCGTCTTCTCCAGCGGGTCCCTGAGGACCTGCTGCAACACCACAGAAATGAGCTCCCCTGCATGCTTCCTGCCTCCACATTAGCTAGAAACGTGTGTGAATCTACAATATTTTACAGGGCAATAAAAATAAGAGACCAAATCAGGTTATTACATTAATCTGATGTCATGGGAGGGGGGAGTTATAGTGCATTTATGATGTGTAGTGGAGGATTTAATGGTTTATATTGCATATACACACTCATATGTGCAAAGACCAACAGGCCCTCCTGCCACACTCTGATAACTCCTGTGACTCAAATTCTCACCTCTCTTGTGTATGTGTGTGTGTGTGTGTACACCCTCTCCCTCTTCAGCTGGATGATCCATCAGTATTCCCAGCGGTGATAGTCGAGCAGGTCCCTGCAGCTGATCTGCTGCAGGTCTACTCAGGCCTGGAGTCTGATGAGGTGACCAATGGCATCATGGTGGACAGCACCCTGCACGTGGTGGAGGAGCAGTCCATACTGGTGGGAGGGGTGGACCTCTCAGGTAAAGACATTTTGTTCCACATTTTTGAGTTTATTATTATTGTTATATCTTTGAAATGAAAACAAACAAAAATACAACAATACACATCAATGCACAGGGGTGTTTAAATCCAAGTTACAGTAGGAAGTTTACATACAGCAGTGTTACATAAACAAAGGTAGTGCTTGGGTGGGCTGCCCAGGTACATTTATGGCCACTCCAGTAAATTTGTCTGACATTTTCTCTCAAATTTGTCTAATTTCATCATATTCATGTAGAAGTGGGACATCATGTTTATTTTATTGCAGCTTCTCACTGTCACTGTGCTCCTGCACACTAGTTGTCCTTACCTGGGATTACTGAGTATAATGTTATTTGAGTGTCTTTAAAATGCACTTGTGATGAATACTGTTAAAAAGCAGCAAAAATACACATAAATATAGTAACCATAATGAGGTAAAGCAGCACAACCCTACCTGATACCTCTCTCCCAACTAAAGTATCATTTTATGGAAAAGACTGTACAGACCAAACAAAGGAGGAGATCTCCATGGATTTGTAACTGAGTCTTTTGAGTTTTTATTGCAGAAAAGGTGAAGTTATTTTTTTTGTTGAAATGGACAGAATGTCCAGGTACAGTGGAGTATTTTAGTCAGGCATGAGAAAAATAATGAGGGGAATTTCTTTTTCTCATGATGCTATCCAAAAGTGTTGAGAAAAAAGTGGAAACTTAATAATACAGAAAAGTCAAGAAAAAGTTGGTCAGAAGGATGTTGAAACAGAAGTTCATTTAAATACATTAACTTTTTCCATCAATTTCAATTTCTTTTTTAAGTCATATTGACCTTTTTTTAAGTGTAAAATGGAAAAAATCTTCCTTCTCTCAATATATTTTCTCCTAACTTTCCCTGATATGTCTCTGTATACAAGTATTCTCTCAGAAGGAACTTTATGACATGATGGATATTATTGCTGGAATCATCAGCGCCCTCTCGTTTGTAGCCGTCCTTAAAAACAGGAAATTTTCCAGAAATTTGAAAAAAAAAATATCTAAACGTTATTCTGTAGTCACAACACATCAATTTGAAAGAATGGTGCACCTATTGAAAAAATCAGGGTCCATACCAAGGCCAAGATTTGGCAAACCAGTTTAACAGATACATTTTAAAAGACTTCCACTTACTCGCATGCTTGATCATGAAAAGAGATCAGAGTTTGTTCAGCAGGCCATTTTTTTCTGCTCAGTAAGAAACTTCTTCACAGACTAAGCTGTCCCTTGTGCTTGTTACCAACACTCAACTGATGTGGCACAACAGATGAAAATCTGCAACTGACATCTGTTTTCGGGCTATTTTTGCCCAAGACACACCTAGAAGCTAGCCAAAATGTCAAGACATGCCTCATTTTTATCTGCTCACATAGCTCCTCTGTCAAACATCATAGTATCTTATCAGCCCGTTAACACATGTAGTTTAATCAACAACTGTCTAATGAAATTATAAAAAACAACTGTTTTAACTATATTAGAGTACATATAAGAGCCATATATTAGCTGTTGTTAAGCTGTATTATTAACCTATTGTTGTTTCGAAATTTTCAAGGCACACCAGTGTGCCCTGCCAGACCATTAGAGAACCATTGACTTACTGCACATGAAGATTTTTAAAGAAGCATGTGTTGGAGTGGTAGAAGACTCTGAGTTTTAAAAACCACACCCAAAACACACATAGCAGGTGGTACAGAACCAGCAGAACTAGGTATCAGACACTGAATATAAATACAGCTATTTTGTTTAAAGAAACAAAGAAAACAATAATATTAAATAGTATAAATGACAGAATAAAACAAGAAAGCTGTTTGGAAACAAGAATAAATCACATTTTCATCGAAACGTGGTTCATTTTGAGGTTACCAAGTACTTTCTCAGTCTATTTTGTATGCAATCAATGACATAGAGGCAACTTTCAGATAACTCCCCAAGATTTGATTGAATATTGACACATTGACATGTTTTTGCTGTTGAAGTGATGCATTAGTGCATCCTTATGAATGTGTTATAAAATGTATTTATCTGTAAGATTTCTTATCTCCACTGTTGCCTGCCCAAGAGCCATATTTCTAGTTTTCTTTTATATTTTTTTTATACAAAAAGCATCCTTTTTGTACTACCTGCCCTCACCAAGGGATGAGTACCTCCACACTTATGAGAATGGACACATAAAGCTGTCTTGCAATGATACTTCACATACATCCAAATCTGAAAGAGCCAAAGTAATACCCAACAGAGACCAATGTGCATCATATAGAACATATGTACTGACAAGGATTTTATATCAATGATTTTTCTATTTATTTGATCTGACTACAGAAACAGCAGTGTCAGGCACCGAGGACAGCATGGAGACAAATGAAGCTGCTGCAGCTCTTCTGAACATGGAGTCTCCAAACAACATTTTGGATGAGAAGCGCATGAGTAAGTTATTCAGCATTCTCTGTAAAACTGGTGACTGACATTTTTGATTCAGTCCTCTTGTTCCTGTTAAGAGTGTGATCTTTTCTTTGACGATGTACTCATGGTTTGTGTCTGTTTCTCTTCCTCTTGTTTATGTACAGTTCATGCCTACGGCGCTCTGCTGGAGTCAGATCTCTCTTACACCCCACTGAGACCTGACCAGATGGATAATAGCACCCTTGACCTGTCTCTTGATGAGGACACTTCATCCATGGACGAGGTACCCCAAAAGTGTCCCCTAAAACCTCAGAAAAAGACCAAAGGTAACACTGTTGTCCTCCTCCTTGTTGAAACGCATAAATTATCTACTGGAGTAAAATTTCGGTATTATGGATAATTGGATGAAATCACTGTGACCCTTCACCTTCTAACACACCACTCCTCAATTTGAATCATAGTGCGGAAGCCGCGGGCGGTGCGTCCCTGCTCCCCTATCACCACCCCTAACCTGCCACTCAGGAAGAAGAGCAAAGAGGGCAAAGGTAAGCCTCACTAACTAGTCCCCTTCTCTGTAATGAGCCAATAAAAATCAAGGTCTCTCTTCCTCCTGTGTATGCTCTGTTTCCTCCTGTGGAGTGTGCAACAGCTCTCCTCAACCCCTGCAGTCCGTGGGGTTGAATCTGGGCGAGTTAATGGATGAGGGGATCTCAGAGTGCTGTGTTTCTCAGGGAAACAGAAGTCATTGCAGGCTGGAGGGCACATTGATGCTCTGCCGATAGAAGCAGACTCACGCTGCTCCATGCAAACCCTCCGTGCCCCGTACAGTGTGACACAACGAGGAGGGGGGCTGGGGACGGCAGGTTCAGCTGCACACATATACATCACCCTGTCATGCTGTCTGGGATTCAAGTGACTACTGGGAGCCGTGCTGTTTTTAACCACCTCTGGTCAAAGCAAATCACAAAAAGAGTGATCTACTCTCAGGCACAGGAAAATTTATCTCTCATTCGTCTTTGCGTGTCGCACCAGCACATTCACAACTGACAGAAAAGGGGAAAAGGAAAAGGAGTTATGCTTTTATGTAATAGCTCCAGTGTAAGGTTTTTTTTTTTTATTAAAACCCTGAATCATTAGATACATTTTAAGAGTAAGAATGTTCTTGTTCAATTTGTATTACATAGTTATGGGATATAACAGGTGTGGGCAACTGGTGGCCTGGGAGCCAAATGTGGTCCCCCTCCTCCCTCAGTTTGGCCCACCAATCAGTGTCAGAGATGAAAACATATATATCCACAAGGAAACATGAAAACATCTGTAATAAATCAGAGGTGTCATTGGCTGCAACTATTTCTTAAAATTTTGATATGTATTATAAAAATGCATTTTTTTAGGGACAATAAGCTTAAATAATCTGTAAAAACTTTGTGACTTGTGTAAACTAAAGTAGCTAAATCTGGCCCAAATTTTGTGTTTACCTCATTAACTTGCATATCTTGCATTGAAGTTCAATATTTTTAGATACAAAAAAATGTATATTTTTTTTTTAACAAAAATCAAACTAGGCAGAGTGGCCCTCTAGCAATGAGAACAAAACTAACGTGGCTCTCAAGGTAACCAAAGATTAAGTATTTAATTTTCCACCAAGACTTGGGGTAAGACAGAGTTGTTCATATTATTATAGATTATGTTGACACAAATTCTTAAAAAAATGTAAGCCTAATCAGTAAAGTAGAACCACTCTCTGTTATTGGGTCATTGACTTAAATTATTTATTTAAGTGTTTGGTCTCTTTTTTTTAACACATTAAAGAAGGAATTCTGTGAAAAGTAAAAATGAAATGATACCGATACCTGTTTGATACCACACTAACAAAAGAAGTAGTCACAGTCAACCAAAACTGAGTGATTTTGTGTTTTAAACAACCAAAGGAATGCAGGAAAATCCCAGCATAATGTTTACAGCTGGCGAAGAGCAAAAAACATCCTGCCAGTACTACCATTTTTCCAGATGTAGCCTAAATATTTATGAAAACCAGACAGCATTCTCCCTTTTGGTTTAAAATATGTTTAAAGACTGTTTGGTCTCTGCACTTTTTGTTACCGCTGACCATCAAAATAAAAAAGATTTTATTATTTGGGAAAACTTTTCTTTAAGTGTAGAAACATTATACACTAGACATTGTGCAGGAAACTGTCAGCATATTTTTTACATTTGAAATGGAAAAATTGCACACTGTTGTGTTTACGACACTTTTTATGTGATATGGTATCAAATAAGTATCAATATTATCAATATAATTTTCTTTTTCCAAATCATCTCAACACTTTAAGATCTAGCAACATGACAAGCATTTGATGTTTAAAAACGCTGCTGTATATATAAAGGCTTTTCCGTCAACATGATGTGCTCAAACCTGAACAAAAACTCATAAACTGATCCTCTGATTATTTTTCCTTCATTCACAGGCAACACAATCTACCTGTGGGAGTTCCTTCTGGCTTTACTGCAGGACAAAAACACTTGTCCCAAATACATCAAGTGGACTCAGAGGGAGAAAGGCATCTTTAAGCTGGTGGACTCCAAAGCTGTGTCAAAGCTGTGGGGCAAACACAAGAACAAGCCCGACATGAACTATGAGACCATGGGCAGAGCGCTCAGGTGAGGGAGATGTATAAACACATATCAACACTTTCTTTGCCCCTGGAGATGCATCTTACTGTTGGCACCGTATGGGTGACTGCAGACAATAGCGTGAAAAGTTACTCATCAGTTCTGGTAGAACAGGATTTCTGCTGATGTTTATTGCTGATATATGACGTATATTTATGGGCAGGAAGTAAAAAGGTGTGAGAAATCTGGATTTGCAAGTTTGTGGCTGAAGCTGAGGATCGATTTCTTTTTTCACCCCCGTTTTTCCAGTTTTGTTTCAAGGACTTAATTTTTAGTCTTAACTACAGCTGGTTAGTTTTCTGCACTTTAGAGGAATGTGTCTTTGTGTTATTTTTAGTACTTTGACTGGATTTTCTCAGGGAGACAGTTTTCAAACTTCTTGGTCTATTAGTGGAATGAAATGAAGTTTGAATGCACTTCATTTTTGTCTGTTGGTATCTTGTATGTTAGAGATAACTCTCTTTATTTTACAAAAGTTAAAAAACTTTATACTGTAGGACTTCATTAAAAATTTGATGTCCTATATAGAAGAGCTAATAAAAAAAATGCACATATATGTTTATTGTGTGTTTTCTTAGTGGTAGTAGTAGTATAGTAGTTTTTACTGCACAAAACCTCCTTTAGGCAAAGCATAAAGTAGCCAACATATTTTTTTCCATTTTGATGAAACACATGTGCACTTTAAGTGGAAATAAATTTGATTTTGCCTTGAGTGGTGTTTGTTAGGTTAAAAGCTCTCTCTCTATATATTTTATATCCTACAATTAACTATGTGTCTCTAATATCATGTGCCTTATGTTGGATTTTGGGTTTTCACCTGCTGAAAGAAATGGAGAACAGACGGAAAACAGACTTTTTCTATAAATCTTCTTACAAACAGGGACATGTTTTTTGTCAGAAATTCCAAGTACCAAGAGGGGACAGAAACAACTTTCTATTCATCTTTTAGAAGAAGTTTTCATACTATCAAATGGCAATAAAAATCAAGGTCTCCCCTCCTCCTGTGTACGCTCTGTTTCCTCTTGTGGAGGGTTCAACAGCTCTCCTCCTATTAATCCCCTTACAAAAAGGGACACGGTTTAGTCACAAAATTCAAGCAAGCCAAGCAGAGGCAGACCAAACTTTCTGTCCTTCTTTTATAAAAAGTTATTATGCTATTGATCTGTGTGCCCCAGTCCTACAGTTCCACCATCTACGGCTACATTTTTTTTAATATCACACCATGTTTTTTTAAAAATGTAGATTAATGCATTGTTGATATGTGTTGTTAATTTGTGAAGAGTCTGTTTTCTGACACAGCAATTACAAATAAGGTTGGTTTCCCCGTTGCTGGGCACATGAATTAAACAGGGTGGAAGAAGTCTCACCAGATGCAATGCAATAATTATATATCAGTCTCTTCTAGCTCTCAACAAGTAATTCAATGTGGCTGTCACTGTTAAAATAAAATACATTTCATGTATACGTGGACTCCAGATGAATTACTTTCAGTTTTTCATAACTGCATGTGCATATTTTAAAGGTAATACATCTTGGTGCCTTCAAATGTGTTTTTACTGTTTTTATGAACTAAATGATTCCCTCTTGTCATATTTAATACACGAAAAGTTGGAAATTTCTTAAAGGTCACTGTTCAGAGAAAAGGAAATGTCAAGATTGTACCTTTTTTCAAATGTCATCAAACACATCACATGTAATAACTGGGGAGCTTTGAGAATTTTTCATCCTAGATGTCATAAATATGACAGAAGGACTCATGTTAACAGAGTACACATAATCCCGTACCTTTGGTTAAGAATCAAATGTTTGTTTTGTGTCTTGTTAATTTCAAAATCAAATAGACTGTCACAACAAGAATAACAAGGTATATTCTTGTACAGGAAAAACTTTGTATTCTTATCAATGAAAAAAACGTGTATGAATACGTTTTGGCTAAAATTACTTTTGAACTGTAAGATAATGACATAATACAATATCTCACATCCCCGAGGGAGTGGTACCTGGGACATTGAATTTTTGCAAGCCAGGCCAGATATTTGCATCTGTGCAAAACCTTGTGGGTTATTTTAGTGGGGTTTGGCATCATTGCTGAAAATAACTTTATTGGCAAATGTTTTGTATTTAGGGTGGCACGGTTGCGCAACAGGAAGTGCGCATGCCTCCCAGCAAAAAGGTTGGTGGTTCAAACCCTGTGTCAGCCAGGGCGTAACTGTACAGAATTTTGTTCTTCCCATCCATTCGAGGGTTCTCTCCGGACACTACCCCCCAAAAAACAAAAAGATGCTCATGAGGTTAATTGGTGACTCTAAATTGCTCTTGGATGTGTGTGAGTGTGTGAATAGTTGTCTGTCTCTTTATGTAGCCCTGCGATCGGCTGTCGACCGGTCCAGGATGTACCCTGACCTCATGGATCTCATAGATTTTAAGAAACAGGATCCATAACTGCCAAATAACTACCTCTCTATGTGTTTTAGGACTCATTACTGCATGATTCTATGAGCCTCCTTGTAGCATCAATCCTTTGCAGACACAGTACCTAAGATTAGTTTTTAATAATTCAATGTACCCACATTTTTAGCGGATGGTAAATGTGATTGAATTTAAGAGGTTCCTCTCTATTTTCCCTGTAGATACTACTATCAGAGAGGCATCCTTGCTAAAGTCGAGGGTCAGCGGCTGGTGTATCAGTTTAAAGAGATGCCAACTGATCTGGTAGTCATCGAGGATGAGGACGCAGGCTCCGACGCCAATGTTGGCTTTGGGAATCAAAGATCTACCAATGGGCGCTCCATTGTCCGTGGAGGGTCCAAAGGCCATGGGAGGGCTCATAGCCAACACCAATCGTCTGTGAAGCAGATGAAGAAGGAGCCTAATGATGACTTTCTGTACTCAGAGGCAAACGGTGGACATGCTGAGCAGCTCCTGCACATGCTGCATGCCAACCAGGGGTCATGCTTACAAGATCAGACACAAGCTATGAGGTAAAAACACAGTCTACACATCATCACAAATATTTCCAATTCTTTCAGCTAAACGAAGTATGCTTTACTTTCATTTCATTTGCAAACAACCCTGTTGGAGCGGTAAAACATTCATTTCTGATCAGAGACGCTAGGATCTTTGAAAATAAAGCTCGACTGAAGAATCAGTCTGGGTGATATTAGTTTTTCAGCATATGTTTATTGGTGCATATTTTTGAAATGAGTCATACAGAACTGCAGCAAAGGAAGCTCAAGGATGTCTTCCTGTTCATTTAGAAGCGCTGTCCCTAATGCAAAGTTTATCCACCTTGGTCACGATTCTTTTAAATAACCCTTTAAAGAAGTGTTAGCATCATGCCTACTTTGTTTCTTGCAGAGAATGAGATGAATAGAAAGGTCCATTATTGTATTTGATCCAAACCATTTATCAGAATATTTGTTTTTGTTCCCTCAAAATGTCAGAAGCCAAAGAAAACACTCATACCACTCAATAAAATGTTGCTATTTCTTTATAATAGCCCTACGTCAATACCAGCAGGGCAAAAATTTCTACATAATGGGCTCCATTTCAATTCAGCAGGAATGGCTGAAATATGAAACTTATTTATTTGGTGCTCATAAAATATGGAAACACCTCAAGGTCACAGTGTTACCTGAATACAGTGCTCATACAAACAAATATGCACTAAAGTGCACTATTCAAATAATACAACAGACACAGCCCGCTGCTGGTGCTTTCTCTGAGAGAGTTCAACTCAATCATACAACAATTTTTTTCAGAGAGTCAGCTTTTAGAAAGCGAGATGAATGGTTTGATTCAAGCTACGACGAGTAAGTGTTGACACAGTCTTAGGAAAACCTGAATCTGAAGCTTTTTTTTTTTTTTTTTTACACAAACACTGCTGATTCTTTTTAAAGTGATTCAGGAAAGGCTGCCCCTGAAATCTCCCCCACTGACCTCACAGTTGGAGACCCGGAGAGTGTTATGAGACAGAACATAACGAAAAAGGAAAGCACACAAGTGGCAACAAAGTGACAGTGTCCAACGCTATGATGGCAGCCAGGGGGAGAAATTGTTGAAAATTACTGGTAGAAAATAGCTGTTCTCTCTCTCTGTCCTTTTTTTTTTAACCAAAGAATCCAATACAGTGATCACTGCTATTTTTATACCAAGAATTTTTGGGATAAACAAAACACCAAAGCTGATTTAATCCACTTTTTTGTACAAGAGTATTCATGAGTTTGTTTTAAATCACATAAGCAGTGTATTTTAACTCTCCAGTGCTGTCCTCTATTGTTAATTATGGCTGTACAACATCTCATGACATTTTCCTCCCACTGAAGCCACCAGTTTGCTGAACAAACACCGGATTTGTCTCTAAGGGAGGTGGCATATAACCTAATGACAGCATTAGGGGAAATTTTTCAGACTGTTTGAGTAGACATTTTCGGAAAGGTAGAGGCAGCACCATTTCTTGTGTTGGGGGGTTTGTAGACGGGCCATGGACTTTTTGGATAAAAACCATCATAAAATGTGTTTTTTATGTTTACAAACTATTGATATTTTAAATGACTCACACACCACATTAACTAAGAAAGGGGCTGCAACCTAGCTTAATAATATTGTTACATTCACCGAGCATTTTTATCATAACAGTATATAAATAGAAATAAACATACTGGAGAGAGGAAAAGAGAACAAACAGATTCACTCAGGACACAAAGATAGGATATTTCAGTGAAATAAATGTCTTTAGCCCCATTCATGCTGCTGTTTCAAGCCTTAATACTTACACCCCTGTGACATTTGGCAGAGATGGAATGGTGGGTAGTGCAGGGTGAGTTTACCCAACATTGCTCCATCTGCAGAGGTAGTATCAGAGGCTTAATATTGGAGTTAATTCCAATTAATATTGGAAAGAGGGGAGTACTTAGATTCTGCAGGGGATTGTAGCACTGCTTGAATGTGTGACTGCATTTTTGTGTTTGTGAAACACATACCGAGTCGCTGTCACTCGACACCAAATTTTGTCTCTGCAGAATTTATGTGAACGTTTTAGAATGTAATGATGACAGTGCTTCATTGCAGTGCTTTTGCATAAGTGCACTGTCAAAAGTGCTTAAATATCTTCTTGCCTGATGTGATTAATATAACTGATTATGTACTGGCTAACCCGAATTAAACACTGAAATTTTACTAGGGTGTTAGCAGAAAAGATGTGGGATATAGGTGAGTATTCAGATTTTTTTCATTTAGTTTTGTCACCTTGCAGTGCAGATGGATCAGCCTGATTTAATGTCTGTTGTCAGGCAGATCCATCTTGCCAAGCTTCAATCTACAATGATTGTTAGCGGTGAGCTACGATCGAGACAACAGCAGGAAGTGACTGCTCATGCAGTTAGGTTAGCATTGATGCTGACAGATTCAGTAGCAGTTTTATCAGATCTTGACCACATTTCTTAATTGAATAAAAAATAACAACACTGCAAACTTCTCTATAGTAAGTATATTTTCACTCCACTTCTGACATATTTTAATGAAAGTTTTTTCTATGAAGCGGCTTATGCTCTGTACTTTACACTGTGGCTTTAGTGCCCAACTAGATAAACTGATTGGCCTATAATGAATGTAATTGATTTAATGATCGTCCAATCACCTGCTGGATATGCTTTTAAAAGGTTCTTCCCATTCGCAAACACTGTCTATGGGCTTTTTCCAGATGGACTGGTGTCTGTTTATCATTTTTGTGTTTCTTTGTGAAATAAAATTCAATTAAGTCCAGTTGTCCTACAGTAAATCTCACCATTTGAAAAAACCCTCTAATCATTAGCTTTTGTTTATGTATGACAGGTAAATGCTAGTTTTTTCACCCTCTTCCTGTATCATAAATTTGCTCTCACTTATCTTGTTATCTTCAGAGCTGTTTGACATTGCTTTTGTTAAATAGAGAAATGATATCTGCGGCACCGCTGACAATGCTGTTTGTTTTACTCACACAGACATTAGTTCTGCTGTTTAGGATCATAGCTGCGCACTGGGTAACTTTCTCAACAGGGTTCCATTAAAACATAATCTCTGTCTATATTTGGGAAGATACAAACTGAATACTCAATCATGTCTGCAAGAGAGGGAAGAGAGATACACGTACTTATTGAGTTTACTTTGTCTTTCCAGATCAATCTCTGCTCCTGCGTCTCTTCCCATGGTCCTGACCTCCTCTGGCTCCCTTCAGTCCCTTCCCCTCACCACCGTTCTGCCCAACGGAGACTCCAGCCACTCCTCTCCGCCTCGTGTCATCCTCCACACTGTGCCCTCCAACACAGCAGGCAGCAAAGACATGCTCACCATCCACGCAGCCTCATACACTGGTGGAGTCAACAGCTTGCAGGACAGCCTCCCTCAGCAGCTCCTTGTCACCAGTTTAGGCTCCTCCACCACTACCACCTCCCCCTCCTGTACTTCCCCTCCAGGAGTCATCAGCTCCACCACTTCCACTCTCCCCCGCCTGGTCACCATAAACACCACCTGCGGGCAGACCATGGTGGCACAGCAGCCCGGCACCGTCATCGCCACTGTACTCAAATCAGGCGACCTCTCTGGGCTGCAGGTTAAAGAGGAGCTGCTGGACCCGAGCTACTTTCAGAGCATCGTTAACGGCGATCCGTCACTGGCGGTGCACACGTTTGATAGAGAAGAGATAGCTGTAGGGGAGGCGGAGCTGCAGTACAGGACTGTGATTATTGATACCAGTCAGAGCCAAGGCCAGGAGGCTGCCTGTGAAACTATAATGAATGGACATTCCTCTCATGGCAGCAGCCCCAGCGAGGGTCTGACCCCCGTGGAGGAGCTGGAGGTGCATGGGGAGATGTCTCTGCAGCCTGAACAGGGAATCAAAGGCCTGCAGGAGCTGCCGCTGTCTGTCCAACTGCCTGCAAACTTTATCCAGATAAAGACAGAACCTGCAGAGGCTTAAAGCAGCAGGACTCTTCTACACAAGCTGAACCAAAAAAACAACAATCAGTGAATCCCTTTTGACCACAAGACTCAGTTTATTATTTTCCCCTTAACAGTGATCAGAGCGAGGGATCTTGCAGCTTTTTAAAGGTTGGTCAGTTCAGCCTCAGGATTATTGTTTACTCACATATTTTGTGACCATGTGCCTAATTTTAAAAATCAAGGGAGTGTTTAGTTTTTTTTAAAAAATGTCACTTTCTATATGTGGAGTCGTTTTTCATAGACTATAACCCCACAAATATAGACACAAAAACCTCTCACATAAAACAAGCTCCCTCTCCTGGAGAACAGCCATTGGATGAAGCAGGGATCCCTGTCCACCAAACGTGCCAGTTAGTCATTTTTCCTACCTTTCATCTCATTGGACTCAAGTGTTTAAAGCGTAGTTTGCAACCAAACCAAAAGCGGGGACTGAATGCCAAACGGGTGCAATGAAATCAGACTTCTGAGAGTATGCAGAGGGTGTGTGGATTTCTCTTTTAAACCACATAAAGGTGTCTGTGTCCACGGATGAGGGATGGATGCTGCATCATAGTGTCCAAAAACACATCTCAGAGTTTAATTGAAGAGTGCCTTACAGAAAGTTCAAACAGCTTGAGAGTCTGTCTTTGAAACTCCTGGGGAATAGATGAAAAAGAAAGCAGACTAAATAGCTTTTCAGACTTGTGGAACTCTTTACTCATTTATTTTTGTATAAACAAAAAAGGTATGCATTCACTCTCTATTACTCCTGGCCTTAAAACACTGTGTTACTATGGAAATGGGCATTTTCTCTCCACCAAGGACAGTCCAACATCAAAACTGTTTGTATAGAGCTGCAGGCCGGAGGCACAGGAAGATAGCAAGGCACAAATGGAGAGAAAAAAATCTACGGGATAAGACAGATTTTATCAGCCTCTGCTTCAGAGGCTCCACACTTTAGATCCTGTTTATATGAAATGGAATTATATATATATAAATATATACATATAATATACAATTGAGATTCAATTTTAAGGCCATAGCGAATTTATTTATTTTGTGAATTTCTAAATTCTGTGTAAAAAAGGCACATTTGCATTCTATTTACATGTGTAAACATGAGGGAAAATACAAGGATAATGGACGTTAATGACAGGAAGCTTATTTGGTATTTTGTTTTTTTGGACCAATGTTTTTCATTTGTATAGCTGTCATTATAATCAGCTTTTTGAGCCTTTGACTCAGTGCAGCAACATTACTCCATTATTTTATTCTCTTATTGTAGATACCCCTTTGTGTGTCTGATTGAAACATGTACTGAATGTGCTTTACTTTCTTCCTCCTCTAGACATACCTCTTTAACTTTCACAAGTAAAGCAGTGGCATCTGTCCTTCCAAAATGATTATGTTTAATCTATTGCATTTATTACCAGGTGTATGAGTCAGTGCGTTAACATGCAGTCAGAAAAGGTTAAGGAATTTGAATCAGAATAACTAAAATTGGACTTAAACTAAAATACGGGCAAACATGATTGTCTGACTGAAAAGGTATGACAGAAAGCAATCAAGTTAGGTGAAATACACTCATGTAAAGTGGGTGAAGGTCTTTGTAAACCTGCATGTTTACACAACAATCAGCCCAAAATAGCCAAGGTGTAATGAGCATGCTCAACAGCCTGCATGACAGGCTTTGAACCAAAGTCCCAGAGCAAAAGTGCGCATAACAGTAGAAGTCATGTTGCGGTCTGCCCTTTAATGTTACTGCCAGAAAACACACATGAAAGCACTGCATTTGTACCTGAAGTATGGATGGGAATTGATAGAATTTTATTGATATCAATGCCGTTATCTATTCTGCTGATCAGTAAGACTATTGATTTCAGCATTGATGCATGTGGATTTTCTGTGTGGAAAAAGATGGGTTTCATGTGTCAGTGATGTCCAACACATGACACTCTTTATAGTTAATGCTGTGCTGCATTGACAACTGTTTTTGTTGCTGGTGTTCCCGTTGCTTGAAATCACAGAGATACAGACTCTGCATGCTTTGCTATTGCCGTCATTTAGTGTAAAATTGAGCCACACTTTGTGCTGATGCTGCTGCCTCTCATCAATGATGATTATTTGTGCAACTCCTAGGGGCACAAAATAAACTAAAAGGCCTTGATAAGAAAATTGTCAATAAATAAGGTGAATAATGTCCCCATCCTTAGCCAGGAGTACAGCATAGAGTGTGTGAAATATCTTCAGATCTGTAGCATTCATTTTTATTTCCACCATCGTACAATCAAATGTTTACTAGGAAGGAGGTCCATAGTAACTCACTGGAAAGGGGCATTTTGCCACCTGTAGTGTTTGAGACCAAGATTCTATCATCAAATATGGATCATTTGCACTACAGGGTATTGACTAGACTTGATTTCGACTTGGTTGTACAAATACCTGGTACAGTCTTTCGTATCACATCTAGCATTGGTCAGAGCATCACCATGATGGGACAGGGAAATCTGACATGGACATGAAACGCTTTCTGCTGTCAATGCTGTACGACTTCTGAAACTCTCCTATTCTTTTGATTGTATTTAGTTTGCTGCTTGCAACCACCTCTGGAACATCTCCTCACTGCCACTTACTAAAAAAAGGTGCACTGCCCCTTCTATTTCCTCTTTTATTATCAAGAGGATGTTACAGTAGTTTCTCCGCAGCCATTTTCTGACAAACCTACCTATGTTAAACTGTTATTATTAAAGTATATAACATAATGGAAAGCAAAGCAGGTAGTGTTCGGGTAGACACAAGCCGGGGTGAGTGAATAACACATATGGAAAAGCAACATAAGTCAACTCTCTCTTGGTTCATGTATCTTGGACAGCGGCAGTAGTCTACTTAACGCCATGGTCAAGCTACATAATTTTTTCTGCGGTTAAGATGGTCACAACGTCAAATTAAATGACCACATGGCCACAAATTCATGCTGTGACTTGCCTGATGAGAATGACAAACTGCAGAATTAAAACTGACTGCATATAACGACCAATATGATTATGCTGGAAGATAAAGGAGCAACACAGAGGGCAGCAAACAAACATTCTGTAGACCATTTAGATTACCTTACTTTTGTTTGCCTGTCCAAATGTTATGATGAATATTTTTTCCTGGTGTGGTAAGGTGCCTCTGCTGTTTCTCTCCAGCATTTTTTTTTTAAAGCGTGGTGGTAGCTCCTCTACAACATGTCTAAAACATCATCTTGGTCTGTTTACATCCATGTTGTTTTTGTGGCTGACTAGTCTGAAAGCCCTACGACTGTCTGCTCAGGCATTAATCCTGCATAAATCATGTAGGCTGACCTTGGCATAAATCTCCAAATCAAACAATTAAAAAAGCTTAAACTGTGGCTTGACTTAACTGTCCATGTAAATGCACTGAATCTGACTGCTCACAAAATCATATCTCAATATCCTTCACCCATTTGAAACAAAGATGTACCACTCCAGATATTTTACTGCTCCTCCATCTTCTCCTTTGTGTCCTCCTTCTTTTTAATTTCCTTCTACCTCCTCTCCTCTCATGTCCTCACATCCCCTCTCCTCATCCTCTCCTCGGGTCAGTAATCTCTGTGCCTTCTTTATTTGCCGCCCCACTTTGTTAAGGACCTCTCAGGCCAGCCATCCCATCGGCCCCCTCTCGGTCCTACCGTGGGGATGAAGCCATATTGATCCTGAGAGGTATCA
Source organism: Cetoscarus ocellatus (assembly GCA_037902135.1). Lineage (NCBI taxonomy): Eukaryota > Metazoa > Chordata > Actinopteri > Labriformes > Labridae > Cetoscarus > Cetoscarus ocellatus. The sequence continues at coordinate 2,363,195 of JBAMNC010001016.1, forward strand.
CAGCTAAATTGGTTGTATTTTCCAGCCAGACTGTAGCAGCAGAGTGAGGATGTTTTAGACACACTGACCTCCATCTGCACTGGCACCTAAGGACAGGAGTTAAACGCTGCTTTACAACCTCACATTGGCCAAAGTGCTCTGGGTCTGCAAAGACACTCTGAATGTATATTACTGTCTGAGTGCCCGCAAGCATTTGACAATCAATAATTACACTGGGCTTCTTCTGAATTTGGATTCTTCTCTACTTTTGTTGTATATATCCTGTTTGTTTCTTTAAAGCACTGTTGTGAGAGATTTTGAGGTATGTCCACTGCTCATGTTTTGTTGCTTCTTCTCTTCTTGTGGGTTGCTTCCCTTATGCTGAACATAGAATAGATTTTTAAGAAAAAGTCATCCAATTAAAAACAGAATCTTCTTCACAGAGAACCCTCTTTTGTTGTCATTATTGTAGCTGAAAAATTGCTTTTTGAATCACGGCAGATAGAATGTCAGTGAAAAAATAAACAGAAAACAAAATTAAACTTGGAAACAAATGGCACGCGAGGGGGGCGACTAAGTCAATTAATTTCTGCTGTTGAGATAATGAAAATGAAGTGTTTGTGCCTCGGAAACTCAAAGTCACTGAGCCGCTTTGAGGGACGTTCGACCACATGGTATTCAAAGAGACGGACGGGGGGGGGGGGGGGGGGGGGGGGGGGGGGGGATGCTACAGTAGGAAACTGGATTGAAGCCATTAGTGGGCCACAGACTGATTGGACTGTACTTAAGAGCACTGCTTCTCCAGTTGCTGTGGGTGGATGAATACATTAGTGTGTGACATGCCCAAAGCTGAAGACAGCCGAGTCTGTCACCACAGCTTGCAGACTGAACAGAGAGAGTGTATGTGTGTGTGCTGAGGCTGCGTTTGGCGAATGTTAGGGTTTCTTGGATTTATTCTGTTAGAGCATGTGTTATGTTGATGTGTTTGTGGGTGAAAGGAGGGGATTGTGTGTGTTGTGAGGATATATTGGCATGGACTGACTGTGTGTGTGCGTCCAGGGTCAGAAAAGCGGAGGAGAAGGAGGAGGAGGGAGGGTGTTGGTGGTGTTTAGGAAGCTGTCTGGCAGCAGGGATTGCCTACTGTGCCTCGCTCTGTGTACACCCACATGCACAGCTGTGGACCGCACGATCCAATCTCGCCGAAGGGTTAAAATGCACATACTCACACATAAAGTGAAGCAAAACAAGGCCAGAGGTTCAGCTACAGTCGCAGTGACCTTCACACCGGCAGATGCTGTTACCAGATAATGAAGAAAGCAACACGCACCTACCAAAAAACTTTAATATTGTGTGCTAGACAAAAAAACAGCAGCAAAAAGGGAGCAAAAAATGTCTGCACAAAAGAAGCTGCTCCAAAATCAATTTAACGAAGATTATCATCAGAGATGTGATGTTTCTGTTCCTAGCACTTCATCAGACATGGACAAATAAGGAGACGTACTTTTATTTATGCAATCCAAGGGGCACAACCTGACAAGTCATGTGATACACAGTAGCACTGAACAACTGCAGTGGTTTTGTGTCAGCCAAGAATGTTGTGTTTTTGCCGAAGTTTGTTAGTAGTTTGTTACTTGACAGGATATCTCAAATTGTTATGAACATAATTTAATGAAATTTGCACGACAGGTTAATTAGCCATTAGCCGATCAATTTTGATTTAAGGAGTAATCTGAATGCAGATACAGATCCAGGATGTTTTTTAAAGATTTGTTAACAATGTGAGATAGGGCAATTTCCCACATTTTTGGTACCGTAATTTCTCTATTACAACACACCCTTGATTATAACATGCGCCCCATATTTTCATGATTTTTGTCTGGAAAAACACTGTACTCCAATGTAACATGCACCTAAATTTTGCCCAAACCTTACTCTCTCAGACAGCTCAAAAATTACATTTACATTTATTTAATCAATGAAATTTCAGTATTTTCACAACACGATTTTCTCTCTCAAAGCGATGGGGAAATACCTTTTGCTTCACACTTGCGCAATTACTCAGTTTCTGCCCAAGCAAGCTCAGTTGTAGTGGACCGACCAATCAGAGAGCAGCTATCAACATACCGATGTCTTCGACCAGTCACATCGCAGCTATTTTGCATCCCCTTGCTGACAAGGTAGCAGCGCTCTATGTTTTCATATGTTTTCACAGAGAAAGAGAATATTTCAGCTTTTTGTATCAGATGTGTTGCAGTTGCGATGTTGGCAAGATGACATATGGTAGGTATTTTGCTTGTATTCATGTATAATACACACCTGAAAATTAGACCTTAATTAAGAGCTAAAAAATGTGTGTTATAGTTGAAAAATTGCGGTAATAACTCAAGAACTGTCAAACTGATTAGGATGACATTTTCAGAGAATGCTGTTCATTGCACAAGCATGGAAATGCCTTGGTGGAGTTCTGTGCTCTCTTAGCCCCTCTAGTTTATATATTTAATTATTAATATTAAATGTTATATATTTCGTTAATTTGTTGCTTTATTTGTGGTAATATTAACTGCTGTATAAAAATACCATATATCACATGACTTGTCAGGTGACCTTAAGGTTGTTTTAATTAGGCTACGTCCCTTCTTTTGTTCATGAAGGGAAAGGATCTGAAACATCACATCAGTGATAATCTTTATTAAATTGACTGTAACCAGACAAAAAAACTCACTAACACACCATTACCGTACATTAGTTCAGCGCTGGTAAATACTTCACTCATATTCTATAAGGCATTATAAATTACACTGCCTGGCCAAAAAAAAAGTCGCCACCACAAAAAAGGTCACACACTCTAATATTTTGTTGGACCAACTTTAGCTTTGATTACAGCACTGCATCCGTTGTGGCATTGTTTCAGTAAGCTTCTGCAATGTCACAAGATTTATTTCCATCCAGTGTTGCATTAATTTTTTCATCAAGAGCTTGTATTGATGATGGGAGAGTCTGACCACTATGCAAAGCCTTCTCCAGCACATCCAAAGATTCTCTATGAGGTTAAGGTCTGGACTCTGTGGTGGCCAATCCATGTGTGAAAATGTCTCATGCTCCCTGAACCACTCATTCACAATTTGAGCCCGATGAATCCTGACATTGTCGTCTTGGAATATGCCTGTGTCATTAGGGAAGAAAAAATCCATTGATGGAATAACCTGGTCATTCAGTACATTCAGGTAGTCAGCTGACCTCATTCTTTGGGCACATAATGTTGCTGAACCTAGACCTGACCAACTGCAGCAACCCCAGATCATAGCACTGCCCCCACAGGCTTGTACAGTAGACACAAGGCATGATGGGTGCATCACTTCACCTACCTCCCTTCTTATCCTGATGTGCCCATCACTCTGGAACAGGGAAAACCTGGACTCATTAGACCACATGACCTTCCTCCAGGACAGTTCTTAATCCAATTTTAGTAGTTTCTGTAATCTCCTTAGATGTTTTCTCTTATTGATGCATGCCAATGATTTGACCCTTCTTAAACAGACTAACATCTTTTCCATGAACACAGGATGTGTCTTTCAACATGGTTGTTTAGGAAATGAGAAGCTACTCATTGCATCAGCTGGGGTTTAATAACTTGTTGCCAGCTGAAAGATAATGGCCCATGCAGTAATTATCCAATAGGAGGCTCGTACCTATTTGCTTAGTTAAATCCAGGTGGCGACTTTTTTTTTGGCCAGGCAGTGTATTTATATATTTTTTTACTATATTATATATTAACAATGTTTGGTTGGTGAGGAAACCACCAGGTCAGCATGTGGCTTAGTTTGTGTAGCCTGCCTTAAGGCTCACACAGATTTCCAACACACACTTACTCTGACCTTTGCCCTAGCTCTTCCTTGATTCATCAATAAAGCATTTACAATGACACAAGAATGATTATGAGTGCTTTATAGCTTATGGGTATTTCCCAACGCTTTAAGACCCATTCAGACATCAACACATATCAGCTGATGTTGAGCAACATTGAAAATCAATTTGGATCAATTTTGCTGTATTCAGCACAGGCCGACATACCTAAAGTGGAGAGAAACATTGTGCAGGTGGAGTTTGACGTTCCCAATGTGGATTTTAAATATTTGCCAATGTAAATGTAGCATATGGGTAGTATGCCCAACTTAGGGAACTTTGGCCTAACAGAGCTTGACTTTGACCTGCTTAATAGTGTACAAATGCATTACGAAGTCAATCAATACAAGTCAGTTTAAAGCTGAAATACCAAGTGCGGCAGCAGCTGGTCTCAGTATTCTGAAACTATGCCCAAAGACTGCTGTACCCAAAAGGATGTCTTAAGTCCTACAACAGGAGTCTAGTCTGAGGAGGGAGCAGCTGGAGCCAAAAGAAATAAGTGCAGCTGTAACTGAGGACACAGAAGGTAAGTGGGGGTCAACTCACACTGATGTTATCGATCAAATTTAAAAGATTTCCCAAAACTTTTCGACGTACTTCATGAACAACAGCATTGCTCGAATGACGTTAACTCAGTCCTGCATGGCTTGACTTAGCTCAGTGCAGCTTGACGTTTCTTTCCCTGTATGTTGGCAAAAGATGGCCAAAACATCAGTGTGTGCATGCAGCTTTACTGATTGTACATTGTGTAGTTATTTAAAAGTGATCCAGTAAATTACACAAAATGATTAAAAAAATAATGGCACTGCTTCTACATTGAACAACAAACAACCCTCCATTACATCCACACAGACACTTGGCTTCTCTGTTCAGTGTTCCATCGATTGCCTGCCATATGGTAAGCGGAGGTTGTTATGGATTGCTAAAATAATGAAAGGCTACTAGCAGCTGCTCAGTCTCCTCCACTCCTTTCCTCTTTGGTGAGTCAGAGACCCCCGAAGATGGAGCAATGGAGAGCCGGGGTCCTGGGAGAAGAGGAGGGCTATTTCTGTGTCGCCTGCAGCCACCGACACAGCGCAAGTGTTTACTGCCAGGCCGCTCTGCCTCTCACAGTGGGAGCGGTTGAAGGATGACGACTGACATTGTTGTGCCTGCAGCCTGTAGCGGGAAGAGTACAGGGAGAGCTTATTTAACCATCAGGTCACCAGACTGGCTGCAACATTGCAGGAGGAGAAGAGATGATGAGTGCAGTCTCAAGGTAGACAAAGCAGCTTTTAACTTGCAGCCAAGGTCAAGTTTAAATAGAGCGCTTTAACATTGGAGGGTTTGCGTTAAGTGTTTAAGAACAGCAGGTGGAATATGGTTTAAAATGAAAAAGAGGCAGAATAATGCTCTATACTCAGCTGCAGTACACTTCTCAGGACACAAGATGGCACTGGTCATACACGTGTCCTCCAGCAGATCCAGCTCCTCGCTCTGAATTAGGAGACAAGTATTCCTTCAGGTTACTAATCTAAATACAGACACTCCTCATACATTGGTTTTCACCCTCCTCCTCCCCAGAATAGCAACTCATGGATCTAAATGAAGTCTCTGAATTGAAAATAAGCAGCTGGGAGTAAAGTTTCCCCCCTCCCTTGTATTTTTTTTGATAAGTAACAAAGAGAATTAATTCACATGTGAGTTTCTGTGATAGTGGCCGCTCCTCGGGCCAGGTAAAAAAAAAAAAAAAACCTTTGAGCTGAACTCACCGGGTAGGCGCTCGGTTTCTCCTACTGAGGAGTCAATTTGGTTTCCTCTCTTCATCAAAAACAGCGATAAACAAGCGCTGGAGGGGCAGGATTTTCCTAGACAGTGTGCAAAATGCATGGGAACTATTGTGCATCAGAAATGATGCATCTTCTCTTGCTGGAGTTCACTGCCTCATATCAAATACAGACAGCACTGAACCACATCTTTCTTGAATGTAAATCAGGGGCATCAAAAATCTTTGTGCTGATAATCAAAGATCATCTGGTTTTGGATTCTTCAAGTTTTTCCATTTTCAGAGGGAAAACAGCTTTTTAAGCCTCACACTCTGCCTTGTTTTCCAGTCCTCTCCACATATTTGCTTTGGTCTTTAAATGCAATCACTGAATTTCTCATTAAGTGAGGCGCATAAATTTACTCAACATCTTATTATTTGCATCAGGAGACACTGTGTGTTTATAAAAGGAAAGCAATGAATGCAAGCAGCTTCAAAAGAGTTTGTGTTGTTAGCTGTAGATTAGATGCAACCTGTTTCCTCAAGAGATGTTCAATGAGCTCAGGAGATTTGTGTTTTAGATGCGAACACGTGGTTTGAGCAGCTGGATTGTAAATGCAAAGGCTCAAGTGCATAGGACTGCTTGATTACAGGACACTCACATTCATGATTATTTTGATTGGTATTGTGATTATGATAATTGTATCCTGTAAATCCTAGAATGAAGACCACAGCATTTATTTTCACAATACAGAAGACACCAGGCTTTTATTTGAAGGTGGCTTTCTCTTGGAGGCAGGTTATTATAACACTGGTAATCTGATTTAGTTAAAGTCAAAATAGTTAAAATAACCTTTTAATGAACCCAAACCAAAACATCTTTGAGGGAAATACCGCTGACATGTTATAAGTTCTTTTTTTTTTTCAAGATATTTTTTGGGGGCATTTACACTTCCAGTTGTTGTCTTCATGGCTTTGGGAAGCCAAAATTGTTGTCAGAAACAAAACTAAAATTATCACTGGCACAACTTCATATTCTTCTTGAAGGTTCATTCTGAAGTACACCAGAGTATCAGAGCTAGAAACAGAAAGAGATCAAGAAATGAGTTAAATACTTATTTTATGATCACTTCATGTAAAAAATATAAAATAAAATCAGAATGACAGTGTCAGTGATAAAACTGGTATGGATGGCCCAATTAGGATTATAATGCCCATACTGACTGTATATCAGTGAGATTGGCTTATAATATCAATCATTTTGTACTTTGAGACAACAACAGGTCAAGAGTTTGCTCAACAGTGCAGTACAAGAAGCCAGCAGGAGCAATTCCACAAACATCCAACTGTAACTTTATCTGATGATTCATTTATTACATGTCAGTGCTGTTGGACACAAACATCTTATCTCCAACTTGCTACTTTTCAAAGGTGAAAAAAATCTCTACTACCAATTGAATAAATATTGTATTGTCCAAATTACAAATTATGTTTGCATGATTTAAGTTTGTTAAATGTTACAAGGCCCTCTTGACAGCACGAAAGGCCACAAATGGCACCGTTTTATGAAAAACAAAATATTAAAAAAGGAAATAGGACATTTGTGCCCAATAGCGATGGTGTGTTTATTAATGTGAATTTAGTAGAAACTTATGAAAACTGAAAAAATGTAAATTCTTTCTTATTTGGCAGCTATTTTGCACCTGTATCATTCCACTCCGTTCCCTCTTGCACCGTATTCTTACTTACTGTATCATACTTTGTTATTCTATTTTGCACCTTGCCTTTATATTTTTATCTTATTATTTTATTTTATTTTTATTTCTTATCTTATTTTACTTCACTTAGGTTTGCACCGTACTTTATCGTATTCCTCCCACACTGTTTTGCACTGACTGAAGGGCTTTTGCAATTTCGTTGTACTTGTTGCAATGACAAATAAAGTTCTATTCTATTCTATTCCAATCTGTTCTATTCTCTTGACTGTGCAAAAGTGCAAAAAATAAAGGCAATAAGTCTCAAGCATTAAGTTGATTACACTATGGACCTGTTGAAATAATTTCATATGGAAAAAAAAAAACAACGTGCAATGTTTGTTTCATCCTTCAGGTGTTAGCCCAAGCTAATACAATGACTATTGATTATTGATTGGTATTTATTAGTTTTTACCTTTGAATTGATTCCTTTCACAATAGGAAGTTAAGTGCTCTCATGTGCCTCAACTGTCCTCCAAATTCACATGTTGTGAAGAGTCAAGAGCACAGGTGGATGATCTCTGAGCACAAGGTTTAACCACGAGTTCATCTCAAGTTGTACTTTTGTGTTCACAGCAGTGACAGAGACAGAGAGCCCCAGTGCTAAGAGAGATATGGGAGGTCATCCTGTCAAAATAAAACACCTTGAGTCTCCGTTATTCAAAAGATTAAATCAGATTAACAATTTTGTTACCCTGGCCCAGTACCAACAGGTGCAGGTTTATGGCCCGGTGATTGGTGTCCTCTGTTTTATGGGATTCTATCAGAGTTTTTTAAAGTCTAACAAAGCAGCAGATGAGTGGACAAGCTTGTTTTTGCAGCCTGACGGTGCTGCATGGGGTATTACCACAAGTGACTCTTTCAGTGACTGAAAGCATTAGTTCTGATTGGCCAGTCATATAATTTTAATAAATATTAGATGATAATGATCACAATATCAGCAACACAATTTCGCATGTTTTAAAATTTAAATGATATCCTCAGGTTGTAATTCAACCTCATCCTTGGTATTTTGACCACTTCTCAACAGTTTTGACTTTATTTTGAACTACAAACACACAAAAAAACATCCTTTACATTTTACTTTGTTGTCAACATTTCTACTTGTTTCTTATCATTTTGACTTAAAAAAATCCTTAAAAAATCGTCCTTGTCTTTTTTCTTTCTCACACCGGCCCCTCGAACTCATTTGTTCTATTTTGTTCCAAATGTTGTTTTTAATTATTTAGAGCATTCTGAACTGCCTTGTGTATGAATAAAACAGTTTTTTTTTGCAGTACCTCAAAATAGAAATCAGTGGTTAAAATATTAGACTCTGATCCCAGTGGGCTCAAGGGTCTCTGAGGGAACCGATTGTAATATCTGTATCAGCCTCTCCAGTCAGGGTGAGCCATCGTATTCAGGGCGACTCTCAGGGCTTCCATGGCAATTTGCTCTCACAACTACACAAAAGAGTCCTCAGAGTCATGGGAGACCTCGCCTGAAAGACAACTAGCAGCATCTTACGAAAAAATATCACTTTGCACTACTTCCCTATGTTGTGAGTGTGAAAAGCTCTGCAGCAACCCCAGACCCCCCTGAAAGCATCCTTTTTAATAAACACTCCATTTATTTGATGTGATAAGCGAGAAATAGTGAGGAATGAATTAAATAAAAATGATTTTATGAACTTTTCTGAGGGGCCTTGGGGGCTTTGCGGTGAACTTGTCAGTATATTTGAAGTATGTTTGTAATTATTGCATTTGTTAACTCACGCCACTACTTTTTACTTGACATGTTGCTTTGGGCGATTGACATTATTGATTTAAAAATAACAATATGGTTTCAGTCTGAACTCTATTTATGAGCATATCCATAAAACAGTTACATAAAGTAATGCGTTTGCCTTCATTTTCACAAAAATCCATTTCGCTGCCAAATATTATTGATATCACTGACATTATTACCACACAGCCGACATGAGTCAACATCAAGATTAACTTAGTGGAGAAAACAATGCATTTATTATGCATCTGATACACAAGAGAGTCTCAGGTTATGAAACAGAAACAATCAGGCACATAAATGTCTGCTCATACTTGTCAGAAATCTCATAATTTGATGTTAAATGTGTCTGCTAATGAGCATCGAGACTAATGGAGGGGAGAGAAGGAGCTCTGTCTATATGGATGGCATGAGTCAGATCCAAACCCACACACACTCACAGCAGCTTTCACACAAACACCCTGGGGTGTTAAGTGTCTTTCAAGGAAATCATATTGTTTCATTCCAACAGAGATTATTCACACAATGAAATTTTAATTGGAAAAAAACATGGAAACATACAGAAGGCTTCAAAAGCAAACTATGATGAGCAGAGAAGTGTTGTTTTTGTGTCTTGCTGTTTAACATAACTTGAATACTCTGGAGCATTCGTGCACCTCGTTATTCCGACGACAGAACATCAATTACAAACGCCTATCTTGCTTGCTTATCCTTGAGCCGCAGACGAGTCGGTGCGGCTCGACAGATTGAGATGTTGGTGCTGCAGATTAAAATCGCCTTGGCAAAGATGGGAAACTGTTTGAACAGAAGCAGTTTGTGGATTGCAACAACAGAGAAAACAATGGAACTAACACAACAGAAAGTACATCACAATGAGGTCTGTGCTTCTTTAATTATACAGTACCTACTTAGGTTAACATGAGAGCAAGAACAGATTAAAGGTTTGTTATAATACAGAGAGACACTCAGAGAAATCTAGAGCCTCAGACTCCAACAGCTTGTGTTTCCTCTGAAATGGTACATTAGTGTTATCAAATGTGTTACTTCACCACTTTATTTATTTTCATATATACCATATATTACACATTTTCTTTCTTTGGAGTCTTCAAAGCTTTTTGTTTAGGACCATGCATTGTATCATAAGTGTGTACACAAAATCTATCATACTCTCATCCAGGCATGCTCATCAGTATATTTAAAGCTCCTGTGAGGATGTTTTTGACTTGCTTTGCAAAAGAGTAAAACTTACTTTAATGTTGCTATATAATGTGCAAAAGCAGTAGAAGTCAGAACTGATCCAACTGAATTACTCTTGATGGTTATTTTTGTGCCTGTAATTGATTTAATTTGCCACAGGGTGCCCCAACTTAAACTCACAAACAGTTTGTACATTTTATTTTGGTTGATTATTGTCCCCTTTAATAATACCAGTTGGTATTGTAATGTTTATAAGATGACTATTGGCTATATGACTGACTATTACCGTTACAGTGAGTTACAACTTAAAAGCATTCGTGGATTGAGCAACACATACAAACGTGTTGGAAGCGCCCAAAAAATGTGGCAAAGTCCCCTCTTCCCCTGGAAGACAGTCTACGGTTCCTTTATGAAGCATGGGAGAGAAGCAGGTCTTCTTGGGATGTTGTCTTCTTCACAGTCTGTCTTTTACTTCATCAGCCTCACAGAAGTTGGTCCTTAGCTTGGACCTTGGTGTCTAAGCTCTTGTGCTTTGCTCCTGCCTGTTGTCAAAGCATTTTGTAAACCAATGTTTTTAAAAGTGATATATAAATAAAGTTTATTATTATTATTATTATTATAAATGGTGCCAGAGCCGACCCTATATAATGCTGCCACTCTGTGTACCGGATCACCAGCTTCCACTGGCAGGGGATTTTTGGACATTTTGGGGGTGCACTTACCCACACATTTTGCTGTGTTGGATATTCCATGAAAGCATAATTATTACAGGTTGTACCTCATTGTAAATGTGACTCATCAAGTGGAATTATCAAAGTGGAGAAATTAACCGAAATTTAATTCCAAAACTCTTTTTGAGGAGTATACTACAGGTCTGTCAGACTGGCCACCGTCACTGGTCTGCAGCTAAACAGCACCATACACAACAAACTGTGATGCAGTGTGTATTCTGACACCTTTCTATCAGAACCAGCTTCAACTTCTTTAGCAATTTGAGCAACAGGAGCTCATCAGCTGGATTGGACCACTCAGGCCCTTGGACCACTTTAAACAGATACTGACCACTGCAGACCTGGAACACCCCTAAAGTGCTGCAGTTTTGGAGATGCTCTGACCTGATTAGCAAATTGATCACAATTTGGCCCTTGTCAAACTCACTCAAATCCTTATGCTTGCCAATTTTCCTTTCTCCTAACACATCAACTTTGAAGACAAAATGTTCACTTGCTAATTTACCCCACCCTCTAACAAGTGCCATGATGAAGAGAGGATCAGTGTTATTCACTTCACCTGTCAGTGGTCATAATGTTCTGTCTGATCGGTGTACTGTACACTGATTTAGTGGTGTAAAACTTTTTGTTTAGGATTTTGCATTGTTTTAGTCATATTTCTGTGAGCATGTATACAAGATCAACCTCACTTTTATACAGGTATTTATTTCAATAAACTTAAAGCTCCTGCGATGGTGTTTTTGACTGGTGATCCAAATCAGGCTAAACTTAACTTTAATCCTACTATATGACATGCAAAAGCAGGAAAGGTCAGAACTGATCAGAGTAAATTACTCTCTGTGATCATTTTTATGCCTATAATTGATTAGCCAATGGGTTCTTTTCAGGTGCCTCGACATAATTATCACAATCGTTGACACAATTGACAATTAAAAGAATGCAGAGAGGTTTAATGTGTGACAACACATCTACACGATAACAAGACAATATCTGAAGAAAATGATGCACTTTCTTGTTGACAGGGATTGCAAAAAATTCCTCACAGGCGCTCTCATTTAAAGTATGGACAGAGTTTTATCCAGCATCATAATATGGTCTCTGCATCTTATTTTTACATTACTTCTGTAGTTCAACATGATAGTGAAATAGATAAAAGCACTGCTATTATAGATCTATAAGAAAAACAATCAAAAAATTCTGAAGCCTGCATCTCAAACAGCTTGTGTATCTACTAAACTCGCCCATTAATGTTATAGAAAGCACATATTGAACATTGTTTTTGGACACTTTGAAGGATGTTGTTTAGGATTTGCATTGATGTCAACACTTTAGTTTGTGTGTATGGATTATCTCCCCTCCATTAAAACAAGTGTGTTCAGTAATATCTTTAAAGCTTCTGAATTTGAATAGGTATATAATGGACAGAACTTTACTTTAATGCTGCTATAAGATGTTCAAAACCAGTAAAATTACAACTGATGGTAACAATGATAATGATAATTTTTTTAAGCCTGTATTTTATGTGCCACAGGGTAGGTTTTAAATATCAGTCTACAACGGGCTCAAATCTGGTCAAACAGACTGATCAAATGAGGTTTTTTATGGGTTCTGACTTTATTCTAATGTATTACAAATACTTATTGTATTTGTAATTTTTAAGGATTTTTTCAGAGTAATGTTCTTTTTAAGTCATATTATAAGCCTGGATACAAGGTGTTTGTTAACTTTATAATTTAGTTAATATTCTCAAGACCCCCGTGAGATGATGTGAGTGGGGACAAATAAAACTAAAATCACACATTGCTACATGACTTCAAACAAAATACCACATGCAACAATAATGATTTACTCTTAATGGCAATTTTTAGATACTTGTAAATGAAGCACTGTGGGGAAGGTGACAAGCAATATCTTTGTTGCTATTGAAAATGACTGACATGTTTGACTGTAATAAAGCTAAGTGAGTTTTTATGTGAGTTGACACATTTATGCATAGATTCTTAAAATAAACAAGATACATTGTTTTGTTGACATGGTAAGTCTGAGGTAATACAGAAAACACAGGAGCTTTAATTTCTTTTGTTGAGCATGGGGTAGCATCATCCAACATTACAATGAGGTCTCCGCATTGTTAGATTTCTAAAGCCTCAGTCTCCATCACCTTTTATTTCTTCTGAACTTGCCTGTTACTGTAATCAAATGTTTCTTTTGGTTTTACCTCTTTATTTATTTGTAAAACATATATCTTATGTTGCTTAAGGGTTTTTGTAGAGGATCTTTATATATTTTAAAGCATGTTTTTGGGAGTGTGAATACAAGATCTACTTAATTTTAACATGTTTATTAATATCATTAAAGCTACTGTTATCAGAGGGACTAAAAATCTCTTCAAAGCTGATATATGACCTGAAAAAGCAAAAGAAATCACATTTAGGTTTATTTCTTCTTTTAGGGCATTTTGATGCCTGTAATTAATGTGCCACAGGGTAGGTGTCAGGTATGACTCTTCACAGTGCTTTTCTTTACACCAATATGGGTGACACTAAGAGGCACATTCGACAGTTTAAAAAGGCAAAAAATGATATTTTAATGCGAGACAGCATTGTAGGATGAAATCTGCCTGCCAAATCTGACCCAAGTCGAAATTCCACAAAGAAACTTCAAAGATACTTGATGAGAAGAAGATGGGAAATTTTTTTTTATCATACCATTCAAATTGTTTTTGTGCCTGAATAAGCTATGTACACATTCATGCATAATACTGTTAGTAAAAAGGTGTTTTTTCACTCATTAAATATAAAATGAATGCCACTGATAGTAAGGACAAAGAGAGCTGAAGAACTCTCTAAAGCAAATTAGTTCCTGGTAACACACTCCAAACTAAACTGCACTCATTCAAAGAGATCAAATAGCAAGGATACTAAGTGGTTAGAAATGCAAAGAGACATAGAATGTATCTAACAACTGTTGACTTTTTAGAAAGAAAAAAAAAGCTTTAAATGCCTTCTAGACTTTGAAACTCAATGGGCCAACCTTCAGTTAGAATAATGACTGCTTTCAATGGACTTGTTTGCTTTGTGGTCTGATAAATTCACCCAAATAAGGAGGATCTGCACCAACAACCACAAAACCACTTTAAAACCTCAGGCAGGCCTTGCCTTCTCAGACTCTCCCCAGCATGCGGGCGATCCACCAGTTGCACGGCATGACAACCTGACAGATGACCCGGCCTCCTTGGTAGTAGTACGGCCATGGGTTGAAGCCGCCCAGGGGCTCAAAGTAGCGGCGGCAGAAGCGGTAACCACGGCGACATTGCTGGCAGCAGTAGCCGCGGTCGTCCAGACGGTTGTCCAGCTCGATTCCGACGTCTCTCTGCAGGGGGGAGGGCACAGACAGGAGTGGGCAGGGTTACAATTGCACACATGACCACCATCAGTCCTCCCAGAGGCAAAGGCAAGGGAAAAAAAAAGAGGAAGAAGAAGAGGAGGAGGAGGGTGTGAATTGATGGGGGGTGCTTCGCTTTGCAGAATATTGAATGTAAAAGCCAAACACGGGTGAAAAATATCAGAATTGATGTGTGTGAAAATGCAAAGTTGTGCCATGCTTGATGACTGTGACAAAAAGATCAAGATAGCGAGTGTGATTTAAGCTTGCAGGAGCATAAAACATGATATAATACCCTTGACCTTTTCTATTATACCGCAGGAAGCACGAATGCTGGCTGGCTGCACAATGCCCCATCTTCTGAATCCTGCATTTTCAGCCTCTCCACCACTGCTATCTTCAATCAAAGGGACTCTAATGTTGGTAGTTACCAGCATAATTACACTCTTTCTTTCATCTCTGACCTCTTAACTCCCTCGACCGGAGCCAACACTCTGCGCCAAAATGGCAGCCCCTCCTCCAATAGAGCATTCAAATTAGAACTCCCCACGTCTTGGCGCCCTCCCTTTGACCTTGACTTTAAGTGCACGGCACATTCCTAAAGCAATTAGCAGAGTAATGATCGCCTAACAAGGATTCTTTCATTTGCTCTTCCTGGCTGCCTCTGAATTTATAGAGGGGCCAAATGAAACCCAAACGAAAGGTAAATTGGGTAGAATTAATGGCCCTTGGATTTCTCCATTGTGCCTGTTGGTTCATGCCTCCCTTACACTCATGGGGGCTGAGTGCCATGCCTTTGATCAAGAGCAACTCCAAATGGGCTTCGGAGAAGTGCCACTTAACTCACCGTGCAACTTGAAAAAGCGGCTGCCCCTCAGTATGCATTTGACCACTTTTCAATCTCTTTTAGCAAATGAATCCTCAGAGACGATCCGCTGTTGCTGTCTGGTTATACTGATCTGATCCAGCCAGGAGTCGATGACTGCACAGTCAGAAACAAACAGGCACAATAACTTTGCAAGTGCCCACTGTGAGTCAGCTACACTCAATAGAGCTGAACAAAACACATCCGCTGGTGGGAATAGAAAGTGTGTGGGAATTGTTTAGGAGGACAGGGCCCACAGCAGCACATGGCTGAGTCCCCTCAGTCCCTTGTTACAGTTAGTATGAGAATTAGGTTTTTCACTGCATCCACTCTATAAGTCAGTGGGTACAAAGATGTGGACATTGTTTCCCTCTGTTAAAGCAAGAAAACTTGCATGAAGGGGTCTAGGAGGATCTTAAGTCCTTAGCTAAAAAAGGCAGAGCACCGACAAATTATCCCCCTTCAGTGATTGTATCAGAAAAAGAATGAAAGATATAGGTGCACTTAAGGTCACATATTTTACTCCTTTTCAGCAAGTTTACAGATCTCAGACATCCCCAGGAGATATCTTTGAGGTTTCTTGGCTATAAATCCACTGAGATGATGGATTTTAAACCCCTCTGTTTCAGCCCTGCCCAGAGCAGGCTGTTTTAAGTCTCTTTCATATGTAAATTTGAAATGAACAGCATGTACAAAAACATGTACAGTGAACTTGATCCGGTTGGGGGTGATATTAGAACATTGTTTCAATTTTGACTTGTTTTCTTCCACAATGCTTTTGTCAGGTGTACCACACTCTGTCAAATGCTGTGTAATATAACCATTCACCACATGTTCTGGGCTGTAGCTGCGGTCTTTGTTCCATCCATACTGTCACACTATGATCTAGGAGTATACAACAAACTATGAGTAATACAATTGTCTAGCTCAAAGCAGTTTTGAAGTATGTTGTGCAAATTCTGTGTAGAATAAATATAAAGCTGCCTTAAGGCTGTGTTGAGACACAAAACATTGAGCAGCACATTGACTTGTGTGATGTGAAACCATATTTTGCACCCACTTGTAGAAATTAAAGAGATACGCCATTTTTTTTTGTATCTTTCTTCACTCTCAATTCCATGACATGCAGATAGACACCATTCTTTCGAATGTGTGTGCAGTAACAAGAAAGAGTCGGGCAAAGTTCGCCCACCGCTTATTAGCTTAGCTCAAACCCTGGGAGTCAATGGGAAGTGTTAGCCTGCCTCTGCCAACAGTCATCAGGTAAACTCTTCAGCAACGCTAAACGGTCCTGCACCTCTTGTGACTTGTTATTTTACTGCGTAATGTTACATTATCCTTTACTATTGTTAAGAATTCTTCATGTTAAGGAGATTTGATTTAGAGAGTTTGATTTGAATTTTGACTTTAAAAAAGTGCTGATTTCCACTTCCTGTTTTACCGTATTTTCGCGCTGTTTACTATTCTCCGTGCGGTCTCCATTGGTGCAGAAGTCAATGATGATGTGAGTTGTGTTGTACTATGAGATTAACACAGGAAATAGAAGATCATAGTCTGTTGCATGACACTATATTGACTGTTTTAGATTTCTATTTTTATGTTGTTTGATGAATATGTTTAATAAGTAATGTCTAAATGCTAAGCTAAATAAGTAGTTTACCAAGTGGTCTGTGCTAATCATTAGCTATGAGTATTCACACAGATGTGAGTTCATTGACGAGAGAGAACTCTTTATGTCTTAATATTTCTTTAGAAAGCATTTAATGCTTAGGTTAATAATGTTATAAGTGAAGAAACTGATCAGACATGTTTATTTGTGTTTTATGTTTATTTCAGTCACTAAAGCAAAACACCAATTTGTACAGTCTTCATCACCTCAGTAAAAGTTGAATCCATCTGATGACTCTGTGTTCTCTAACCGGAACCCCTGCAGTGGTCAACAATCCCACACATCAGGATATAACATCCAACAACTATCATCATATTATCTTCTTCTACTCCTGAACAGAGGCTTTGTTTTGTTGACCTTCTTCCACAGTAGTTTGCTAAAGATGAGACGTTTGCGAATGAGTCAAGTCTTATGAACAGCTCTTTTAAGTAAACGATTGATTTGCAGTTGTGAGTGAGCTGTTTGTTTGCGAGCCGTTCTTAAATTGCAGGCAATTTGCATTTAAGGTTTGGGATAAAGCAGGGAAGGTTGAAGACTTCCTCAAAGCAAAAAAAAAAAAAACAGTTTAAGTGCTTTGTGCAATCATACAGAAGTAGAGGATGCTAGCTTCAAGTGTGTGTTAAAAATGATTTAAGGACCTTGGGCCTTGTTATGTCACATCCATCTTACATTCAGCAGGCCCCCCTGAATAAACCTACCTACTATTACGTTCTGTCACTGTTCGGAGTGGCACTGTCAGTTGTTCAACTAGCACAGGGTGGCAAGACTAGTGCAGAGCATAGACTGTAGAAAGAGTGCAGAGATGTTGAAAACATGGTGCTGAAACAGTCAGCCACTTACAGCAGACTGCTTTCATATAGAGAAGAGATCCATTAGGTGACAGGACCTGGAACAGAATGTTTCAGGTAGACTGAGAATGAAGGTGGATCAGGGGCTGTGAGTTGTGGCAAAATATGACTGCTTTACATGGTTTGTAGAGAGCACATTCACATGAATCTGCTTTCCAGTTTTGCTTAAGATTCTATAAATCTATAGATGCTGTTTCTTTATTTGACTTCAAATGTTTTTTGGGGGTTTGCATCTCCTTTCTTTAACCATTAAGTCCCACTGATCGTGTTAACTCTGTACATTTTGTAATGCGGATTTCAATAACACACCCAAGGCAATTAAGTCTTTGTTTATGTAACTGACTATTTTGCCAAAACAATAAAATGATCCCCTCATATCTCCCTTAATCACATTTCCCTGATTCCTCCCCTGACTATAAGCAGAAATCTTAAACAAGCACACTATGTATTTGACATGAGCTATGATAAGTGGGTGAAATTATACACCCACCAACCATACTTAAAGAGGGAGAGGGTGCAACAGATGATATCAGGGATGTGTGATTTATTACTATGACAAGTGCAGGTAGGCTTTTTAATGATTTATTCTTTCAGTCAAGTTTCAGGTCATCAGCTTCCAGGCAACAATCTGTTGGGGAAACAACAGGAAGGCTGTCAATGGACCAATGATAATCTTATCTGCTCCTCACAGTCTGAATGTTTCAAAATCTGAAGCTCTGTCTCTGGAAAATGAAGAAAATATTTTATTCAAATGATGCGGCGGTTATCAAAACAAACAGCCAATAGGCAGCATTGTACCTTAAAAGACAATTAATCAGAGCTATCCTTTTAAAACGATGGGTACATATTAATCACTGTGGCTTTGAGTTGCCTTCTCTAGTGGGATGCAGCGGTGATAAGAATGGTTCACCTTGGGAAATCTGAGGCAGTCACTCAAAAACAAGCAGCATTAATGAAGAGTAAAAGCCATTACCCCCTTGCTGCATCTGATTTCATCACACAACCGGGCTCACGTATGCAAATACACACAAACTCAGATGCCTCGGTGCATAATATGAAGCGGTGGATATGAATGAGTCTGCAGAGTAGCAGACTGCGTCAGTCATTCAATAAGATGTAATGAATCAAAGCGCGGCTCCTCTAATCTCCACACTTGTTGGTGTTATTTCACACACACTGATCAGCGCTCTTCATGAGCTTGAAGCACAAGCCGGGTTGTGTTATTAAACCTCATAGCAGAGCGCTCAGCACATTCACTCTGGGATCAAAACAGCAGAGATAACATTTCTGTTTCATGGCCTGCTTTGTATTCAAGAAGAGAGTTTTTTTATGTAAAGGGACAGGACAGTGCAACATACAAAAATGTCTGTCTGCTTGTCCTGATCTCTGATTTCCATCTGCTCTACTGTGAGGATGAACAACAATGAATTTGGATCTAATTGAATAAGAAGATAGTCATGTATTTCAGTAAACTCTGCCGGTTTACCAAAGTGATAAGGAGCTTTAGCTTTGTGTAAAGATTCCTCTAGAGGCACAAACAGCTCTGGCATTCATGAATTTGATTTCCTGTTTTCAGCTTTTCGCACCTCTGTAATGTTGCCTGACCCTGAGGTTGCCAAAGGTTTGTCGGGGTGCTTCAAGAGACCCAGGCTGAGACATACCAAACATGTGTCCGTGTTTGTGTGTGTGAGGGTTCAGTTCATATTGGAAGCCCATCCCTGCTATATGGGTCAAGGACGGTGGCATCATCCCTTCAGCCTTGTCAGATGGTAGTTATTCAGTTTGAAATTTCCAGGGCCACCGCTGATACACGCCACGGTCTGACATGGCAGCCGTGGCAAAGGTCACTTTCATATATCTCTCTCAGCCTGTGTCACAAGAGCTGAAGCGATTATTCTGCCTTACAAAGATGTGCCACAAAATCCAGACTTAGGGAACCCAGATGAAGAGAATGTGTTTGTTATGTGATGAGTGTGAGAACATAATGCGCTAAAAGGTAGGGGTCGGTGGAGAAATAGTGTGAGTGACAAACTATGGGTGGTAGATTTCTGACTGGGTGCAAATTTACAAGAGATCAAAAGAAAGCTTTAAAAAATACAAACATGTTCAAAGCAGGTTTGGCTAACACATGCGGCACCCTGCTGGAATAAACCAGAGTTCAGCCTCCCAATTACAGACTGCCGCCTGCCCTCTGCTTGGCCACAAAGGCCTTTGTTATCGCCAGACCCACAGACAGAGCCAGGATGTGCTGCTGCTGGAATGGATAGCAGTGGTATGCATAACTCGACCAATAGATGCAGAAAAAAGGAAGAGCGAGTTTTTCATCCCCCCTGGTATGTTTTAATTGCATAGTGCTGCATCGCTCACTGCAGAAGGCGAGGGGAGAGGGTGCTTCTGGGACAGGTGTGATAAATGTCAACCTTATAGGACGTCTCATTTCTCTTCGTGTCTGTGGCTGTTTCTCACAGCTCTAAGGAGAAGATCGACTCATTATCCTTGAATTTAGATTTAGTGGCTACTCACCTGTAAGAGCTGAGTGTGTGTGAGTGTGTGCTTCAGATACCTTGCAGCCCTGTATGTCTCTGCAGTGTGTCGCACCAGCTCTGCAGAAGTTTAAATGTAGACTAACTAGCAACTAAGGTAACACAGGTTGTGCAGTGGTGCAGCAGTTTTGTGTGCATGCATCACATCAAGAAGGTTGATGGTCCAGAGTTGGTGAGGAGCCTTTCTTTGTGGAGTTTCCATGTTCTCCCCATTGAGTGTCCTTGCCAATGCTTTCTCTCCACTTAAACAACTCATATCATGCTTTAAGAAGTTTCATATGCCCTTAAGTGTGTTTAATGTGTCCTCCATATGATGGGGAACCTCTATAAGCAAGACAAAAAGTTTGCCGCATTAAAACCTCTCCTTCTCCGCCTTCATGAAGCTGCCTAAAAGTTCTTGTTTCTCTGGCCCTACCAAAAAGGACTACCGACGTCATGTCCTACCATTGTTTTATTGGCAGTCTGAGCTCCTTTGCTCACGGCAGCAAGCCCAGTGTAGAGCTTAGATGTGCCAAGGAATGCAGGGTTGTTGACAATATGGCACAGAAAAACTCTGAACTGATCAATTACCAAATTGATGACCTGTAAACCAATCAGAGCAGAGTTAGACCATGTTAGGAAGGAGCATTAGAAAGACAGGATCTCTAATAGGGTGTCTCAGACACATAGAGAAAACAGCACTTACAGGGGTGCTCTGAATAGGAAAACTAGACATTTATTTGAACATTGGTGATTGTGAACATAACCTTGCAGTCATCAAAAAATAGTATCTAAACCTGATTTCAGGCAAAATATGACCTCTTTTACTAGCACATTTAAAATTAAAGGTAGCATACAGCCAGCTTCATCTGACTGCACCAAAAGATGTGAGGGCAGGGCCCTTATACCTCAAACGCTTTGCTTAACCACATTCAAAAAGTTGTTTTTTACTTAACAGACTGACGTGATGTGTTTATTATTAAGGCTCATGTTAAAATAACAATATTATTGCAATAAATTATGTACCCTGAGACCAGTGGTTCCCATCCGTTTTTGGTCAGTGACCCCATTTTGGCATCACAAATTTCTGGGGACCCCAGAGACATTTTTTTTCTAGAATTAGTTTTTCATCATGTTTGCTATACTGTACAAACCATGGAGGTTTGTTATGCTGTTTTTTTCCTACTGACTGCAAGTTTGTGTGTTAAGTTGAAGCGAGGGAACTGAAGCACCAGTTACTGTAAAGTCACGTGATCGTGGCCTTCAATCAAGTTGCGCCAGCTCAGATATTTTAAAATGCTGCATTTTATTTGAACTACATTTATATTTGAGAAAGTGAAAGTATAGAATACAGTTGTTTAAGATTGTGTGTGGTGTTTTCATTTTAAAAAGAATAATAATTAGTTAAAACATTTTTTTAGCAGTAGCCTAATTTTTTTTTTTAATCAATTACTAGACATTTCAGGCGACCCCATTTGAATTCCAGGCGACCCCACATGGGGTCCCGACCCCAAGGTTGGAAAACACTGCCTTACACAGAGCTTACACATTACTTGGGGAAACAGGCCACTTGCATTATCAGTGTGCAGTTGCTTGATTATTTTTTATTGTGTTTGAGTGCACACTAATTCTATATTATCATTTTTATATGGTTTTCCCTTTCAGTCAGGGATAATTACCCATAAAGCACTCTAGGGTTTTACTTGTAGTACACAAAAAATATGCCACTTGGCCTCTCCATTCCTTTTATACGCTTTGATATTTGGAGCATTATTAATAAATGTAACTTATCTGTGCAGCAGTGAGTGACCTTGAGAGTGCTCTTTTGTGCAGAGCCACAGAGGAAAAAAGGGGAGTGAAAAAAGGGAAGAATTGGGCGCTGTAAGGCACAAGTTGCTGCCTTTGAAAGGCTGGATATTCCTCTCAATTAATAGGGAGACATTAAGGGAGTCTTCAATGAACTGGCCTTACTTAAACAGATATATAGAGCAATTGCTCTGCCCTCTGGTGCACAAAGTCAGTTTTAACATCAATTAGTAAGCGATTTATATGCAGAAAGAGTGGAGGCAGAGCCGGGACTGATTGAAGTGGCTCCACTGTATCTCTCTGTACGGTCCCACTTACATAGTCATTCACTCCAGGGTGGTCCAGGACATCTCGGGCAAAGCGCTTTCCAGTGACCTCCACGTCGGGCGTGTCCACATTCTCCTCCTCGGCATCTGCAATCACAGACAGAAGTTGTAGACCAGTAAGTGTTTATGTGCTTGTTACAATTTTTCCAATTTTCTGGAGCAAAGTGAGAAAGCTCTCGGATTAAATCTTGGCTCATGCTCTCGCTTTCTCTCAGTGGCTTGATTTACTCACATTCAGGAGAAATGCACGGGAATTCATTCCAAAGCTTTTAATTCCTCTGTAAAACAATGGTGTTGTTGCTGTTGTGATACTTACAAACAAATCATTCTTCACAGATCCTAATTAGCAAAGCCTACCCATCCTTGAGACAAAAAAACACCTCAAAACTGACTTATTGTCTTCTTCATTCATTTATTTTGTGGAGTCACTTTGTCCTCATCTAAGGGAGTAATCTTTTTCATTTAACAGCGTTTAAATGCTTCATTGTTTCAAAGCCCCAGGAAAATGGATTTGATTTTACAAATTTGTCGGTGTAAGGTTATACAAAAAAGATTTATCTTTGTTAAGGTTATTTTTATTTTGTTCTTAACCAAATATGAGCCACAAAGCTTTGGGACAACAAAACAGTTTTATGAAGACTTAAAATCTCATATTATTCTTCCCCCCTTGATAACACAAGGATTATAAATGGCTACTGTCTGTCAATTATTTGATTTATTTTTAAACATTGCTAAATATTGTCAGGTAATAGTTTGTTTGAATAGAAAATTCCAGGTTATTGTTTTATCCAAACCCAGAAAACACCTGCAAGAGCAGAAAAGCAGTATACTCAAGTACAACAATAGAGGGTCTTCAGGCCTGCAGGGGGCTCTGTGGCAGGGAGAGCGAGTGGGAAAGCCATATTCCCTCATACTAAACGGAAGTAAGCCTGTTGTAGTTCTTTGCCCTCTTCAGCCACCATAGTTCCTGCTCTATGACACCTTACAGATTCATTATTAAAAGTCTGCTGACTGCTTTTGAACCCATATGAATGACTATTTTCTTCCTCTTCTTTAATGAGACTAATTATGATCCATATGTATCAATGTTAAACACTGAGGCAAACTCAGACACTCCCTGTCCTTGTGTCACAGCAAGTTTAATGTTGAAGTGAAACAAAATGTACAAAAATGATTCCTGAGCTCAGAATGAACTCATACATTTCGTATAGCACATGTTTTCTTTCTTCTTTTTAATTACTTCCCCACAAACTAATTCCATGAAGTCTCCAATCTGCAAATTGCTCTTTAATGGTTTATTTTATATATTATATGAGTTGACTAACTCATAGAGAATGGCCCCTCAGAGGATTCAGACAAAGCTCAGTTTTATTCTCCCCGACATTTCCACTTTATGTACTTTGTGCATACTGACTTATAAAATCAAATTTCCTCCTTGAAGAGTTTCAGGCAATAATCTGTTTTTGAATTTAACTTAAGCCTCGAGTTTTATCATCCTAGACTTGATAAACACTGTGTTGGTATGTCCCCTTAATCCACCTTACTTTATATTCATTTTCTCCTTCCCTCTGTAGAATAAATACATAGTGAGTTTGTAGGTGTGTTTACACTTTAGCACCAGCATATGGTATCAGTGGAGCCTTCTAGTCTGGGGCATAAATTACTCAGAGCAGAAACACCTTACAGAGGCCCTGTAGGTTTTTCTATGGCAACTTTTGGCCTGTAAAGTCTTCTGAAATTAAACTTATTTCATTAATTTGAGCAGAAAGACTGTTGTGTATTCCTCCATTCATTTCAGTTCACTCTCATTTATTTCCCTTACTTTCCCTCTCTTGCACTGGTGGTGGCCAATTAAGGGCATTCACTCACTTAAGCAACGAACTAACCAGACTCTGTCACTGCCTTTATTTGCAAATCATCCTGCCGCTGTCAGATTTTAAAACCCGGTCTCTTCTCTGCCTCAGTCAGCCTTTAGTTTTGTTGTGATCTTGGGAAACCCTCCATCACCCCTGGCACCTCCTATCATCCCATCAGTGTTCAGGTCCAGCTTTTCAGAAGTCTTCTGCTCGTCTCTTCCTGTATCCCTCACCCCTACTGCCAGCGCCTAGACTCAACACAGGAGGTATTCCATCCTGCTTTTGCCTCACTACCCCTTAAGCACATGAAGACATCATGATGGAGTATAACCATATTTAAGTCTCTCCTAATTTAAATTTCTTTGAGATATATATTTTCAGTGGTCAAAAAGCATACATTTTCAACACATGGGCATAAAAGGAGTAATCAAGGTGATAAGGGAGCAAACAGAGTCAGCAGGGTAGTGCAGTGCTGTGTTTGGCATATTATTATTTTCACATATGTTTCATTTCAGAAATTTTCTGACCAGCTCATGTGTTACATTAAAATAAACTCAAAGAATCTACAATTACACAGTTGCTAAAACTGTTACAGAGAAAGCCTGGGGTACATCATCTTATTTTGAATACATGTCAAAATCACACCAATGCAGAATTTTAGACACTACAGTGCTTCACTTTACACCCAATGCGAGGAAATGCTGTGTTATAAACATAAATGTATGTCTCCAAAAGCTATGTTTAATCATTCTTTAAACAAATACCAGCTTAAAATCTACATTTCTCATGATAAGCATCATCAAAAATAATAAGGCCTACTAAAAATTACTACAAACAAGTGATTTTAAGATGAATTAAAGCATTTCCCCTAGTGTTTCTTATTACCAATAGCAATGACCAGATGTTGTTTTTGGCCACTAAGTGTGTGGAGCTCTTAGTATGTTGCTCAAATTCTGATATCAGTGCATATCCTCAATGCACAATAAGGTGAGAGGAGATATGAGTACAGACATTGTTTTACAGAGTTATGTTTGCTAGTGTTCACCTGTGAAATCATGGCACAACCCACAGCATGTCCTTCACCAAAAAAATCAAATATGATACACAAACTTGTCTGTCTGAAGTGAAGTCCAATGATTTTCAAAAGTATTGATTGTGGCATTTGATGATAGATTTCAAAATATTTTAAATAATTTAAACCTGCAAGGTGTGCACTTGCTTGAGTGCACTGAGAGAGCTACATTTTTGTTGGTGCAAACAGGGATGCCTGCAAGTGCAGTTAACTGTCACTTTACTGACATATAAAACAAGAACTGTCTGTAGGTGTTTTGTTTAGCTCCATTAAGCATGCTGCTTTTCAAAGAGTAGAGAGTGTTGCATACACTGGCGCAACCATTTAAAGACCATTACAATTGTAAGTTTAGTGACATTACAAGAATTTGGCAGTAATGTGCCTAAAATCAGTGTAATGTAATTGTTGGCTGCTGCTGCTTTTTGATATTTTAAGTGTAATGTTAATTGTGCAATTGCAGTCAATGTACTTTAATAGATAGATAGCCTTTATTGGCCAAAAGGGAAATACATTTTCGTAGTCTGCACCTACAAGAAAACATCCACAACATATCATAACAAACACCTTATTTGCATATGGACACAAAGACTCACTGTTCACACAAAAATACAAAAAGAGCTTAAGTAGTGAGCAGTGGTTAGCATTACAGGTAATGCGAAAGTGAACTCTTCTCCATTTCAGAATCTTGCATCTATGTCCTGATAGCAGCAAAGTGAAGTTTGGGTTGAGGGGTTGATGAGTGTCATGCGAGTCCAATGGCTCTTTGTTTATAATATATTATACAGCAGTTAGATTAGCATAAAAAAATATAGTGATTAAGTATTTCAAATGTTTTTTGCATGCTCTATTGTTTTTGGACAGCTTTTAGGCTGCAAACAATAACCTGTACCTGGCAACGCTGATGTCAGCTGGACTCTGTTGTGAATGGTGCACAGATAAAGCATTGATTTACTTTTTAAAGTGGGAAAACCTCACCAATATGGTAATCAAACATATTTTTCGAGTACCAACAGTAATAAGGGTTTTCCTACCTCTGAACTTTAATAAACCTTCAAATCAGAGGTTATCAGCTGGTGGGTCGGAACATTAAAGTGGGTCACAGAGCTGTTTCCAGGGTCTTGAATGTGTTTGCTAATTTGGCAAAAAGTATGTGATGTACTGAAGCCCCAGGTTAGTGCTAGCAATAGATTTGGTGTTATTCTGTTTTGTCATAATACTGAAAACATTTTAATCATTTCTTGAGATCTTGGCTTATCTATATCTCTCTAAAGCAAAGCTGAATTTCACAGGATAATGTGTTAATCTGTTGAGATAAGTGGAAAACAACAAAAACCCACACAATCATGGGAAGAATGTAAAATGAAATATGTGTTTATATGCCCTTCCAGTGCTTTTGTAATGATGCATTTTTGCAGCATGTTTGTTCCATCACTTATTTTCTCCGATCTAAAGTTAAAGAATTTTTAAAAAATTTGAGTCATGATTTCTAGTGAGAACCACTGTTTCATTAAAAAAGGCAAAACTGCATTTGTACAGAAATGAGTATCCTGCACTTTAGTTGAGATCATGCTGAATCTGAATGCACCTTTCACCACAGACCGTCAGTCTCTCAACTTTTAACACATATTTAGAATCTCATATGTTTCAGGGGTCTTGAAGTCTCTACAGATTCTAACATTGCTGGGGGGGGGGGGGGTTCTGCCATCCAGCGAAAGTATTAATAGTCTACATTTAAAGGCTAAGGGGCCCCCTGCTCTCACCACTGAGGAGTGAGGGATGGATCCAGTGGATGGGCAGCTCCTGGCAGATCTCCCAGATCTTGGAGTCAAAGAGGAAGCTCGGGTTAACGATGGGCTCCTCGGCAGGAACCCACACTTGGGAGTCGTCCACCTTCATATCCATCACCTCGGTTTCATCCACCTGCTAAAAAGCACAACACACAAAAATCCATGTGCATTAGAAACAACATGTCAGAGCATGTCAAAACATTCACTGTGCAAATTATTGTCCTGCATTTGCACTATCCTCCCATGTGTCCTGCAGCAGCTCCACCCTCATCATTTATATCTATCTTCTTTCAGCCCTTAGAAAGGGCAGCAACTTCCTGACTCCCCCTGCCCTGACTCCCTTTTCCCTCCATCTCCTCCTCAAGCCTGCGGCATGTTCTTTCTATTATACATCATTGAAATTCACAGACAGTGATGATTTGACTTTTAAATGACTTTAGAAGTGGTCTTCATTACTCTGAGTGTGGCTGCAATATCGTTTAATGTGACAGACACAATAAAGCCTTGCATTCTCCCCCCCTCCTACTACCTCTCCTTTCTCCCTCCCCCCTTGACAACAATGCTCCGCTTGGCACCCAGCATTATCAGAGGGCTTAATTTGTTGATACTGTAGTTCATGAGCTGTAAAGTAAACTATTATTGCTTAATGATAGGGACTACATGTCAGTGCTGTCTAATAGAGACATATGAAGGGGATTTGGTAATGCTCTCCCCTAACAGTGGAGATATTTATTTTCTTCATGTATATGTAAATACACACACAAACAAACGCTTCTTCTTATTCCCTTGTTAATTAGCAGCCCAGAACAGAGAAAACAGTTCACTTGACAAATGTTTTTACAAGGTGATTTTCTCCCAGTCTAGGGCTTAATTGCACATTAGTTAAGCTTGACGTAGAATCCCGGGGCTATAGCGGGAGCGGGGATCATTTATAACGGGTCGCACCCTCTCCCTCATGTTCACCCCTGTCACTTTCGCTTGAATGAAAGTTTAGCTTTCCACGCTGCCTCATTTTTGTCACTGTGCCACACAGTTGTGACCTACAGGGCGAAATGAAAAGGCAAGCTTTATCACATTAAAGATTGTGTTTTTAGGCACAGTGGGTGACTCAGTGTGCCTTATTTTTAAGCCTCAACCAAACAAAGGCCAAAATGCAATGTGCAAATGACCCTGTATTGGCTGTCTGATTTGCCAACAAGTCACAGACCCCCTCTCTAGCAGATGCTGCTAGGCTTCTACCAGTTTAACAAACTTTCACCCAGTCCACATCTATTCAGTGTGTCACTGTTAAACTGTGACAATGTCGTTAATTAAAGGGATATTTCAGTATTTTTGAAGTTAAGTGGTATGAGGTACTTAAAAATAGTCAGTGAAGTACGAGGGCTGATTGATAAGTTGTGAGCCTCATATTTAAGGGTTTGACTTTTGGCAGACATATTGCATTATTTTTCAACATAATCCCCTTCAGTATCTATACACTTTTGCCAAAGATGTTTAAGGGCCTCAATGACACTTTTAAAGAAGTCCTTTTCTTGACCGTTCAGAAAGCCCTCCACTGCATGTATGACGTCATCATCTGACCGAAAGTGGGTACCGGAAATGGCCTTAATCAATTTTGGAAATAAATGAAAGTCTGATGGAGGGAGATCAGGCGAATAAGGCGGATGCTCAATCAATCAATCAATTCAAAGCCACAATTTTTAATGGCGGGGCGGCACGGTGGCGCAGCAGGTAGTGCACGTGCCTCACAGCAAGAAGGTCACTAGTTCGATCCCCAGGTCGAGCAGGGCCTTTCTGTGTGAAGTTTGCATGTTCTTCCCGTGCATGTGTGGGTTCTCTCCGGGCAATCCGGACTCCTCCCACAGACCAAAAACATGCTCATTAGGTTAACTGGTCACTCTAAATTGTCCTTAGGTATGAGTGTGAGCGTGAATGGTTGTCTATCTCTCTATGTGGCCCTGCGATCGACTGGCGACCGATTCAGGTGTACCCCCCCTCTCGCCCAATGACAGCTGGGATAGGCTCCAGCCCCCGCAACCCCGAAAGGGATAGTCGGTATAGGAAATGAATGAATGAATGAATATTTAATGGCAGCCATGGCAATGACAGACTTGTGAACAGGAGCATTTTGTCCATTTTGCAAAAGTCACTTGCCTTGTTTACTTTAGAGTGCTACCTCTTCGACATAAACTGACCAAATGCCACCAGTCTTCGGGTACACAGCCGAAAATAGTCAGGGAATAGTAGAGCCGGAAAGGACATCCCTGCTTATCTTCTTCAATACAAGGCTCACAACTTATCAATCAGCCCTCGTAGCTGAAAGGGCTCCTAGCAGTGCTGTACCTTTGAGGAGACTGAGCTGAGGTAAAGGGTTATGTACACTGCTGTAGGTGGGTACAGATATTTTGTGTACCTGTGTGAGTTTTACATTAAAATAGGCCACAAAACTATGTTGGGTTGAAAATACGATTAAAGTCAGGTCAGGTTTGGGAGCACCTGCCGGGTCGGCACTTCACCATTCACGATTCCTGACAACTGGTCTTGACACCAGCAACGTTGACCCTACTTCATTCATAGGGGTTTACATGCGATGAAGTTTAAGGGCCCAAACCCTGAGTATGAAAGTACTATTGGGCAGCAAATTTCAGAGCGCTTTATTTTCCTTCATGTAGTCTTTGTGTTTTGCACTGTTTTGTGAAGCAAATGATGATATGTTCCTCTACCTGTGCGCATTGATATATAAGTATGTTGTGTATAAGCATAAGTGTAAGTATAAGTAATATCCAGGCATTTTGCATTAGTTAGCTAAAAAAATACATAACATCCATTTTGAAAAAAAGAGACCCTTCTGAACATTTATCAGAGAATATTTGGTTACTATATGATAAATATATAATTAGATGCTTAAAATGACCCAAAATTCTGTATAGTATACAAGTGACATCCCATTCTTAATCCACAGGGTTTAATATAATGTTGGTCCACCCTTTGCAGCTATAACAGCTTCAACTCTTCTTGGAAGGCTGTCCACAAGGTTTAGAGTGTTTATGGGAATTTTTGACCATTCTTCCAGAAGCACATTTGTGAGGTCAGACACTGATGTTGGATGAGAAGGCCTGGCTCACAGTCTCTGCTCTAATTCATCCCAAAGGTGTTCTGTCGGGTTGAGGTAAGGACTCTGTGCAGGCCAATTATATTTTTCCACACCAAAGTCCCTCATTTGGTCTTTATAGACCTGCTTGTTGCACTGGTGTACAGTCATGTTGGGACAGGAAGGGGCTGTCCCCAAACTGTTCCCACAAAGTTGGGAGCATGAAATTGTCCAAAATGTCTTGGTATGCTGAAGCATTCAGAGTTCCTTTCACTGGAACTAAGGGTCCGAGACCAACTCCTGAAAAACAACCCCACACCATAATCCCCCCTCCACCAAATTTTAGACTTGGCACAATGCAGTCAGACAAGTATCGTTCTCCTGGCAACCGCCAAACCCAAACTCGTCCATGGGATTGCCAGAGAGAGAAGCATGATTGGTCACTCCGCCACTGCTCTAGAGTCCAGTGGCGGCGTGCTTTACACCACTGCGTCCAATGCTTTGCATTGCACTTGTTGATATAAGGCTTGGATGCAGCTTCTCCACCATGGAAATCCATTCCATGAAGCTCTCTGCACACTGTTTTTGAGCTAATCTGAAGGCCACATGAAGTTTGGAGGTCTGTAGCTACTGACTGTGCAGAACTTTGGTGACCTCTGTGCACTCTGGTCCTCAGCATCGGCTGACCCGCTCTGTGATTTTACTTGGCCTACCACCTCATGGCTAAGTTGCTGTGGTTTCCAATTACTTCCACTTTGTTATAACACCACTAACAATTGACTGTGGAGTATTTAGTAGGGAGGAAATTTCACAACTGAACTTCTTGCACAGGTGGCCTCCAATCATGTTAACATGCTGGAATTCACTGAGTTCCTGAGAGCGACCCATTCTTTCACAAATGTGTGTAGAAGCAGTCTGCATGCCTAGGTGCTTGACGTTATTCACCTGTGGCCATGGAAGTGATTGGAATACCTGAATTCAATTATTTGGATGAGTGAGTGAATACTTTTAGCAATATAGTGTATATACTGTGTATATATATGATATCTCTTAATCTGATATCTTTTCCAGGGGGCCTCAAGTTTCTGGCAGCACCCTTGCCCACAGACTTCATGTCATGTGCGTATAAGTACTCTATTATGTGAAAGGGTCATGTAAAACACGCTAAGAGGCATCTAAAACTTAAAATAGCATGATTAAATCTGATCTATTATTATATTACTATTATTTGATTATTTCAGTTGTCTCATATGTGTAATTGGTTTAGTTACAAAAATGTCAATGCTCTAACAAGCACACACTCAGCATCACTAACAGACACAAAGTATTTGGCAAGCTGAATTATCAGAATTATTATTTTTACAGCAGCTGACATTTCCTGCCAATATTTCTTTCATCTGTTCTTTTGTAATAAGAGGAGGAAGATGCATCAAACAGGCAGGCGTGCTGTAGCAAAATTGGGGGAATTGGCTTTTCGCCCAATGTGAAAATGAGCAATTGTTTAACCAAAATTCAAAACTGGCCAGAAATCCACTTGACCTCTCAGGAGCAGCTGATGAGGGCAGGATCAAAGACCCTTTAGGACGTTTCACTGATCTGCCGGAGCTCTGTACACTGTGTGGCAAGGGAGAAATGATTGAACTGAAATTTGGCCCACCTTCCAAATTAGTTGTGTAACCCACAAAAATGGGGTCAGAAACAGCCTGAGTTCACACAGTGATTACTGGTCCTAATGATGACTGGGAGAACTGGTTTTGGTGATACTGTAAAGCTTAATAAGGGGAGTGCCGACATTAAATTAATGCCCTAACCCTTTCTGTGGACGAAGAAATTAATATCAACCTCAAGGAACACAAACAGCTCCCTCTAATTGGACCTCTTAGCCACTGAAGCCAAGTGAGTCTTCTCCGGGAAGTAAATGGAGGTCACGACAGGGGGCTCACAACATGAATTTGACTTCACAGCTGAGAAACGACTCCAATAACTTGTAGCAGAGGGCCTGAGGGGGAGGGGGAATGGTAAAGGTCAGCGTTTTAGCATGGGGCAGGGATTTCTAAATGCCAGTTGACATACACAGAGACAACATGATTATACTCCTCTGGTTTACGCTCTCCTGAAAGGCTTTTCTGTGCTACTATTGACAAATGATATATTACTAGAACACAGGAAACTTTTTATCAAGTATTGGACCTTGGGAATGATGGTAATTTCTTTTGGGCTGCACGCTCCTGGTATAAATATGCTTTCCGCCTACAGTGCACAACTTAATTATACACCAGTTGTGCTGTAGTTAATGAATTTAGCTTCTCCTGACACAATGTCCCGAGGGAGAAAACACTGTCTACATGACATACAGTGTAAAGTGGTGCAGTGTTTGCTGCATATCAACAAAGACTATCTCATGGTATACAAGCGTGTTCCATGCTGCACGTAAAGCAGACAGTAGACAGGTTAAGTTACATCAATGTTCAAGTAAATCAAAATGGGAATCCTATCTCTTTTCTTTAAGACAGTACAGGTCTGGCCTCAAAAAATATTTTAAGAAGTCAGATTTAAAAGCTGCCAACAGTAAATCTGTATTTATCACCCACACCAAGTTTTAATTCTATACTTTGTTTTTGCTGATATTCTTCAAACTTAGGTTTATCTCTATGAGCTCAAACGAATGTGTGAAATCATGAGAAGGAGTCAGGAAAATGTTCAAATGAATCACATAATAAATTGAAAACATATTATCAACTCTACAATGAATACAAAAAAACCCCCACATAAAATAAAAAATTGTAAGGCCTTGTTTCAATACGTTTAAAAAGTGAGTCCTTCAGGAAAAAAAAATTCTGGAAAAAAAAGTCATGGAGTTGACTAGTCTAGTCTGTGGGAATTCAGAGCGACCTGAGAACATGCTATCAATGACTCTGCATTCAATCTACAGTCTCTGCCCTGCACTGCCAGAGCCAATGGGCTTAAACTGCTGATATGGTAGGGTGTCACGCTAGCAGGCAGCTACTGGAGCTATGCAGAGAGTGTAAGAAATGTCAGTACACTCTATTAGATCAAGGATGCATGTAAAACATCCTAAGGGGCATAGAAATCTTGAAACAGCAAAATATGGGAACTTTAAATGAATAAATAATTATGTGGCAGACTTTGAGATTCCTGCCATGAGTTTGTCCAAAACTGATTGTTGTGAAAATCTAGTGCATTTTTGACCTTTGACCTAACAATGAGCTGTGAATAAGGTACCGAGATGTGTTGTTGAACTGTTTTGAAAAAGGTTCATGGTTAACCAACAGGTTTTTTTTTTTACCAATAAATTGTGTAAACTTCTGCTTCTGCTGGAATAAATTCAAGTAAACTTGCTAGGAGAGAAACAAAACTAAGCTTACAGAGTTATCATTGGTAACAATTTGCAACCACCACGTGTATCAGTTGAACCGTTTAGTGTCCGTACCTGAGCGGTTTACCAGTCAACCTGGTGTCAAATGAGGTTATAAATTCATGCAGACAAACACAAGCACAAAACTAACAGTACTGTGTGCCTGCAGGACTTTGTTGTGATCAGATTCTCCGCTGTGGTGTTTTTCTTCAGTCCTGTTTCCTCTGTTTGTAGTTGTTGTCTGAGTGGGAGGTTTTTGGGATGCTGGGCGAGCTTTGGTCATCCATATTAAGTGGCTGTTTAATGGAGCACACAGTATCCTTTGACAATGTTAAAGGTTCTGAGGGAGGCAGATGGTGGTTTCTGTGTCAGACTGGGGGAACAGGAATGAAGCTAAGGGATTACTCCTCAGACATTTCATAAAGGAAGCAAACAGAAAAGGGAGAAAAAACCCTGGCATACAATCCATGTTTTTCACCTGGTTTCCCTCACAGGAACTGCATTTCCTTATCAGCCGCTTGCAGTTTTTCCACAATTTTTGCTATTGTTTTTTTCTCACCTTGGCTCTAAAGCCTACAACGCCACCTCTGAGCCGTCTTTACGGAAAGCCTGTGGCTGGGTTAAGCTAGGAACCATTAGTGCTTGGCTTTAACCCCTGTGAGCTTTATGTGTCTCACCACCTGAGGAGAAACTTGTGCTGATCTTTTTCAGGGTCACCTGTGGGTGGATTTTCTGAGAGGATGGATCACGGGTCACTGTTTAATGTGAGGACAGAGCATGGTGAAGTCAGACCGAGGGCACTGTTTATTACCTTAATGTGGCCCCTTTGATATTTACTGTGTAAGCTTCTGTTTTTATAGAGAAAACAACCTTTGCAGCAACAGTGGAGGAGGAGTGCTTTTAATTTATTGGTGATTGGACAACAAACCTTTCTTTTAAAAAAACATTAGAATATGTATTTTGCCACCTTTTGAGACACATTTTATTGCTTCTGCCAAGAGGTTTATGTTTTTGTTGTGCTCGTCCACCACCGTTGTTTGTCCATCCTTCCGTTTGCCTGCCTGTCTGTGAGCAGGATAAATCAAAAAGTTCTCATCTGATTTGGATGAAATTTTCATGGATTGTTAATCATGGCACAAAGAAAAAGTCGGTCAATTTTGGCGGTGATCTGAACACGGATGCAGATGTAGGCATTTTTAAACAGGATTTGTTAACAGTGCATGATATGGCAGTTTTTAACATATTCAATAATAACTCAGCCATGGATGTAAGAAATGCCTTGGCAGAGGTTGTGCTCTCTGATCACTTCTAGTTCTTCTTTTTTACATTTAGGAAATAAAGTGACCTGATTTCCTGTCTAGAGTCAGAGTTTAAAGGATCAGTATCATTTCCACAAACAGATGTCGATTTTTTCCTCAATTTTATTTCTTGTTTTAATTTTCCTTTGCAGAAACCAATAATAAAGAGGTAGTCTGGGATTTCTGAAGTGGATTGTATGAGGTTCAAGTCATAAGCCCGAACATCAGTCACAAAAGCAGAGATCAGCTCTGCATCTGTACAAAAGTAGCTGGCATGGAAGCTATGGAAATACCTTGCGGCAAATGGTGCCACCTACTCCGTGGAGTTAAAGAACTGTTGGCAACAACAAGTCACAAAAACAGCATAGAGTGATAGCACACTGTAAATGGGGACTCATCAGGTCTGACTAAAAAACTGGAGGAAACTGCTTTGGAAACAGGAGGGCCAGACAAACCTAAGTTGCCTGTTGATAGAGGTGTGTATAACATCAGCTCATATCGTCAAACCGGATGAAATTAGAGTGTGACGATAAAAGATCACTTTGAGATGTTTCAGGATCAGAGGATACCAGAGGATCTCTTCAGTCTGCAGCTCTTGTTTTGCAGAGCCTCCCTGCTGTAAGGAAAATTTATACTTGTGCGGACCATATTGACTATTTCACAAACTCAGGAGAAAAACAGAAAGTCTGAATGAGAGTTTATCTTCAAAGTTGGTATTCAGCTTATGCTGATTATTTATGTTGTTTAGACAGAAGCCATGGATTCAATGATGATTTCATTTGATACAAACACACTGTATGGTCATTGCTGAGGAGGTGACTTTGGCTAGAATTACACACCTCTGTGCTTGTTCTGCAAGATAATCTTTTAACATTTGCAAATTTAGCTAATCTTTATTTGGGATGCAGTAACAGTAGTGTACTCAGGAAAATTTGAAAGAAGGCTGTAGTTTGATTGGTATGCTGCTGACGGAAGGACATATTGGCTGTGCCACAGCGAAGTAGGACCAAAACAGCTTGGTAGTCGAAAAGTTTGCTTTAGTAGATGTTTTTAATATATCATGCAGTCACCTCATGTTGTTTTTGTGTTTTTATCCAAAATTCTTAAAACAGAGTCAGTGTGAGTGGCACCATCTGCAGCACTGTATATCCATAGCTTCTGGGACAACTATTTCTGTACAGATGCAGAGCTGATTTTGGTCACCAATTCACATTACATCCATCTAGGTGAAGGTTTTAAATACATTTGGGGTTAAGTGTTCTATCCATGGACAAGAGAAAAGCCTGGTATACAGAGGCTTATCACAGAAAGAAAGACTTAAGAGGAGCAAATAGTGGATTAATGCTGTCAGATGCTCTACATTATTATCCTGCCAAAGAATTAATTCAAGAAAAATAATACTGTCTTCAGAAGTTACTGCCCAAAAACTACCAAAACTTGTAGATAAAAATAATTCTGACCCTATAATTATCTCTTCTTTACTACACAAATAGAATAATTATTGAGCCAAGCACATCAAATATACATTAAAGAGGTTATATTGTGCTTTTGGCGGTTTTATATGCCCTGTAGTGTGTTTTAAAAGTCTCCTTCACAAGATAAAGTGGGTCTGTGCACAAGACAAAAAGTCTTCAGCATCTGGAGTTTTCACTCTGTTAGCCACCAGTAGCTGTCAGAAATGGCTTTTTTTCCCGCCCACCTTATAGACCTACCAGTGTGACTTCCTACCATTGTTGTGTCAGCATTTTAAGCTTATTAGCTCTGGGTGAAAACCCCAGTGCAGAACAGATACCATAGAATTAATGCAGCTTGTTGAAAACATGTCACAAAACATATTAGTTTTTCTGTGGTTGTCATTGGATGTATATAAATGCTATTTTGAAGAACTGAAAATCTAAAAAGCCTGTGTCACCGCTCTAATGTTAAATGCTAGCTGACACTCTTTTTGCCCTCTTGCCCCCTGCACTGCTGATATGACTTAAAGCTATCAGTTAGCAGCTTACTGCTCATTCCTCATCCAGATTTTGTTCATGTTTCATTCTCTATACCCAAAACCAGAACAAGACCCATCTGCACTTGGGTCCTCTCTTCTTGTCTGGTTCCTCACGACAGTGGACATGTAGTCCTCTCTGCCTGTACTCTCAGCCAATGCTGGTAAACCTTCAGGTTTTAAATTTAACACTGGACCCTTAAATAATTCCTGTCTGTGTATATGTACTTGGATTCTTATTTTTTTCCTTAAACTGAAGCACTAAACCACTTGTTCAACAATGTAACTAAAACACTTGTGAACTGAAATGGGCCTTTTAACTTTCAAGGCAGCCAGGTTGCAAGGATTTTTGAGATGGATTGTGAGGAAAAAACGAAACAATTTATCAACGAGTGAGCTTCAGTCAGAGGTATTTTGTTACCCTGCAGTCAGAGCAAAGCTTAATGTTTGTGGCTTTTCCAGCAATACCAAATCAAACTGATGTTAGCTTTTAGAGTGGCATCATATTGAACAAGGAGTATATTGAACATTAGTATTGGGGGTAATCTGCTAGATAACTTGGATTATCTGTTGTTGTTGTTGTAGTAAGTATCGAAGTGCATTAGTTCTGCAATTAAAGTGGTAATTAATTGTTGTTTTCATAAGAGTAATCCAGTCAAGGAAAAATGCCCCTTTTCTATTTCACTTTTATTATTGAAGAGGAAAAAAAATCCATGAAGTATCTCCAAAGTGTCTGTTTTCCTCCTGATGGTTTGCTCACAAATGCATCCTTGTTGAAGGTAAACACAGCTGTGTCAGTGTTTCTGAGATGGGAGAAAGGACATTAACTTTGACAAAATATCACCCAGTGTGTGTTAGGGTTAGGGTCTAAAGAGGGGATGTTCCTTTTTGAGGAACCTGTAAAGCAAGGATTAAAATGTCCAAAACAATGACAATTTCACAATAACTACGCAAGTTAATGCTTGTTACTTGGTTCCTTTATGCCCGAGGTGGGACATTATAATAATGATGTACATGCATTGGGTAACTGAAATAGCAGCATGGGAATGAGAAGCTAGGTGAGATTTCATTCAGCAACTCAGTATTATCCTTTTGTTTTGAGTTTGTGTCCATGA
This sequence comes from Cetoscarus ocellatus, assembly GCA_037902135.1. Lineage (NCBI taxonomy): Eukaryota > Metazoa > Chordata > Actinopteri > Labriformes > Labridae > Cetoscarus > Cetoscarus ocellatus. The sequence continues at coordinate 2,401,272 of JBAMNC010001016.1, forward strand.
AAGATGCAAAGAATATTATCATCCATTGTAAACTACGTTACAAACCTGTTGTAGATCTGTTTTTGAAGGTGGGTGGGTAAGAAATAACTTTCAGTAAGAAATCTATCACTGTTGATGCTAAGTAGTAAGTAAAGCCATTTTATCGCATTTTAAGTGGAGTTGGGTAAAAAATGACTCATTGTAATACTTAAACAACATGCCCAACACTGATTAGGTGTTTGTTTAAACATCAGATAGAAAAACAGCACGATAAATACACTTTTCTGCCAAGTTGGGGATGAAAGTATAATGATTTTTAAACAAAGTGTCCAACACTGATTGGGTGTTTATTTCAACACCAAACTAAATATCTTAGTTGGACTTTTCTGCCAAGTTGTGATCGCAAGAATAGTGATATTTAAACAAGTGCATAAAACTGATTGGATGTTTATTTTAACATTACAAAAATAGTTACAATACACTTATCTACCAAGTTGTGAGTGCAGCTAGAATGATGAAGATTGTGATGATTACAATCTGCTTCTTTCACAGACAACTAAAGTGTTCATAATATCAATGATTTTGAATGGATATCCTGAGCATCAGAATTACTTTCTCATAACCTGTTAGTGGATGAGCGTTAGCTCAATTACCTCATATAAACACGTATTTATCTTTAATCTTAAACAATAAAAAGCAGTGTTTGAATCTGATTTTAAGACTGAAGCTTGCAGGTTCACGTAACTTCTGTCATTCTTGAGCCACAATAATCATGATAATGTCATTTAGTGACATCTAACAGATCTAACAGAAACTGAGTTGAGATCCCACCGGAGTCGACTTTTTACAAATATCTTTTGCATTGTTTATTTATTGAATGTGTTGAAAAGTGTTCATGGTCGCCCATGGCAGTCCTAAATAGGGCTTCCATTACCACTACCATACATCCTTGTCACTTTCTTGGCATTGGATGATTCACTTTGGATCTGTGAATTAAGCCAATTAGGCTTCACAGTGCACAAAAGAAGACAGATATGGCATGGGTATATGGTGCAGCTTGGGCAATTGGTATGTGTAAATGTGGATCAGACATTGTGAAGATGAGAGGAGGAAAAAAAACAGTGTTTGCTTTTTTGGGGGGTGTAACAGCTTGTGTTCTTAAAGTTGAAACCGAGTATGGGTTTTCACTTGGACTGACAATTGGCTTATTCTGTTTATAAAATGAAGTAGCGTGCCGGGAGTGTCAAAAAAATTTGCCAGCTACTGTACTTCTTCCCGGCAACAATGTGAAATGTAAATGAGAGCATGAGAGCAGAAGAGCAGTTGAGAGTGGGATTTTCTCTTTGAACATGCGGCCCACTCAGTGAATTGCACTGTGACACAGAAAAATTGGGAAGTTTGATTGATTGAATCTCTTTTCCATCCCTTTTTTGTGGAAGTTCACACATGGCTGTAAGAACCCAGAGAAGTAAAAATGAATAACTCCAAACTTAGAGAGGCAGCCTTGTGAATTTTACAAAGAAATCCTTTTTTAAAAAATACGGTTTTAATGGCTTACCTCTCACTCAGACCACTCTTGCACCCTTCCTCCTTTAGGCTATTTGGGTAGAGCCTTTGGAGGAGATGATTAAAAATTAATATTGGCCCAAGATTGACAGCAAACAGCATTTGAAGTGAGCCACAAAGAAGCTACGGGTTTGTGGGCTGCTTTCAGACGGTTTCACAGGCACTGCAGACCCTGAGTTTATTCTTCAGTGAGAGGGGCGGGGGAGGTGGGATAAGACGGACAGGCTGAGGATTTGTGCCGTACCCTCAGTGCTCACTCTGGTTATCTCCTGACAATATGCATGACAGCCTCTGCAGGACTACACAGGGTCCAAGCCGCAGACAGCTGTGGGAGGAATGAGACTCACCGCTAACTCTGTATCCTCAGCCTCCACCTCTGCCACTGTGGGAAGCTTCCTGGTTTGGGTCCTGATGTAGCACCTCTGATGTTTGGCAAACCGGATCCCAGTGATTCCCTTTGAAAAGAAAAAAAGGAATTAAAGGAAGCTGATTACTTTATGTACTGTGTATATCTTTTGACTGGGGGCGTCCTTCACTGATAATCTAAGCTCTTTAAAAAGTAAAAACCACAATAAGTGGTAAGAGGTGTGTTTTTGATTTATCTCTCTTTAAATGTGACTTCTGCTTTGCTGCTGCAACACAGATTTACAATAAATGGCCAGTATTTAAATTCAGCTACAAGGGTTTTTTTCATGAAAAATAACAACCAAACTTAACAAGTAGGGACATGCTGTCAGCTCTCCCCACCTTCACTGCTCACTTGCTGTTTTGACTTGAGGACATTCTTTAATAGTAAATACATTCCTAAAAGTGTATGTACTAAATAATGTGCCACCCTTTTATTTCATGGATTAATTTCAAAGGTAAGTGTACAGGAGCAGAGATGGGCAAAGTTGCATGCTGAAGGACATTTGGATCTGGATGGCAAGAAATTCACTTACTTCTTCTTAGCTCAGACAAGACTATAGACTTGACAAGAGTTTGTTGTGCTTGATCCCCAACACCTTAGAGCAGGGGTTCCCAAACTACTACTACACAACAACAATAATAATAATAATAATAATAATAATAATAATATTTTTTTTTATGATAGAGCTTTTCTAAACCAGGTTACAAAGTGCTGTACAAAACATAAAATAAAAACAAAATTATTCAGTAGAAAACTGGCAAGAGCAATTCACTAGGGCACTTTGCCCAGAGAATGCCTCGACCCTTTCTGGGTTAAAACATTTCTGAGGTTAAAACAGGTTAACATAACACTGATGTCTCCTAAGAATTGGAACTGTCCTCCTAATATCAACAAATACATATACAGATTTATTATGAACAGAGTTTCCACTCAGTCTGTAGCATACTAAATTGAAAACTATCCAATCATGAGACTTGTCATAAACTGACCTCTGATATCTTATTAATGTATTGTAACCCTGTTTTCTAAGTTGAAGCTTAACCTTTAAAATGTCTTATACGTGAAGAGTGGAAGAACCTATAAAAAGGCATATAGGTAAGGTAACAGCTGTCACAGGGCGTCAGGACCAGAAGAACAAAGCTGGTCCCACATTAACTCTTCTCTTGTTTCAGTCCAAAGCCCTAAGCTCTTCTTTTAAACCTCTCTCATCCTTTGTGGATGATTATCCGATTTGTTCTGTGTTTTTTCAAAATAGTTTGCAGTGCAAAATTCGGCGCGATAGTGATTCATGGCTTAGTTCTTTATTCTGTGTTTTCTTATCAACTGTGAATGTATCCTTGTGACTTGTTTTCACCAAAATGAGAGCTTGGTTGCTTTGATAAGCACAAAGTGGTGTATGACTGCTGTTGTGAATAATTGTTGCCTACCTGAACTGAGCAGGGAATAAAATGAATTAATACAGCAAAAAAACAGCAGCTTCCAGTTGCAGTCTTTCATGTATCACACAGTGTGTCAACAGCAATGGTTAGCATGTCATGCATTGCCATTGTTGCTCAATTTGACCATCAAAAAATGCAAATCATGATTCTCTGGATTTGAAACTTATACAAGTATTTCAGGTCATGTCAGCACTTGACTGAAAAATATCAAACATAGGTCCAATAGTTTTTAAAATGTTACAAAGATTTCAGTGCATAAATTGCATGTATTGTACCTTAAAAGCTGAATGGAAGTTGAAAAGGTGGATGATATTTAAATGTGGATGTATAGTACTTTCAAGGAGGATAGATGGCATCGGAGCTCAAAGCCACATTGTTGAGAATGAAGTGTTTTCTTCAGAGAGTGCCCCCATTGAATTAGGCAGTCATAGGTCCCTGTCACTCTCTTAATCTGCGCAGTCAAGTGTGGAGTCACTCTCTTCTGCTCCACTGATGATCCTCTGCCATGTGGACTGTGGCTCTATTCACGCTGACACGCTGAGCCTCAATAGGGGAAAGAGATCAGTTAATTCTCTCTGGCTGCCATTCTATGTTAATCTAAGATATTCAGCTGGAATAAGTCTCAAAGCCTTTCACTTGATCAGATTGTATCCAATTTATTTTTCTGCAGAGTCGCGCTGCTCATTCAGCACACCGTATTAGAACAGACGGCAGGATCTACATCTGCCAGGGTGACTTTTTAAATTGTATCAACTGGAAATTGTATGAGCAGTAGCATGAAAATGGACTTGATTCAATCTAAATTTAATTACAGTAACACGGTGATTGCAGTGACGTCTCCTTTAAATCAGTTAACTTGACCATGTGGATGCCGTTTCTTCGCTCTCTTTGGAGCTGTCACTCTGAGGAGCAGATACCAGCGGCACAAGACATGATACAAAGTGACGCCTGTCATAATGGACTGCATGTAATTTCATCGGGGCGGAAAAAGGATGGGGCAATAATGGTCTCAAGCACAAAAGCATAATGTTTGTGCTGTGCTCTGTTGTGATGAGTTTAATTGCAGCACAGGAGGAAGGGGTGATGCTGTGATGAGTTACAGCGATTACTGGGGTCGGTTGATCTGAAAATGAAGAGGGACACATTCACACCATGATGACAAACGGCAAGGCGATGTCATTTAAACAAATCCATGTGCTCATCTGCATCCCATCAAAAGAATGGAGAGCATGTATGTGCTTGTATCATTCAGATCATGTGAATAAACAACCAAAAAACATGCCAGCAGCTATTAGCTTGGTCAATGTGTTGACACTATCAGCATCATTTATGTTTTGAAGGAATAGATGTAAACACATGAACGCTGGAGGGTATAATTTTTGCCTCACTATTATTTGCTCTGAGAAAAGGATGTGGTTCAGTGTACTGGTGGAGAAAGAAAGGTAAGCGCTTTTCATGAAATTCCCCTCTGACCGGTACATCCTCATAGCTGAGGGCAATCTGAAGGCAGACAGAAAAAAGTAAAGAAGTATAACAATATTGAAGAGTGTTTCACATACAGGGAAAAGTTATTTGAGAGGGATGAGTGTAGCTTTGCCAGCCACAGATAACTTTCCATCGGAATTGGTTTAACTAAAGCAAAGCTGCCCAGGGACTCATCTAGAGTAGTTAAGAAAAGATTGTCCAAACTACTTGGAGCAGGAATAAAAACTTTTCCAGACAAGAAAAAGAAACATAATAAAAAGAGGCATTTGTTAGGGCATTCTCATCAGTTGTTGTAGTAACAGTCATAGATGTATGCGGCTGAGAGTCACCAGACACAGCTTTAAAGTTGGACAATACCACAGATATGTAGCTATCCGGCACTAGGAGGTACAGAGAAAATATGAGTTTAAATTGTATACTCTCAAGACCTTCTTTAGGACCATATATTTCAGATCCTGAAAACATATATATGTTTTCAGGATCTCATTGTATCTGTTTTAAGAAAAACAAACCTGCATCCAACCAATTATTAGAACAAAGAACAAATTAAAATCTATTTTTTTAAGTTGCACAATTTTGGAATTCTGGGATTCTTCCCCTTATATCTTTTCTCTCTTACATCAAAGTGATGATTTTACTAATATACCCTTTGCTATGTTTTTCTAACTTCATACTCCTAATTTTGTTCCTTGATATTTAATTGATTTGTAATGTGTCTTATGAAATTGAGCACACTATTTATTATGTGGCTTTATTGCCTATTTGTATTTTTGAGGACAAATAACTGTTGATTTATGAATTTTTATGTTCATCTTTAATGTGAAGCAAATTTGGCTGCTTTCAGTAAAATGCAAAATGCACTCTTTAAAGAAAATTGTTATTGCTATCACAATATAAAAAGAAAAAGAGCAAAGTTTACCATGTAGAAAATTAAAAAAATAGTCTATAATAATATTCTTTTTGCAAAAAGAGTTGGACAGAACCAAAAGTCACTAGTTTGATTATCAAAGAAGTCTTTGAATCATTGTTGTAGTAAATCCATGACGCAGTGGACCCGTCCACACAGAGAAAAAAACGTTTTTCGGATTGACAATGTACTCTGTAAAGACAGCATCATTTCAACAAATGTGTCAGTCCACATGAAACCTTTGAAAATGCTGTAGTACATATGCCAGGCCTGTAAGTGGCACTGTAGTGCTGCTGGAGACATACACCAAAACCAGAGAAGAAGACATGGAGCATATGCAAACATCATGAGAAATGTTGACAAACACTGGGATATACTGTTCCCCGTGTCTCCATGTTGCTCATGCTGGTTGTAGAGAAGCAGAAGATTTTGCTGCAAAAGCCGTAACAAGCTCAGCTAATTCTGTAGCATGAGTGTGACATTGTATTCTGCCATTGTTTCTGTTGTTCACCCAGGCGGTTCAAGTGAGAGATGGGGCTGGGACGCCATTGTTTCCGAAGCTGTGTGTATTCGTTGTCCAGACGGAAATGCGTTTTCAGATTGATCTACTCTGGGATCTGTTTCCAAAAGTGTGCGTTTTCGGGCACCTGAAAAGCTGTATCCATGTGGACAAAAGAGCACTCTGGAGGAAGATCCTGAAAGCCCAGCCCTGTTGACTGATACCCCAAGTTCTACAGAAAGAGTTTTTTGGAAGTTTTCTGATCATTTTTTGTAACTTAGGTGGTTTGAAACTCAAAATAGCACATCTGTCACCTCTTGTATCTGTTTATTAAGAATCGTACATGAAACCACCAACAAACTTCTCCCTACTGTAGTTTAATGTTCAGCTCTTTTTTTTTTTACACTGCTTGCATATATTCAGGCAGTATGTTATACATTTTTCTTCATTTGAGCATGTTAAATTCTGCACTACTATTTGTAACAATGTTTACAAACTAACTTAAGTTTGTCAGTTCACTGATATTTTTTGGCTGGACGCGGCAAAGCTGGAGCCAGCCGTTGTAGCTGAAGTCCTTCACTGAAAAACTGTGAGGGTGATGAAGCTGGTGAGTAGGTTATGTAATGAAGGACATGGAAGTAATGCAATAGGTTGCCTGAGTTTCCCCTCTGCTTTGCTCTTTCACTTGAATAGGGATTATATTTTGGCTTAAAAAAAAATCACCTTTTTACAATTGATAAAAACAAACAGAAGAGCTGGGTACATAAATATTATGATGCACACCAACCCTTCTGCACTCTATAATTGCCTCTCCAAGTGTGATGCAAATAAAGAGACACCTAAGCTCTTTTGAGTGCAAACTTGTCTGTGGAGGGGATTGTGGTTTGACTCACTGCCTTGTTGCTTTTTTTTTTTTTTTCTTCCTGAGACACTCTGTGAGAACTCCTGCCGGCCACTTTGCACGTGGGCCCAGACTGCTCTGATTGGTCTACTCCAGTGATTCCCAAACTGGGGTACTCGTACCCCCAGGGGTACGCGAAGTGACGTAGGGGGTACGCGAATACCTCTCAGGTTTCAATCAGTTGTTTCAGTAGTTAAAGTTCATTCAAACTGGCAAATGTTTGTATGGTGAGCTTTGATAAAGGCCTGAAGTGTTGGAAGAGAGGCTGGAGGCTGGATTGGTGAGGCATCTTGGAGAAGGTAATCTGTCCTGAATTGTCGAAGATTCTTATAGTAACATAAGTTCAGTCAGACACCCTTCACGTTAAAGCTGTGGGGAGTTTGTACTTTACAGTTTCAAGTTCATAAATGAATATGCTCAAGAAATGTAAATTTCTTTTTTCGAAAGTGAACTGGTGTTACCCACTGAAATTGCTGGTAAATAAATCTATTTTGTGAGAAATAATTCACTTGAAGAGATTTTTTTTGTATGTTATGCATGTTAAATGTGGGAGGTGGGGGTGGCGGCAGGCTTATAGACACATTTCTTTTTCTAGCTGCTATAAGTGCGTGAGAGTAGGGGGTACATGGCTGGAGGTCGAGTGTCTGAAGGGGTACAGGCTGTGAAAAGTTTGGGAACCACTGGTCTACTCTATTGCAATTGGTTGATTCAGCCCTGTTTCAAGGCTGTCTGACCAAAGCAACTCTGTATGGATGTGTAGCCATGTTACTCATGCTCCTACCACTGAATCAAAATCCTACATAAAATAAAATAGGCACGATATAAAAAATTAGCCCGAAACAGTGGGAGCACATAGATGTTCTGTAGTTTTAGATCAAGGTTGTTGAACCAGGCTGTGAAGATGTTTATTCACTCCACAGTCATAACACTTCCAGAGTTCCTGCAGTCAGCCTCAAGTGGACACTTGAGGAATGACAGCTTTTGACACTTTCAGCCCTGCAGGCAGCCGCCAGGGAGCAAGGCATTTTCTGGTGCAATGAGGGGAAGAGGGCAAATGGATGGGCAGATGGAGACTCGATGATGAGGACACACGTTAGACAAACCAAGGGGCATTCAAAACTTGGAAAAAGAATAATATGGGCTCTTTAAAAATCATCAGATGTCTGTTGCAGACAATGTGTTATATCGATTACATGCAGAAAATTTGCACAACTGTTGACTCAGGGAGTACGTTTTCTCATTTGTCAGAATAAGAGACCTGGTATCCGTTTTCTGGATCAAATGCAAGAGAAAATGTTGACATTGTGTGAGAGCTACATCAAAATGAGCAGTCCTTAGTACATCTACAACTGACTATTTTTTATATCAGAAGTTGTATTGCTTTTTGTCCAAATTTATACAATCCACACATCACCAGTATTAAGATAGTCACACATTAAGTGGTCAATATTATTGATCTGTGCACATTTCAATCTGGATCAAATCCATAATTGAACAGTTTGATAAATTCTACCCCACGTTTTTTTTTTAATCTGTTAACCTGGTTACAAGCAAATTATGCTCTGAACAGAGATCTTGGAGAAAGTAATGAATAAACTAGGGAGCCATTCTTCTGGGCTTTTAAAGCACAATATGGGCTATTTAAGACACATCATAACAGAACTTTTTCCAGCCTTTGACATGCAATTCAATGTGTGCTGTATCAAAGCAAACATCTAAACAGTTTTAAGTAAATACATCTGTAGTTGAATAATCAGGATGTAGGTTGTGCCCTACATGTAGGAGATATTTCTGCTATGATTCAGTCAGCATGCCAGTTATCGCCAAATCTTCATGTATCATATGAACACAGATGGCTCAGAGCAAACACTATAAATGAGGGAAACTACAAAACGAGGAGGAAATGACAGAATTGCACTATTTTACAGTTAAAAGAGAAGGAGAATAAAGAAAACAGACCTCTGTGCATGAAAAATGCATCAATGGGTAGAGTACATATATAAATCAACAACATGGTTGTTGGGACACATGGTTTGCTCAGATTTACAGTTAAAATAAATGAACTGTCTTCGATGTAATACCAAAGCTGTTTGTAATTTAATAGCTTAAATTCCAGCACGAGTTTAGGGCCAATTTTCCTAAATCTTCCATTGTTCTCTTGAACTATTTATTATGACTTTGTCTTGCCAACTCTCTCTTGGGGTGTCCCTGTCTCCACGTTTTCTCTGTTTTAAAAGAGTTTAGTACTGGACTAAAACAATAGTTAATGCATTTTGCCTGTGCTCCATGTGGCCCTGGTGGTAAAATCCCCTCATTTTCCATTCCTCACACCGCCCTCAGGCTTGATGGAGACTGTTTCAGAGGTGGCTGTGAAATAACACGCAAAAGCCTCCTTTATTTGTATTGAAAAAAAATTTCTTATGTTGGTGCATAAGCCACCACTTAGTAGAACCCTATTGTACGTTCTGTGTGGGTTTCCTTCCCATCTTTTTTCTCGCTCACAATAAGGTTTGAATTATTCTGCTCACTCGCTTGTTTCTTAGTCTTCCATGGTGGAGCACTGAATCAAACAAATCTCCTCAGGGGATGTGCTTCACTAACAGGAAGTGGAACAGGCAACAGGCATGTGTGTGTGCAAGGGTATGTGGGGCACACACACACTCTGGGCTTAGAGAGAGAGAGAGAGAAAGAAATCGAGGGACTGATTTCAGAGGTTAAAGTTTTCCAGTGCTTTGCCCTGTTTTTCCATCATACAGACATTTTAGATCCCTAAAATCATTGCTACAGCTTGAACTACTGCCAAGGATACAGGATTAAGTGGTCTTCAATCTTTAAAGAATAAAAACCAAAAAAGAGAACTTACTTTTTTTTTTTTTATCCCAGAATAATCACATTCTGGGAATTTAAATTAGTTTTTTTTTGTGCATTACCAATCTTCAAAAAGTATGAAAATAAATCCAGGAATGTCAAACACAATTACACCCTCTTGCATATATAACTACAGATTCTGCAGGGCTTGAATAGTGCAGAAAGTTTTCAGAGGTTATGTATTATGAAAAAATACTCCTGGATATTATGGTCACATTTTCCATGAAGCTTCTTTTTTTCGTGCATAAAATGTCTGTATGATGGAAAAACTGGGAAAAGAGTCATTATAATACCAGTGTTAAGAATAAGCTATAATCATTCTCATAATGTGTTCTATTGGGCTTATAGCTATTTACAAAATTATACATTTTTTTTATGCTTTATGACAGAAACTACAGATAGCTTCTAAATCATTTTACAACAGTTTATATACTTCCTGAGACAGGTGTTTGTTTAGCCTATATTTTAATAAATCCATGACTGTGATCTTGCCATTAAAATATACATTTCCTATAATGCTAATCCTACCAGCAGTGAAATGACTCAGGGAGGTGTGGTCAATAGAGGTACTGCCTGGGTCAAGAAATATGTTTTCCTTTGAAAGTTTGGTCAGATAAAACTGTTTCTCTTCAGGGGTTTGGTCTACGCTATTTTCACCCACAGTTCTTCTAATTATGTTGAGTCGGTGGCACCATATGCAGCCGTTTATAGCCCTAGCCTCCGTGCTGATGTTTTCTGCACGGGAAGAGAACTGAGCTTTGTCACTGTAGCTTACGTCCAGGTTCATGCCACATACCTGCCACAACCCCACTTAAAAATTCCCAAACTATCCCTCTAATAAAGGTTCCTTGTTTTTTTGGATGAGATGCAACCTGCACCTTCCAGCCGTGCATCCCAACATTTCACAGTAAATAATGGAGCGGGAATAAGAGCATTCATTACCCAGTCAAGCAGCGCATCCCTGTCTCTGCAGTGCAGCATGTGTAACCTCCTGCACACTCAAGCAGGATTTGGGAATGAAAGGTAAGTTAATGAGTTCTGCCGGAGACAAAATTGCAGCTGAAAAAAAGGTGTGAGGAACAAATAGAGATGGATTTTTAATAGTGTTTGCCTCTGTACTCTGAAGAAGTTACTGTATATTATTAGTGAGTGAAAAACAGCCTTTCAGTAAAAGCCTAATCTCTCTTTCTGGGCTGCTGTGTGTGCAGATAAACACACAAAATTCCCATGTACACCTCACTGAGTATCGTTGCCATGCTTTTTTGTTTCTTGGATTTTTCAAAGGTTTGTCACTATTTTCAATGACTGATGGAGTATTGTTGAAGGAAAAAAAGGGGATAAATGTTGTCAAAAGTCTCTTTGAAAAGGCCAGGTTGTGAACATCGTAATCTTTCCTCAGCTGAAGAGGGAACACAAGTACAGCACTGAAAGAGAACAAGCCTTTATGGCCTTGTTTAACCTTTTACTCACATTTTTGAAGTCGTGCACCTCCAGAACCTCCTCGCTCCCGTTTCCCATTCTGAAGATCTCAATGCGCTGACCCGGGTTGATCTCCATCATGCTGTCTGTCTCCACGCCATCTAGGACGGCTTTGTACTGATGGTCGTACACCTGCAAAGGACACAAACAACCTTACAGCACGGTGACAAATAGACAGACAGCACATAGGTTTATTAATCATTTGCTGTTCTTTTTGAGTCAAAAGAAAATAAAAGCCCCTCAAAATGGACCAAAATGACCCAAAAATCCATTCTGCATGGCTATTTAAGAACAGCCTGATCTGACCTCTGAATTGCTGCAATTTTGTTCTGATTTTTGCCAACATTTCAAAGCCCAGGGCTATAAAAGGTTTCTCAATGTGGATCTTACTGTGTCAAATTCGGAAAAGAGGCAACAGGGCTTTCACAGAACAATGCAAACATGTGTGCACACCATTGAAATATCTGCACAGTCTGGTAATAGCAAGTCAGGGGACTAACAGACAAACACAACCTGAGAACTAGCACTCTAAAAGCAGCATGACCAAACATTATGATGACAGGCGCAGTGTGTTACTTGCTTCAATTGAAATCAATCAAAAAGAGAACAAAACATATTATATGCCATGTTAGAAAATAAATGACAGTTTAGTCAGATTATCAGGCTGCTGAGATCAAAAATGCCAGACTGAAGCACTTATTATTTACAAATATGCAAATATTTTATTCTCCAATTTTGAGTAATATGCTGTACAGTTTATTAGCAAAAACCTTTTTAGAACGTGAAAGTGTGTCTGTAGGAGACCATTTTGATGAACATTAAGGCTGTGAAATACTTGAAATTCTTTTCAGCATTACTGACTTCTGATGCTCACCTTGTAATCGATCACATTTTTACTTTATTCATTTGTTTGTTTAAGAATTGGCAATCCCAACTCTAGACGACCACATGCATTCCTGAGTGGTAACATTACTATGATTTTTTTGTATGTATCTGAAACCATAACTGGACCTTTATGAAGACATCTGGAAGCTCGCACTTTTGCTGCTCTATCAAGTGCTCTGAGTCAAAAATATCTCTTCCCGAAAGTTTTTATTTCAGCAATGAAGTGTTTTTTTTTTTTTCCTTTTGATATTATTTGCAAAATCCACAGTGATAAATCTGTGATTTAGAGATAATTCATCATACTTTTGAGGTATCTTTGATTCATCATATTTTGAGAAATATAGCAAGTGCAGGGTTAACTACTGCATATTCTGGGTGGAGTCTCATCCCTGAAAATTTACTGTCAGTTAAAAAATGAGTTGGCTTTAAAAAACAAGCGTATAAATTATGTTTCAGTAAATCAAATCCATGGGTGTTTCTGTAGGATCATTTTTTCTCAGCTTTTCGCTCTGAACTCTGAACCTATAAGTGACACTTGTGGAGTCAACCATCCCACCTGTCCCCCATTACTGGACAAGGACCAACATATAACACAAGCCCACGTCATGAAAACTGCAGTACAATAAACATTCAATACAGTTACGTTAACAGTGAATTAGTTAAAAATATAAGACTGCATTCCTAACTCTACATAGAAGTTTTGATCAAAAGTCACAATGTTAAGTGTCACAGAGTTTTAAATTTTAAAGCTAAAATGAGTCAACCTTTACACTTGAGAAGAGTTAAAGTAGCAACTCTCCAAAAAAAGTGTAAACAACACTTTGTGGTGTGTACCCATATAGACACCAAAGAAGTGTTGATATTAACTCTGATAGTGTTCATTTTTTTATGCAGAGTTTGTTGTGAGTATTTTGACCTCCACTTTGACCTTCAAAGAAAGTGATGACATCTGGTCCGTCTGTTCATCAGTCAGATGTTCCACAGTACTGCATCTCTTGTTTTCCTGACTGTAGCGTCCAATGAGGGGCAACAAGTGGTCCAAAATGGGCACATTCTATAACTGTGGTCACACACACCAGCTGGATTCAGGTATGGCTCTCCATTTTCTGTCTGTCTTGGCCAAAAAATGCATGCAGCTTGTGGAAAAATAGGCAGACCTCTTACTGTCAAGAAATAAGAGGTAATAATATCAATAATATTATTCACACAGCTTTGTGAGATTCAAGTTCCATTTTAATCTATTATTTTGTCTTCGAGGTCAAATAATTTCAAATGCACCAATCTGACATCATTACAGCTTTAATATTTTGATAATTCAGGTTGTCCTGAAAAATCAAAGATGTCTTTATCTTGATTGTCCTTGAAAGGGTGGGGCTTAGATGGTTAAATGTTCACATGTATGGGGACAAGTTTAAAGCCAAAGAACATTGCCACACACTTCACCATATACATACAGTAGCTTGAGCAAAATTGCAACGTCTGTCCCTAGATGGGCCTTTAAAAACTGTACAATTAACAATACAGAATAACAAAACACAATAATTCAAAAGGACAAGTAAAAAAGCATCTGTGCTCTCTCCTTTTACAAGTGCGTAGTGCACGATATGAATCAATTCTTACAAGTCACAACTTCAGGGATGAAATGAATGTAGAAAACTGTATTTTATGTTAAATATTTTTTTTTGATTTATTGTTTTAATCAGTGCTGCACTACACCAGTGTGCTCCAAAAACATGACTTAGAGGTAGAAGAAAGCTTCAAAGATACGACTGTAATACATGAATGAATATGCAGAAGTAGATGTCTATGACTCACTGACATCCAGTTATGACGAAGTACATCAAAAGTTTCAGGTTAGTTTCTTTAACTGTGCAAAGAAAGCATGTTCAGCTTAACAGCTGCAATTTGATATTTTCTCTACAAGAAGTTTTTTGCTGTGATTTTACTTTGTCATTAGCACCAGCTCAAGCCAAGATACTTCACCTTCTGTTGGATAAAAATGTCATTAACACTGCTTGTTCTGTTTTATTTTGTATGATTTTTTCCTTGTGTTCCTTGTTTAGTTCTCTTGTCTCTTGTATTTCCTGTTTTATTTTGAAATCCCTGTGTTCCATGAGGTGTTTTCCTGCTCTCCTTTCTGTGTGCCTCTGGTGATGATTCCTTCCACCTGTGTGATTGTTTTACCTGAACTTGATCATTCCCCAGTGTCTTTAGTCTCTGTGTTTGTCTTTGTTGGGTCATTCGTCTTTCCACTCTCACAGCCTGCATAATCTCATCCTTCCAGTTTTCCCAGTGTTCTCCAGTGTGTCGGTAGTTATCTGTTTTTGTTGAACTTTTTAGTGATTTTGATTTGTACTATGTTTTTAAGTTTCTAGAGTTTTCTCCAGTTTTGATTGGTAACTTGTAGTTAGAGATTTTTGTTTTGCATTTTGAACTTTTTGTGAAAGATTGTTTTTTTGGCTTTTGATCCCTTTTTTTGTTAGTTTATAATAAAGCCTTTTATTTGTTTAATCTGCATCGGGGTCCTTCTCCCTGTTTTTTGTTAGTTTTTATTTTTGGTTTCATACCGTGACAAAAGACCTTCTTTCATTTCATCTATCAAGGATGAAACTAGGAACTTCTGCTAAATAGTGACATTTGTTTAACTGCAAAGAAAAACAGCTTGCTGCAGATTAAACAGTCAATGAAAATAGCATAAGGAAACAGAAATAGGTGTTTAAAATGTCGAGGTACAGAATACAGACAACCTTTGACTTGTTGACTAAACTGTGTGAGTTTTGTTTTACTAAAATTAGGCATTCAAAGGAGTAGCGGCATCCTTATTTTACATCAGTTTGGAAGCATATGCTGCACTCTCTTTCTCTTTTTTTTTTTTGTGTTTAACAGCGGATAAAGAGAGACGGACTTCCAGGCAGAGGTTGTAGATTAAGTCACCAGATGATAGAATAAAGAAAATTTTAATGTGAATATTTGATCTGCAGATCCCCTTCCAAATTTTTAAGATGTACATATATTTTGGCATTTTAGGTCTTCAATGATATTGGGGAGACGGCAAACAGATTTTAGAAAGGGGAGAAAGATTAGGAGAGGACACCCCAGGTTGTTTGCACAAGGCATGAACCTTTAGATATGGTACCTGCATGACTGTTACCCCTGTCAGCAAACCAGCACCCTCCCCCTTCCAAATTTGAAGAAAAAGTTAAAAACCATGATTTTTCAGCTACATACTTAGTGATGATATCAGTTTGTAGCGGTTGATGTTATTATTACTGACAATTTAGAAATAATTAAACCACAAATAGACATTTGGCACATAGTCTGTAAATGTCAGCACCTGCCTGTTCAGGCTTTTAATCTGTTTGTAATCACTTATTGAAGTTGTATCCTCCTGTTTAATGCCTGCTTGAGTTGTATCATAGAGTTGTAGCCACCCGTTAGAGTAAAACCCTATGCCACTGTTATGAGGACGGAATCTAAACATCTTGGACTGAAACTCGATAATGGCGTACATTTCTTTCTGCTGCATCGTGCTGCACAGAGCAGAAAATCTTCTTACTGCTGGTGTATTTTTGTTTCTACTTGTCAAATAAGTTTGTGTGTGTGGTGATCAATGGACAAACATCACTAATCTTGAATTTATTATAAATTAAGTAAAATCTTTGATCAGTGGAGCTCACAAACAAAGGGAACAAAAATAATAGAGTACAGCTCTTCAAAGGCAATAAGACTTATTCTTTAATGCTGACATGTCTGTGTGAATATTTCTTCCATTTCCTCAATAAAATGTCCAAACTGACAAAGCTAGATTGTTGTACTGAGGTCTAACTTGATGAGAAATTATCTGAAATGTCATCACAATTCTTTTTTATTCTTAAAGCTTTACAAAGAGATTTTGGTATATTTGAAGGAGGCTGTAAATGACATTTATCAACAGTTGGTGTGCTACATAAAGTCAATAACTAGCTATACAGCCCCTATTTGAAGAAGCTAACTTTTATCAAAGGACTTATGTCAGACTGCAGATCGTGCATTGGACTGATAGCAACAGTAAAGCAAAAATGAGGTATCTGTTATGATATGGCCAGTTTGGTTTAATTTTGTATGTTTTTCCTGTCTTTGTTTAGACCTCTTGTTTCCCTTGTCTCTCGTGTTTCCTGTTTTATTTTGAAATCCCTGTGTTCCTTGTGGTGTTTCCTGTCCTCCCTTCTGTGTGCCTCTGATCATGATTCCCTCCACGTGTATGATTGTTTCACCAGTGCTTAATCATCCCCCAGTGAATTTAGTCTCTGTGGTTGTGGTTATCAAAATGGGGGTCAGGTCTCCTCTGATGGTCAGAAAATATCTTCCAAAAAAAAGAGGAGAATTTAAAAGAAACCACAACTGTAAAAAACCACCATACAATGAGTTCAATTTAACATAAAGGGTTTGGTTTAGGTGAGAATTACACTGAAATCAAAGTTATAAAAAAACTACCCCAATAATGTACCTTTCCATCAATAAATTACCATATGATGTATTGGATTTTAGTCTTTATGTTAGTTAATGTTGTTTTTATGTTAGAGCTGGAAAGCTGTAAGTGAGAACAGTGATTTGCGCTTTTTACCACATGTATGGATAGTGAGGGTCCCCAATCTCTGCAAAGACTATTTTAGGGGTTGGATGCCAAAAAGTTTGGGAACCACTGGTCTACTGTATCCAACCTCTCTTAAAATATCCAAACAATCTCTTGTTTCCAAAAGTATGACTTTGCATAAGGTAGTCACACATTAATTTTTATTAATTGTAACTCAGCCTTTTTTAAAATTTGAATGCAAATAATTTCTGCCTTTCACTAAGCACTACTGTAAATGCATGCATTTTAAGGTATTTTGTTCACTTAAGCCATGACACTGGGTTGTTTTATTGTTGTTGTAAATGTAAGGTAACCTTAAATTACCTGAAAACTGTTCCTAAATGAAATGCATTAATATCACAATAATAGCATTACAGTTGATGCAGTATTGGCTGGATGTCTAAAAAAATGTGTCTAATTTAAAAACATTTAACAATGAGAGATGAAAGCAATCTCTTGCATTCACATCATTTATGGTGACAAACTGTAAAGTTAAATAACAAAATTTATAATCAAATGTGACTAAAAGAAAGTAAAATAACAGCATTTTAATCTCCCACACAGTTAAAGCTTTCTCCTCACTGTTGCCTTAAAGCAGTCTTGTTTATCACAACTGCTTGCTTGTGTAGTGTTCTTGGACACGCATGGGTAGCTCCTAAAATTCCCTGTCTGAAAAATGATTCATGCCCACCAGCTGAAAAGATGCTATTAATATTTATGTGAGGGTTGTGTTATGATGAGAAATATATTGCTGAGTTCATCTTCATCTGTCTCAGCGGCAAATCAGAGCCTCGCCAATGAGACGCATGATTAATGAATACAGTTGGATGGGAGTCCATCAGGATTTACATCGCTCATCAGAAACATGTGAATGTCCTCTGGAACTGAATTAGCTCTCACTGTGAACTCTCCAACATGTTAAGAATTAACATGTTTTCTGTCTGCTTGCTGAGAAAAAGACATCTAAAAATGCCGCATTAAATACAGAGGGGGTCTACAACGACTGGGTTGCGTATTAGTGCTGTGAGCCATTTGGCACCAGGTCCCACAAAGATAAAAATGATTTGTTTTACTTCACGTTTGACCAAAAGAGTCTGCAGAGTGTTCAATTTCTAAATGATTCTCTCACATTGTTTGTGCATCCTGACAGTCAAGACTCTTAATCAGTCCGCTGTCTTCCTGAAAGTAATGTCTATAAACTCTGTTTAACCTTTCGTTTATGCACCCATGACCTAACAAGCCAGATGGAGTGTTCAATATATGTCACTAGTGCATCTTTGTAAGAGCACATACAAAATGTTTGGAATGGGCAGAACCTTTCAACTGCATATCCAGCAGGTGATTGGACGGCTGTTTCGTCAATCACATTAATAAGCCATTCAGATAATGTAGTAGGAGGATGCTCCTACCGACAGAACATTAGCCACTTTGTTCTTTGTTTGATAAAGAATGCATTTCAAATCTGATAAAACTGCTACTGAAGCTGTTCAGCCAAAGCATCTATGCTAATCTCTGTCCGAGCAGTCACTTCCTGCTGTCATCTTTCTCATAGCTCCTGCCTCTTTCTGCTCTAAAAGACTGATTGGTCTGTACCGCTTTGGTCTGCTCATAATTATCATAAATTGGAGCTGGACAAGATGGATCTGTCTGATTACAGACCTTAAATCCAGCTCATCCATGTGAACTGCAAGGTTTGTGCACTAATCCAGCTGTTGCTTGATACATTTTACCAGGGATCACCGACTGTGAGGCACACATGAGAGCTCATGCTGTATACAACAACTTGATGTTTGAGTTTTAAACCACAGACATGGAGACAATCTAGTGATCAGAACTAACATGACTACTGTCAGAGCTATTCAAGGTATATCGACTAATTTAATGATTAAAATTTAGTTAATTATTTAGTCATTTGTATCTTGTTTAATGATGATAAAAGTATAATAAAAAGTAATTAATTGATAATTTTATTATTTAGAATACTTAGTCATTTATTTAAACTTTATTTTGATAGGATTGATCCTTTTGGCACCAGGTGATATGGATATGGATGGGCAGGTAAGATAGGATGGATGGCCAGGGAAGGTAAATGATTTTTTTTTTTTTTAAATTTTATCAACCAGGAAGGCAGGACACCAGGAAGTAGAGATTACGCCATGAGGATCACAAATTGTTTGTTATCTTTAAAACCAAAGAAACTGCATCTGTTGGCTTGAACATGAACATTTTTTAATTCTACATAAAATTCAGTCTCTCCATGCAACAATGGCTGTTTCGAGTTTTAATTTTTTGATGATTGACAAGATCAAATTACCGCTACAACAGTAATTCATATTAATGGTAACATATTATCAACAAAAATTGATGATCATTGGACACCACACCATCAGCACTATACAATGACATTTTTAAACATTTATTTCTGTACTTGCACGGGTGTGATGTTCCAGAGTCATAATGTAATAACTAACTGAGCTGAATGGTGACGTTACGCCTGTTGCAATTCCAGATGTTCTTGTAACAACGGTGCTGTGAACACCGTAACTGTAACACTCTTTGTAAATGTCTCTGTTAAGTTTTTTATCGTATTATCATAATAGATTATTTAGATATGTAGTGTTTTCTACAGTGCTCCATATTTTAACACTGTGTCCTAACTGAATGTTAGCTTTGGATGCCGTGTCACATCGCGCAGCATTGCACGTCTGCTGTCCACACTGCACCTGTTAAAAATATTATCTCCTGCCCCACATTTCCATTTGTAAACAGTACATAAATTGCTTTTACTGTACAGGTGAAAAAAGGGCCATGTAGTGCTTTGTATTAATGAGCGATTGACTCAAAGGATCGTGAATACACAGCCCTCTGTGAGCCAAAGTTTCTCCAGTGATGAAAGTGAAAGTAAAACAGTTCAGAAAAAGATGAATGCTTAGCTATCTCTGTTATGTGAAACAGATTGATGATTTGCTCTGCCAAACGAGAAAAAAATCATAGAAAATCAAAAATATCCCAAAAGCATCTCATCAATGCTTTTGGGATTGATGTGGCCTAGTGCAGCATTGCACCACATCATGCTGTATTGTGCTGGGTAACTTGCAGACAGTTTGGACACTTATGATTCCATGTAATAAGCTTGATATCTGATGGGCACACTTAGCTGAAAGTCACCATTTTACCGAGTAACTGGTTTGTCCAGTGAATTTCAGGGGAACAAGGTCATGGCTCCCATTGATCTCTCATCAGTGAGTTGTTCGTATTAAGCACATTATGTTTGTTTATGCTGCCACTACCTCCTGACCCCTGACCCAACCTGTGTGACCAATGGTCTGTGAAAATGTTGTCTTATATGAAGCTAGTCCCTGGTGCAAAAAGGGTTGGGGCTGCTGTTATACAGTATGGTGATGACTTTCCTTCTTTTGGTGGGAGAATAGAGTAATAATGTACAAATGGGATATAACTCTTAATAGAAGTTCACTGTATGAGCAGCTCCAGCATATAAATCTCTATTATCATGGGTCGCAGCGGCCCTGGCTCCAAAGAGAAGAACTTCAAAATCATCAGGAGAAGCCAAATTAAGATGGGCCTGAAATTTAAGTGTCAATTGAGCAGTTATGGATCAAATTGGAGCTATTAAACAGCCTGCAAGTCTGTGTGGTGAATTAAAGTTCTATTTGAGCATTTCTTCTATATTAACATAAAGGTGGAATGGGGGAATAGAATCTGCAGGCTTATTGATTTATACTAAAACAGTGAATTACATTTTCAGCAGGCTATCACTTTTGATGAAAATCCAGCCGTGAGAATCTCCCCACCGCACCAGGTTGAAATAGATAATAATGTATTACAACAGTTTGACTTCAGCCGGTTCAATATCCAAAAGCTGCTGCTGTGCACCATAATTGGCATGCTGAAAATAGAAATGAATAGCCTCTATATATGACTGCTTTGGGTACTTATGGATTCTTGAGTACATGGGGAAACTTGCAGGGTGATTTATGCTCAACAAGAGGAGGATTTCGGGTGAAGCAACATAATATTTTCCTCATTGTGATGCTATCGGTTGCTCTAATTTGTTTTTGTGCAGATTCTTATTATTTCCCTTGTTCATTTATGTCTGCAAATGTGCAATGGGAGATTTGGAATGGACTTGGTTTCTCTTAATTTACTCATCTTGTACCATTTCCAAAAAGCAAATCTACAGAAACTGTCACTTGGCTGCAGAAGCTTCAAAAACACAGACACAGTGGGGAAGTTAATTAGCCTCCCATATGACACTGAACAGGGAGATAAAAGGCAGGCTTATAGGAAAATCTCCAATTTATGTTACACTTTGTACAAGGACTCTAAAAGGCCACCATAGAGTTTGTCTCAAAGACTTTGAAGCATCTTAAAGCTCTTTAACCGCTTTGCAATTTGGCATGAAGAGGTGCTGTAGGGAAGAGTTTTGATTATCGATGATCCTGGGCGAAAAATGTTTAACTCACCTAAAAGCAACTATAAATTCCTCACTGGTTTGAGCGTAAAACAACCCTTAGAAAACAATTTAAACAACTTTAAATGTAGGAGGTCAATAAACATCAGCTTGGGCTTAATGTGGTTACACACAGATTCACTGTAGAGGTTATACACACCTATCACCCAGTATAACTTTAATACAATTTTGTCCCCAAATTTTTATGATCACAGTCCTGCCATACTGTGCTCTTACTTTGAGATGGAATTCATGTTATTTACTGATTTCATTACCTTTGTTGACATTATGGTTATTGAGAGGTATGACAGCAAATCAGTAGCAATTAACTAGGGTTGCAGTGGCTACTTGATAATGGCCCGTACTGTCATGTTAGGACCATTGGTGTAAGCTAGGCTACTTGTCTTCTACTTTGCTTTAGCAGGTAAGAACATCTTATACAGAAGCTTACATAGAGCAAACGACTAACAACATCCATTTATCGAGCAACGAGTACCAATATAAAGCATTTTTAAGAAACTTGTAGAATTTTGTATCATCTCTCTGCTCTCATTTGATAACTTATATGCTGTGCTTAGCAACAGGCAAAATCAGTAAGCATGGATTGAGGGGAAAACACTCTTATGTCTATAGTTTTGGGGTGCTTTAAGATATATATTTTTTAACTCCCTTGCAATACATTACAGCCTGGACAAAGGGTTGAACCTAGTTTGTAGGCAAAGTATTTGTAATTGTTTAATCTGCTAATTGTGTGCTAATTTATTTACAAATACACTTGCTATTAAGGCAATGAGCTCATATGATTGATCAAAGAAAGTGCACACCTATTCTTCAAATATCCACATACATTTACATTTTTCTCTTTGGCGCAAACTGATCTTTTGGTAGCTCACTATTTCGTTGTCTGACCCCAAAATCAGAGAGTCACCTCCTTGAGCGACATTTCAGGTTAGACAAACCTTTACCCAGTCAAAATCTTATTAAGGTGCTACAATGAAATTGTGAATGAAGTGAGAATGGAAGTACTTGCTCACACTGATTTTCATGTCCAGTAAAAGAATTGGATGAAGCCATGTGATGCTAGCCATTTCATTATCTAAGACATCACTGGAACATTGTGGATGCCTTGTTATGCCAAACTGCGAATGTCATTTCAACTGAAATTCAGCTTAACCCATTATCAGATGTAAAAACCTCAATAAGATTAAAATGGTTGTGATGTAAAAAACACACCCCTCTCACAGTGAGAGCACACAGATGTTTTATCAGTTTAAACTGAAGCTGTTTTTTGACCCAGGATGTAATTTTGTTCATTCAGACTGTAAAAACTCTCAGTTTCCTGAAGACAGTCATAACACAGCAGGGTTCCTGCAGCCAGCCTCAAGTGGCCAAACTACAGCTTTTGGCACATCTGCATGGGCCTCCTTTTCCAGCCCCAGAGGTTGCCACCTGTTTGTTGTTATATTGTCATATTTAAAATATGGCTGATTAATCTATTTTAGTGAGAGATAATGCTTTTACTGAAATACATTGACATAATACTAAATCTGGACTTCAGTTTACTGAGTCTTTGTTGACTCAAATAAAACTGAAACTATGACAGACTACAATGACTAAAATGTGACAAAAAATATGTTTTTTTTTCATAAGAATGAGATGAAATAAAAAGTTGCCGTCAAAATCAACATTCTTATTGTAAAGAAAGGATGAATTAAGAAATTTCAGAAAATTAATTTTTGTAATGACATCATAAGGTCAATATAATGCTTGATGCAGGGGTTATACATAATGAAGTTACAGGACCAAGAAGCTGGAAAGAAAACTTTTTTCGATTTGATTGTTTTGGCTGTTTCTTTATTTCAAAATACAAGTCTGTGTAAATTTAATTATCTTTACAAATGAAGCTTATGGCGAACTTTACTTTTAAAAGGTCATGGCATTACTGAATTAGATTTTCAAATGCTTCAGAGGAAACTGATTGAGTCTTTTTGTGTTCGCATAAATCTTTCACAGACAGAGACATAAAGATCTTTGGGTGAGTGTAGATTCTCATTCATCCAGGTCATGGTCATTCTGAAGATTCAAAAGCAAGGCAACTGGACTGTGTAGAGTTTGTTGGGAAGATGTTTCACTTCTCATCCAAGAAGCTTCTTCACTGCAAAAAGATGAAAACATAACCATCTTGCCTGCAGACAAGGGGAGATGCACGGTGATACTCAACACAAGTGATTACCATGACAAGGTAATAAGCCTCCTCAGTGATACCACTACTTATGAGATTCTGAAACGGGACCCCACCAACATCTACAAGAAGAAGGTAATAAACTTACTCCAACAGCTGGAGAAGGATGGAGTGATCGACAGGCCACTCTACTACAGGCTCTACCCAGGGGAATCAGTCCCATGCATTTATGGACTTCCAAAAATACACAAGGAAGGTGCACCCCTTAGACCCATCATCAGCAGCATCAACTCAGTCACCTACAACATAGCAAAACATTTGGCCACAATCTTAGCTCCCCTTGTTGGCAACACTACTCACCACATCAGAAACTCACAGGACTTCGCACAGAAAATCAAGGACATCACACTGGACCCAGAGGAAACCATGGTTTCCTTTGATGTCACATCACTTTTCACCAGCATTCCGACCACAGAGGCAGTCCAAGCAGTAAGAAAACATCTCTTACAGGACAGTACACTGGAGGTCAGAACCAACCTCACCCCTGACCACATCTGCTCCTTACTGGACCTCTGCCTGAGTACCACCTACTTCCAGTTCAGGGACCACTACTACAGGCAGAAACATGGATGCGCCATGGGCTCTCCTGTATCTCCCATAGTAGCTAACCTGTACATGGAAGAGGTGGAGAGAAAGGCCCTAGCTTCATTCCATGGAGCAACACCAAGCCACTGGTTTAGGTATGTGGATGACACCTGGGTCAAAATCCAGACACATGAAGTAGAGGCTTTCACAGACCACATCAACACAGTGGACAACAACATTAAGTTCACGCGTGAAGATGTTAAGGACAACGTTTTGGCCTTTTTGGATTGTGCAGTACATTTGGAGGCAGATGGGGGTCTCAACGTTGAAGTGTACCGGAAACCCACACACACGGATCAATATTTACTCTTTGATTCGCACCATCCGCTTCAGCACAAGCTGGGTGTCATCAGAACCCTCAACCACCGGGCCGAGAGTGTTCCTACAAGGAAGGAAGGAAAGGAAAAGGAACAGAAACACATTAGAGAAGCCCTGAAAACCTGTGGATACCCAAAGTGGGCCTTTTTGAAGAACAAGAAAAGAAAGGAGAAGGAGCATGAAAGGGAAGAGAGACGCAAGAACATTGTGATTCCGTATGTTGCAGGTTTATCTGAAAAACTCAAGAGAATTTTTGGCAAACACCACATTCCTGTTCACTTCAAGCCTGGAAACACATTAAGGCAGAAGTTGGTCCATCCCAAGGACAAAACACCAAGACATAAACAGAGCAATGTGGTGTATGCAGTCCAGTGCAGTGAGGAATGCTCAGACCTGTACATTGGGGAAACTAAACAACCGCTTCACAAGCGTATGGCTCAACACAGGAGAGCCAACGTCCTCAGGTCAGGACTCAGCAGTCCACCTCCACTTAAAGGACACGGGACACTCTTTTGAGGACAGCAATGTACAGGTGTTGGCAAGAGAAGATAGATGGTTTGAAAGAGGAGTTCAATCTTCAATCAATCAATCAATCTTTATTTGTATAGCGCCAATTCATAACAAGTGTTATCTCAAGACACTTTACAATAGAGCACAAAGCTCTTCATATTATGGATACACATATATGCATAGATACATATATACATATAAAAATACACATATACATATATATACAAATATATACATCCAACACCCAACATGAATCCATATAGCCAATCATGAATCCCTCCATCATGGCGGCAAGAAAAAACCTTCTGTTAACCTTCTGAAATCTTGAATGTGGACCCCAGTCTCATGATGAACAGCAAATCCACACGATGCTGTGTTGGGTGTGTGGGCGAAGGAAGGGAGGTAAGTGGAGACAAGTGGACTAAAGTAAGAACTAAAGCTAGTGACAGATCAATGGACCAATCATAGACCTGTCGTCGTCAAATTTGTTTCTGCTGCAAACAAATTTATTAGAGGAGGGTCCTCATGTCTGTGTGGTTGTGGTGAAAAATTTATAGAAGTATAATCAATAAAAGTCTTACTGGAAGTAAGAATTTATGGTAGTGATGAA
Organism: Cetoscarus ocellatus; assembly: GCA_037902135.1. Lineage (NCBI taxonomy): Eukaryota > Metazoa > Chordata > Actinopteri > Labriformes > Labridae > Cetoscarus > Cetoscarus ocellatus. The sequence continues at coordinate 2,427,037 of JBAMNC010001016.1, forward strand.
CTCATGGGTGCCCAGACCACAAGTGCATCCCTACCATATTTGAGTTAAAGAAGCCATCTTCACCAGACTGGAGAAGCCTTCTCTTAACAGAGGTGGTGGACTCAGACACAACCTCTCACCTACATATAATGCAGTGTTAAGCTCTCTCCCCAGAAAGCTCTCCAAACACTCTCACCTGGGCACATGTGACCATAACACCTCACATGACAGGGGGAGTTAATGACCCATTCAGGGTAACGACTCTCAGGGGTTACATCACCCTGGGATAAGTTTCTATGGGTCGTTCTCCAACTCCTCCTTTCCTTTGTTGTTGTTTTTTCCTCTAGCAAGATAAATATCTGCTTCCAGCACCAGCCATTTGGAACTGAAGAAGCTTCTTGGATGAGAAGTGAAACGTCTTCTCAACAAACTCAACACAGTCCAGTTGCCTTGCTTTTGAATCTTCAGAATCTTTGGGTGAGTTTCTGGTTAAAGAAGACTTTAGCCTATAGGTTTGACCAGAACAAAACAAATCTGTTTCAGTTATCTCACGAGGAGCCAAGCTTTTCTCCTGGACCTTAGGTGATTCTAAAGAGGGTGTTATTCAGAACCAGACTAGCTTGTCTGATGTACACCAGCAGCTTTCTTATGCTCTCTGTCTGTTATTAAGGATGTGGTAATGACAAAACACAATCGAAAACGGTAAGCTAAAACATGGCTTGAAAATTAGAAATTTTATTTTCAGTTTTGCCGGAATATAAACATCATCCTGGTCTTGCCCGTAATAGTAGTTGCTATTTAGATTCACACACAAGCACCTTATTCATATCCCTGTATACATGGAAAATACTTGTCTACTGGTTCCTTCATCTCCTGAAAATAAGTTCCAGGGAGGGGGCAGCATGTATATAGAGCACTTCAGGAAAGAAGAGTAGATCTGCAAAGACTTAACCTAAACCAGGTGGGTGGTCTGGGGAATCCTGATGAGGACAGTGATGTAGCTGATGACGTCGTGGGCACCACCCCTCCCATGATGCAGGTGTGGGGGTGATGTAGTTCCCACAGGCTCAAGTCTGACCTGATAGAGTTAAGACACAGCACACCAACAGAGGGGAAAAACCCACCAAAACCCAGAAAATCATAATAAATGTCAACACTGTGTTGGAGATACTGTATATCCACGTTATTTCCAGCTGCAGTGGAAGAGCACTCAGCAGATATCAAACATGCCCATAATTCTGACTAGGGTCTGTCAGCCCAACACTGCCACTGCAGAGTGCAAGGTAGTACCTATCTTAAGTATTAATCATATTTCATTCTTATTTATCTAAAGACAAATCCAGCTTGTTTATCACCCAGTAAAACCCTCTGATTGCAGCTGCCATGGTTGTTTTGCTTAAATGTCACTTGGCTAAGCTTGTGCGAGTAGTGAGAAAATAGGTAAGCTGCAGTAAAATCATCCATTAATTATCTATAATGCTTATCCCTTTCAGGGTTGAGGGGAGCTGGAGCCTATCCCAAATGACATTGGGCAAGAGGCAGTGTACACCCTGGACTGGTCGCCAGCCAAGTGCAGGGCCACATAGAGAGGCAACAATTCACGCTAACACTAATACCTAAGGGCAATTTGGAAACACCAGTTAACCTAATGAGCATGTTTTTGGTCTGTGGGAGGAACCCGGCGAGAACCCACACGTGCACGGGGAGAATATGCAAACTCCACACAGAAAGACCCTGACCAACACAGGGATCAAACCAGCAGCCTTCTTGTTGTGAGGCACGTACACTACCTGCTGTGCCACTGTGCCGCCCACAACAAAATCTGATTTCTCAAAAATGATCTGGGACCCTAAAATCTGCATATTATGTTTAAGCTGCATTCAAACACTGACGTTTTAGCCAACTCCTGCCACAGAGAGGCAAAAGTCAAGTGACATTGAGGAAAGTCAGGCCAAGCAGAACTCAGTTAACATCAGTTGGGCAATGCTGATGTTCGTCGGGTAGGTAGAAAAAATTTACACATGCTAAGAAATTTCCAGTTAATACAACACATGTGTAAAGGCCAGCAAATTTTGACCTCTGCTTACCTCTGCTACCCTCAGCTACAGCTGCTATTAATCTGTCAGCTCCAGCTCCAGCTGCTTCATCCACAGGACCAGACTACCGCTGTAGGATTTAAGACACCCTTTTGGGGATAGCCGTCTTTTGAGACCAGCTGTACATGGTGAAATGACATACACAGCCGCGTATATGGTGTTTATTTAGTAACATTGATATATATTACAACTACTTTGACAAACGTTCAAAATCCATTTACAACTAGAAGAGCACTCAGAGAGCACAGACCTCTGCCAAGCAGCTCAGTTATGGCAATGCCTCTTCCATAACCCCTGTAAATAAAAGATCCAATTCTGGATCACCGCACGCCGATATGATGGTCGAGTCTCCGCTCATGTCTGTCCATGTGGAGAACTCCTCCACCAGCATTGCAAGGAGAGCTTGGTAATGTAGGGACATAGGCTTGCAAAACATTGATGTGAGTTTGCAAATAAACTACAATTTCCATAATGACATATAGGGGGCAAAACAATCACAGCAGCCGAGGAGAAATTAATGGGAGTTGCCATTATAAACTTCAATGTTTTTTTGTGATGTCAATCTGGATCAGATCCAGATGAAATACCTTGATGACAGAATTATATTATATATACTATCCTGTAAATTTTGAAGCAACTCTATGCTGTGATGTCAGAGATATGATTTTTTAAAATAGCCTATTGTTAAATTATGGGATTTTTTACAAATATGGGGAATTTTTTGCATCCAGACAAATATGCGGATCAGCAGCAAAATGTAGTGGCTTCTTCCTTGGACCAAACCACACCTCTGGTAAAATTTTCAATGTAAATCCATCCAGTAGTTTTGGTGTAATCTTGCTAACAGCAAACAAACAAACAGACAAATAAACAGACAGACCCTGAAAAACATAACCTCCTTGGTGGAGGTAATTAATCAGGGGGCTATCATGAACCAACAACCTGCAATAACACAGCAAAATAGACCTTGAGAAAACACACTTACACCGCAGTATTGATGATTTTTAAACATTGGTCAAAGCTGAAGTGTGAATGGGCCATTACTGTAGGGATGTTCCAAGGTAGTTTATTTAAAACCTGCAAAATCAAAATTAAAATTAAATTTAATGTACTAGTCTGAAATTAACAGTGAAATAAGAAAACTCACAGCAAAAGCTGGGATGTGACATTAGTTTGCAAGTGAAATGTGGCTCATGCTAATTTTAGTAGTGCTGGCACCCACTTTCCTTCTGTTCTCCTTTTAGTTTAACACACTATTTCTTGACTGAATGTGATTACCTACCACTTTGTTCAAGTTGTGATAAAAAATGTAACCTGACACGGCCTGAATAGAATTAAGTCTGATTTTTAAACACTGCCAAACCACACAGTTCCTATGAAAAGCAACTGATACTATCTGTTTGATCCCTATTGCACATTCACTATCCCTTGTACCAGAGTATGAGGACATTTCAGCAGCAGGGTAGCAGTGATTAAGCAGTGCTAAAGTGGTGAGTAATGAAGAGTAGCTGTGCTACACTGCAGTCCAAGCATTTGACTGGGAATTTAAGGCGCTTTTGATAAAATATAGAAATATATATTAAGAATTCCAGAAGTGAAAATCCTCAATAAAAAAAGATGATAACAAATAGCTCATACAGTGAGAGCACGTAGAAGTATTACATATTTAGACCAAAGCCATATTTGAACCAGGCTGTAAAGATGTATGTGTATAGGCTGTAAATTTATCCCCACACACGATCATTGTGGTGTCAGGTTTCTGACGCCTGCCTCATGTGGACACTCGGGATAATACAGATTTTGGCACTTCTGCATGGAGGCAGAAGCACCCACCCACTACATCATCAGACTGACAGAACAATTGTCCAATCTCTTGGAGGTTCTGTCTTTCCCACACACTTTCTATGGGCTGTTGCCCAGATGAACCAATGAAGTATATCCTGTAGATATTCTGACGCAAAATGTGATACTTAAAGAAAGAAAACTAGATACTTAAATCCAAACACATTCCTTGCTACAAGAAAAATCCTGACATGAGCACTAACTCCAAACACTTCCAACAGACTCATTAAGCTGTATTGTAAATACTTAAAAATATATATTCTTAAGTCTATCATTGGCTTCCCTAACCCCCATAAACACTTTTTTTTTTTTTTTGACTTTGGACAAGCTGTCTTTTTGAATGAGTCGGAAACTTCTCATTCTTACTCGACCGTTATGATTTCTGGTACCTTGTGTTCTTGAGATCTAAAAAAAGTTTCCTGTAAAAATGTGAAGTTTCCCACTGAGGCGATAAGTAATAAACTCTTATCTGGAGTTCAGGTCCACTCCCTGTTGTTTCCCTGGTGTAAGAACTTTTCTCAGCACACTGAAGAGCAAAAACAACTCACAGGATTAAGAGGAGTTAGTTTATAAGAGTGAAAAGCAGTAACAACAAAGATGATGTCTGGAAGTTGTTATTTTGAAATCTGAAAACTACATTCCAACACTTAAAGGTTATGCAGCTAACAACCTTGCACTGCACACTGATGCAAACCAAGCCTTGTTATTTATCTGAAAAAAGTGCTTCTCCGTCTTGAGATGGTTCTCCCTCTGGAACGACTGGTCTTTCCTCACATCATAAGATGCTTCTGACTGGTGTACAGTAAGGAATGAAGAATTCAGATCTCCACAGCTAGGAAGCCTTACAAGCTGCAGAGTGTGAGACGATCTGTGCTTAGAGCCTTCACAGACAATGCCTTGTTTATTTCCTCTGTTCAAGGTTTCTGTCTGAAGTGGTTCTTAACAGCCCCCACCACCTCGATGGTTTCAAACACAGACTCACAGAGGAAGGAGTGAATGAGAAGCGGCAGGCACAGCCAGACCTGCAGGTTGTTTGTGCGAATAGGTTTCTGGTGTGGCACCCGAAGGCATTAAGCAAAGGTCACGTAGATGTTGTTACAGGTGAGTGGGTCGCAGTTGGTAGGCTATAGTGTGAGTGCGTCTGTGTTTATGTGTGTGCAGAGGGAGAGAGACGTGTGCGTACGTGAATCTATGGAGGAGGCGGCCGTGGGAATGAGAGAGATGAGTTGATGACAATATGTCCCCTTAGTTGTCCTTGAGGGTTAGGAGATAGAGGCTCCAGTCAGGCAGAACGAGACACCTGTCACTCACGGCGGGGTGGTGATGGCAGGAGGAGGCGGGCGGCGGGAGGCGTAGGGGACAAGGTGGTGCGGGGGCTGCACAGTGCACTGGCCTCCTGGGAGCCATAGGCAGCCCTGTGATAGATTGAGGTGGGCAGCAGCTTAGACAGTCACAGCAGCGAACATTGTGTCCTTTTGCTTTTAGTCCTTTTAAAGTCCAGGCTGGTTTAAAAACACCTGGAGATGTGTGGCTTCAAATTCACTTTGACCGAGCCATGTATATAGCTGAGTTTATTTCAGTTATATCTGCACACAGTGAATAAAAGCCTCAGACAAAAAAGTAAATCCTTTGCCATTACCCTTCTGAAGAACAATTTACAACTTCATACCTTATACCTACAAATACCATATGCTTCTTAAATATGTACTGAAAACACACATATACACTACTCACCAGGGCTGCCCACAGACACAGCTGGGCCCCTAAAAAGTCCCACAAAGGGGCCCTACACCGGTTCCAGCACGTCTGTGCGCTTGGCCATTACTGAGCAAAAAGTTCTACTGGACTGTGTCATATTTGCCTGGTTTTTGTAATCACCTAAGGGAGCCACAAGGGGGTTACATTGCCAGCAAGCATCTTTGTCAGTTTACCAATAATTTGCCACTGATGTATCGCTGTCTGTTATTTTTTACTAAATGCATACATGGTTTGGTAGACTGCTCGCCCATGGTATTAATAAACTGTCTAATTAAAAGCTCATATCATTTTAAAAAGAGAAGGGTTGTGCTTAACAAACAAGCAACAGTATTACATCTAGGCATATATTGCTTTAATAAGCAATGCCAAGTTTTCAGGTAATTGCTTGAAATCAGAATGTCCCATTTCTTTGCTTAAGCTTTGCTTAGTCTTTGCGGGCCCCTGCATGACTCTGGGTCCTAGAAAGCTTTACCCTTTATCCCCCCTTATTGGCAGCCTTACCACTCGCAAAAAGTTTGTAAATGTCATTGAAGTTGATCATTTCTCCCCTTTATATTAGCATCATATTTTATAATGTTGGAAAGCCTGATCAGTCAACTTTACAATGAGGTACAATGTGTAACGCTCAAATTCATCCACCCACGCAGGTAACATGTGGGTAGGGACCTAAGAAGTGCCAAAATATCCCCCCTTTCCCTGGAAGAAAGTCCAGGGTTACTCAGTGAAGCAAGAGTGAGGAACCTGTCTTCTTGGGGTGTTGTCTTCCTGGGACTCCCACTTCTGTCTGTTTTTAATGTCATCAGTCTAATGGAATCTGATCCTAAGTTTGGAAATGGTACCAGGGCTGACATCAAATAATGCTGCCACTCTGCGTACCAGAACAGAATCTTTACAAGTTGTACATCATTATATCAGTGACTACTCCGACTTTCTATAAATATAAAATACAATACCAAATAGTGTTATTAAAGGAGAAAAAAGATTGACTGGAATAACATTTCCAAACTTTTTTGAGGAGTATATATACATAAATATTTAATATTGCCAATATAATGTTTTCGATGTAAAGAATTCCAACACTCACTGAATGTGTGTTTTCTGCATCATGACTGCAGCACATGTCAGCTCTGGCTTGCAGTGCTATGGCTTTCAGTCCAGGTGTGTGTGCTATGTGTTGATCTGTGTCTCCCTACTTTCACTGTCCTGTCTGTCTTCATAGATTTGACCTCAATCAAGGCCATAAAGAATATGTATTTTTTATTTTCTGGGCTTCAAAATATAAAGATTCTACACAGGGAATGATGAAAACACATTGCTCAACAGAAATCCAAAAAATTAAAAATTTAGGAACTACTATAAATCTTTATTTATTGTAAAACTGACCTTGGGAAATTTCAGAATAAGAGAGTATCCTCTGTGAACTGGGAGAGTTTCTCCACAAAAAATACCAACGAGAGCGTTTCCTTTAAACAGTGTGAGCAGGAAGTGTAAGCATATTGCATTAACTTTTCTGTGACATATTATTACTTGGACATTCATAACTGCTAAAACAAGGGAAATATTGGCTTCAGTTTTTCTTTTATTCACTTTGGCAGAGATTCACCTGGCTCGCAGTTAAGATAGGCGTGCCCTCTATTTTGTAGATTCTTAGCACATGAGATAGAGTGATCACGCCAGCTGTTTGAATGTCATGATTTATTAAAATGCATGCTGATATAAAAAAATGTGATGATATACCACAATATATACGTCATATATTTTACTCATTTCCAACAAATTAACACTGGTTTCAGATGTCCCCAGGACATGTTTTCCAAGTTTCTTAGATAATGGATTTTGATATGCCCTCTTTTTCAGCTCTTCTATGCCTCTAAGGAGGTAGTTTCAGCTTTCCACTACTGTGCTCTAATGTTTAATGTGGCAGCCCAGACATGCCAAGACATGTTCCTTTTACTGGAGTTACCAATGGGCTGAATGAACATCTGGCTCAGGAAGACCCTTAGATCTGGGGGAGGTGGCATGTCTCCTAATGTTATCATTAGGGTAAATACTGTTTGAGCATCAAAGCATTTCAGCTGTCATTTTAGATTCAATGATCTCTTCAACCCTTACGTCTTTTACACCCTGAGGTTTTGTAAAAACAGCATGGATGGGAGGAAAGATATATAAGCTGCTTAATACAGACACTGTTACACCCTTACAAAGTGGTAAGGCTGCATAGACGACCCAAATACAACAAACTTATGGGAATATGGAGAAAGTGATTATTGCAGGGGGGATATCAGAAGCGGTAAACTCCATCAACTTGATCAACTTTTAAACTTACATTATCACAGTACTTATTATTACAGAAAATATCTGGATTCATTTGCTTTTTTCTGGAAAGATGCTGCTTCCAAATATGTAATTATTCACTTTAATCCACCAGCAGTTTGTATGTGAAGAAAATTCTCTCGAGCATAACTTTTCAAATCATTTATGAATACATTTGCAGGTTTAACAAAATGGATCTATACTGAAGTCATTTTAATGCCACAAACAGCTGCTTTTCTTGGCTGATATTGCACTTTCAAACAGAATGCACTATTTAATGACATGGTAAAGGTCAGTACCCCCTTTTTACCAAAGCCATTTTAAGATGTAACAATGTAGGGAAAGTACTGGTGATAATGTCATTATCATTAACGATGTCTGAAGTCCATTTAGACGCTTCATTTAGCTGCTTCAGGCTCACTGTCTGCACAGCCATTCTTAGCATTATTTTATTACACCTTTACTTTCCTACAATGACTATAAAATCATAATACCTGCCGGGAGAAAGGCTGAACTCTGTGTCAATCTGACCTGACTATCACCATATTATTTGACTTAATCTGCACCAGAAAACACTTATAATTAACTTGTAAATGATTCAATGAAGGGGCGGCACGGTGGCGCAGCAGGTAGTGCACGTGCCTCACAGCAAGAAGGTCCCCGGTTCGATTCCCGGGTCCGGCAGGGCCTTTCTGTGTGAAGTTTGCATGTTCTTCCCGTGCATGCGTGGGTTCTCTCCGGGCACTCCGGCTTCCTCCCACAGACCAAAAAACATGCTCATTAGGTTAATTGGTCACTCTAAATTGCCCTTAGGTATGGGTGTGAGCGTGAGTGGTTGTCTGTCTCTATATGTTGCCCTGCAATCGACTGGCGACCGGTTCAGGGTGTACCCCGCCTCTCGCCCAATGACAGCTGGGATAGGCTCCAGCCCCCCGCAACCCCGAAAGGGATAGTCGGTATAGAAAATGAATGAATGAATGAATGATTCAATGAATAAAAAAGGCCTCTTTCACTTTGGGTGAGGGTCTATGCTTTGTGGTTTTGACCAGGGTTGGGGAATAAACCCAAGTTTCTAAGCTATAGTGACGTAATTTCTAAAGAAAATACAAGGAAAGAAATATTGATTTCTATCAGTGTTCCTCAGCTGCTCTAGCCTCAGGATCCAACATCTCTCTTCAGAAAAAATGCAACTCAAATTTCTGATTGTTTATTTCACCACAAAAGTACATGAAATGAAATATGTGGCATTTTGGACCCCAGATGTGGAACAAAATATGAAAAAAGACTAAACAAACCTGTGCATCCATGCAAACCTTTAAGCTTACTGTTCTTCTTTTTTTTCGAAGGATTTCCAGTTAAATTTCTTCCATATTCTGATACTTGGTTTGAACTTCAGCATGTTGTCTCAACCATCTTTAAAACACTGAGTTGCTGCCCTGCTTTTCATCTGATTTTATGTTTTTTAATCGGGATGAGTATTTTAATTCCTCCTCTTTCGTGTCGCTCCGTATTACATCTGTTTTGTGATTTATGTGTTGTGATGATGTCTGTAGCTTTGGCTGCAAAACAAATTTACCCACAGGTACAAATAAATTAACCTGAACCTGCCCTGTGATTGGCTGATAAATTCTTTGCAATAATGAACAGCTGAACTGATGTACCTGGTTTAAGTAGCCAGTGACTGCATTCATGCACTCAGTCCGTGTTTGAACTTTGCTTCCAGGTCAGCTAAACTTTTTGTTTGAATAAACAACTACAAACACAGATTTGAAGACCTTTAGAGGCTATTCAGTTATTCATTTTATTTATTAAATGTACATAGAAAGATACACCTTAATATGAAGTGTCTGGTATTTCAAGTGTTTTTTCAGGTGACTCCTGGATGCAGTCACAGGTAAACTGTCTTTAGTCAGGCAGTTGGATTCTGAGAAACAGGGCTGTTAAATTGCTTCTATTTGTCAAGTTGAATTTTTATATTTGTTATGTCACAATACTGAGGCATGGAAAGTTTTCTTTTGTCGCCATTTATATACCTTATATATTTGCTTTTATCAGTCTTGGGTTATTATCTTTGCATTATTTTCTCTTCAACGCCTGGACTTTCTGCAGGAAAGTTTTGTGTAGAAACACAAATATGGATGGACTGTTTGATTACGTATTGAAATATAGACCCTGCATACAGGTCAAGTATCTTACAAATCTGAGGAAAAGACGCTCCTGTGGTAGTTTGTCCCACAGGTATATGAGGAGTCATCTGCCTTTTATCACTGGAGAGCTTCAAGTAAAACCAGCTGGGTCTGGAAAAACAGTTGGTCACATGTTTTTCCCGCTAAAGCAGAGGAAGCCCTCTTTCTCTTTCCATTTCCTCTTGTCTGTACTGTTGGCTCCTGTCTGCAGCCTACACCAGACTTATAGTTCAAAACTCTTCATCAGAGCAGCCATAAACACAAACCCAATTCAAAAATAGGACTGTGTTAAAGTGACTTAAAGTGAAAAGTAGTGATTTCGTAATACTGTTTTGACCTATAAACTTTTTAATAAAGGGCAAAGATTAGATACAGTGCTTAACAGTTTTTTAAACAACCTGTTGTAGAAATGAGGAAATATAAATATTTTAGAAATCTTTTAAAAACTTGTTTTTAACAGAAAATGTTGGACACACACTTTGAACAGGAATGAGCAATTTTAAACTGAATTCTCCTTTTTATACTCAACTTTTAACTGGCTCACAGGTAATTAAGCAAAATATTAAATCACTTTATAATTTTAATGTTTAGTAACGCAAGTAAACAACTATAATTTAACATCTCAATCAAGAAATGATATTGTGCTTTACTATCTGTGTTTTTTTTGTAAATCAGTCAATTTGAAAATTCATGGATTACAATAATAATTACATTTTAGCATTAAAAATATCATTTAGGTTACAGAGCCTCTAAATACTGGTGTATTAATCATTATAAGAACATAGAAAATGATTTTGGTATTTACCAGTGATGGTCATTTAGGGCAGCTGTGACATAAACCTTACATTGGGTGGTGCTCTAATAAATTTGTTTTTCACTTTATAATATTCAAATGAAAAAATGTTTCATTCCCCTCACAAATAAGCACTGGCTGAATCTGATGTGTGCAATATGTCGCAAAAAAGCAGAGACAGGAGCGCCTTTACCACTGTGTTATATCAGTTTTACGTCCAACAGCAAGCATCTTGAGATTGAAGGCTCTGTTTAAATTGAAATACCAAAAAACACTTGTTTTCCCTTTTAAAAGAATAAATAAAACACAGGCCAGGGCTGTTTGAACTCTCTCTGAATGTGTTGCAGTCTGTCAAGAGGAAAAACTTTGCACTGTTGTTGAGTGTAAAAGACTGAGCCTTTTGGGAGTGCTCTTTTTATATCAAATCATGGCACTGTCACCTGTGACCAAACTGCCCACTAATCTGAGGACTGCAGCTTTGAGTTTCAAAAATTAATTTGCAGAAATCAAACAAAACCAACACTGTAAAAACAATTATAAATTACAACAGAGTTTACATTCTTACAGATATCAAAGGTGTTGCACCAGCTGAAACAGTTTTAGCAAAGACTTGAGTAATAACATAAAGGTCCTATATTACATAAGGTCCTATATAAAAAATTTCCCAAATTATGGAATTCAGATTAATACCTCATCTCCCTGGGCTAGGTGCTTGTTCAGCCAACAGGCAGCTGTGTGACCACTGTAAATACTAGAGCACAGCACTGCAAAGATGAAGCCAAATCCGATTCCTAAGAGGGGCGTAGTAAGACATTAAAACAGCTGAGAAGGACGTGTGTTTACATGCCAAAATTAAATGTCTGGCTGCATGATATGGGGACATCTGTGACTAATGTTCTTGAAAAGAAGTTAAAATATGTGGCCTTTGAATACTTTACCTGAATCCCCTTAGTTTTTAAGCTCCCTGAAAAATGTGGTTATTTTGTTTTGAAAATTGAGATAACAGAAAACAAGAATGTGGATGATGCTGACATCATGTTTCAGTAAGAGCTTATACCTCTCAGAAATGTATGATGAATTTCTTTCTTTCATCTTCCTTTTCCATTAGCATACAGAATTTGAGCCACACAATGACATTAAGTTGTGTTAAATGATCCCATGTTTTTGAAATTTTCCCTGCTCAACATCACCACTGTTATTTCACAGTGGCTGTAGACTGACGGTGTAGGCTTAAGTTATTACCTAATTGTAATGTTTTGACATTATCAAGGAATATTTTCTTGGATGTGTGTCAATAAGCAACACTTAACAGAAATAATGTTATACAAGTAGTCTGTTTTGTCTATCTGGCATGAGAGGGAGCACTGAGAAATAGAAACCTGTATTCAAATATGCTTTTCACTTACCAAATAAAATCAAATCTGTGACAGAATTTTGCTTTCGAAAGCTTGAAAGCTTTGCTACTCTGCCAAGGATATGTCTCCATGGTACAACCCACTGAAGACACAGCTGAAGCTACAACCTAACTAGTTTCATCATCAGGTTTAGAGCTGTCTTCACACCAGAGCCCCGAACTCAAGATAGAACTCGAGCATATCTGATGCAGCAGGCTGCAGATTCTTTCTTACCATCCCACAACTTTCCTTGTATTTTCTTGCCCACATCCAAACTTCTTTGGATCATGTCAAAAGCATTAATTCAAAATGTGTCTCTAGTTCTGAAAAATCAACAGAGTTCATCAGTTTAAACATTAAATACTGTGTCTTTGTGGTGTATTTTGTTAAATGGATAAACTGATAAGCATCTGAAAACCACTGCACTCCAACTTATTTGGACTTTGGGTTTATAGTCAAATGTTGACTGATTTGTACCAGTTACCATGTTAACTCTGTTGCTTTTGTGTTTCTAATTTTGTCACATTGAGAAGTTGAGCTCCTCTGCTAAAAAGATTGGAAAATGCTGCTGTAATCGAGTCAAAATTATTTACATAGCTCAAGCTACTGTGCATCATTCATCCATAACAAAATTCAATTTAGCACTACACTGTTATGGAATAAAACATTTTGAAATATTATTAAGGATAACAACATTGAAGATTACATTGAAATCAGCTGGGGCAAAACACTCTTAAATTGAAAGGAAGGCCAAAGAGAAGAGAATTCTTCAGCAAAGATCTTATACAGAGTGGTGAGCTGCTCCACAGGTATGGAGCAGCTCAGTCTTCCCTGGCTTCCAGCCTTGTTTCATGCACATCCATCAGCAGTTGGTTGGAAAATCTCAGTTTTCTGTTTGGAGCGTGAAGATGGAGCCGTTCATTTAAATAAGGTGGTGCCATTCCTTTCAGTGCCTGAAAAGCCAACACCAATATTTTAAATTCTATCCAGTGGCAAATAAGAAGCCTCAGGAGGGAACGAAGCACTGGAGTAATGCAATTCCTCTTTTCAGTATCCGCTTGGAGATGAGCAGCCGCATTTTGAACCAGCTGCAGGAGATAGATGGTCGACTGGTTGAAACCAACATACAAATATCCCAATAGCTGTGGTGAGATGTTATGAATGCATGCACCACCCTTTCCGGATCATTGGGAGGGGGATAGTCTTTGACTTTAGCCATAAGTCTTACCTCCACGGTGACTCTTTCACAAGAATATGCACTTGAGGCAAGAGAGCCATGAGTGCCCACTTCTAACAGTCCATGGGTGTCCAAACACATTGATCTCAGTCTTCCTGTATTCAATTGTTTTTTTTTTCTTTTTTAAATCCATTTTTAAATATGGTTTTTTGTCATACATACATCAAGCAAGGCCTGCAGTGAACCCTTACTTTAAAATTCAAGAGCATGTAAATATGAATATCATCTGCATAACTACGAAATGATAATTGCACGTGTCAAAATAAAACCTACAGTTAGCTTATAAGGAAAAACTGACCCTTGAGGGACACAAAACTGTAGAGAGGTTGTCCCAGGAAAATGAGGCCCCAAGATAGAGCATTTGAAACTTACTAATTAACTTGGAAAAAAGTGCCCCTCCCTTTGAATAAAGTTCACCAGACACATTACCAGAGCACAGGTTATGAAAACAAAACTGGGTGGAAAATTCTTAGAAACACACTGAGGTGGGGGGAGAGCAGATATGACTTCAAAATGAGGATATGCAAGGGAAATTATTCCAGCTGGTAAAGATTTTTCACCTTGAAAAAAGTGCTGCAGATGGCACCCACACATGTGAACACATGTTCTCTATATTCGCTGACAGACGCTGTGTGGTATGCATATTTTGGTTTTCTCTAGCAAGATGATTTTAGCAGATTCTTTAATATAAAACCTGAGAAAAGGAGAGGCCAGGGACTGGAGAAATGCAGAAGTGAGCGAGCAGGGGGATCTGACTGTGCAGTGCCTTGAGACCATGGGGATTATGCTTGTGGACACTGATTACCAAGGCTGTCAGCTCCCAAGGCCTGGAGAATTGGGATAAATGAAGTAGGAATGCTCTCTGGCTGCCAAACGCATGCAGGCGGCTGTTTGGTGACGCCAGCTGAATACAGACAGCTGCTTCTGGACAGGCTCCAGCTCAGAAATTTAATTCAGAAAATACCGGTCAGTCACTAATGCGTCATCTTAGTTGGTACAGGGTAAAATGAGCCTGTTAGCAGTGCATGATATCAATCTCACTGAAGATAACCTGACAGCCAGCAGGACACACAGCTCACTGCAACAAGCTGTGGAAATACTATGACCCAGTTCATCACACCTTATGATGACTCTAAATCTATACTGTCAATCTGTGGGTGAGACTTACATCCCTTAACATCCAAAATTATTAATAATTCAAGAGATGCAAACTGGAAATTACATAAGACATAGAATAGCTGTGAGCTGAAGCTGTACCTTTTGCACTTATTACGAGGATTCAGATTTTTACAACAAACACATAATATCTCTTATGCTAAGGCAAACATTTAAAAACGAATCATGCCTTTTATTCTTTGTCAAAATGTGCGGTAAATTTGTGGTTTGAATCAACAGCTCTCCTTAGTTGTAATGTTATGAATATTATACCTGCACATATGGTAAAAATGAGGAAAATTAAAAAAAAATGGAACAACAGCCTTTGAGCAGTACACGAACAAACTGAGGGAAGTCTTATCCAATCAGTATGAACGACAAACTAAGCTGAAGTTTTGTTCTTTGTATTTAGGAGGTGGCATCAGATGTCCATCAAAGCTCTGTGCTTTATATGATGGTCACATTAGTATTCCAAGATAAATTGTTCAGGTAAAGACAAACTTTTTTTTTGTTTCGAGTGTGAATCAGCGCACCAAAACAATAAAACTGCAGAACTCTACAGCAGACATCATTTTAAAGGAGGTGTTTGCACATCCAACATTCTCAAAGGTGTGTAGGACTCTTTTGAGGAATATAGGGTCACACATATTCGCTGTGACATGCTCTAGAAAACAAGACAGTTTCCATGTAATGTGTGTATACACAAATTTGCTTGTGCACACATGCCACATGCACACTTACGTGCAAAAGCCTGGTAAACACTCCAGGTAAACAGGGATCCTGAGATTCTAATGGTGTTTTTTTACATTGCTGTGATCCTCATGCAGAAATATATATGCATGCATGCAGGAGCTCACAGGAATATGCACTGCTGTGCAGGAATGTATGAAGCCGTGCAGGTCTCTCAGGGGCCTTTCACACGGGGACGAATTCAGGTGTAGCGTTGCACACGTTTTTAGTTGTATAGGCGTTTGGTCCACATAGAAACAGCGTTTCAGGTGCCGAATGGATAAATCTGAAAACACCAGCCTTGCGTTTTCATGTGGACAATGAATACTGAGAGCTTCAGAAATTGTTATGTCATAGCCCCTTTTCTCGCTTGGACTGCATGCGCAAACCCTGACAACAATGGCAAAACACAGTGTCGCACTTGTGCTGCAGAAGCTACTGAGCTTGTTATGGCTTTTACAGTAAAATCTTCTGCTCCTCTATGACCGCTGTGAGCAACAAGTGGACATGGAGAACAGTATAAGCCAGCATTTGCTGACATTTCTCATACAGATGTGAAACTACATACACAGACACATACATATCAACTGATCTTATCAGAGTCACGGAGCAGGAAATCATCAAAGCTTTAAAAGATTTTAAGAGACCAGCTCATAAAGACACACTCTTCCTGCAGCAGATTCCAGTCCGTTGGAGCAGCAGATCTGAGGCTCTTTTTACTCATTTCAAGACAAACTTTGGGGACAGATAGCAAAAGTAAGTTATGTGACTCTGCCACATAATAAAGACTGACGCATCCAGAACTTTTCGGATGAATACAGTCACACAAGTATGAAGAAACTAGGCCAGTTAAAGCCTTATTAATTAGGATATGCCAATGATTCACTCTGTGGATGGTCAAAGATGGCCACCCAACTTGCTCATACAGAGTATAATGATGCACTCTGTATGAGTGAATTTATGAACTTTAAAGTCCCATTATAAACTGTATCCAAAGACTTAAGGTACTGAGAGGTTGCATACAAACATAAAACATTACCATTATCAATCAGGGGCATGAAAGTAGCAGCAAAAAGATGTTTTGTTGCAGCAAAAGACAAAAAAAGACTTATTGCTGACAGGCCTCTGAGCAGGACAGCACCTGATTTTACCTCTGAGTGAAAAGTTCTGGTAAATACTTTTTATAAAAAGACTTTAATAGTAATAATAAAAAATCTAGGGAAAGATTGCATGACCGTAACTGGGCTATGGGGTCAGTTTAGGGCTTTTCTGTATGTTTAATCAGACAGGACAAAACAAACCAAAACTCTGAATAACAGAGATTCAGAGCTGTGTGAGTTACTACTGGTCCATGTCAAACCAGAGGAAAGTAGGATCCTCTCAATATCTGGTAGCATATAAACAAGTTTCTCAATTTATGTTTTTGTTTTAAATAAAGACTAGTGGTGTATGATATGAAGAGGGAGAGTTAATCTTTAAAATATTAGTGACAGATACCAATCAAAACATTTCCAGAAAACAAAAAAAGCAAGCAACCCCCCCAAAAACAAACAAAAAAACAAACAAACAAAAACAAGCAAACAAACAATTAAAGGACAAGTTGATCAGACGTTTCAGTATGGGACTCTTTTGGTCCTTGAACATTATTTGGCTTGAAAGAGGAATTGGGGTGATTGCCCTTGACTCAGCAAAATTACAAGTCTAAATAAAAAATGCATATATAATTACACTTTATGTCAGCTAAACTTCTTTGGCTGCTTTTAGGAATTGAATGTCTAACTGACACCACCTGCGCCGATCCCTTGACAGAAAGTGTTTGTCTTGTGTATTTCTATTGCCAATTTTATCTTGAGTCGCTAAACTGAAATATGCTCACTACTCAGATCAACAACCATAATGAGCCTTCTTGGTCACAAATTTAGATTAACCCTCCAATAAAGCCAAGGCACGCACTGTAGTCTAAAGTTTTGTCAGGAAGCTGTATGCATGTAGCCAGTCTGAGTATAATGAAAGGACGCTAAATCAGATCCTGTCTCTAAATATAAACATTTGTACGGCACTCAAACATTTCTGCATTGTAATTAGCACCAGACTTTTCTGTGGTTTTGTTATATGTGGAGGTAAATAGCTGTGTGCGAGTCGTTTACTTACGGGGCCTAAGTTTGGTTTCTTTTAATCTTCAGGAAGTTCTGCAAACAGCACCAACAACACTGGTGGATGATTAAACTCCATAATACAACTGAACCTCGAATATTTCTGTTGACTGAACTGACATGTAAATTAACGTTAGCTTGTTTTTCAAAGCTTAACCTTGAACTCTTGCATATTTTTGGTATCTTAATACATGTTTGGAAGCCACACAAAAATCACAGTCTGAGTATGTAGCATTAAGTGGAAAGCTAAAACTCAGTTGGCGTTAGGTTAGAGTGCTTTTGGGAATACACCCAAGCAATTACTTTACACATTATTTGATAGTGAAATGTTTTAGAGCTGCCAGTGCCAAAGGCCTGTTAAAGAGAACACTAAGGTCATTAGCCTCTCAAAGAAAGAGTGAAATGTGTCGAGATGCAAAAGCTTAATGGAACCAGCTTCGTAAAGCACATTAACACTGTTTAAACAAACAGCCACTGGCAATGTACCTCTCATGTACCTCCCATCTGAGCCAATATTGCTGCTTGATAGTGTATTTTTAGAAGATAGCTCACAAACACACAAAGCGAGGCCACCCTCAGATATTTCAGCATGGCTGTGCTGGAGTTCAATCACAGAAACATGTTAGACCACCCAAGTATCAGAGATGGAGGTCTGATTTTCAAGTCAGGCTTACAGGAGCCAGGAGTTTATTTCTAGTCTCACCATACTGCACTGATGTTGAGTGATTAAACAAAACCCCAGAAGAAGAAAAGGATTCCCTGCTGATGGACTGAACCAGTAAGTGCTACAGAATGAAATCTATGAGCTGGCAGAGTGAGAGTGCATTTACCAAAAAGTGGATTAGGACATTTCATCTAAAAAAAAAAAAAAAAAACACCTCTGAAGTGCGTTTTATGTTATGAATTGAAGAAACTTAGCACTGTAAGAGAATCCGGGATCCTTCAAAGTGCAGCAGACTGGAAAACCATTACTGAAAGCCTATTGACAGCTCTCAAAGAATTGTTTATATTGGCATAGCAGTGGTGAAACCATTTAAGCTTTTTAAGATAATGGGTTTGAACCTTCTGCTCAAAAGCAGATTGGTATCAGAAAGGTGTCAGATTGCCACTGGTCCAGTAAAAATGTATTCTGAGATACATAAACTCTTCAATATGAGCTTTTTACAAGTCTACAGCAGGTCATGGAAACACTCCATAATCCACAGATTTTCAAGAAATGCTCAGCTTTCTGAAAAATAGTTGGAGAAGTGAATAAGGGGAATGCTACCATCCTCCTGTCTTAATGTGCCGAAAAGGAAACTACAACAAATGCTGTGGTTTCCAAACCCTTGCAGCCAGCCCCCCTCTGTCATGCCCTTTGCTAACAAACCTCTAACATTTGGACTTTATCTTAGTCATTGACTGCAAAAAAGTGCTTAATTGCAACTTCAGTGTGTGACAGTGAACCCAAAAAGAAAATAAAATGACTTTTAAAGAGAACACATTTTATTCTACGCTGATAAGGTACAACAGAAGGAAGGGGCATGGGTATTTGCATTGTCCGCTGTTGTGCAGGTGAAGCCAGAGCAATGAGATTATATGCCATCATATCTTCTTGTCCTTGTTTAAGTAGATGTGAATCTTGGTGGAGGTTTATGTCCCCCGCCAAAGAGGTTATGTTTTTGCTGCCGTTTATCCTTTTGTGTGTTTGCCCATCTGTGAGCAAGATAACTCAAAAGGTTCTCAAAGGATTTTGATGATATTTTCAGGGTTGCTCATGGCACAAGGAAGAAGTCATTAGATAAAAATTAAAGACAGCTATGTGACATTGATACATTTGTGTGAAATAATCGAATATCACACATTTCACAACACATATCATATATCAAGGATATGTTTGCAAAAACGAAGAAAGACAAAAAATTTATATAGATGCCCTAATCCTAACCCTAATGCACGCCAAACGTGCGCCCATACACACACACACACGTAGTCTAGATTATTGAATCCATTTTATTCCGCCATTGTGAAACGTGGCTTACGTGGTAATGTGAAATCCATTCACATAAACAATAAGGCGAACAGTAACCATGTTCCCAAAATATGCCGTACAAATAAAGTTTTAGATTAATCAAAATTGTAATTAAAAGGACATGATTGTTTCCCAAAACTGCTGATCAATTAGGCTACAACCCCTGTAACTGTTCAAGAAATTCGGTGATGGTTGGTAAAAAAAAAAAAAGTCACGCACTCACAATTCGTAAAGACGAACAGTGGCTTATCTGGCACTGCTGGAGGACGTGGCACACGGGAGACTCTGGAGGGAGCGGATATTCAGAGACCAGCAAGACTTATTGACTCACGACGACGAGTGGCTCATGAGCCAGTTCATTTTTACTACTTCAAACTAGAGAATACAACTACCTTCATTTGGTGCTTCTGGCGCGTTTGGTAAATCCGTGTCCCCCTCCACCTCCATCACCACACTGCTCAGGAAGGATTCCCTGATGATCCCCACCAGCTTTTTACATCTGCGGGAGTGAGCTCCAGTGTGCCCTTACTCCCACCTATCAACCTGAAACATTTGATTGGTGAGCAGCTGTTGGAGGGAGATACATCCTTTATGTGCCAAACTTAAATAAAAGTATCACAGCACTTTACCACTGGACAATCTCTTGTTGTTTTCCAGAGCTTTTTTTTGTTTGTTTACGGATGGGCTTACATATACTGAATCACATGGCACTTTTGGCCCTTTTCACGTCAGTATTTAGCCTTTGATTCCATCTTTTCTTTCCTCACAAGAATGGAGCTGGTTGCCATCACTGTGATCAATGTATTTAATATTGCCATGCTCTTAATCCAGCCTTACTTCAAAAACAACAAACTATCTTAAAACAAAAAAATGAGACCTTAAAACTCTCCTCATTTGACTGTCATGTAGACCAGTGGTTCTCGAATGGTATGTCAGGGCACACTGGTGTGCTTTAAAACAAGTCTATGTGTGGCTTAGAAATTTGTACAATCATAACTGACACCAGTTCAACAACTAATAAATGATTTTTAAATTACCCACAGTAATAAGCATGATCATTGGGCATCAAATCAAACCAAAATGCCAATCCTTTGGACTGCCAGCTTGAAAAAAACACTGACAACTCTTCGTCCTATTAATTAAAACATTACTCCAGTGTTGAAAGTTGTATTCAAATTGTCCTGGTATGGTAAATTTTCTAACTTAAAATGCTGACTTATGGCTACATTATTATATGTTTAAAGTCCACTCAAAAATTAGCACTAGGTGAATAGGAATAAAATGCTACCATGATGTTTACAAAAGTAACTTTAAGGGGAAGTTTGTTTATTTTGAAGGGGATTGTGTGAAGGCATGAGCCTGAATGTGTGCCACAGTGTCACTGCTCAGTTTTCTCTCTGTTCAGAAAATCTCGGAAGAGACACTAATGTTAAACATTGCTGTACGTGGATCATGGGAGTATATGAGAATAAACTTGAATCTTGGTAAAAGTATAAACAAGTATGCACATACTGATAACACCCTGAAAAACGTTTTGCAAAGCCTTTTATGGTGGGATATGAATATGGTACGCCTTATAAATGGGCTTAATGTTTGGTGTGCCTTTGGCCAAAATAGTTTGAAAAACGTTGATACGGAAACCATTATATTCCTATTTGTAGTGAACTGATCCTTTAAAAGCCCCAGATATGTATCAAAAACTCTCTGCTTTATACTTTTGGATCAATATGAAGCCAACTGGAGGTTAAAGAAGTGTTTTCTGTGGGGCACTGAGGCTGAAAAAAGGTGGATATGAGAGGAAATAATACTTTTTAAAAACAAAAAAATCAGTTAAAGAACGAAAGTATCTTCCAGTAGCACCTTTTTGTCAGGGATAATGGAGCGTGGAGATATCTGAGGGCTGCTGGAAAATATGGAGCACATTTGTTCAGAGTGGAATTTGGCAGAGCTCACAGACTCTCATACTTCTCCTGTTTTATTTTCATTGCTGAAATCAATTCACAGTGGAGCCTCTGGATCTTGAACGTAGCCTACCTCTCTTCTCCTCCTCTGTCATCCTACTTATACCTGAAAGGGGTGTAATGACCCACTTTCTCTCCTCCGTCCCGCAGCGACTCAGCCGCTTACCACGTTTGACCACCTTGCTGTGGTCGACTACAGTTTGCAGCTGCCGTTAATTTACAGGAGCACTGTGCTCCCCTTTTCTAGCTCTGAAGCATATATGACTAATCACACCAGTCATTTTAAACAACTTGAGCTCTCGCTGGCTATAAATCACCTTGATACGTGCTACTGTGCCTATAATAGAGATGCATTTGAGGGAGGGGGCTTTGGGAGCTATTCAGTATTTCTGGTCAACACACTATTGTGAAACAAACTCAGGGACTGGGACATATTGTTGTTCGATGTGTTGTTTGTCTCTATGATCTCAATAAAAATCAAAGTGGAAACAACAAAGGCTGATATTTCCTTTGTACAGCAGCTCGGGGAATTTGATGTTTCCCTGGACTTTTGCTTAAAAGAACATATTTTTCCTCTCCTTTTTATCTGTTGTTGCAGTTAGAACTTTTACCATAACACAGCACACCATCTTGGACTATAAACATGTCTAACACTCCCTTTTTTGACACAGCAAGTTGTGTTCAAGCAAATGTGACACCCAACCTACCAAGGCAGAAAATGAAATGTTGCAAACTTACATTCAACCAGTGTTTGATCTGCTTTCAAATTCTTCTTAAAGTCTTAGCCAAACGGCAGATAAACTAGAAAGAGGAAATAGTTGCTTTTTTCTTCACCTCAATAACATGGAGAAAAAGGGGTTCCAATATGGCCAAAAGCAGACTTTTTATCTTCACCTGCCAACTGTAGAAGGAACAGAGAGACTTTTCAAGTCGTTTAAACTTGATGTTAAGCCACCGTTTTGGGACACAATAAACGAATTTACATTACCAATTTTCCATGAGGCAGAAGGAGATAGATTCAGCATCTACACATCAACAGGAAGTACAAAGAGGCAAAAATTGAAAAGAAGTCAAACCACACAAAGGCCAGGGCCGACTGTGTCCCGGCATTTCTCCTTCCTCTTTGTCACTTTATTGTTCCACAATGCATCGTCTCTTTGTGCTCTTCTTTGCCTGCTAATCACTAAGCTGAGAAGAAGAACAATCCTCTCCTTGTTATCAGTACTGAATGAATCCTGTTGCTTAATGTTGAGGGGAAAACGTTATGTAAATATGACAGGGCCAGCGGCAGCTCTGAGTTGAGTGGGCTCAACCCCCCTTAAAGAGGGTCTCTGCCCATCCAATCAAAGCTGAGGATTGACAATATCTGCTTGGTCTATTGAGGATTCAGAATGAAGGACTGAGAACATTTCATTTTCCAACATGATACTCAGGGGGGCATTCAGCAGGTATTTTTGCAGTGATCTTACACCATGATAATGTTGTTTCCAGGTACAATCAGAGGACTCTCTGATAACAGTTTTGAGTGACTGATTTGTGGAGATCTGTGTGCTGCAGCCTGCATGTCAACACTATAAATTCAGAGAAAACACACATTTTCTTGTAAGTCTCTTTTTTCATAAATGGTGATCAGCTCCTTTGGGCTGTGGATCTCATCCTCAAATGCACTTTGACTTTTGGTGTCAGATTGCAGGAAAACTGAAGTAGTGTATAAATGATTAATACAAAGACAGAAACCCACCTCTAAACATTTTTTTTGAACACTCAGTGGAAAGAAACTAATTTATTTCTAATCTGATACAAAGGACCTCTTTCACAATACATGTAATTTTGCCCACAGCCCAATTTTTTGTTTATTGTGTGGTATTTGTAGTACACCCAGAGACTCCCAAGAATATACCTTTAGAAAATCCAAAAGTCATCCAGGGCCTGTACTATGACCTATTTTATGATCATTGCCATAGGTGTGAGCCAGGGTGCACACTTTACCCCAAAACTTACTCAAACACAAATAATAAATCATCAAATTGGGTCAAATCACCTTCACTGAAGTCTGGTGCATTTTTTGAAATCAAATGTAAAGCTAAGAATTACAACTGAAAGAAGTTATTGAATTTTAACTGGAAAAAAATTAGGTTTTTTTAATGATTTTTTCAACAAATTCAATTCTTTGGAGATGTGTCTGACCAACTTACAGTTGCTGTACACCTAAAATACTTACAAATTATTTGGCCACATATATATTCTCAAAGTGGGAAAAAAATCATCAAATTCTGAGACCGGTAAAGTTGTTCAATTAACAGGTTGGGTTACTGTGGTAGAATCAGGATACTGTTCCATATCTTGTATATCAGGGAACCTGCAAAGATTTGTTCAGAATTCATCCTTTAAGTATGATTTCTTTTAGAATTTGAATGCTAGATTCAAAACAAACATTTCACATGAAATGTTATTCATTTTAATATTGAACAGCCACAAAGGGCCTGTATATTATGCCTTTGTGATGAGATAATAATGAGCCATTGATACAAGTAAAAACCGATGCAGTTTTGGATTGTTGTAATCAGATTGTATATATCTACAATGACAGCAATACATAAACATTACTTCTGTCAATTTCTGTTTCTAGTACTTATATATACATGTAATCTGTTTTATGGCCTTCGTGTCTTTTTGCATAGCAACGGCTTGGACAATTTTAATTTGTAGACTGGAACTATAGTGAGGGAAAGGGGATCTGAGAAATCCATAAGATGTATGATTGGCTGGTTATTTCATAGAATGGAGTCTTTGAATTTGCTTGTGTATGGTTGGAGGGGTTTCTGATTTTGAAAATGTTTATAATATCCCAAATAATAGATTACAGATGCAACATGTGCACACATGCCAGGGGTTCTCTTTTCAGCAGGACAGAGACAATAATATGCCTTCACAGGATCATCTGATGCATTCTTGTCAAATTGAATCCAAACATTGTATTTTATTTGAGATCTGTGACGAGAATGAATCTGTCCCCTAATGAGATCAGCATCATGCTGGTAAACCCAAATCTCATAGTCACCATCATTTTTTTGATGCTCAGCAATGTAGCCAGGGGACTGTTTGATTTGGTATGTACTGCATGTTATGGTCTCAAGGTATTCCAGATCCACATGAGGGAACGAGATATCAGATGCTTCAAGCTTCTGCCATTCACTACGAGCTCTACGTGACATATTTGGGTCTTCTGCAACTCGTTTTGCCAAAACATTGTCTTTTTTTAAAAGTGAAAGCATACGCTGAGCCATCTTAGTATCTCGTTCCTCTCGATCTGGATCTGAAACATATATTGGTCCTCTGAAGGCATTGAGACATGCAGTTACTATGCGCACTAATTTGCCAATGACCTCAACGAAATAATTTGAGGCAAGTTGTTCCTTAAACAACATCCACTTCTTTAAACGCCCGTGGTAGGACTCTACTATCCATCTTGTTTTGGTACAGCAATGATCACTATTGGCTGTTGAGGAATCCAATTGGGATTTACCAGTTGGTAAAAATGACGGCATTCTAGCATCATACCCCAACTTAGCAAGAAGATCTAAGGCATCCCTGAAACCGCGATCTACAATCATATTGTCATTTGCTTCTAACCAAGATTTCAAAATTTCAATTTTTTCCATGATGAGCTGAGTTATTGTTGCATCACTTACGTTACCATGGTAGGGGCCAATAGTGTCTAAAACATATCCATCAGGCAGTACAACTGCCATGAATTTTAGGTAATTTCGTTTTTTCTGTCCTCCGTAAGATGCCCCTTGAAACTGATGATCACTGCATTTGTTGAGGTAGATATATATACCATCTAAGATAAGAGTGACCTGGTCACCATAAAAAGCTTTAGTAAAGACAGTGTTGTGAGTTATGGCATCGTGGCGTGAAATATGATTTGTGCCAAGGTATTTGGGAACGACTATTGTGTTCAAAATATCTGCAATTGTATGAAAATGTCTTGACAGTGTAGCTTGGGAAAGATTAGTAAGCATGGTCATTTGATTCCATGAAAGGTTTGTTTTCAGTTTTGCCCAAAAGTAAAGAAGCAAATCTATTGCTCTGGAACTATCACTTGAACCTGAAACAAGATCAGATTCACACATGTCATACATGTTCTTAAATTGCACCAATGTCCAGCCAGTCCATGCATGGCAGTCAGAATCTGACAAGGTTTCAAACTTCAGTTTGGGTGATGTCTCATGTTTGGATACTTCATGTACAATTTCAAGCAAATCATTAATAACAACTGGAGAAATAGATTCATTCAGTTTACTTTCCAGAGGAATACGACTGTGCATATCTATCTTTGTGTCAGGGTGTAGAAAACTCCCGATGAGGTGTTCAGAACAAACACGAGCATCAGGCGGGCACCAAAGTGAACATTCAATGATAAGAGAGTGACGAACAGACTTAGGAATGTTTATACAGTTGTCATTGTACTCTAAACACAAAGAACACTTACGATGTGAAGAGGAAGCATACTTCAAATCTTTGATTTGGATAAGAGGTATAACAGATCGGTTAGTTCCAGGATTAGTGGGGCTATCCTCAATCTCAAATGAATCACAGATGCCTGTGGATTCATTGTCACTGTGAGTGTCTTCTTTTGAGTCAGGGCGTGGCCTTTTTCTAAGATATCTCATGTAGCATTTTAGACACAGCTTACTTCCACTCTCAACATTCAATCCTTCTTTAAGCACCTGCTTTAACCAGTTGTTACTGGGAGAATCTAGACTCCTTCCAGATTTTAAGTTCTTCCCTTTATCTTTGAACCTGGTTTTGCAATCGGGTATAATACAAACCCCGTCCATTTTAACTTCAAACAATATGAAAATAAATTATCTGGAGGATTTAAATATATATTGGTATTCTCAGGGAAACAAACCTGGAAAATACACTAACAACAAAAAGGTATAGTTATAGGTATGGATACCACTTCGTATTGTACTAGATGCACAATTTTTTCATAAAATGTACATGTGTGCACACTAAATTGTGGTAACAGAAGACACTGTATATGAACAGCTATACTTAAAAAGAAATCGGCTGAATATAACACTTGCAGCAGAATATATGTTGTTTATACTCAAATGACAAATTGACACTAGCTAGCTAGGGACATATGTTGCTTGGACAACAATTCTTTACAGAATGGCAGAACTGACTAAACTCGTCTTGACCACAAGCGTGAAGGTCAACAATAGCATATTGCCTCAGCTTGAACGTACTACTCTATCATACAAGGAGATGCACCACTATCCCATTTATTCATCTGAAATATATAGCATGTATTGCAGTGTTGATTAGCATTGCGTTGGATGATATTTTAAAAAAGAGGAATTACAGGCCCTGCATACCTTTTCTGTTTTAAATGAAAAACATTTTGAAAAAAAATATAATTCAATTGAATGCACAATACTAAATTGAAGTTAACATTCATTTGCTGCAAATTGCATGAAATAAAACATTACCCTTGATATAATACAAGACATGGAACAGTATCCTGATTCTTCCACAGTAACCCAACCTGTTAATTGAACAACTTTACCGGTCTCAGAATTTGATGATTTTTTTCACACTTTGAGAATATATATGTGGCCAAATAATTTGTAAGTATTTTAGGTGTACAGCAACTGTAAGTTGGTCAGGCACATCTCCAAAGAATTGAATTTGTTGAAAAAATCATTAAAAAAACTATTTTTTTTCCAGTTAAAATTCAATAACTTCTTTCAATTGTAATACTTAGCTTTACATTTGATTTCAAAAGATGCACCAGACTTCAGTGAAGGTGATTTGACCCAATTTGATGATTTATTATTTGTGTTTGAGTAAGTTTTGGGGTAAAGTGTGCACCCTGGCTCACACCTATGGCAATGATCATAAAATAGGTCATAGTACAGGCCCTGGATGACTTTTGGATTTTCTAAAGGTATATTCTTGGGAGTCTCTGGGTGTACTACAAATACCACACAATAAACAAAAAATTGGGCTGTGGGCAAAATTACATGTATTGTGAAAGAGGTCCTTTGTGTTCAAATAATGGTACACTAACCCTGGATTTCCACTTAAAGTGAACGCGGTTTTGCTCCGACCAAAAGGCTGGCAATAGCGCGCAGCCCTGTGCAGCTGGAAGAGGAGGGCACAAGATCAGCCACAAGCTCTCGTGTGAATTGTGATATCACACGATAACAAAACATGTTATAAACTGAGAAAAGAAATAAACAACACATCACTTCTCTTCTCTAAGGTCACTTTGCTGGTCCCAACCATATAGTTCCATGATTTGTATTACTTCTATCTACCTATTTTCTTGTAGAAAGAATGTTTGGTGTCATGTATAATGTTATGTTTCTCCACCTCCACGATTAACTTTCTTCGTCCAGGGTGTCTTGTGGCCTTTGGGACCTTCTGACCAACTGTTGACCTGATGCTCATGCCTCCAGTTGTGACGTAAAGACAACCTATTGAGAAAATCTACGTTCAGGAGTCCGTGCATTGTGTTTCATTTTGAAAGTACCGGATACTCCACACTTCCTTTTCTGGTGCTTTCTGAACAACTGGAAATTTACAAGGTTTGGCAGCGGTTGCGTTGAAAATAGACGATATACCGGTGGTTTGCGTCGCGTTCGCTCTATGTGGAATTTGATGGTAAGGGTGCTGTCACACTGAACATGTTTGGTCTGGACAAAACAAACTCTGGTTTGCTTTTATGGAAAGTCTAGTTGATTTGGGGTGGTGTGTGAAAGCTTACATGAACTCTGGTGTGGACCAAAGAACAGAACACTGGTCCACCAGGGGGTTTTGGTTCACCATGGCTGTTAAAGCTATCCGACATAACAATGTGGCAAACTGGATCGAGTCTGCCGAACTTTAGGCGTGAAAACAACCTAAGTTGGCAATCTTAAGTGGCTTTCAACTGGAAAAAGGGATTTACTTTTATCTTGTATCCTGCAAGGATCTCACTACAGAAAATACTGAATCATAAAAATTGCAATTCCAAACTCCAGGTTAACTTCAGTTTTTAACGAGCCGAATAGTGCAGAAATTTGTAGTCTTTTACAACGCACACTAATCAATCTTTGGACAATAGAGACACATTAATTTAAGGCAGAATTCCAGTGAGATTGACAAAAGGTATTCTTTTAACATATCTGTGCATGAAATAAACCACAACTCAGGAAATTAAGCTTTTGAACCTCAAGAATATTTGAGGAAGGACCCCCTCAACACACACACATACAGCTGACTCACCAACTTCCCGTACAATTTTGAAGCACTGCTTATAGCCTAATTCATAGTAAAGTGCAGATTTCCTGATTTATCCAAAAACTTAAGACTACCAATGTTGAACATTTTGTGTAAGTCCTCCTTATATTCTATCTGCCCAAACAGAATGGGACAGGAATGAGTTCAATAACCTGGAAGTGAGTTTGCACTGTGCTCTTCCTGGTTCAAAACCCTTTAGATTAAATGGGATTTATAATACCAGTTTTAGATAATGTTTTTATGGGAAATAACAAAATGCATCTGATGTTACCTGCTTTTGAGTTCTAAACCATTGTAGTGTGCTTAAAATGACGGTTGCTAACTAACTGATTACAAGGACTACAAAAATGGCCAGGGACCGATTGCAACCATTACTGATTGTTTTTTAATAATCTTTTATATCTATCTATCTATCTATATATCTATCTATCTATATATGTATATCTATATCTATCTATCTATCTATCTATCTATCTATCTATCTATCTATCTATATATAAATATATATATATATAGACATACATATATATAAACCACAGCTATGGGAACAAACTTCATCACGTCACCCGATTATGAGGAAACTGTTAAACAAGAGGTTACAATAAGCTGTTATGAATTAAAAATATTGTAGTTGATCTCAAGTTGAACTGCCATGTTTTAGTTTCATAGGAGCTTACTAAAAGCTTTTTACTCTTGCCGATTACGTTAAAGCCTAACACGTTGTGAAACGTAGTTTACTTTGTTAAGATTATCACAAAGAGCAGAACATGTAAGTTTCATAGTTTTTCATTTGGTACAGAGCTTTTTATCAGCAATGATTCAAAACATAGTGAAAAATCCAACATGCTTTCAATGGGCTTGCAGTCGAGGGAACAAGCATGATGCTTGCTGTTACATGGGCCTACAAAAAATATGTCATCCCTGCATCACTCTATTGTGCAGGCTAGAACCAGCCCTGGAATATGTCCAATCTCCTGTAACAAGAAGGGCCATTGTGGTTTATGAAATATTCAAAAGTGTCCCCCACAGACTGGGATGCATTCAGATGTACAACTCAAAATCCAAAACAGACTTCGTTAAAAGAACAAACTATGCAGGCAGACTGTCTGGAGGTGGGTGACCTCTGCAATGGATACGTCTCCTTGTCGCTCTGCTGGTTTTCAGCCGTTCCAGCTCCTAATAAATCAACAAGAGCGCAGTCTGGGCTCCAGCAGCTAAGTGGCATTTAAGAAACAGCTTGTGAGAGCTGTAAGGCTGCAATTTGGATCATTTAGACACAAGGCAATAATTTGGCCAGATGAACAACATTAACAGCCACCGGAAAGTTTCCAAACCACAAAGGGAAAAAGAAGCTTTTTGTTAAAAGTCAATGAAGGCTAAACTTCTGGTGGATCAAAAGGGCAAAAAAATGCTTTCCACTTACTGGACTTGACACAATATTGGGGGATGTCACACATTTAAATTCACTGGCAGTTTACCAACAGATGACAATAGATGGTTGCCTTGTTATGTATCAGCAGTGCGTGTGGTGCATTTATCTGTGTGCCAGCTTGTGCATGAAAAAAATGTGCATGGAAAGCAATAAAAGCCTGTCTACATTCAGCTCACTGCGTAAATGGCAAGATACCGTGCAGCAGCTTCAGCAGACATCCCAGGATTAGTCATAATGATCAAAGTTGGAATCCCTACAACAAGAGCACAACCACCTCCCTGCTTTTATCACATCACGGCTTATTTTCCCGCAACACCAACCCCCTCACCTCTACTTCATCTGTGCCTTATAACGTAAAGAACAAGCAAGCTTTGTCTCTAACAAGGTAGACTGTTAGAACAATTCCTGGCTGAGTTGCTGGGAGATATACAGGCTCATAATTGGTCGAACATTGTTTTGAGCCTGCATCTGCCTTGAAGATACAATATAGGAGGGAGTAATGGTCCTATGCAGAGACACTGGGCCATCACACTGGGACCATGGGCACTGATGAGGAGCTCGTGGTCTGTTGCCATGGCCCCTGTGTGGGCTGCATGTCAGAGCTGGTTTGCTCTTCTTTTTAATAACTCTGAAGAAAGGCTTTGAAGACCTCCTTGCTCACAACATATTATGCCCCTTAGAGGTTTGGTCCTCTAGTTTTACAGCTTAACATTGTGTCAGGGTCATCAGAAAAAAACCTCTAGACAATCATGTTTTTGCCAGTTATTAAGTAAAATGTAATATCAGCTCAACATGAACCGTAATTCACTTGTATGTGGTCATTTTCTCCTGCTGCCATACTCTAAGAGGAAATCTCTAATGCTTTGTTATTTTTTACTGTTGTTATCTTGGTTGTAAATACTGTAGATAATCTTCGACTGCCCCTACTTGATTAACATCTCTAAAGACAACAAACAGGTGAAACTAGGGAAAATTTGGCCATATGTCATGTCAATTCAATACACTGGTACCCAATGAGCATCGATCAGACAAGGGTTACATTCATAATAGAATGTCTTCCAATATCTTTCTTTGTTCACTTGTGAATCATTTGCCTTTTTAAAAAATCCATATTACTTTGAAAAATGCCAAATGGGTGCCATCAGTTGAGTTTGAGACAAAATTTTCAAAACAGAAAACCAAAAGTGTTTTTTATTTTATTTTATTAAATCATACTTTATTGTAATGTGTCATGGTATATTATTTTTTATTATAACATATATTGTATTGTATCCTGGGTAATTATGCCATATCGTAATTTGCTGTATCATATTGTGTAACATCATATTTGGAGGTGAATTTCAACACCTCTTTCCATTCACATTTAAAGTGACATATTTGTTGCGTATGTATTTTACATTCTGAAAGAATAGCACCACAGAGGTCAAAATGGACTTGACATAATATGCATCACCCAGTGCTCATTTTAGTAGAAAAGAAACTAAAAAGGTGATTGTGCAAAGAAAAAGGAAACTTGCTGAGTTTCACTGTTTAATTCAGGGCCTGAAACTTTCCTACAGTTGCTTCAGGACCATCTGTTACAGCAGTAGAAGCTTGAGTATACACACTCACCAACATGATACTGCAGCTCTAACACTATCTTCCAGCGTGCATTATCTTTAAATTTATCAATGCAGTCAACATTTGAAACAAACACACATTTAAGTAGGCCACCATGTTGATTGTTGTTGGTCAGATGCTGGAAAATACTGTAATACTTCTTCCATTGCCCGTGTGGAAATGCTCTTACTTTCACTATTTAACATACCCCTGAGTTCTACTGTTGTTTCTCTTCGATTTGATTTGGCCAAACATTTAAGTGATCATACCGTATTGTAGCATGATGTTTGTATCATATCAAACCAAACTGTATCTCCATCCATCCATTATCTATACATCATATCAAATATTATTGTATGTATACATTTTGAGTAATATTGTATTACATGGTATTGTTTCATGTCCTATCATATGACATATTGTATCATCTCATTTCATATGTACCATATTGCTTTATATCATACCAAACCATATCTTATTGTGTGTAATATAACTTTCTATTGTATCATAAACTGGTATATCATGTTGTTTGTATGTATGGTATCATAATATAGTGTATCACTTTATATCATCCCATATTGTATGTTATTATTTAGTATTATACTGTATCATGTAGTAATACAGTAATTTGCACTATAAAATGACATCTTATGTATGTATATTATTACATTTAATTTTATGTATTGTACATATTGCATCATACTCTTAAATATATTATGTTGTTTAGTAGCATATTGTTACGTATTGTATTGAAGAATGATGCATTTATGAACTGATCAATTAAGCATTAAAGTACATTTGACTCAAGCATTACATCACTTAAAATGGTCATAGATAAGAGACATGCTCATTAAGTGTTCTTCAAATGTAAATAACTGCTTATTAGTGCTATTAACAGTTTGTCAGGACTCAGGCTTTAATGGTCAACAGCCAGTATTATGCACATAAAGTAAATAAGTATGTATTCTCTCAGTGCCATGACAAGTAAAATGGCACCACTGTTGATTATGTGCGTATAAGTTATAAATGTCTCTTACTTTAACAGCCTGTTCCTGTCCAATTAAAGTAAAGCATTCTGTTACTATGTAATTTGGTTGCTTTTTTTTTAAGATAAGATAAGATAAGATAAGATAAGATAAGATAGTCCTTTATTGATCCTCAAAGGGGAAATTCTGGTATTGCAGCAGTACAGGGCAAGTACAGGGATAGTAGCATGCATAAGACATAGATCACCAACCATGTATAATATATTTAATTTTCCATTATTTAACCTGTCACCCAGCAGGTCATTCCATCTTAAAGTGTCGTTTTAAGTTTCAAGAGAAGTTAAAGATGTCTTTGAGGAAAATCAGTTTTTAAACCCAGAATTTCTGCAGTCTGTGCAACCAGTTTAACCTTTGGTCTAGAGAAGAAAAAGACCAAAGCAGAGCAGTTGGTGAAAATGTTGTATTTTAAATTTGCTTTTGTCGCGGGCAGATATTTTATCATTCTGAGCAGACTACTGACTTCTGTAATACTGTGAGAAAAGCTATGAAGATTAATTCTGCCTGGTAGTAAGAAAAATAAAAATGAACTTCTGTCTATTTTAAAAGATTTGTGAGAGAAAAATTCTGAGACCAGAATAAAGATAAAGGGCCACATTATGGATCTGTGAGCGCAACAATGACGATATCCCGCCAACATGGAAAATCAAAGTAATTCAGGAGACGATCCATAGCCAGATGAATAGATTTAAAAAAATGTAGTTTATTATTACCCCAAAACAGTTGAGAACAGACATTACTATGAGTTCTTGCTCCTTTTAGACATCAAACTCTCACAGAAATCAACTGGGAAGAGGGCCACCCTCAGAGGTAAATGTTTTAAAGTACATTCAACTAGAAATGTGCCAGAAAATCATCTGACTTTGATATGTAAAAATGGAGGATGATGAAAAAATAAATATTAAATCCTGTGAAGTTCCTCTACTGAGACAGTGAGTAATGTTAGTCTTTTTCTACACAAATGACCTTGGGCATTTAGGCCCAAAAATTCAATTGGTTGGTCTGGAAATTATTTTTATAATTACCTCTGCCAAGGAGGTCATGTTTATGCTGGTGTATCCGTTTGTTTGTTTGTTTGCCTGTCTGTGAGAAAAATAACTCTGAAACTTCTCAACAGATTTTGATGAAATTTGGTCATGGCACAAGGAGGAAGTGATTCCAGTTTGGTGGTGATCCCAATATGCACAAAGATCCAGTAATTTTTTAAAATGAATTTGTGAACATTGTCAGATAGGCCAGTTTTCCACATCTTCAACTAGAAAAGCACTCAGAGAGCGCAGACCTCCGCCAAGCAGCTTCGGTCCACTTTGGTGAAAATGGTCCTATCTGGCAATGTTAAAGAATTCTTTAAAAAATTCCTGGATCCAGACAGCTATCCCGATCACCCCCAAATTTAATCAGTTCTTTCATATCCCATTTCTGACAATTCCTGAAAATTTAATCCAAATCCGGTTCAGAACTTTTCAAGTTAATTTGAACACAAACAAACAGACAAACAGACAGACAGACAGATAAACGCTGGCAAAAACATAACCTCCTTGTCGGAGGTCATAAAAACTTGGCTAAGTTGTCCGAAAATTCCTTTGTGTAGGTTTGTACTCTCTGAGAATTTCTGTTTCTTCATAGTTTACTGTTAGTTGTGACTAAAGTTGCCTGGTTGCCGTGTTACTTCTACTTATGTCATTCACTGCACTGTGATGAGTCAACTACATCTGCTTGTTCTGGATGTATAGTCAGTCCCACTGAAACAGAGAGCTCTAGGATTAGTTTAAAAGCCTGCCGAGTTTTTGCCTGGAAGAGATTGTTTTTTTAATTTGAGTGTTTATGTAAAAAAAAAAAACCTAGAAAACCGAGGAAGAAGCACTCATTCAAGAGCAACTCTCTCGATTGATCCAAATGTAAAGGCACCTTTTGTCCCTTGATATTTTCTTTAAATAATCCCTATAACATTCAACAAGTAATTTGTCTTGAAATGCGCACCACAACATTCTAAAGCAGAAATATTGATGTCAATAAAATGTATGTAATGACTCATTTCACCCCACAGCAGTGCTGAACAATTAAAATTAAGTCTTGACAACAAATGTAGATGACTGCACTTCCAGACATAATACCTTCACGTACATTTCAGCTGCCAAGAATTCAATTATAAGGAAAAAGATGCGAAATAAGATATTTCTTGGCAATAAATGTCACCCTGTGCTTTCTGCCTTATCTCAAGATATAAACTTGCAACATTACTCAGCAGATATCATCATTTGTTATCTCTTATAATTTGGAATCGTTGTGTGAGGTTATTTTTGAGACATGTGAAGACAACATTAAACAGCATACTTCCAGTGTTAATAAATCCAAACTTCCGTTTTGACAGACAGCTTTAAACGTTTCTCAGCAGGCCTGACTTTTGATATTAATATGTAGTGTATGACAGCGTTGTTGGTAATTAAACCCTGCAACATTTCACCCAGGCTATTATTTGTTCCTGGCAGACAGCTAATGAGCCCCACATTATCTCAGCAAGAGGCACGAGCCCAGAGGACACACTGGTGATTTCAAGAAGTCTGGGACCCCTGGTGCAACCGGTTAGAAGAAAGCTGTGTTTCCAAAATGACGGGTCTGCACTCGCAACAGGGAGGAGGGGAGAAAAATGAAAGCAAGTCATCCTCTGACTGCATTCAAACCCCAATTGAACCTTCACTTAATGAACGTTTTGTGTAGTCATGCAGGTCACAAGGCTGATCCGATGAATATCAGGAGAAGGTCATCACAAGCTTTACCACAAACAGCTATACTGAAATTTTGAGAGATTTATTGGATTAAAGGCCTGATCTACTAAGCTCCAAAATAACGGGTGCTAAATTAAATAATAAAAAAATTGCACATGCTATTTGTGGGCTTGTTGCGGGTGATCTACTATCACTGCGTGCGCAATTGTTAACAGGTACAAAAGTGGTGTGGACCACCCCCTTTAAAGGAAGATTTTGCGTGTGTCTGTCACCCTGGAGAGTTTGGGAGAGCGGAGTGGCTGCAAATGAAAAACGAAGTTTGAAGCCATGGAGTTAGAGGCAAATGAACACACTTGCGTTAATTTCTTTTTTACTGTCTGTCATTTTGAAGGACAAGGTCATCACTTTTCCCTCATGCCATATTTCTATCCGTCATTTTTTATTTTCCTTTTCTGATTGCAATTAAACATAATCTAAATGACAGCATTCACATAGTTACACAGCTTCATCACCAATAACCTCTCATGTGGAGAGCAGTCATACAGTTACACACACAGACTGAGCGGGTACTCTTGCCTTTTGCACACTGACGTCACACTCTCCACTCACTGACAGCTCCTAAACTCGAAGAGTGTGATGCAGTCAGCTCTGAGTGACAAACAGAGTGATTATGGCTATGAAGTTTTTTTTTTTTTTAACAGGTTAAATGACCTCCTCCACGATGTATTAAGAGTGCAAAACAGAGAGGGTTTACTTTATGTGTGCGTCTGCATCAGTTTGAAGCCACACTGAATTGTCCCTCTTTTTCCAGTCCATCATAATGACAGACAGCCTCCAAGTCTTTCTATTTTTCATCAAAAATTTCAGTCAGTGATGGAAAATATTTAGTTTATGCGACCCCTGTTTCTCGCCACAATGACCGCAGCCCTCTGTGCGTAACGCTGTACCTTTTTTGCACCTGATTTTCAAACGTACTAAATTTAGACTCAAAAACACTGCATGCAATCAGTTGCGGCTTTGATAAATTACATTGCGGATGCTAAATGATTACATTTGCATCTCCTCCCCCCCGTATTTTGCGCGCTCTGATCATCTGCATGTATTCTGCATATTAATGAGGGCAAACACGCTAAATGGACTGCACGTGCTCTTTTGCTCATTTCACAGACGCAATCCTCGGTGCACCCTGTTAGTAGATCAGCTTTGCGCGCGCTATCAAGTTTGCACATGTTTTTATACATGCAAACCTTTAGTAGATCAGGCCCTAAGTGTCTTAGTACTAACCTTAGGTTACTTTCTCACCAAACATGTTTTGTGTGGACTGAATGAATGTTTACATTGTTGGATAGCCAGTGTTGTTTGGGATTGTATGAATGCTCAGAGGAACCTTGATTCTGACCAAAAACCACACTCTTGTTCACTGAAAAACAGAGGGTCTCAATTTGCCTCAAATTGCACCAAAGACTGGTCTACTGTATGTGTAAATCCAAATCAAACAAGTTAGGGGGACCAAAAGGCAGTGCATTTTGGGTTGTATTTGGTTGTATATTTCAGGACACTACCCGCATGTTTATCTCTGTTGCATATTGCATGAATGCACAATCTTTATGGCTTGTACCTTGTTGTTAAGATGATTTATCAGGCTTTCCAATGATATAAAACACAATACCAGTTTCTACTTTTAAAGGAGAGAAATAATCAATTGAAATAATCAACTGAAATAGTAGTCACAGTAAATAGTAGTAGAATTTTAAAGGTCACATATTAGCTTTCACATGGTTCTACAAAAATAAGTGCAAGCTTGTCTACACCCCCCAACCCACAACATGAGAAAAATTCTGTGTCTCCCCCTGTTGCTTGCACCCGTAATGATGTCGTATAAGGATGTACTGCCTCCCCTATGGGAAACACTCTCTGAGCCAGGTGTTTGGTCAGCCCATAGGCAACTCCAGTTGAAGGACCATGCATAGACATGTTTGTATAGCCACAGTAAAAGTTAATGTACAGCTCTGGAAAGCCAAAGCCTATCTTGAGGGGGATGTGATCTGACACAGGTCATGTGAAATTACACTAAAGCAGGGCTTCATGGGCACGCCAAAATCCAAAATCTGGGTCGATTTTAGGAAAAAAAACCCCATACATACATGTATATATGTGTATATATATATATATATATATATATATATATGAAAAGTACAGTCCCTACAGACAGGACACTTTTGCGCTCATGCAGGGAAGCTTCAGCAACACTTTCATGTCATCTACATTACATAAAGAGAGACTTAAGTTCGTAAGCTTAATAGAGTATAGACTCTTTAGCAGGCATTATAGCAGTGTAACATTTTCAGGATGAATGATATACTGCAGCTGAGCAGCAGCTGTCACCCATCAAAGTCTTGCTGATGAGAGCTGGATAGTTAACCACACATTCAATAGAAAGAATTAAATAAGAGCATTTAGACGTGGGGAATATAACACTTAAAAAATTTAGCAGCTCATTAAGCAATCTGGCATTCAAAAATTATGACAAACACAAACAACTTTGACAACTTTGGAAATTAAGAAAAGATTTCATGCCCCCTGATGTGTCAATCATCACAGTCTGAAAATGCAGTTACATAAGGGGAACTCGAATCATAAAAGGCAGATTTCAGTCATTTTGGATGAATTTTTAAACACCATGAACTCTTCATATTTATGCATGATTCTCGTAAGTCTCAAAGGAATAACTCAAATTAAACTTTGTTTTAATGTCAGATACAAAAAGCTCAAAATGCCTCTGCCACAACAACGCAAACTTAAGAATTAATGGGTTTTTCATCTTTCAGATGTGGTTGGATTTGGTTAATGAGTTTTGACGGGGTTACCACTTGAGACAGCCAAAAATCTGTCCAATTAACACTGAATATTTTGTAATGTTACTAATAAATCCTTGAAAATTAATCTTGAAGTTCTTTTTGTCTTCATTGTTTCCATTTATTAAGATAAATGGATGTGTTTTGTGAAATCTGGGTTAGATAAGTATTCTGCGAAAAGGCCTTTTTTGCTTTTCTTTTACTGTGACAGCAGAATTATTACCCCCAAATTCCACATACACTGTAAAGTCTGATTAGTTATCATTAATTAAAAAAAGCATACAAACTGATTGAACTTAAAAAAACAAGTGAAGAGAAGTAGTTATTTTAAGTTGTACTAACTACTAACCTTTGTAAATTATACTTACAAATGAATTTAAGCAACTAAAACAATCAAGTAGAGTGTACTTGATATCTTACTTTAGAATACTCTTGACTTAGTAAAGACTACTCAGAATGACTATTTTAATTGAGTGAACACGCTGCGGTTTTGCTCCTAGCGAAAGGCTGGCGACAACACCCACTGGAAGCGGCGCTACTCTGATAGACTAGAGAGGGAGCGAAGTGCTCCGCAGTACGATTCGCGGCCTGTTCATGGCGCGTTCGCTTTATGTGGAATTTGGGGGTTATACAAACCCCAATTTCAATGAAGTCGGGATGTTGTGCAAAATATACTACAACAGAAAACAATGATTTTGCAAATAATTTTCAACCTATATTCAACAGAATACATGAGAAAGGCTAGACATTTTATGTCAAAACTGATAAAATGTATTGTTTTTTGCAAATGTTCACTCTTTTTGAACTTGAGTCCTGCAAAAAGCTCAAAAAAAGGTGGGACAGGGGCATGTTTACCACTATCTTACACCACCTTTCCCTTTAAGAACACTCAATTAGCGTTTGGGATTTGAGGACACTAACTGTTAAAACTTTGTAGGCATAAATCTTTCACATTCTTGCTTGATGATGTATAATTTCATTTAATTGTATCTGATGCTATCATACATTCATTCATTCTACATTCAATGTAACATTTTCTTCTTTGACATACTGTAGCATACTATTTCATATCATAATTTATATAAAAGCTAAATATTGGATTGTATTGTATCATACTGTATTTATTACTGCATTTTATTGTATGATGTTAGAATATTAAGTGTTGTTTGTATTTTATAATATTGTGAGTTACCCTGCTATTGCCACCCCTCTAGCTCTACTGTTACAAAATTTCAGTATACACTGAAATGACATTTATTGATGATATTAAACTATGATATTAAATTATGATATTAAATGAATATCTCATTATTAATGAGATTCATTTCACATTTAAAAATAGAGGCGTCAACTTTGCTTTAGTTCATTTCCTTTACAAACATATTAAGCTTTGCTGGATCAAAGATCACTATTTTCACTGATTTTTTTTTATTTTTTATTTGGCTTATCTGAAAAACTGCCCAAACAAGCCTGGCAAGTCTGGACATATGTCATTAAAATTAGAAATCAGTCCAACTTTTTAGAGCTGTAACAAGTCATTTTCACACATTTTAAAAAAAGGAGCTAATAAGCTGAGTTCATTTCTTGTGAACTGAACATGAGGCAAAGACCTGCAGCGTTTTCTTGATTTAGATGCTGCCTCTCTCTCCTCACGTATTAAACAAGGTGACAAATGGGCGAAACTCACAAGAAAGTCAATGCAACCTTTTAATTGCTGGCAGATATATAGGGGAGCATACTGACACAGCCACTTTTCAGGATAGAGATTTACTCCTTTCTAAAACCCATCAGCGTAAGGCACCGTGTTTCTGTTCTGGTAGCTCGAATCAAGCAACAGATGAACTGAGTATTTCCAGTTTTGCTGCTCACTTTTCTACCTCGGCACTGTGGCTGAGAATCTAGGATATAAGCGCTGCAGACTTCTTGGGAGAGCGAAAGTGGATGTGAAAGCTCAATCACATTCTAAATTGTACAACAGAGCAGAGGAGTCGACTTGGCAATCTTGGCGGTGAAACGGAGAGTGGAGAGAGGAACAGGCGAGCATTTGTGTGTGTTTACCCACTGCTCTGTACATACAACATGCTGCACATGAGCTGCTGACGGCAGATTGGCAAAAGTAATGGCAATTTAGATGTCGTTTTTTTTCCCCTACATGCATGTTATTCCAGCCTCTACAAATCCAAATTCCAAAAGAGTTGGGATGTGTAAAATATGAATAGAGCAGAAAATTCTTTATAACCTATACTCAGTGGTACATGGGTTGAAACATATTCATTTTTCAAACTGATAACCTTTATTTCTTATCTTTTCTTTTCTTTTTTTAATATCTGAAGTTCCCAGAAATCTGGGACATGGGCATGTTTACCACTGTGTTTCATCAACTTTTTCCAACAACAGTGTAAGGATGGAGGCTAAAGACACTAATTGTCTAAGTATATATTTAAAGGCAAACTCAAGACCTACTTTTTTAATCTGGCTTTTAGCTGAATTTTGTTTTACTCTTTTAATCTGCATCATATGGGTTTTACTCCATTATAGTTTCACAGTTACTATTTTATGTTCTACCACTCTTTTTACCACTTTTTATTTATTCATTGTTTGGTTTTAAAACAGTTTTATCTTAATCAACTATAAGCATTTTATCACCTTTGTTATATCTTATCATGGTTTTATTTATTTATTTATTTATGTGGTCAGTTTAGTCTTAGCTCCTGTGTTTCCTCATTCTCAATTCAAGATGGCGTTTCCTCAGTCCTCTTTATTATCCTGTTTTATTTTATCCTATATCCCCTGACTTTTATCTTCTTTATTATTTTAATGTACAGCACTTTGTGCTACATTTGATGTTTGAAAAGTGCTTTATGAATAAAGTTTGATTGATTGATTGAGTTTGAAGTACTAAAAGTCTTCTTCTTTAAATGTTCATCTTAAGCTGCAAAACAGTGCAGGACGGTGGCAATTTTTGGTTTCCTAGCATGCCAAAAGGAGACTGGTCTAAACTTTATGGTGGCCTACCTTGTAGCTGCTCTTTCAAAGGTTGTCAAGTCAAGTCAAGTCAAAGCTTATTTGTAAAGCACGTTTAAAAACAACCTCGGTTGACCAAAGTGTTGTACAGGGGTTGTAGCTCATGCACACTATGGTTTGGCACTGTCTTGTCAGAATAAGCAGGGACGTCATAAATTACGTTATATGGAGGGAAGCAAATGTTGCTCCAAAATGTATCTCCCAATGTTAATGGTATGTGCAATTGTTTCATAGCAGGTGATGGTAGTCATTTCACTGGTAGCACATCATGCTGCCGCTTTTGTGTTGTTTTTACTGAAGCAAAACCCATACATGTTTTCATTTTAATGACAGAAGTAGTTCGCGTTTCATTACAGTACGCGATGTAAGTGTTACATCGCAGTACGTGTTGTGTTTGTCACGTGATCTAGAGTGTAGCATGTTGCCACTTTTGTGAGATTATACTGAAGCAAACAACTGCAAGTTTTCTCATTTCCATGATTAATTACCAGTTAAAGTCTATGACGTTTAAATTAAACTTTATTCAACCAAGAAAACCTCAGACAGAGTCTCATTTACAAGAGTGTCCTGGCCAAGGCAGGCAGCAGCCAGTTTACGAAGTTACAGACATGAAACAATTACAATGATACATACCAACCAATCTATTCAGAGTCACAAAGCGGAAACTATCAGTCAAAGCATCTACAGCTTGCTTCATCTTCCTTCAGTGCCTTCAATCTACTTGTAAAATCCTGGAGTAGATTCCAGTCTGCAGGAGCAGCATATCTGAAACTTCTTTTGCCCATTTCAAGATGAACTTTGGGACAGTTAACAAAAGTA
Organism: Cetoscarus ocellatus; assembly: GCA_037902135.1. Classification (NCBI taxonomy): domain Eukaryota; kingdom Metazoa; phylum Chordata; class Actinopteri; order Labriformes; family Labridae; genus Cetoscarus; species Cetoscarus ocellatus. Next base: position 2,469,441 of record JBAMNC010001016.1, read on the forward strand.
ATTTTGTGATTCAGTCACAGAACGAAAGGCTGTAGCTTCCAGCACTTTTCACATGAATACAGTCACTGAAGTATGAGGGAAGCAGGCCAAGAATAGCCTTATATATCAGAATATGCCAATGATTCATTCAGTCTATGGATGGTCAAAGAGGGCAGCCCAACTCGCTCCTACAGATTGAAGTGATGCATCAGAGCCCTAAGATTTGTTATAATCCTTATGGCTCCATGATAAACTGTCTCCAAAGATTTAAGGCATTGTGAAGATGCGTACCTATATAAAACATAACCATAATCAAGCAGAAGCACAAAAATAGAGCAAAACGATTTTTTTTTTTTTTTGCAGTAAAAGAAGATAAGTCTTACTCTTGATGTAAAACTCCAGTCACAGTTTTTTACAAATTGCTCCCCATGAAGCTTCAAAGACAGCAAATCATCAATCACAAACCCGTGGTATTTATAATAAGATATAGACTCAATCACATCCCCATAGCAGCACAAGTAGTCAGATTACTGTGCATGCAAAGTCTGTGTGTCTCCAGTACACACATTCAGGCTGAAGTTCTGCTGATCCAGTCACAGACAGACAAACATAAGGCAGATGCTTGCAAGGCTGATCTTTAGGGAGTGTTTCACCACTGCCAGCACCACCTTGCCCATGTGATTGAAGTTTAATGCTGGTTCCTTGATGGCACAGATGTGCTTCTGATTGTTTTTTTTCAGCTGCAGGTACACACCTCTGTGAGAGCCACAGGCAGATTACATAGCAAGTGTTTCATTTTAAAATCATAGGCAAATCATCATACCTAAATGTAAGCTAACATGACATGGCAATACGCATGCATTCAACAAAAAAGAGGTTTGAAAGGAAATGCAAATTCTTTTATTCTGTTTTTATTCACATTTTGCAGAATGTTCCTGCTGTTTTGGAAAGAGGATTTGTATAAAAGGAGAAATAGAGACACTCTAATATGTTGTATGGTGCAATAAATAACTCCCAGTGGAGTTTGCAGTGCTGTCACGCTCTCTATAGCAGCGAGAAAGCGATGTGCCGCAGCCGCCATGAAGCCTTCCTACCTCAGGCTTTCCACTGGCAACAATTTAAAACAGCTCTCCTTTGTTTTTCCAGGTCTGCAGACCCTCAATCTTCCTGAGCAGAAGGCATAATGCATCATCTTAGGAGGGGGAGCCTGTAGCGGCCTAATTTAGCAGACAGGGAGCAACAGTGGTGGACAGCAGCCCTGCTAATGAATGAAAGAGCCTGACGTGTAAAATCAGAAAAGATTACAGACGGAGGGGCAGGCCTTCCCAAAAGGTCTTGCCAAACCAGCTGTTTAGATAAGACCTCATACCTGTCCGGAATAATAATACATCCACATGAGACGGAGTAAACAAACAGCGTTAGGTGATGTTAACAATGTCCGTTCTCAGAAAAGAAAAAACGAGATAGCATCATATCCAGATCAAATCTCGAGTCTACCTCCCCTGTTGCATGTTGACATCTGGACACCGAGGGGACTTCTGGGTATACACAGCCTATGGGCAATAAATAAACAAAGGGGTGGGGGGGCTCCGGCCTTGAAAGCCATACACCTGTGACCGGTGGAAAGGCAGCAGAAGGCGCAGCGGTGTTCATTAAAGGCGCCGGGTCTGACAGTGAGGCATTTAAGAGGCCATCAGGAGCGACAACTCAGCAGCTACCTTGGGACCGCGGCGGGAAAGGCATCAAGGTGAGCAATGCAATTTCAGCCTGAATAATGGAGCACTTTCCTCAGGTCTGACATTCATGTATTTCTCAGGCAGTTTTTCCATACAGCCCAAACAGCACCTGTGAGCTATTCAGAGTCACCGAAAAAAAAAACTGCTTTACAATGTGTCTGAGCAAGGCTGCAGGTCTGCAGATAATCTCACTCAAAGTGCCTCATGAATTAGAAACACCAACATCAAATCTAATGATATGAAAATTCAGATTTCAGTTGCTGTTCAGTAGAAATTCCACTATGCAAGCATCAACATCAAGATTTTCTCCTTTCTGATACATTTTGAAAATATATTTGCAATCTCTCTCACCCTCTCTTCCTGGATTCGGCAGCCAGATCCTATTTTCAGTGAGTTGCTGATGTAAACTGGTAATAACAGAGGATTAATTTACAAGGAGGCAAAATCCCCTGGTGAGACTTGTGGCCCAGAACAATAATGAGCACATAGTAAACAGAAAATTTGCCCTAAGCCAAAAGAGAATGCAGAGGCAACTAATTTACACACTGAAAAACAAAATGCACACACAACAGCATCCTCACAAGAACAACCACGCCCTTACACACACAAAGGCAGAGAAAATAATAGCAAGTATCTTCCCCAGGCTTCTGTAACAACATATGTTTTCAGGTAATTAAAAGAAGATCCCGAGCGGTTCTCATGTCATATTGAAATACAATGTGCTGAGCAAATTACCATTCTGTGGTTATTTATACAAAGCTGGGGTGCATCAGGTCACGCAGCTTTGGTGAACCGAGAGGATAGACGAGAAGTGTTCGTGGCTTTCACCCTGCTGTGGTTTGGACTTCTAATTAGCATGCTGAGGTCAAGGCACTATGCAGTGTGATGCATGGTATGTCATTTATATGTGTGGATTTGTTTTGTTTCATTGATAAGTGAGGATAATTGTTTTTAATACAAGCGTGTATATTCAACTATCAATTGAACACAAAAACTAATTTAAACTGGAGTCAATTTGTGAGCATGCAGGGTTTTTAGAGGCAGAATACATTTAGTAATCAATGCTTCAGTAATTAGATCCAAGGAAGCATTAAGGCTTCCTGTGGATTATCAGATATGCCACTTTAAAAAGTCCAGCTAAGGTTAAACTAAATTTCCTTTTAAATCCAGTGATAAACTTCACACTATTGAGATGCCTTACTTCTCCCTGAACTATAACAACAATAGATACACTTGGCACTGTGTCATAATTGGAGGCAGGGCATCAGCACAGGGAAAACAATCCTTTACTTGCTAACAAGCTGTCATGTTTGTCAAAAATATCAGAAAGCATAGATAAAAAGTTAACAATGGAATGACCAATGCCACTGAATAATAAAGATATATGTTTACAGATGAAAGAGAATAGGATCAGATTGTTGTTTACATGTTATGAAAGACCAGATGATCATTCTATGGCTTTCATTCCACATATAATTTTTCACTCATTTGTAAATTTAAAATAATATCAATAAAATAGGTGGTGATGGCCTCAGAGCCATTAAACAGTGTTTAAATTGGTAAATGTAACATTATATTATCTGAATAGATATAAATATTTTATTATCAACTTGCATGCTATATTTAATTAAATTTTGCTGCCTTTTATGCAAATTTCTTTTGGTTTTTGACTTTGTAGAGCACTTTGACCCATTTTCCATATGATTAATAGTCTATACGAAAGGCAAGTTGCTATATAGACCTATTTGTAAACAGTTTATTTTGTTTTACAGAGTTCATTATAAAATTGTAGTAGCATTATAAACGCATTGAGCACTGAGAGACAGAAAAATTGTAATAACTATGAAACAGAAACAGTAAAAACCAAACAAAATGTTCAATTCATGAGTAGAGACAAGTTAGGCGTCAGGATATGTTCAGTCTCTGTTTATGCCGGTCTCCTCATGAGAAGCAAACATTCTGTGCTCTATCCTATTAGTTGAAGGGATGATTTTCTATCTTGCCCTTGAAAAGATAAGTAATTTTTTAAAAGACAGACTTGAACTGAAAAAAACTTGAAAAGTTGGGAATTCATGGATTTTTTGATGACTTCCTGAAGTTTAATGACGTACAAAGTGAGATCTGGACTGATAAAGAGTTCTGGAGCTTAGAAGGGCTGCTGTGTTTTTTTTTTTTTTTATAATTTATTTTGTGTACTCTCTCCCCTGTTAGGCGTTTGCAGTTAATTCAGTTCATGTTTCATTTCAATCATAAAAGACACTAAATATATAAAAGTGTATCTAATTTATGTCTAAAAATATATCAGGTGTCATATTATGGGAAGCATTCATCAACAAGTCCAGATACAAATATTATTTCAGGATTGGCAGGGAAAAAATAAGACTTAATTTGCTTGTTGTTAGTATAAAAATATTGACCAAAGCAGCTACAACACATTACTCTTAAAGAGTCTTGACATTAGATATTCTAACTAATTCAGAGTGCATTTTTAGAACCATAGATGCTTTGCTTTACTCTGATTCAGACAACAAAATGATACATTTTTGCTTTTTTTCCCAGGACTTATTTCTGTGTTCACATTGCCAAACAGTAAAATGGGTCAGGGCACATCTGTGGGACAGCTATAGTTAGCTGATTAGGCAAACTACAAAATGGGTTTGGGTTCAGTTAGAACAACAAGAGGTGTCAAATGTCCATCCATCAATCCATCTGTTGTTGATGCTCCTCATTCTATTCAGGGGTTGCTGGGGCTGGAGCCTTTGCCAGATGTAACTGTTGTCATTGGGTCAGTAGCCAATCACAGGGCTGACACACAGAACGAGCAACCTGGCACACTCACACCAATGGGCAGTTAGAGACACCAATTAAAGCAAGGGCTCTCAGGAAACAGGCACATGGAGAACACCCAGGGAATCCTTATAATATGCTGCAGATGGGTGAATAGAGATGACAAGCGATATTGGCTTGCTTCTATTTTATTTCTAAGCTGGGCAGGGGCAGTGGGACATGTAAATTATCATCATAATCTTTCATATTTTACAACCAGTGATACACGAAACTTTCTTTAAACCTACTTTTGCTCCTTTCATAACTGCTGCTGCCACTGGTGTGATAAGTCAACCAGGTATTTGTTTCTGAGTTGAATGTGTCAAGACCACCTATCCTGGACAATCACATCTTGCTTGTTTTGTTCCACATCAGGATGCAGTTGTGTTTATGCATGTCCAAATAAACCAGATAAATTAGGAGAAGACTTACAACAGCCTCTCCCAAGGAAGCAGGTGTTAATATACTGTTAGAAACTGTCGTCTTATTTCAAGACCCTCAACGCATAAGTCATATTTGATTACTGCATTACTACTCATCACCACATTAAAATTAACATCAAAGCAATGTCTATTCATCAGGAGAAAGTGACTATGAAGTGAAATGAGGTATTTTTGACTAGACAAATACTGTGCTCCTGTAGGGATTGGAGTTATACCTGTGGTGTGCTCTAGCACCATTTTGGTTTTAACCTAACTCACTAACTGTTAAAAGGATGTGAATCTATCATCCAGTTTACACCTTTCACACTCTGGTGTGTATGAACTGAAAAAACAGCTGGAGGAAAGAAGAAAGAGCAGATTTCAAACTGAGCAGAGATCACATCATGAACTCTCAGCACAAGAATATTTTTCACCTGTAAAACTTTTCTTCCAAATCTTTCAAACCAAATATTCACCTCCAGTTAAATATAGTTGACACAGTTTTTTAATATTAAAGACTACCTTTATGTACTTTGGAGGTGAGATGCATTTGTAATCTCTAAGATTAAAACTGTGATATGTAAAATCTTCAGATATTTAGAAACAGAGATTTTTTTCATTCATTACAAAACTGAGTTCTCTGTGATATTTTTCTTAAGTTTCCACTATTTCAAAGACGGAGACCCTACCAAACATGATTCAAGTAAAACCAAGATCTATCTCCAATCTCCTTCATCCTTCCTTCTATAACTAAGGACTCATGTTGTCAAAAATGACTTTATAAGATATATCCACTAAGCAGCAAAACAACTTTATTGTTTTGTGGATATGGGGGGTGCAAGGCTTGGTCAGTTTTTACTTTGTCTAAATCAGGCTTACATACATAAATTAAAACAATGACAACACACGTAACTGCATACTTTTTTAAAGGCTGTTTCATTAGAACGTATGAAAGTCCAACCTGTCTGTGTTTTATCAATGCAAATAATTAAATTGCTATTAACAGCAATGTATAGTGTTTTTGCCCAGGGTTCTTAGAGGCTTGACTTTTCTTTGGTACAACGAGGCTCCAAGAAATATTGGTTGAGAACCCCTGCTCACACCAGAGAGCTCGGGCTGTATACAGCTGCCTGTTGTGAGAGGTGAAATTCACACTAACCTAAACTAATGCACAAACACGGGAATAATTATGCTATTTTTGAGATTAAAACTAACAAAATAATAACCTGGCAGATCAGCTGGATCCACTTAATTCATTGTCTGTAATTAGTCAGATCCATCTTGCAAAGCTCCAATCCTCCATGGTTGTGCACATGTGAAGCAACACGGCTGAATCAGTGTCCTTTGGAGCAGGTAGAGGTGGGAGCTAAGAGTGAGGAAGCCACTACTTATGCAGAAATTAGCATGGATGCTAACAGCTTCAGTAGCAGTTTGTCGGATCTGGACCACATTTCTTTATTAAAAAAAAAAAACACTGAAAGCACCAGCCAGATATGGGCTGTTTAGTATATATTGCACAGTTCATCTGGTGTGTCAGGTTAACCGAACAATTCCCGCTAATAGATGTAATCATCATGACATAAGAAGAATACTGATGAGTGGTAGCCTGACAACACCATCAGCTCCATCTGCACTCCATTTGCAACATGTTTCTTTGTGCACTGACAGAAACTATCCTTCTAGATGTCTTGGTGTTAGAGTTATTAGCTGAAGTCTCCCACTTGACCTAGATGTGAAAACAACGCAGGTCAAAGTGCTTTTACACCACAGGTCACATCTCCCCATTCACACCCCTTCACTTTCACATCCATATACTCTTGGCTGTAATAATTTCCACATAAGTTGTCCATCACTTTCATCCAACATGACCACAAGTTTTCATACCCATTTACATGGTACTGAGGCATCAGTGGGAGCAACTTGGAGTTTGGTGTCTTGCCCAAGGACATGTCAACATGTGACAGTCGAGGCTGGGCTGGAACCCGCAACCTTCCAATTGAGGGTGGATTGTCTTACCAGAGTAAGCCTCTGTTTGTCTTAAACTTTCTGTCGTTTTTTTTCTGCTGCTGAGTTGACTCTGTCACATCTTCCCTGTCACATTAATGATCCTATGTCACATTAATGATCCTACTGAGTGTGTGTTTACTGCGTCTCCCACCTTCATAGCATTAATTCTGGAGGATGTGCACTCTGAATGCACCAGACTGTGCAGAAGATGCATGGCAGCCATCATGTGTCCTTGTCTGAGTAGTTAACAAAAGCTGGAGTGCTTACCATGTTCAGGTCTGGTCTTGAAGGCACATTTCTTATTTGATTATTTTCTGTAGAATCTGTGAAAATGGATCAAATAGTTGAGATAACTTCTCTGTGTGATATTAAATAGTGATACAAGCACTGTGCATATGTGGGCCCTGTGTTTGACCTTGAATTCAACATATTTCTAGTCTGCCTGAAGCCAGGGAAGTGTTATAGAACTGCCTGTCTCTGATGTACCAAAACAGAAATACTCCATATTTTCGAGGGCTGGAACTGAAGCGGTAAACTCCTTTAGCTGAATTTAAATGTAAGCTGTCATCAAATAAAAAAAACAACCCCCACACAACTGCTTCCTAAAATAAATTATGTACACTCCCCTTGGCTTCAGCTGTAGTGCTCTGCTGCCCATAGTCTATACATGCCAGTCAGTGCTCAGGATTAGCTGGTGAGTCAAGAAAAGTCCTGCTGCGTTAAAACCAATATAACCAACAGGGCTGCCATGTTTATGCTGCTGGAGGACTCCTCCACCAGTCCATCCATCCACTCCTTTTCCTTGAAAGCAGTCACTAGATAGGTTTTTGAGGATACATACCGGAGTTTTACTGTCCTGCTGCTTCTGAGCAGCTTCTTTCCCATCTGACAGACAGGTGATTCTCCTTTGAAGCAGCTCCGTCTCACTCACTGATGTAGAGGCCGAGAGAATAAGCCTCCCCCTCAAGACCCCATTAAAGCAGAAACCCAGGGTCCACAGGTTTGATATTCATCGCCCGGGCAACCTCTGCCATCAACACATTTTGTGCCACGTGAGAATGATCACAGCTTATTAAAGTGGAAATAATGACTGCTCTACCTCCGGCATGAAATATTTAACAAGGACAAAGGAGATGGCTTAAAGGTGATTCATATCGATGTTGAAAGGGGAGAACGTGGACAATACATTCTGTGCAGGAAGCGAGGATGAACCCAGGTTAACCCGAGCTCAGAAAAAGACTGTCTGAAATTGAAATTTGTCCTCTAATGGAGGCAGAAATAGAAAAATTGTGGTAGGGAGTATATTAAATTAATGTTTATTAGTAGTAACAAAAATGTTGGGATAGCAGGATAAGACTTTGGGCAGATTTCATTTTCCTCTCTTCATTTTAAGGCATTAACAGAAATCCGAGGAGGTGTTCACAAAGTGTCCGAATGTCAGGGATAAGACATGATGAATGGTTGTTGCATTGTTCAAATTTGAAGATTTCCCATGACTACATTACATCTTAGAATTATCCTTCATTTTAACCAGGATTTAGTTGTCATACCAACCTTACCCCAAAGGGAGGCTGTAGTGTATCTGAATGTTGAAGAAGAGCAGAGATCGGACAGATGCTAAAAAAATGATCAAGTCTGCCACACACTAGATCTGGCATGGGCAAATGGCAGCCACTCCCAAATGCAGCCTGCCAGACAATTTCATTAATGCAAAAACTGTATACAAATGAGAAAGTGTTTCAAAATTTACCATGGACATGATACAATAAAAATATGCTCTTTCAAACTAAAAATGTGCAATTTGAATTTTAATTAAAGCCAAACATTTCTCATGTTCTAAGTATAACTATTAACTTAACTAACTTGACATTGATGACTTTGTTTTTTATGTGATGGCTGGTAACCACAGATTGTCAGTGTAGTTAGACTTTGCTTCACTGTTTAATGGTAGGTGTGGAGGAAGAATAAGAATAAGCTTTCATTGTTTTCCTTTTGTACAATAAGTAATTGCATTAATCAATAGGCTACAAAATCAAATGTTGAGATTACATACTGTAGTCATGTGATAAGGGCTCCCGTTGTGTGCATGCAGTAGAAGTCCTCTGCTGTCAGATCAACCTTATCTTACCCAGATACAGCAGTGCTATTTTCTGATTGGCTGATAAGTAGCTGTACGTTATTTTTTGATTGGCTGATGGGTAATTGATCTTATTGACTGGCTTGCGTCAAGCCCCTGTTGAGCTTTATGATGCTCAGAGCGTCTTGCTACACGTTCCAATGCATGTAAAGTGGTGTAACTTGGTGTTACATAACAAATATCATGCGTGAAAAATACCAGGTGTGGCGAGTGTAAAAAAGTTCAAATGCGTGTGTCACACGCTGAATGCTTGAGACTTGAGAGCCCTGTTAGACAGAGTTAATAACGAATACACAGACACAGATATACACCATCCCCCTACACAATCAAAGGCTTTCCTATCTTCACATGAGCCTCTGGTCTTATATGACCCAATAAATAGAGTGTTTATGCCATCTTGTCAGTGTTTTTCAGGGGCCTTTAAAATAGTCAATCCCTTGAAGTGTTTTGGTTTAAAGAACTGAAAATAATGCCAGACTACTCTTTCAAAAGTATTTTTCAGCATAACTGAAATATTTCTCAACTTGGAGCACTTTGCAGATGTTTGTCCAACATCAATCTCTTTGTGTTTTTGCTTTTGCTGCTGTCACATGGGAATCAACAATTTTTGTGACCATTCAAAAAGTGGGATGGCAGGGGTTAGTTATTTGGGTACCTTTTCTCTTTATCCAACAGTGGAAACACCTGTAAATGCGTGCCAGACCAAGCTGAACTAAAGCAGACTGCTTGGTGGAACCACAACTTTATCTTGCTTTTCTCCAGGGTGTAGCTTTAGTATAATAAAGCTAATACTTTTCATTTGTACCATTAGTAACTTAGCTTGCTAAATTTTACAAGTAACTTGCCCATCACTGCCATTCAGTATGTGTTCATGTATGTGTGTTTTTCTAACTCACATGCTGAAGATGGAACTGTCTCACAAATTACTTAGTTACAGCTGCTTTTATTCACCCATCACCATGGCTGGTAGTTGGAAGCTACAAGCTATCAGCCTGGTGTCAGTTTAGCCTTCTGTAAGCACAACAATACAATGTGTTTGTGTGTGTGGTAGTTTGGATTATGTTTAAACATTTCCCTGCAACCTTTAAATGGCCATTTATCCGTAAATTTATCATCCCTACTGTATATGTACTCGTATTTGACCATTATTATAATGCAATCATTTTTTGCATTCCTGCACAGGCACTTCCAATCTCTGCATGTGAAATTATTGATGTATTTTCATCCTAGCCTGGGTAAATTAGCTTTTTTAGCCTCTTGGGAAAATCAGGCAAAAGGAGCATGGTGAAAATGTTCTCCATCAAGAGTGATTGAATTGGATTTTACAAGATGAATTGCCAGGACAAGAGTTTATCCCAATTACACTGCCAAGAGGTTTCAGTCGTCCTGCTGCAGCCACTCTGGTCAACAGCAATTAGGTCAGTGTTGAGTCATTGGGATCCGTCATTGTGAGGCGATGTTTACAATGTGAGCAGAAAGTAGATAAATGCAACAGGCATATTTGCAACTGTGGAGGGCAGTTTGAGGCTGGGCCAAAGAATTCGTGAAATTACTGATCTGACAGCCAAAACATGAGGAGAGCAAAACACAGCTGTCTTTTCCATAACCCACACATCTTTTCATCTAGCACAATACAACACAGACTTCAGGCACTGCCTCTGGCTCTTTGAGTGGCTGTCCATTTTCCTTACTCGTGTTTTTTTCCCCTTTGATGTAACCTGTATGATTTGCTGATGTGGAGACTCAGAGTGTCTTTTATCTGACACTCATCAAGACCACACTTACCACAGACAGTGACTAGAAGGAAGATAGCAGGCAAAAAAATGGGGTAATATTTAGCCTTACCTTTCCCAGACTGGGGCTCCACAGATATCTCAGGCTGAAAACACAGAGACCCAAAATGATGAAGACCAGTGCCAGAACCAGAGCCACCCGCTGGTAGGTGTGGAACTTGGCCTTCTTCTCCTTTCCTGCCTCAACCTGAAAAACAGTGAAGTGTCAGTGTTACTAAAAAGGAAGAACAGGACTAGAATTAAACAACATCACACACATCTAGTACCAGAACTTGGTAGGGATGCACAATATTGAACTTTTGTTGGTATCCAATGTGTGGATAATACCAAACTCATTATCTTCAATACTGATACCAATATTTTCAATGAAGAGTTTGCAGTCTCAACTTTACTAAAATTGATCTGCACTGTGCCAGTTTATTTGTCTCTGCCAAGAGGGTGTGTTTTTGCCAGCATTTGTTGGTTTATTTTTTGGATTGTTTTTCTGTGAGCAAAATAACTCAAACAGTTCTAAATGGATTTTGCTGGCATTTTCAGTGAATATTGGTCATGGTACAAGACAGAGGTGATTAGAATTTGGTGATAATCTGAAAACGGATACAAATCCAGGAACTTTTTAAGGATTTATTAGCGTTGCAACATAGGGCAGTTTTCCCACATTTCACAAAAAACTCCAACAGATAACTTTCCAGAATGATGACAGTTTTAAATTTAGTGCTGCTTGAGAGATCAGAGGTCACAGGCATTCAGTGTTGATTTCTGGCCTTGCCTCTTCTGTGCAGAGATTTCTCTGGAGTCTCTGAATCCTTCGTTGAAATTATGGACTGTAGATGATGAAATTCCTAAATTTCTTGCAATTTTGAAATTGAAAAACATTGTTCTTGAACTGTTGGACTATTTCCTCACACAGTTGGTCACAAAGCGGTGAACCTCACCGCATCTATGCTTGTGAAAGAGGAAGTCTCTTGCAGGTGCTCCTTTTGTACCCAATCATGACTCTCACCTGTTTCCAACCTGTTCACCTGTGGGATGTTCCAAACAGGTGATTTTTTTTAAGCATTTCTCAACTCTCCTGGTCTTTTGTTGCCTCCATCCCAGCTTATTTGGAACATGTTAGAGTTGGGTGGATTGATCCAAATATTGATAATATTAAGTCCAACTTTGGTGTTGTTATAGACTGATACCAGTATAATGAGAGTTATACTACCACTACCCCCTCACTGCTGTCTGCCACTGAACCTCTCACCATTACTGGAGCGTGCATCACCTTTTTGCAGTGAAGTTAATCAGAATGTTAACATTGTGAACGCTGTTTGTCAAACTTTATGCTGGCATATATTGGTTCAGTGCATGATATTCTGTTGGATAAAATCACGTTATCAAGTCTGAGAAGGACGAAATCTTATTTTCTCAGTTTGGACTTTGAGACTTTTCAGACTGATAGATACAACCTGCTCCCCAATTTGATGATGCTTCCTCCTTAGATATTCAAAATTATCGGTAAACCAGTGATACTGGCCCTGCATTTACTTGGTATCGGTATTAATTGAATTCAAGTCGGAAAGGATTTGCAAATCATTGTATTCTGTTTTATCACATTTTACACAATGCCCCAACTTCATTGAAATTGGGGTTTGCACACAACAAAATGCAGCAATGTCTTCTTGTATTTTCATTGTTGCTGAGCTTTTGTGATATGTTTTTTTAGATTTGTTGTAGTGATTTTGTCATTAGGTTTTGTGAAAGGTTGTCATGTTTCATTTTATGTAGTTGCGTTGTGCACTCTAGGGGCACCCTGTTTCTTGTCACCTTTTAACTTTGTACTGCACTGAATCCAAAAAGCTGCATTTTGATTTTGTAACTGCTTGAAAAATAGGTTATCCACTGGTGACAAAAATAAAACCATCCCTTCACCAAGCTCGGGGAGGAGCAGACTGCCGTGGAAAGGTTACATTTATTAAACTTTCTCTCTCTCTCTGCCTGCTGTAGTCAATTCCCTGAGCTTTGGGCCACAAATTAATAAAGACAGGCTTTTGTTCCAGCACAGCTCCAGCGGGGGGGAAAATGAAAGCTTCTCATTCACACCGGACCACTTGTGAAGGTCTCGGAGGACAACAGAAACGCAGATATGTAAAGCAAAAAAAATGAACCAACTTCAATTAGTGAAATTGGTGTTGCTTATCTTCATGTCTTTTTAAAATGATGATAAAGCAGCTTTAGTTTTCTATTGTGGCTGAGGGTGTTACAGCAGTTAAGCTGCAGTAGATTGGAAAAGCACTTTAACATGCTGACTACTTTAAATTATTTGTAGGAATCAAATTAAAATAAAATAAGTTTTACCCTGTGTTTCCCTGACCTTTTGACTTTTCATCTGTTAAAATAATCTTAGATATTCCTGGATCATACTTCATGCAGCATTTGGACTGTTTTAAAGCTCAGTATGTATGTGGCATGATGCTCAATAGGAAATAGGGTAAAGCTATTACAGCATGCAGCTGCAACAATGTCCTCTCTGAATATGGATTAGATTTCTGATCAGTAAATACATTAGCAGCATGACTTTGAGGGAGAACAGAGGACACATTATTCAAGAAAGACCCTCAAAACTTTAACCAGACCTCTGCCAGTAATGATTTTAACATTTCAACCATCCTTTATTTGACACAGATTTGACAGTAGAAAAAAACGTGAAGCACATCGAAGTAGTTTGCATTTCTATATGCATGATACGAATGCAGGAAGAAATTTGAAACGTTTAGGGGCTATTTTAATGATTTGGAGGCCTCAGTCAAAGAAATCTATAAGACCCCTCCTCATTCAGCTAAAAAGCAAAGTGAGTTGAAAAATATTTTGAGGATTTGCTAAGCTGTTAAAGTAAAGGTACTTAATATCCTTTGGTCTTTTTTGACCAATAAAGGGATCACTGTCTTAATTATTTAAATAAGTTGACATGAAGGTTAAAGTGACACAGTCTGTCCTTGCCAGTTTTGACCAAATGTCCAACATTGCCAACTTATTCGAACAATGCATGCATTGCAATGCATGAGTCAGGAGAATTGATGTGTAGCTTTGATGAAATAATACAGAGAGAGAAAACTGTGTTTTTAATTTTTCTTTTATAATGATGGAATAGCAAAATTGATCATATTAGACACAGAATGGTTGTAACCCTCAGGAAGAGTTGACCTCCACTCACTCTTGCTATCTTCACTTACAGCTGAGTTCACCTCTGCTGGCTCCATCTGCTTCCTACTCAGACCTGGGGCCTCATTTATAAAGCTTGCTTACGCACAAACGAAAGCGTACGCCACTTGAAAGCAATGCTTGGGATTTATAAAAAACAAACTTGACAGGAGAATGTGCGCACCTCCATGGCAGCTCTGACCCCACCATACCCACAAAATCTGGGCAAATGGGAAACTGCGACCCCATTGGAAGAAGGATAAAATTAAAACAGCTCAGTGAAATTGATTCATTCATGTGAAATAATTGAATATTACACATTTCACAACACATATTGTATATGAAGGATATATTTGCAAGAATAAAGAAAGGGAGAAAATTTATATTTATGCCTCACACACATAGCCTATATTATTGAACCAATTTTGATGTTGTGAAACAAACCTTACATGTTTTTATGAAATCCACTCACATAAACAATAAGGCGGAGAGTACCTGTGTTCCCAAATTGTGCCATAAAACTAAAGTTTTATATTAATAATAATTGTAATTAAAATTACATGATCCTTGCACAAAACTGCTGATCAATTAGGGTTCAACACCTGCAGCTGTTCAGGAAATTAAGTGATGGCTGGATATAAAAAGGTTTGCACTCACAATGCGTAAAGACGCACAATGGCTTATCTGGCGCTGCTGGAGGATGTAGCGCATGGGAGACTCCGACACATTTCGTGCATCCATGTCCCCCTCCGCCTCAGTTAACACACCGCTCAGGAGAGATTCCCGATGATCCCAAACAGCTTTTCGTCTGAGGGGTTGAGCTCTGGTGTGCCCTTTCCCCCACCTGTCGCACTCTTTCTATGGAAAGCAATACGCCTTTTCGCCTCCACTTTTATGTCAGACCATTTCTTTTTTACTTCAGCCACAGGCCGACCCTCTGAGGCAACGTTATTTACAGCATCAGCCACATGCTTCCAGACTTTTGCCTTACTGGCATTAGTAATGCCCACACTGAGCCCATCTATTAATATGTCGACCTCACATTGAGTGAAATTTCTTTTTTTTGCTCGTTTTCCCTCTTGGTCCATTGTGAAATTGGTATTGAATTTTCACCAAGGGCGTTCACTTTACCTTTTATTGGCACCATATGGGTGGGGCAAAGCGTTCCCTCACATGCGACAGTTTTAGAGTTGATTGTGCTTTATAAAAGGAATCAAGCGTAGAGCATGCTTGCGCACTCTTTTATAAATTTGAAAGATTTAGTGCGCTCGCATTTCCTTTTTTTCCAGCGTACACCACCTATAGTGATCTTTCCTCCGGGCTGTTTTATAAATGAGGCCCCTGGACTCCTTCTGTACAACTAGAGAGGCATTTTTGGGAACAGCCGTCTTTCTTCCTCTGGACATGGTGTCAGAATACTGAAAACTTGAGCTGCACGTTATGAAATTGCACATATGTTGTCTTTATATGGCATTTAGTGAATGAGTTGCAAAACAATTGTACAACCTTCAGCAACGCCAAAGTCCCTCTAAGTTAAGTGAGCATTGAACATTGCCAACTTGGATTTACACCGAAGACGGCTTCAGGAGAGGACTTGCAGTTTTTTTTAATGTTATATGTGCAGCTATATTCATATTTTTTCTAATAAGCTTGCCTGAATGATAATGAAACTGCACGAATGGATTGGAAACATTCAGAAAAGTGGGTGTAGCTTGTGAAGAGTGTTGGTTCCTTTGCTCCTTGCCAGGTGTTGAATTGAAAAAATGACCTATTTTTGCTATTAGAAAGTGTGCCTGGATATTGCAAAATACAGTATATTATTTCATTTCTTTAAAAAATCTTTAATATGCAAAGGATTTTCTGAACTGTAACCACCCTGGAAGGTTGAAACACAGGATCATAAACGTCACGAGAGACCTCATGAGGTAGTTTTGAGTTTACGAGACAACAGGAAGAGCACCATGTAAACAACAGGTTATATTTCCTGCCTGATGTTGTATTGCTGTGGGCATCCAAATTATTGCACTATTTTGAAATGCAATGAAACTCTGAGCGCTTTTTTTTTTGTGTTGGGTCAATCTGCTTGGTGCAGATTGATGCAGAGTTGAAGTGGCCTCTGCTGAAGAAAGACTTGCTACATATTTCCAGCAATTGTGTGTGAAGGTGCAGCATGATCCCCTGACAGATTGAGGAACATACTGTGGAAACCAACTGGTTGAAGAGACTGTTGGTGATATGTTGCGGAGTGTGTGGTGTGTACGTAAAGCTGTGTAGGTTGGGGTTGAGAATTGCACACATAAGTCCCCAGTTTGGACCTCACCAGTTTTATTTGCTTATCAAAAACATTGCTTACATATGGTATTTGTGAAATCAAGACAGAGAACAGTGCAGATAAAATAATGTTTATGAGCTAATCACTGAATGTAAATTTGGTTGAGCACCTAATATCAAATGCTCACCTATTATGACTTTATCTTGAGGCCCCTTGCAGCATGAGGCCCCAGGCAATTCCCACCCATGCCTTCTGGTAAAACGTCCTCTGCTCATAACTGTGAATCTCTTTGACAGGAAAAAATAATAAAACGGTGGCTGAAATCCTGCACTCTCCAGTGGCAGGTTGCATAAGCAGTGGAAACTTTACTAGAGGACAAACCTCTCTCTGCCTGTGCTTTGAATATCGAAATACTCCAAGGGAGGAGGAGGTGGGATTGAGCGGCAGACGGACTGAAATAAAGGCAGGGATGGAGACAGGGTGAGCAGTCTGAGTGCACAGCAGCCGCCAACTAGTGTTTAAAGGTTTAGGAGTTCAGAATCAGCCAGGCGATTCCTCCTGAGCTTTGTGAGGAAGAGCGCCTGCAGCTCCCTGCTGTTACAATGCAAGAAGGAGCTCTTTCTTGAGAAAACAACAGGAGGAGGAAGAAACACAAGGAGCCTACAAAACCAACAGGGAGAGGCATGGTTTTATCACACAGGGACACATAAAGCAATGGATTTCTGGGGAAATAGTCTAAAATAAGGAGCCACAAGTGATTCCTCAATCATAATCACTATTCACCAATCCCTTATGAGTGTATTCAGAATTCATCTTTGCTGGAAGAGTTGTCCTTCCTTTGATGGACAGGAAAAAAGAGCATACACATGAATAGATAATAAAAGTGCTACAAAGCTACTTATCCCTGTTGCTCCATTGTGCTGTATTCTAAGTTCTTTTACAATTGAACTAGTCGCAGGATTTGACAGCTAAAAAGTACCCCTTCAACCCTCATCCTTAATAATAAAAGACTGAAATAAAGGTAGATTTTGGTCATGTTTGAATGTTTCTTGCATATGAGAAGTGAGAGTATCTTAGACACAAAGCAAACACAGTAGTTCATATGAGACTGACTATAAAATAGGAAATAAAGGAATGAAGTCTGTGTGAAATGCCTTGAGGAATTAGTAGGAAAAATTACTATTCTGAGAAAACTTGGATCACTCAGCGAGAGATCAAGCAGAACCCTTTTTTTTTTTTCCTATTTCAGACATCTGAGGTATTTTAGTCAAAGCTTACACTGAAATATCACAGGAATCCCTGCTGCTGTTACCTGTACCTAATTCAAGGAGATGTAAAAGTTTAAGATCACTTTATTCTTCAAAATTATGTGTCTTTTTTATGTACTGTCTTATCTGCTGCTTTGAGACAACAATTTCATTTTTTTTTTCAGGGATGTATGAAATATGAGATTTTTGCAAACATCAGTAGTAGCAACATTTGCACACTGATTTTAGCAAAAGAATACTGATACTACAATTTACATGACTTTTATCATAAAGAACACCAAGTCTCTCCTGTCCTATAAACCTACCTCTAAATGTAAAATTTTACACAGATGCAGATAATTGCTTTTTCTTTTGTTTTTGCGATTTTACACAGAAAAATGCATTTTAAAGATCCCATATTAAACAAAATACACTTTTGGTGGTTTTCACACAAAATAAATGGCCATGGTCTGTCTACAACCTCCCAACAGGAGTACAATCCCTTCCCTTCCTCTGTTGGTTTCTCTACTGCTCGGGAAATGTGTGCTCAAACAGCTCAAGTTTGCCCTTAATGATGTCAATAGGGGATACACTTTCTCGCTCAGATGGAAGACTTTTCCTAAACCAGGTATTTGTTCAGCACAAAGTCAGCTCTAGAAGAAGGGACAGGTCCAGGCATGTCTGTGCAGCCAGTAAACAGCAAACATTAGAGCACAGGTCAAGAAGTCACAGCCTCAACCACTTCTTGAGAGGGACGTAGTTGTTCTTCCTGATCTGTTTAGATGTAGAGAGAGCTACTGTGAAATGAATGTACAAAGAGAAGGTGTAATTAGCTAGAGCTTTAGCCTACACCTTTATGGTCCTGTTATTTTCTTGCTAATTTGGTGGATGCTAAAAAAAACGCTATCCTAATGTTTATGTGTTTATGTTGTTTATTTTCAATACATCAGTGTATTTGAATTCTGTACAATTTTTAGTGACCAAAATTAACAATATTTGACTAAGCTGGACAAAATAGATTTTAGGGATGTACGTAGATTCCACATTTTTGGAGGTCTTACTACTTCAATTTGAGTAGATACATTCAGCATTTGTTTGAGTGGTATAAACTTATTATTTACATGCATAAAGAGCGATATGGTGAAATGGATTGATATTTTTAATTTATTAATAGTGTGCAAAACTGCTCTGCTTGACTTCACATTAACACAGGGCACACACATACACGCACTCATTAGCTTGACTGAACTTGACAGGATTGGAAATTTATGGCCATGGTTGGGTAAAGTCAGACTGGAAAACTACATCTTTAAAGTATGAGACGTGCAGCCAATCACACCATGCTATATCATTCTACAATACATCCAGCTTGTTGTGTAACATCGACAACAGGTGCTGGACTCTGGTCAGACCTGACCAAGCAAATCTGTTACCTACACTGACAAGAGTTCTCAGAAGTTCTTTCACATTTGTACAATCGACTTGAGTCTACACAGTATCTACCCACTTCATTTTTCATTACAGGTTGTACTTTGATGGTACCTCTTTAAAGTAGGTGGGTTCATTAGCATGGCTGCGGAAAACTACCTTAACATTCTCACATTAACAAAGCAGGAAATAGATGCAATTACACAGCTGTCTCTCGGTTTGTGTCTTTTTGTCACCAAAAGGAGACCTGTTTTGTTCCAGAGAAGTTAACCAGCAACAAAACAACACATTAAAGCAGAGGTGAGTTTGGGAAGTCATTCAGCATTGCAGAGAGACAGGAGACAATCAGGTTCAGTGTAGAGTATCCCCTTTGTGTTACTCTGACCATTCAGCAGAGTCCCCAAGTCACATTTATGTCTTGGCTCAGCTCAGTGGGAACCTTGCTAGAGGTGACATGAAAAACTGTGCCAGGTTCTAGGCATGATCCCCAATGGTAATCCAAATAAAAATAACCAAAGAGTCGAGTAAAGTAACCCAAAACAGTGCAGTGAAAATGCTCCAAAATATGTCTCAAAAAGAGAGCTAGAAAAACATTCGCAAGAAACACCAGATAGCATGGTCACAAGTTAAACCGTAACATTAGTAGAAATAAAACAGTCAATGCAGAGGAACAAGGAGATTTTTTTTAACATTTGGCACACTCCTGCATGTAACAGCTGCATGTAACACAAAACATGTTTTTGAAAACATATTTTTTAAGATGTTTTCAAAATTAAGGACTAAACAGTGGACATATTGTAACTGTCAGTACTATTAGAAACAGACATCAAGACAGACAAACATTTGATTCTACAAGAAAAAAAAAATTAGAAGTCATTTTATTGTATTTTACAGTGAGCTCTGTAGAGCACTTAATCATGTTATATTGAAATATAAAAAATATAATTACAGTGTTTTTATGTTTTTATTTTTCAACTGTTTATTTGGTAAACTTGATATCCTTAAACTGTGCTATATGACAAGGTTGATTAAATTAGATAGTAAATGAAAGTTTGCCCTTACTACTTATAGAGCTCAAACTGTCATATTCATATTAAGTCTTTTGATTACAGATTTGCAGGGTGGTCACCTGAGACAGTCCTGACAAAGTGTTGAGAATATAACCAAATATCATTGTTTTTCAGAGCAAAAAGTTAAACTTGCTGTACTTCAGACTTTAAATTTCAGTCTTTGGAAAACACTTAAATGTGTAAAAAGTTGACAAGGGTTTTTTTAGTTCAGCTTAAACTTCTTTAAATTACTAAGAATTAATTTTGTACATTCTCCTGGTAATGTAGATTTAACAGCTGTTATTTGCATTTTTTTTCTATCTGTAAGTACAGATTATTAACTTTGAAAGTTATTATCTGCCCATTCCCATATGTTGCAGTAAGTTTGTGCATCAAGTAATTTTGTTTAAGTATTTTTAAAATGCAAAAAATTGGACTCACATCTTTCCACAGAATCTGTTGACTGCTGGACTGACTTGCAGCCTCCATGATGCAAAACCCACAGGAGCAGTCTTTCAGACCGTCTTAGTCGAGGAAAACACTTACGCTCTGCAAGGCAAAGCGCCCCGGCTTCATTCCCCTGCTGTAATTTGGGAGTGTGCTGAGGGGGAGGGAAGTTTCAGATGGAGTGGAATTACTGAAACATTTGTGATACTCATTAAATGCAAGGCAGATGTCCCTCCTGCCCGCCCGCCTGCTTCCATTTCAAAGGTGGAAAAACCGCAGATGGAATCAGACTGAAAGACAAACACTGTTGAATATATTACATACTATACTTGGGTGAAAAATACCAGAGTGATGCACTGTCTTTAAAGGATTCCTACGTGGAGGACAAAGTTTGCAGGTGAAAAATGTAATTGTGCCTAGATAGCACCGATGCTGATCTCTTCAGATGTATTTTCTAAAAATACCACAGGAGAAAACTATCTGCTGTGTGCTTTTGTTCCACAGTCAGTCAGTCAGTCTGTACATGCTGCTACAAACAGGTACAAAAAAAATCTGAGATGACTGAATGGTAGCATTGCAAAAGAATCTACCTCAAAAAATGTACCTGCTCACATACTGAGGCAAAGAAATGAAGTAAAGACCTTAACCTAAGGACTGAAGTGTAAAGATTCCCTCCAGATCCACAAAGGGAACATTTCAGGGATAAATTTTCCCTGGAGTAATAATAAAAATGTTCAATCATGTCATGAAGAATTTGTAAAATAAATCTGCTCCTTTTTCTTTGACAAAAATACAAATTTTGATTCAAATATATCAAGTTCATATGTTTAGTCTCAGAATGCAAAGATGTCTCCTACTTAGGTCAAAAGTCTCCTCATCACACTCATGTGAGTTACATTCTTTGCTGTAACTGGTTCAAAACTAGATCTACTTATGCTCATTCATACACATATTGGACTGAGTTTTGATAAAGAGAAACTTTTCTACCCAAAAGATAGAAGTAAAAAAACAGCACTGCTGCATCAAACTGTGCACAAACATCATTCTGCACAGTGAAGGTCAAACATACAAGTGCAGCAGCAATAAAGAAATCACATTTTGAAGGCGAGTGGGACTTTCAGGCCTTCCTCAGGTCATCTGTGGAGTCTCGGTCCATCACAAAGTGGAACCGTAACAAAATGCAGAGGAATCTTCAATAAAGAAACTGCTTTCAAAAGAGAGAGAAGAAAGCAAACCACAACACCTGGTGCTATAAAAGCAAGACATGTAGTTCCTTGGGTGGCCACTTGAGGTTAGATCAAAATATCGGTCAATCCCTATTGACTTCTGACTTTAAACACCACACTGAATGTGTTTTCAGCTGAGTGTGACTAAAAGAGGATAATCTAAAATCAACTTAAACTTTTTGTGATCAAAATATTTTTCTGTCTTGTATTATTTAGAAATATGGAAAATTAAAAGCCAAAAGCTGTCTGAGCAGATAACATGAAATAGAGTACAAAGGTCAAAATGATGAAAAAAAGTAAATATCTGCAAACTTTGACATGGGTCAGCACTGAGGCAGCTCTTCTTTCAACCAAAGGAAGGATTATTTCCTAACTCCTGCATCCTTAAAGCCCCAGTATGTACGATTCCGGCTTTCAGCTCTCTAGTGACCTCTATGGATGCTGAGTGTAACTGCACTGTCGTAAAACAGAGCGTCTCACACCAACGTGCATTTGTTGACATACAGAGGGAGGGAAATGAAGCAACAGGATGTCCCGAGAGACAAATAAACCATGTGGACTGATAAGGTACAGTCTGATCATGTTTCTTTTCGAATAAATCACTTTTCAAACGTCAGCTGTCAGTTGTTAGCTCAGCGTTTGCATGTGTGTTCTGTAACTTTGATCGTACCTCCTAGGCTGTGCCCAAAGGCTTCTCTGGAGGGACTCATTTATTACTCACTGGTAGAGAAAACATTATGTGTTACAAACTTTCTAAGCTAAGTTGGGGACCCTCCGAGACGTGACTGCGGTAGGATGACTTTATGCTCTCGGTAAAGCTGCTATATATGAGACAAAGAAGATGATGATAATGATGGAGCAGTGCAAAACCTCACAGCAGTTATAGACCATCATCTGTAGAGAAACACGTGATGAATACACTCCATCATCTGTGAAAACGTATAACACCAACGAGTTAGACAGTGAAGGCAGTTGGTAAAAAGTTTGGTTGTAATGTCACATCTGTCCAATTTTTTAATTTTCTCTCTCTTTCTGAATGTATGTTAGATACTGGACTGGGCCTCCACTTCGAACCCCTGAGAAGTTGGAGGATACAGAGGTAAAGATCAAATGGCTAAATATAAAAATGGCTGAAAGGCAGTACAGAAAAACTTAGCACGCAGACATTGAATTGCAAGTTAAAGAAGCATGTAGAAATGTTTTCATTCAGAGTAAATATTCAGGATGTCAGACATGATTGAAGAATATTCTTATGTGTCAACACTAGTGATTGCTACTGTGAAAAATAAAACTGCCAAAAATCTCTCTCTAATTCACTGTATTATACAGAAAAAGAGCCTCAGTGGAAATAAAGAACTGGCAGCAGGTTTCTGGGATCACTGGAAGGTCTGGCTCACTTTGAATTCTCATCAGAACAACGGCTACCTGAAGGTCCTGGATGTAAATATATTCTTTTGTCTCTTTACAGGTGTTCAAACTCGCTCTGGGAAGCTCTGGGATTTTTTTGACTGTAGTACTGTTGATGTCATGAAAGAGAAAAGCATTTTAATTACAGTTGTTCCTTTCACATCTGTTTAGTTTTTGTCGTTGATGATCTGTCTCATTGTAGGGAAGCTGTGAAAAGTACAGAGACGTGGGTCATGTTTTACTCAAGAAAAAAAAGCTCTGTATGATTCCTTCAGTAAGATGAGCAAGTTTTCTAAATGAAATGTAGTCAAAGTACCAAATATTTTGAGTACACTTTCTGGTATATAAAGATTAGATGGATTGAAATGAGTAAACCTGTTTGTAAATAATTTCGCATAATAATAATAATTTTACCACAGAAGAATAAAATAATAAGTTCACCCAAAAACGAAAATTAAGGGGTACTTTGTTCTTATAAATATGACATGTATAGCAGAAGTATCAGAAATAATATACTTTGTACACTATTTGATTTTTAGTTTTGCACAAGTACACTGCATTGCACCAAATTATCATTGAATACAAATATAATCTTCCCACAAAAATGACAAGACTAATAGCACTGTTTTTTTAACTATTCAAATAGAACAAGCACACAAAAGCTAGTTAATGACAGTACTGAGTGAAACTATTATTATAAACTTCCAGCCCTGCAGACATTTCAGAAAACATACCTGTGGTTGTCTGACTTCATTATTTGTATGGGCAGAAATGAAGATTTCTGCTGATATTTATACCTGCTACATAAGCAACACGTATCAGCCATGTAGCTACCTGAATATTGGCAGAATGTACTTACATATCATGATGCTTAACACATCATTCAGTGTTTTCATTAAAAAAAACGCAATACATGCAATTTAAAAGGTTGTCTCTTGTTTCCCGTTGTTACACAGGTAACTGCCACAATAAAGAAACAGGTCACATAGTGGTGGCTTGGCCTCCTTAACAAAAATTATGTGCATTTATTGGTATTAATACTGGCAAAAACAGGGTTTGGAACTATTAGAATGTCTGATAAGAGAAAAACATTGTACATCCCCACTAATATTAATCCTCAATTCAGCAGTACTCCATGCAAGGGACTCTTCAGCTTATTTTTCAACAGGAGAGAAAAACATTGAGAGATTTACAATGCATAAGATCAGTTCAACTGTAAAAACAGAGCGCAGACAAAAAGTCATTTTAGTGAGAAGGTGCTGAACTGCACCATCAGGTGTTCTAAATGCATGTGTGTTCATCTGAATATGTTTTGATTTCTCTGTTTGTTGTACATCCAACCATTAAATTGTGCATGATAGTACCATGAATTAATTTGGTGAAGCAGTACTAAGTTATGGTGTATGTAATCATTATAAACGTCAGGACTTACATGTACATACTACTTAAAGCCAAAGAAAAAAGTGCACTGATGCTGATACAGCGCAGCCCAACTTATGACGATCTACATGCAGTGAAAGTCTGCAGAATGTAACAAATCCTTCACCTTGTGCATACCGGTACAGACGTTTGAGTGTGCCTTTGATGCATCAGCAGTGATCCCCAAAGTGAGGCCCATGTCCCAAGGGGGCCCTGAGTTATGCTGGGGAGGGGGGAGGTGAACAAAAAGGAGTCATTGTTAAGCACTTGTTAAAGATTTCTAAGTAAATATACTTCAAACACTAATTGAACATTAAACATCAAGTCCATGTATGCCACGACAAGAAAACAGTCATACTTTAAGTGAGGATGGATGACACTCTGAACACAATCAGCAGATAACAGCTTAAAATTTGATCTGATCAAGCAGTTATATACAGTAAATCTGATGCTTACAATGTTTTCTGCCAATATATTGGCTGATGTACTGTATCACCATGGTATTGTTATTGGCTAATATGAGTAAAGGATCATTTTCACATCAGGTATCATCAAAATATTGAGTCATAAACCCCATTCACACTTACCAAAAAATCCTGAAATTATCTGGATATTACCCGGGCGAGTTGTATGTGTGAACGCATCAGAGTTTTTCACTCAGACTTTACCTGGATAATTTCCTTGCGCCCCCCTAGTATTTTATCCAGATAAAGTGTGAGTACGCTCTTGTCTGAACGCTGCAGAAAATCATCAGGGTAATTCACTGAAGCAAGTGAAGAGGGCTGATGACATCGTCCTGTGTGAAAACCAGGAAGAGAGACTTGACAGGATGGATCAAAACAACCGCTGCTGCGGGAGAAGTTTATCTGATTGTAGGAGAGTAACACAAACTTAAATGTGTCTGGACATCTGAAGTGTTGTTTCCACTACACACCATCAAACTTCTGTAGAACATCTGCAAAACAAAACAATCACCTCCCGCCCATCCAAAGATCCATCTCGCACCGCTGTTGAATATGGAGATAAAACCCTGCAGGTTTCTTTCTGTGGTGTAATTGTCGTGCTTGTAGTGACGCAGCTTCATACACACCTCTGTGTGCTTCAGTGCTCCTCTCAGCTCTGATGATCTTGATATGCTTGTAACATTGAAGTTTGGACATAAATTGTCTGTCTGCTATCATATTATGAACACAGACTTCTACCATGTGTATTTGACGTTGTGTGCTGCCTGTCGATATTTTCCCTTAGTTATGTGAAACTTATCCATGAAATAGATGGCTTACTGTTCTTTAAGGACGCCACATGGACTGCAGTTAAGTTAAACAGAGTAATCAGTGAAGGTAGTTTGTAAGTTGGAAATTAATTGTGAAAAACATTGTTGATTTTGATAAAGTTGTACTTTTTTCATGTTTTTTGTAAGGATTTGATCTATATATTTATATAGACAATCCTTTCTTTAATTACATAGTGACAGCATATTTGAGATGAGCTTTGACTTGGTTGTACAGTACATATCGGGTTATACTTGTGTATGATAGTGATGGTTATGCTGTTTGTTTCCTTTTCTTTGATTGTAACTTTAACCATTAAATGCACATTGCACTCAGACAAGTCAATTGTTGCTACTGTCAAGAAAAAATCTCCTTCTTCCATGGTTTAGAGTAAACCATCAACAGCTGTGTTTACTTCTGCCATATCAACATGCCTCATTTTGTTTGTAACAATAAAACTTCTGTTCTCAAAGAATACTTTTCTTTGCTGTATGATTACACCATAACCTAGTCCAGTTTAATATATCATTAAATATTCAAACTTGGACTTTCATGTTCATCTGCAGTAAAATAATATAGGAAATGAGTCACGTTGGCTCTGTTCTTGATTCAGTAATGACTACAGCAACTCAAAGGGGTCTCCTGAACATTTCTCCGGCTCATGAGAAGACTAATGATTCCACCTTAGTGCACCCAGCTACCTCCCTCATCAATACAGGGCGCCATAAATAGTTTTTGAAAATGTCACAGTGACTCAGTGTGATCACACCTGCCTCCACATTTTCCTTTGGCCATAAGTGAAAAGTTAATGAGCCTCGGAATACTGTTTTGGCTTATGTTATTTTGTTTAAGGTGCAATATAGAGTTAGAAACATGCACTCTCTTTACCTGTCACCGGCTATTCTGTAAATTAAATGTAGTTTTCACCCAGTCTGAAGTCACGAAACAGGGTTTAAAACACTCTGTACAGTGTAAATACCATTCATCTGCAGTTGAAGGCAGTCAAACAGCAAATACAGGGATGAAGAAATTACAATGCTATGACAAATGATGCAGGTTGTGGACAGAATTCACCCCAAAAATGTAGTATTAGCATACAAACACCACTTTACTATGGCCATAATGAATATAATTTTCTATGACTCCTGTGATGATGCTTTAAGAGATTCATGTGGGGTTAGTGTCTCCTGGAGGTAGGTGTTGTTGGTCTGCTTAGAGGCCAGGGTGGTGCTGATATCATTCTTTGAGGATGTGGGTTAGGTTTCTCAGCCTGATAAGCTTTCATTAGCTACACCTTTGCTCGGTCTAGCGCAGAGAAGAGACACCACACGAGATACACACTAAGACGCAAAACACTTGGGACAATAACAGACTGAGTTAATGTAATTGTTTTGTTTTTTTGTTTTGTTTATTTGTTTTTTACATTCCAGGTTTATATAGCACCTTCTCAGCTGAACAATTAAGTGTGTTTTGGCAGAGAAGTCACTGTTGGTCCATGAGAGAACAAGACATGGTGTGAATCAAGCCACAGGGCAGTGTCATCTTTGTTTGTCATGTCATGTGTGCAGTTAGTCAGCTAAAAGGTTGTTAGATATACATGTCAGTTGTGATATTTATTTATTTATTTATTTTTGCCAATACAGGCCAACAGACACAGTCAAATACTCTGTCTAGGCTGTAGGGCAGTTGCCTGTCAGTACTGATGGAGCCACTAAAATTTTTTTCTTGACTAAGACTCATGTGGTCCTTGACTCGAAAGTTCTGGAATCTGCCTATCATTGTGGCTGTTATGAGATCCCCTGCAATGATGTGACAAATACGTGATGACTGGTTAATACTAAATCTTATTCATAAGTCTAAATTCCAATACTTAGGAAGGCTCATTAGTAACCTATAATGTTTCATTTAGATTTAGAGTTAGATTTAATAAACTTCTGGAGCTCAATCTGAGTTCGTATCATTTCTGACATACCTTTCAGCAAAGCTTCAGCTTTATCAACAACACACCACCTGTTCCTAAAAACACACAATGCACATGATTTGATCTTTATATGTCTGGTGACAGGGAGTGAAGGGTACAGTATCTAAGCACAGATGTGCTCAGACTATAAATACAACCCACCAGACAGTTAGTTTTTTTATATCATATAAGATGCAACACAAAGCTAAAAAGCCAGAAACCAGCATGATAAAATGTTTGAAGTGATTCCAGTTTATTTTAAATGCAATTTCACCACTTCAAAGTTCCACTTCACACTCAATTTACAGCAGTGAAAAACCGACGACTCGGTCAATACCATCTGAGGTGGAACATTCCGGGAAAAATTGGTCAACCTGCGAGCCTTTAGTGTGATGGGGCAACATTTGAGCACATATTAAGTCTGTCAGATCTGATAGCTGTGGTGTGGGACCTCGTCAGCTCTTTTCCATTGATATAAATCTTCACAATTACCGTGACATTTTGCTTTGGCTAAATCAAGTGGCGGCTCTTTGAGGAGAAGTGTTGTGTCAGCAGCAGAGTTCAGCCTCCTGGGACCCTCATTCCCCTGATAGCATTGAGCGGCAGACTGCGGCTTTGACACGCGCAGAAAAGAATAAACACCAATTTAGTTTGGAGTGCATACTAGATACTGTGAGATTAGGGCAGAGGTTGATGGGAGCAAACCAGCACGAATAACAGGATAAACATTTACTCTCTCCTCTGCAGGCTTCAGGTCTGACAGCTTTGACAGAATTTTTTTGTAAACACAGATTGAGCTCTGTGACTAACATGGAGGCCCATTACAGACCCTGCAAATCAAGTCAATCCATTTCTTGTGTATTAAAATAAATTTTCCATCAGGCAACAAAACTACTCCTACTTCCTTGAGAGGAAACGTCCTCCACGTACGAACAGGGTATATTTTGCTCTATATTTCAGGGGCAGTCTGAAAATAGCTGTACTTTCTTAATGTATGCTTTTTAAGGTTGTCCATCTGGACATCTGATCACCCATGTGCCTGTTCATAGGTAAAGAAGAACAAATTCTGTCTGTCTGACCTGGACATTCTTGTGGTCATTATACCCCAAAGTGCTGTAATGGATTCCCTAAGAGTCAGAAAATGTCTGCTCTGACTCAAGGAAGAATTAGTTATACTTAAAAGGTCACTGGCCAAAAGTCAAGGTCATAGAGCCTCATGTTCACTGCTTGCTTGTCAACCTGATATTTCAAGAATCCTCCGAGGAACTCTTTAAAATTTGCATGTACAAACTCTGACTTGAAGTGATTTAATTTTGGAGGTCATAGGTCAAGATAATTGGGTCTCATGTTCATCCCTTGCTTGTAACTGAGATGTCACAAGGATGTTAAAAGGATTTTCACATCTGCCACAGATTTTAGATCTGACTAATGGATGGACTAAATAGATTTTGGGGGTCACAAGTAAAAATGTCAAGGTCATGATGCTTTATGTTAATTTACTTTTACGGTTGTTTCTGTGTTCCATCACCTGTTGCTTGTTCTCTCCTCATTCAGTGGCACACCCTCCATTTTTTTTAACTGATGTAGGTAGCAAATGGCTATTTTTAGGGCTCATTATTCCTCTGTATTTCATTCAAAGGCAGTAAATAAAGTAGCATGCAAGAGGCAAGTCTAAACAAGTGATGCATGTTAATGTTCGCTATGGAAGAACCTTTATATGCAGAGACAGTGTTTCATAGAGGACATCATGGCAGACAAGTTAAAGCACATCAAAACGCCACACAATGCTATTTTTACAACAGGATTGACAATACATCTCTCTATGGTTAAATAAAACTGCACTTCTATAAAATATTATGCAGTCATCTCCATAACACTGAAGGCTCCTCTTAGGCCTGTTACACACATAAAGACTTAAAATCTTAGCGGATTTGAAACAGTGAGAGAACCCACACATGAAGACCGATAATGTCATATTTAATAGTTTTGTTCCTGTGTCGTATGCCACAAAGTAAGAGACATAGCACACCATAAACCAACTCATTCATTTACTTGCTTTCCAAGAAGGCAGCACTTTTGTTCTTGCAGCTTATGATCTCGCATGATCAAATGCGGCTTCAATGTACTCAAACATGGTGGAACTCATCAGAGAATTAAATGAGACTAATGGTTAGCTTCTGGTAACATCCCTGGGGGTTGGGACTTCTGTCCAGCTTCTTTCCTAATCATTTTGTTATATATAATTTACAGGTTAGCTGTTTAGACCGTTTTGACACAAATCAACAAGTTGGCTCTCTATTTTGACATCTGTCTAAAGTTATGCTTCGCCTAACTCTCGTTGCCATGGCTACATTTGCTTCCTGCATCTGGCATGCTCCCTGATTGGCTTTGCTCTGGTCCATGTGACAAAATACAGAAGACATGCAATTCTTTTCTAAGAGGATAAAATGACTCTTAAGACAATCAGGTAAGGTAATCTTTAGGACCTCATCCGGGCTGGAAGTTGGCCTGAATGTCGTGTTTCGTGTACCTCGCTTTAGTGGAGTGCCCCCTCCTCTCTCCACATACTAAGAGGGGGTGTGTTGACTCTGACAGACATGGATGTGCTGCGAAAAATGCCATCAATTGAATGAATTATGGATTCTGAAATCGGATTAGATCACGTAATCCAATCTTGGTTTTAATCTGGATCAAACCCTCAGATTGTGTTGCTCAAAACCTTTTAGTAGGATAACTTTGATCCAAAAAATCAGGTTTATTCTGATCCTAGCAGTTTGGTGGATTCAGGATTTCAGGAACAAAATGTAATTTAAATCAAATTCTAACTGGTCAATGAATGACATTCATCATGTAATAGATACAAATTAATTTTTTGATATTTTTCAACTGATTTTCAAACTATACAGTTGAAATTATAGACTACTTAACACTAAAGACCAGTAAGGTAGAAATAATATAATCCTCTCAAATCAAACAACAAAGTATTCAATTCTAACTCTATTTGGAAACTTACTATATACAGACACCTCCAAAAAATTCAAAAAGTTTCTGACAATGGCATCCCTTCCTGCATGTCCAGTCACTCTCTCATTCCGAGAGAAAGTCGGAGGTACGTCTTCATTTTCAGCTGGCTCAGGTGCATCATTGACCTCATCATAGAGAGGGACATTCTGCTTTGTAGCACTATTGTGCAGGACAATACAAGCATTATGTTTCACGCTCCTTGGGGTTCCACAAGTAGTTGAGGCATGCAAGGCGCCTCTTCAGAACTCTATTTAAATGCTCAATAGCACACCTTGAGATCCTTCTCCTGAAAGCAAAACTTGGTCATTCCACAGAAGAAGAAGGCTGAATGTGGCTGTTGTGTTTTTTTTATGTTTAAAGGTTGAAATTTTAGGTTTTAATTTGAAGCACATGGTATCTATATCTGCTTTTTTTTTTTTTTTTTTGGGGGGGGGGGGGGGGGGGGAGGGACAGAAATGTTCTGGCTGGTCAAAAGATATGGAAAATTGGTTATTTCTAATTTCTGTGCTTTCTTATTGTTTCTTGAAATAAATACTCCCCATGCTGGTATTCTACCAGTTTTTTTTTTACACACCTAGCAGCCTTCAGAGTGATATGCAGTCTAATTTATGGCAAACATTATCCGGATTTGGTAATCTTAAAAAGTTTGGATATGGATCAGATTGATCCAATCCAACTTTGCTTTGAACAACTGGGATATAAGTAAGACAGACTACATGATCCTGGATAGCGAAAAAAAAAATGGGATTTTAAATCCGGATAATTTTGATCCGGATTACACCTTTTGAACAACTGGGCCCAGGATGTAAAAATATTACCATTAATAATCTTAGGACTTTAAGACTTCTTTTTTAGGGGCGGCAGAAACCATAAGATTTCTGTCCAACTTCACACAAATGTCCACTTCAGTTCAAGGATATCTTATTTACATTTTGAAGGTCATAGGTCAAGTTCATAGGCGCTCATCTTCATGCCGTGTCATTATGAATCCTTCAAATAACACAAACACAAAAACAACCAAAGCCGTTCTTCTTGACTCATCATTGTGCTTTCACTGTCTGGCTCTTGGATAACTCCTTAAGGCATAAAACAACCAAGCAATAGTTTCAATTTCATATTTGAAAATACACTTCCATCAGACAGTGGTAGTTCTCCTCAAAATTACGTGTAGAGGTTTAGGCAGGGGGCTGCCTCCACAGACTCCCAGAGTACATTTTGCTCTATTTCCCCGTGACCATCTGGAAAAAAGCTGCTCCCTCTTTTCTTTTTTTTAAACTCTAAAGCTAGCCTTTAAAGCCTCGTCGAGCTTCTGTCAGTCACAGTAAAAGCTGTGGTGGAAACCCACACGTTTCCCACGTGCCCCACCGCATTCATTAACAGTTCCTTCCCACATGAAGTGAGCCTCTTAGCACTTAAAGAAAAAAGTGCAGAAAGAATATGTATAAGAGAGACAGAAAAAAGAAAAGAAAAACAAGAATCAGGATTCAACCTTTCTTTGCTCTATTTCTCTGTCTCCCTCCCTTACACAGACATGCCGAAATCTCCTGTGTGGAGTGAATCACACTTTTGAGTACAGAAAAGGGGTCCACACAGGTCGTATGTGACACATAATCCTGTGTGATTTGATTATACGCCTCCTGACTCGACACAGCATCACCACCTCAGTCTTTCATTATGGGGGGGGAGTCAGGGCAGAATGGCCTCATCATGAAAAGGCAGTCATGCATCCTGACTCGGTCTAGACAAAAGATCTGATAGCCTCCATCCGTCATCTCTCAGGATCCTCCTCACGCTCCACTGATGGCAGGAAGGAAGTGTACCTCTGCACAGGAAGTTTACCCAGTGCTCTGTCTCTCAGGAGTCGAACTGCTCTTCAGCCAAGTTTAGTTAAGGGCTGACACATTCAGTGATATACTACAGCAATTCCTAGGTGCACAGAGAGGCCATATAAAGTGACAAGATTTACAGCTGAAGAACTAATGCCACATGTCCAAATATGCATCTTCTTCTTAGGTTTAGCAGCTTTTCATCTGACTGTAATCAGTAACATACACTACCTCTACTGTATATCATGCTGCAATGATAAAATTCACAATTTAATTATCCGTGTACTCCGCTGTATACTCTGAATGAAGACAGAGAAAAAAAAAAGACTTTATGTTGTAAACCTGAACTGAGCTCACTGCAGGAGTGATTTCTACTGACATTTTACCTTAAGTTCATATATCATCACTTTAGTGATGACCATTTGACCCAAAAATCAACTCTGATTCAACAGACCAGCAGTATGAACCCTACTTCTGGCAGCTTGTATCACTCAGCCAGGGCCCACACAACAAACAACACGTGCATACACGTCGACTCTGTAAACTGTCTTTTTCATTCAGTTTGTTATGATGGACTCCGAGGACAGTAACAATGACAGCTGATCAATCCAAAAAAAGCTAGGAGTAAAAACAGGTGTTCACTACCTGAAAGTGAAAGAGAGAGAAAGAGAGAGAGAGGAACCTGAACACTCACAACTGCAGACACAGACACACATTTTTTTGTTTAGTTTCTTTTTAATTATTTTAGTCAAGTTTATTCTTGTTATCAGTTTGTTTATAACAAACTTTGTCTGGTTTTTGCAATTGTTGATGTTTTTTGTCATTGTTGTAATTTGTTATCCCTGGCAATGTGCTTTTGTAAGAGTGAATCCTGTCTAGACTCCCTACAAAATGAAATGGTACATCATGAAGCCAGCCTTTGTTTTCATTGGAAACCCAACCCCAAACTAAAACTGAACTGAAAGAAGACAACTGGGCCCACCGCGACACTGACCACAGCTATCCTTGCTGGAGACCCAGCAGTGGGACGTGCCAGTGAGCTTATCCTGCTTCTTTTATTTCCTCATAAAAACCAGTCCCTTCTTCCTCTCTTTTGATTCACACCTCAGGTTAGGATTAGCCTCCTATTTACCTCCTTTGGACCCAGAGGCTAACCTGTGACAGTAGACTCCCCCAAAAATGTACCAAAATACCCACTTCCCCTGGAAGAAAGCTTATGGTTCCTTAGTGAGGCAAGGGTGAAAAACCGGTCTTCTTGGGATTTTGCCTTCCTGGGACACCCACTTTCTAGTCTGTCTTTAACTTCATCAGTCTCATAGAACTTAGTCCTAAGTTTGAACACAGTACCAGTGCTGACACCAAATAATGCTGACACTTTGTGTACCTGAACACCAGCTTTCAGTTTAAGGGGCCAGTTTTTTTAGTGCTGCCAACACGTTTAGTTGTCAACTATTTCATGTTTTATTTTACATTGCATTCATTTATTATGTATTTTTTCAATGAAATGCTTTACCAACTAGAAAAGCACTCAGAGAGTGCAGACCTCCATCAAGCAGCTCAGTTATGGACAGCTGAGTCTCCGCTCATGTCTATCCATGTGGAGATTGCTGTGTTATCAGCGTACTAATTACGAAGTCGGAAAAAAAAGTGCTGATCTACCAGGCTATTGTTAGCCACTGTGTTAGCAGAAGTCCTCCGCTGGCATTGCAAGGGAAGCTGGGAAATGTAGTGACATAGGCTTGAAAAATGTTGACGTCAGTTTGCAAATAAACTACAATGCCCATAATGCTGTAAATGGATGGGATTTGCCGTTATAAACTTTACTGTTTTTTTGTGACGTCCATCTGGATCAGATCAGCACCAAAATGTAATGGCTTCTTCTTTGGACCAAACCACACATCTGGTAAAAATGTTCATGTAAATCCATCCAGTAGTTTTTATGTAATCTTGCTAACAGACAGACAAACAAACAAACAAACAAACAGACAGACAGACCCTGGCAAAACATAACCTCCTTGGCAAAGGTAATAAAGCTCTTTTGAGTTGAATCAAAAAAAGAAAAGAGAGAGCAAAAGAGAGAGGGAGGCTGGGGGGGCAGACAGCCTAAATGCCTAAATGCAACTCATTATCCATTATTTAGATCCATAGCCAAACTGGCTTGTTCATACAAGGCAATGATGTTATATATTAACTAATTTATTTATTTGTTCTTTGTTTATTCAGCAGCAGGGCAGCAGCTTTTGAGGAGAGCAACAGAGGTCATTAATGGCATTAGAGTTTAGACTAAATATTTCACCAGGACTTTGGTCCTGTATCAGTACATGATATCGAATTGTTAATCCGGTGCTGGCTGTGAAGTTATCAAACTGTGACCATTTAGTTGGTTAACTACATGCATCCATGGTTAGTCTGGCTAGTGAAACAACTGGCTCTACAGAAAAGTGGGTCTGTTGTCAGACACCTTGATTCTTGATTCTTTAAGAGTCCCTTTAGGGTCACATAAATACAGCCTTAAAGACAACAGAAGATACTGTCATCCCTAAAACTGATGTGGTAGGCCGCCTGCTGCATCTGAAATGATCCTTTGGGAGCAGAATGAGATGAAAGCTCACAGGAGCGGTTAGAAAACAGCACCGCTTGATAAAAATTCAACCCTGAGTGTCATTGCAGTCCACTTTGTAGAATAATGTTGATTTTATTTTATTTTCCAGCATAAACCCAGACACTGAACTTGGATTTTAAAAGCATTCTTAATTCTTTGTTATGTTTGTGTACATTATGGTAAATAGTTTCTTACATGTTAATTACTGTAGTCCCCAACCAATGATTAAGTAAGAACAATGTACAGGAGTGTGAGAAATAACTAGACTCCATCTCTAAGCAGTTCCTCTGACTTACTGAGGAACGAAATGAAAAAAAGAGAGGATCACTGTGCTGCAAATCTTCCCTGACTTCATAAATTCATTTCCCAAATCTCACCTTGAGCCACTTGCTGAGGGATTTTCTCAATTTCTTGCTTGATGGGACAGGTGTATTTACCTACATAATGGTATTCCTCATCCAATTTCTAATGCGATTAAATATTAATACAATCCTGAGTTCCAGGAGAGGCAGATCTGTGAAAAATATCTAGACAGCGGTATTGTGAAATTGTTCTTCTTGCTTTGCAACTTTTTCAATCGACTGTGAATGGAACAGAAGCGGCAGAAGAGAAAATATTCTGCATCTTAGGATGCATTGAAAATGGTATTATTGCAAATAAAGCACTCTGAGGGGAAAATAAAAATAGGTGCAGGGTTTTTATATTACTGTGATGATCTCTACTCTTCCTGGCTCTGTTTAGTTAGCAGCAGAGCTCTCTGGGGGAACATTGAGCGGCGTAGTCAAAGTGGAACTCTCCAGAATGAGCTTTGAGCTTCAAGTCCCCGATATCCCAGCGTGTGTGCCACCAAGTCAGACAATAGAGCCAAATACAAGTCGTAGCCAAATCGTAATTACCTCTGCAGCCTGCAGGAGCAGACCAATTGACTCCTGGAGATGAATGACAACAGGTAAAGGGCAGTGATTAGCCGCAGGCCTCTAAAGCTTTGTTTGGTGCACAGGGAGAAGAAATTCTCTATATAGGGCAGAAGATATGCTTCACTTATTATGCTCCTATTATTGTGTGGAATTATAATGGGGATAATTCTGCCCAGTGCTAAAAACTTTGCTGTCATGGTTGGCTGGCAGAGCAAATGCAGTCTAGTACTTACTGTACAAATATGAGATAGTTTGTGTTGTTCAGAGCGATGGTTTTCAACTGGTTTGTTGGGACTCAAAAGTGGTTTGTGGAACTGCCTTCAGTGGGTCATAAATGTGTCCAAAAGTTTATCATGAGGGGGAAATTCATAATCACCTATGTATTTCAACTTTGTTCTGCTGGTATGATTGATACTTTTTGATGTTTCTCTTAAAATCTAAATAAATGTATCTTATTCTTTTCAGATACATATGTTTGTTTTCCCATGATAACTCATTCATTTCTTGATTTCTCATTTCTCTGTTTTTTAAATAGCCTTTGGTGTATTTCTCATGTCTCCTCAGCATGATAGGGTACCTCTCTGCAGAAAACAAAAAGAAAGTGGGATCAGGGCTTCTCCTCCTCCCCCGTCAACATTAGTAGCTGCCTGAAACACCTCGTTCCCCTGGACACTCCCAGTAAACCTACCAGTGTGAGGTCTTATCATTTTTCTGTCAACAGTTTCTAGTGCCAGGATTGTTGATAACATGGTGCTGAGCATCACTGAACTGAATAATTACCACAGAGTTAACTATTGAATCAATCACAGTGTACTGGGGCCACATGGGGAAGACTGAGTGAGAATACAACTGGATCAGATGTACTCAGTGTGTGAAAACCAGTATTTTTGAACATTGAGGATTGTGAATGTACTCTAGAAGTCTTTGATATTGAAGATACTCAAAAAAAAAAAAAAAAATTGCAAATGTTAGTTTGGTTGGTTATTTCTGTCCTTTAATAATATCAATTGTATTTATTATCACTTGAAAGCCTTTTAAGTCACCTTTACAACTGGGTACAATTAAAGGTTGAGCCTTTGTGGAGTGAGCAACACAGCTATTTGTGGGTAGCGCCCAAAAAGTTGTGCCAAAATCATGTCTTCCCCTTGATGAAAGCCTATGGTTCCTTAGTGAAGTGAAGATGAAGTACCTGTCTTCTTGGGGTGTAGCCTTTCCAGGACACCCACTAAGCCAGGGGTGTTTAAACTATGGCCCGGGGGCCAACTGCGGCCCTCAGACCACTTTAATTTGGCCCGCAGCTGAGGCCCACTTATTTACTTCTCTCTCTGCTTCATCTCAAGTTATGATTGCTCCTGAATTGTGTCTGAATGTGTAGATCAGCCATTAGCTTACTCCCTTTTAGCTGCAGAGTTGTTATCATCCTTACCAAGGGTAGATCCAGTGTATCCAGGGCCAACCAAAACATGATTGTCCTTCCAAAATCCCAAAAAGATTGACTAATTGTCATGTCAAGCCATTAAGGGATAGCTTTACTTCTGGCTAATTATTTATTTAAGAACATTGATTTATAAAGCATAATTGGATTGGTTTCATTAACCTAAAGGTAGGCATGTAAATGTGGCTCCGTCTTCCTGAATACTTGTGGATGTGGCCCTCGGTGAAAAAAGTTTGGACATTCCTGCACTAAACAGTCTTTATTTGACTTCACCAGTCTTACAGAACTTGTCCTGTAGGCTAAAAATTTGCCAGGGGTGACCAAATTATGCCACCCCTCTGCATACCGAAAACACTAGCTTCTAGTAGCAGGGATTTTTTTTTCTTTTTGTTACATTGTTTTGGGTGCTACCCATCCATTTAGCTGTGTTTCTCATTCCAGGAATGGCAGGAATGCATGATCCTCACAAGTTGTACTTTTTTCTAAAGGTGACTACCAATTGGTATTATCATAGGAGGAAATAATCAACCAAAACAGTGTTTACAAACTTTTTAATACGAAAAACATATTAACCTAATTTAAGACAAAATAGGAGCTCTTCTAAAATCTGTTGAAAACTTAGCATGACCTTACAAAAAAACAAGTGAAAATAAATGTTAACATGCATGTCCCTTCAATGCTCTTGGCTTTGTCCTACCTTGTTGTTGAATCATACTTTTTGCCCTAGTCATAGTATAATAATAGTTTGGCATTTTGGGTTGTGATATGAGATTAACTCTCATATGATATGCGTCCTATGTAATTACGCTTCTGAAATGCAGGCCTATACTCATGGTAGTCTCCAAAACTACAGGAGGTACAGAGCCTTCAGCCATGAGGCCACTCCACTTTGTAATTACCTATTGGTCACAATTTGGGAGGCAGATATCCTCTCTAAATGAAAGAGTAGGCCTAAAACCTTCCTTTCTGATAAAGCCTTTAGTTAGAACTGGCTCAGGCTTAAACCAGCCAAGTTAAGCTGCAATAGACTTAGACAGCTGGGGGAACGGGCACACTGAGCTTCTCCCTCTTTTTGTCTTTCTCTGTGGGATGTCTCTGGTTGGTCCATGTTCTGCTCTTTTGAGTTTGAGAGATTTGCCTTTAGTGGGTTTTACATATTTCCTCAACGAGAAACAACAAACAAAAAGTCTGCAGCGTCAGGACTTTTCAATCTTCCCCTCTTTGTGGTGCCAGCAGCTGCCTAATACATTCAAATAGACATACCATTGTGACCTCCTACCATTGTTTCATCATCAGTGTGAGCCTATTGGCCTACAATAGCAAGTCCATTGTAGTGCATAATGCAGAGTTGTTGACAACATGGCACCAAGCAGCACAGAACTGACCAATTGCCACAGAGTTGACCTGTAAACAAATCAGAGCAGACAGGGGGAGGGAGCCTTTCCCTTCTGTAACAGTCCTCAAAAATTCAATATAAAATAAATATAAACCTGAGATGAGGCAATATTTGACATCTTTAACAAAAAGGGATTTTGGACAAACTTTGGCTTTTCAAGGCTGATTTGAGCAGATGCTGCTTAGTGATGGGCAATACCAGCCTTTTTCAAAGTGATACAATACCAACTTTTGTTGTAATTTTTTTAAACAATACTAATATCAGAACTAATAATCTACAACACATATATAACATATAGGAATTAGATGTTTTTATTATTATTATTATTATTAATGATAATAATAATAATAACTAGAAAAGCACTCAGAGAGCGAAGACCTCCGCCAAGCAGCTTTGGTCCACTTTGGCGAAAATGGTCCTATCTGGCAATGTTAAAGAATCCTTAAAAAAATTCCTGGATCCAGACAGCGATCCAGATCACCCCCAAAATTTAATCAGTTCTTCCATATCCCATTTCCGACAATTCCTGGAAATTTCATCCAAATCCGTTCAGAACTTTTCAAGTTATTTTGAACACAATCAAACAAACAGACAAACAGACAGATAGACAGATAAATGCCGGCAAAAACATAACCTCCTTGGCGGAGGTAATAATAGCAATTAAAGCTTACAGGAGGGCTGGTAGGGGGTCACGAGGTCCGCAATGTAAACAGGTAATAAACAGCTAATCCTCCACAAGCCTTAGACGTTACAACTAGAAAAACTCTCAGAGAGCACAGACCTCTGCCAAGCAGCTTCGGTCCACTTTGGTCAAAATGGTCCTATCTGGCAATGTTAAAGAATCCTTTAAAAAATTCCTGGATCCAGTGATCCAGGACAGACAGACAGATAAACGCTGGCAAAAACATAACCTCCTTGGTGGAGGTAATTAAGAATTTAAAATAATCTCCAAAACAATTGTGAACCTGTATAGTCACTTTAAAACTGTTGTGATGTGTTCTCTCCTGCTGGACCTGGTTGTTTGGGTTGGTTGGTTGACCTGGTTAATGGACCAAAAGCACACAAAGAAAACAATTAGTCTGGAGTCCCATTAAAGACTTAAGTGACATACTGTATGTTGTTGGATGAAATAATAATTATTCAATAAATATAATACAGAGAAAACACATATACCAATATAGACATACATATGTTCAACTGATTGATAACCATTTTTAAAACGAGCATAATCAATCCTATATTATATTAAAATTGACTTTACAATGTTTTTGGAGCGTATCAATGGATAAAATTGTGTTTTCTTTCTGCCATTCACACTTTCGATTTCTACAAAACTGTGTTATGTGTTTGGGTGTGTAAGCTTGCAGGTGCAGTACAGAATCACATAAAAGAGTGAAAGACTGAAAACAGTCTGTAGAACTTCACAAAGTTTTTGTTAAAATACTCATTACCTCCTCCAGGGAGGTTATGTTTTTGCCTGCGTTCGTCTGTTTGTTAGCAAGATTATGCAAAAACTGCTACACAGATTTGGCTGAAATTTTCAGAAGATGTCAATAATGATCTAACTTAAAAATGCTTAGATTATGGTGGTGATCCAGATCTGGATGTGGATCCAGGAACTTTATATGATTTGGGACCAGTGCAAGATGTGGCAGTTTCCCACAGTTTAACTGAAAACTCAATAAGTTGTGAACAGATTTGGATGACATTTTCAGGGAATGTTGCTCACAGAACAAGGGACAAGTATTTAGATTTCGATTTTGGTGGTGATCCAGATAACCGCCATTAGTGAACGAGCATTTTTGCTCAATAATTGTCAAACTAATAATGATATCAACCTGATTCCAAGTGTGTGGGGAGGATTTTTAGGGTCAAGGAATCATATTATGAGGGTTGCTTCATCATGGAACCATTGCTCATAGATGTAATAGCAATTTCTTGGCAGAGGTTTGTGCACGCCGAGTGTTGTCTTGTTGTGTTGTCTCAATACCAAAAGAGTACTTGAAAAGTACTGATACTCAATACTCCCATCCTCAGCACTGACTGTTCTCCTGCAGCATCTTGTGTTTTGCTTGAGGTGTAATATCATGATCAATATAACAGTAATTGTAACCAGAGGATACCTTAATCTGAGTAGATTAAGCACTGTCTTACGATTAAGCATTAGTGGTCATGTTTGTCTCACTGATGCCACAGTAAGAAACTGTCTATAAATCAACGGAATATTTATGTGAGTGCTAAACAGAAATGGCCAGCAGGGCTTCAGGAAGTCAGAAATCACAAACAATTATTAGAATTAAGCTTTATTTTAATCCAAACTGCCATTCATTCAACTGACCTTTATGAAGCTGTTTTTGAAATTAAACATTCATTTACTACACATTGTTAAACTATTGAGAGACAGCAGCCTAATTACAAACACCTGTCTGATAAAAAAAAATGGTCCAAAATGATTAAATATTGAGCAAATGATCTGTGCCTGTGTAATGAAACACTACCAAAAGTCATTAAATCTGAAAATATTGATCATACGCTCAATTATAAATCAGGAGTTAATTGTTTGCACCTGATGTGTTGTGGAAACAAAGGAGTCATTCATCTAAACAAGTCATAAATTCAGCCCTGTTTGCTTTGTGAATTTATCGTCTCAAAGTTAAAGCAAACCACATTTTGGTATTTCCATCCTTTTCTCCCTGAAAGTTGTGAGAGAGACCATTTTCTGGTGAGTCATTAAATATTAATAAAATTAATTACTATCAATAGGGGTGTAATGATTCATTCATAGCGCAGATCCATTAAATATGAATCATGCTGATTTAAATGCATCCATCTGCTAGAAAAGAAAGAAACAGAATGAATCCCTTCAGCCACAATCAATATGAAATTATTACAACTGAAGTATTCATGACTCTGTTCAACACTGTGGAATATCTTAATGCATCATAGGAACTGCTGTAATGAGCCTATTTATAATGAATGTGTTCTGGCATGTTGATAGTAATTATGGCTGCACTGCCTTAAGGTATGTATAAGTTTTAGTTTTACATTCAAACCAGACACTTGAGGAAACATCTCCAAAACATTTAATTTTCCCAAATACTCCCAAATACTTTAAGCTTTGAAAACTATGACTTAAACTGCCAACAGATTAAATGTGAATGTGTGATTACAAAAGAGACTTCATTTCTTCTTCACAGAACTGTACATTATCAATTGCCATTCGTGTCACCTGCACAGCAATGAAGGAAAGCTTCATGCAGGACACTTTAATGTTAACAAATGTTAAAATTAACCTTTATGTATACATGGACTTATTTTCAGTTTGCACTACCACCATACAGAGATTTCCTCTTCTCTTCGATCTTGTATATACTTTGTCCCTTGCCATTCAAATGCTGCTGTGCACAATGCAGGTTTTCTCAAGCTTTCTCAAGTTTTGGCAAGTTTTAATTCTATTTGTCATTGAAATTCTGTATACTGTATTTCCTTTTAAGATAGGCCAGTGGTTAATTAGTGGCAATCATTTTAAATCAGTTTATTTTGAACATCTTAATAATGAATTCACGAGAGACTATGTAAATTATAAACTACATATATATATTGAAAATCTGAATATGTGGAATGAAACTCTATATATATAGCATGAAACTCTGAATATATATAATGAAACTCTGTATATATACAATGAAAAGTGAATATATATAATAAAACTTTGAATATATAATGAAATCTGGATATACATAATGAAACTCTATAATCAGACTCTGAATATATATAATGAAACTCTGAATATATACCATGAAAATCTGAATATATACCATGAAAAGTGAAGATATATAATAAAACTCTGAATATATAATGAAATTTGAATATATATCATGAAACTCTGAATATATTTAATGAAATCTGAATATACATCATGAGACTCTGAATATATATAATGAAATCTGAAAATATATCATGAAATCTTTATTTGTATAGCACCAATTCATTACAAGTGTTATCTCGAGACACTTTACAATAGAGCACAAAGCTCTTCATATTATGGATACACATACATGCATAGATACATATATACATATATAAAATACACATATACATATATATACAAATATATACATCCAACACCCAACATGAATCCATATAGTCAACCATGAATCCCTCCATCATGGTGGCAAGAAAAAACCTTCTGTTAAGCAGCAGGAAATCTTGAATGTGGACCCCAGTCTCATGATAAACAGCAAATCCACACGATGCTGTGATGGGTGTGTGGGCGAAGGAAGGGAGGTAAGCGGAGACAAGTGGACTAAAGTAAGAACTGAAGCTAGTGACAGATCCAAGGACAAATCATAGACCTGTCGTTGTCAAATTTGTTTCTGCTGTAAACAAATTAATTAGAGGTTAGCCCCTTGAGATGCAACATCTCGTTTTCAGGAGGGTCCTCATGTCTCTATGATTGTGGTGATAATTTTATTGAAGTATCATCATTAATAGTCAT
The DNA here is from genome assembly GCA_037902135.1 of Cetoscarus ocellatus. Lineage (NCBI taxonomy): Eukaryota > Metazoa > Chordata > Actinopteri > Labriformes > Labridae > Cetoscarus > Cetoscarus ocellatus. The sequence continues at coordinate 2,512,948 of JBAMNC010001016.1, forward strand.
AATGAAAATAAGAATTTACGGTAGTGACACACATAAATCTGAATATCTGGAATAAAGTTGTGAATATATAAAATGAAACCCAACTTTTTTTTTTACATACTCCATTTGTGAAGCGGTAACTCTCTGCAGAGATGACAGCTGTGAAAGAAGTGTCACAATGAGCGAGGCAGCACGAAATTTAGTCACTGCGACATTAAGTAATGAAGAGGTTATTAACACCCTGGCCAATGCATGCACTGGACAAAAACAGTGATACAGCCGAGTTGAACACTGCTCCACTGAAGAGGAAATCAGTTCACTGTTTCACCATGGACCGGGTGCAGCAAACCCCACCAGGCAGGTAGTTGAAGCAGGTATGGTGGCTTGATGTGCTTCGACTTGATGTGCTGTATCCTACTCCTCCAATTCCATACTTTTTCCATACTTTTGAAATTTTGTTATTAGTATTTTATGACAGACTGTGTCAAATGCTTTTGTTAGATCATATATCACTTGAGTTTGTAATGGTGGGATATCTTTGAAACTTATTTTCTTCTGACTGAGACTTAAAAATGATCTCACTTTAAGATCTGATGGTCTAGCCCAGGGGTCACCAACCTTTAGATCTTGATCTACTAGTGGATCTTTTAGACATCTCTGATGAGCTTAGTCAGCAGAAGAATGAGAGGTAAGAGCTACGAGTGTGATGAAAGTATGAAGTCACTGTAAGCATGTTAAATAATGGCTGTTTGTAAAGACTATAGCATTGATGCTGCTTGCCATAGCGACAGTTTTACAAGAATTTGACAACATTTCAGAAAGAAATGGAAAACACTTCAAATTTGTTTCAATAAGAAAGATAATTTTGTCCTCTCCTGATAGATTTTGGCAGGTGTTTAATTTATTACTTGTCCAGCATTATGTGCTTTACTCCTCTGCAGCAGCACCTGCTCACTGCATCATCTGATTTAACTTGAATGAATGTGACAGACAACAGTGTCATCAATCACCTCCTGGATGTGTTTTTGAAAGGTTCCTTTACCCCCCAAACTATTTCTATAGACCAGTAAAACACATGCTGTAGATATATGGGACTGTCTATCTGGGTTATCAACTTACAAAACCCAAAACCAGTGAAGTTGGCACGTTGTGTAAATCGTAAATAAAAACAGAATACAATGATTTGCAAATGCTTTTCAACTTATATTCAATTGAATACACTGCAAAGACAAGATATTTAATGTTCGAACTGAGAAACTTTATTTTCTTTTGCAAATAATCATCAACTTAGAATTTAATGGCAGCAACACATTGCAAAAAAGTTGGCACAGGGGCATTTTTACCACTGTGTTACATCGAACGTTTGGGAACTGAGGAGACCAATTTTTGAAGGTTTTCGGGTGGAATTCTTTCCCATTCTGCCTTGATGTACAGCTTAAGTTGTTCAACAGTCCGGGGTCTCCGTTGTTGTATTTTACGCTTCATAATGCGCCACACATTTTCAATGGGGGACAGGTCTGGACTACAGGCAGGCCAGTCTAGTACCCGCACTCTTTTACTACGAAGCCACGCTGTTGTAACACGTGCAGAATGTGGCTTGGCATTGTCTTGCTGAAATAAGCAGGGGCGTCCATGAAAAAGCAATGCTTGGATGGCAACATATGTTGCTCCAAAACCTGTATGTACCTTTCAGCATTAATGGTGCCTTCACAGATGTGTAAGTTACCCATGCCTTGGGCACTAATACACCTCCATACCATCACAGATGCTGGCTTTTGAACTTTGCGCCTATAACAGTCCGGCTGGTTCTTTTCCTCTTTGGTCCGGAGGACACGACGACCACACTTTCCAAAAACAATTTGAAATGTGGACTCGTCAGACCACAGAACACTTTTCCACTTTGCATCAGTCCATCTTAGATGAGCTCGGGCCCAGCGAAGCCGGCCGCGTTTCTGGGTGTTGTTGATAAATGGCTTTCGCTTTGCATAGTAGATTTTTAACTTGCACTTACAGATATAGCGACGAACTGTAGTTACTGACAGTGGTTTTCTGAAGTGTTCCTGAGCCCATGTGGTGATATCCTTTACACAGTGATGCCGGTTTTTGATGCAGTACCACCTGAGGGATCGAAGGTCACGGGCATTCAATGTTGGTTTTCGGCCTTGCCGCTTATGTGCAGTAATTTCTCCAGATTCTCTGAACCTTTTGATGATATTACGGACCGTAGATGATGAAATCCCTAAATTCCTTGCAATAGCTCGTTGAGAAATGTTGTTCTTAAACTGTTCGACAATTTGCTCACGCATTTGTTCACAAAGTGGTGACCCTCGCCCCATCCTTGTTTGTGAATGACTGACCATTTCAGGGAAGCTGCTTTTATACCCAATCATGGCACCGACCTGTTCTCAATTAGCCTGTTCACCTGTGGGATGATCCAAATAAGTGTTTGATCAGCATTCCTCAACTTTCTCAGTCTTTTTTGCCACTTGTGCCAGCTTTTTTGAAACATGTTGCAGGCATCAAATTCAAAATAAGCTAATATTTGCAAAAAATAACACAGTTTACCAGTTCGAATGTTAAGTATTTTGTCTTTGCAGTGTATTCAATTGAATATAGGTTGAAAGGGATTTGCAAATCATTGTATTCTGTTTTTATTTACGATTTACACAACGTGCCAGCTTCACTGGTTTTGGGTTTTGTAAAAGAATTACATGAGGCATTCATTAGTAGCTTTTGGCTTTGTTTTATCATCAGCAACCAAAACAGGTGAGGGTTGCCATTTGACACAGTAACTCTTAAACCACAGCCCAGGTCTTGTCCCATTCATCAGCAGAGTATAAGTCACAGGACTGTTGTATAAGGCAGCAGTGACTTCTGCAGTCTATTCAGGCCTCTGTTTGTCAACAAAGAGAGAGAGCCTGTGTGTGAGTGTGTGATGGCAGGTAAATCATTCTGTTAGCAAAGTCTGCCACAGCAGGTACCTCGGGTTGAGAGGAGTGCTCCTCCACCCCCACCAAACAGGGACATCATGTCAGAGGGACAAACAATGCAACCCTATTCACCATCAACTTTAAAAGCTGCATAGAGTCACTGCATCTATTTCAATGCATCTAAACTCTCAGTCATTATTATGTGTGAGATTCGGTCAGGGCGATCCTCATGAAGTATAAACCAATGTGACACAGCTGGCACAACGTGTGAAAGTGAGCACTGAGCTCCCGAAGTGAACATGGATTAAATGATGTGTGAAAACATCTTCTGCTGTGATATCACCATTACACCTGTTAGGCTACAACAAGAGCCATGTACAATCTCACATCTAGTATTCAGGCAGTGCAGGAATATCTGGATAATGTGATTTATCTGATATCAAACATGATAAAAAGACAATGTCAGTGATTTGTAGCCAATCTGTCATTGTTGAAGTAGAACAAAGGGGCCTATTTTGTGATAATACAGGCAGCAGGAGAACATATAATCCTACAACATGCATTAATGGGATTATAATGTACAGATATTACTATCTGTGATCTAAATCCCTCACAGAGGAAACATCTGGATCTCAAGTGAGGAAAGCAATACTGGTAATCTTGTTGAGGTGTTGAGCACAAAGTGTCAAATTAATCTGAAGATGGGGATAACAGAGTACCTACAGGGGGGGTTAGGGTAGCCTGTGTGAATGTGTCCTATAGGAGAGAGGTTTGTTTTGTTATACAACCATGTAGGACCAGATGGCATAACCCACTATTTTTTATCCCAATGGCATCACAAAAAATCTGTATCTAGATCTATTTGATCTAAATGGAGATACATAGACAAACACATTCCTATATTCATGATTTAACGTAGAAAATGTATCATGGTTTAATATATTTTAAAGCAACAAAAAGGAAAAAAAAGAAAGAAATAGTTTCACAGAGGCAGAATATTAAATACTATAACAAGTCTTGATAAGAACAAGTAATAACAGTTAAGTTCTGTATTGGTCATTTTCAGAACTTTCAGAACTTGGTCTAACCCTTCTACTGTTCCACATGTTTTACTCTCACTAACGGCACATGCCCTCACCCACTGGATTTACACACAGAGTGCAGACACGAAGAATTCAAGATCACATGATCACAGGAAATGTGAGCTTACACCAACAACCATGTCATTCCCTTCAGGAAATTATGATTTTTGGGGCTTGATCAATAAAGGTTTGCGTGTATAAAACACATGCAAACTTGATAGTGTGCAAAGCTGATCAACTAACAGGGTGCAGTGAAGATTGCGTCTGACAAAATAGCACGCCCAATCCATTTAGCATGTTTGCCTTCATGAATATGCAGAATACATGCAGATGATCAGAACGTGCAACATACTGGGAGGAGGAGATGCACATGTAATCATTTAACACCTGCAATGTGATTTATCAAAGCCGCAACTGATTGGGCGTGGTGTTTTTGCGTCTATATTTAGCACATTTGACAGACAGAGTTACGCACAGAGGGTTGTGGGGAGAAACAGGGGTCACATTAATTGAAATATTAGCAGTCATTGACTGATTTTTTTGATAATGACGCAAAGATTTGGAGGCTGTCTGTCATTATGAAGGACTGGAATAAGATAGACGATTCAGTGTGGCATCATACTCTAAACCCTCTCTGTTTTGTGCTCTACATCATGGAGGAGGTCATTTAACCTATGTAAAAAAAAAACCTTCATAGCCAGAATCAATCCGTTTGTCACTCAGAGCTGACTGCATTACACTCTCCATGCACTGACAGCAAGTTTAGGAGCTCTCAGTGTGTGGACAGTGTGACGCAGTCAGTGCATATAAGGCAAGTGTGCCCACGTGGTCTGTGTGTGCGTAACTGTAAGACTGCTCTTCACATGAGAGGTTACTGGTGATGAAGCTGTGTAACTATGTGAATGCAGTCATTTAGATTATGTTTAATTGTAATCAGAAAAGGAAAATTAAAAATGACGGATAAAAATATGGCGTGAGGGAAAAGGGACAACCTTGTCCGTCAAAATGACAGACAACAAAAAAAGATTACCCCAAGTGTGTTCATTTGCCTCTAACTCCATAGCTTCAAACTTCGTTTTTCATTTACAGCCACTTTGCTCTCCCAAACTCTCCATGGTGACAGCTGGTAGCACAGGCAAAATCCTTCTTTAAAGGGGGTCGTCCATACCACTTTTGTGCCTGTTATGAATTGCGCATGCAGTCATGGTAGATCACCCACAACATGCCCACTAATAGCATGTGCAATTTTTTAGTTTGCACACGCAATTTAACACTTGTTATTTTGGATCTTAGTAGATCAGGCCCTTGATACGAATGCAGCGGCTTCGCAGTTTTGACCAATAGCCTCAACTTTTCCACAACTTTAGCCAATCATCCTCACTCCTTTCCCCAGACAGCAGATTTCAAACTGACATCCCTGTTTGCAACTGAGAAGATGTGCATCACAAAAAGCTCACAATAATGTAAATCATCACTAAAGTTTCTTAAAGCAGCTCCCTGATGCCTTACATTGAATCAGGGACAAAAACATTTTGCTTTACACAAATTTTGTTGTGCAATTAGAATAATCTCCACTTTACAAGCTCTGTTCCACTGCAAAATATGTGTGAGGTGTGTATGTATGTTTGTGAGCGCAAGTGAGGGATTAGAGACTGACTGCATGGTTTTGTGGCTTAGGGACTCCTATGAAAGGTAATTTGAGGTAAAGTTGAGTCTGAATTGAATAACCAAAGTCAGTATTTTGAATATATAATCAGAACTCTGACTTCACTCCCAAAGTTCTGACTTTTTTCCCCTCAGAATTCGGACTTTTTTCACAGGCTTAAAAAAAACCATTTTGTTTTCTCAGTAGCTCTAATTCTCTTCCATAGATTTCACCTCACATAGTGCAGTTCCTGTTTACTGGCAGAGGAAACTACTCTCCATTTGACCTATATACATCACAGGGAGAGTTTTGGGCATAAAGCAGACAGCAGCCGGATAATGGTGGTTCATCAAAATATAAATGAGATACGGACACAGAATCACAGTTGGTCCAAATAGTTTGTGCAGCAGTTTTGATGGATCATTATTTGCTCAACTTTAACACATATAATGTATATTAATCATATATATATATAACAAAATGTATCTCAAGTCAGAACGGTGACAACTGAAAAAAAATGTCTGTTTCCAATTTTCATATTATTCCTCATATTTTCATATTTCACTTTAACCATATGGATATGAATTTTCCTAGCTGATGTTTATTTGAAAATACATGAACTTATCTGAAGAACAGAATTTACAGCTCAGTCCTTACAAAATTTTTTTTTTTTTTTTCCTTTATCAAGGAACTACTTGCAGGAAAGGGAAAGTTGAGTTTCTGTTGGACGGAACGACACGACCTGTAAATGGGTCTGTCTTTTTCAAGTTAAGTTAAGTTGATTGTTACATCAGGCTCTCCTGAGATGGAGTGACGCAAGTAAGACAAAGCAGAAGAGTAAACATCTGTGGCAGAGATGGATTAACCATGTTGGTTCTGTTGATGAAGCTGTGTCTTCTTCTGCAGAATTCAAGGGTAAACAGGAGCGAACTAAAAACTACACTTAGAGCACCTTATTTGACCTTTAGTCTGATCTTTCCTTAACCTCTGCAGCTGGAGAGCAACACAACACACAAACAAACCTGCATATTGACAACCCACAGTTCAGTGTAGAGTCGCTGAGTGTTTAAAAATTGAATTGGAGCGTCAAATGTTTTTTTTTTTTTTTTTAACTATTGAAATCACATGCAAAGCTGTCTAAATTAACATATTTTCATCTTCTCCCACATATTATTGTTATGGAAAAAAGCTGAAATCTATAAAGAAACAGCAATCAATAAAAAAAAATCTATGATGAACTCTGTGACACCCTCCTGCAGTCTAAGCGTAATGCATTAGTCTCCACTACACATTGGCCAGGAAACAAACATTTGAATGTTCAATGGAGCAATAAGACACCCAGGCTCAACACAGTTTTTTTTTATTATTTCTTCCTTTGATTTCTGATCGATCCATGGTTGGTGGTAGATTTAAGTCATGAATGCACCAACAAAAGGAAATAAAAAGAGATGTGAAGTTTCCAAACATTTCTCTGCGGATGCTAAAAAATGCATGTAACACATTGGGTTAATCACAAACATACAATTTGTTGAGGTGAGAAACTGTGAACACAAACAAAGCTGTTTTTGAAAAAGGGATAACAAAGTATATTTAACAAGAAAAAACATATGTAAAATTGACTTCCCAAAGTTTTGCTATATTACATTATTTTTTGTTGCATTTAGTTAAGACTTAGTGCTTTATATCATCCTAGATTTTTGTAATAGTACAAAGAACAAAAAAAATAAAATAAAAAATAAAATAAAAAACACCACAAGTCACATTAAACCATGTATGAATTGCATCCATGCAGTGGTACACATGATAGAATGCTCTCCTGGTGGGCAAGAAATGCCTTCCTCTGTTTTGCATGGGGATATGACCATCTAAGTTGCAAACTAAATATTTTAATCTCAGTGTCTCAGTGAAAAGGACTATTTTATTCCATCTGCTGCACTACCAGGTAAGGAGAAGCCTTAAAGGATAAGTTCGGTTTTTTGACACCTGGACCTTATTTTTAGGATTAAATACGCTTGTAGACTCACCCAGACAATTTTGGCGGAGCTCGGAGCCGTTTTCGAGCAATTTAGATCTATCCAACGCTGTTTTTCTCATGCCAAAGTAGCAGACAGGGCCAGAAATTGTATTTTGGGGGGCATCAATACGTGTTTCCTCTGGTCTCAAGTCCCACTCTGAGCAGCAAACTCACTCCTCCTCTGTTGTGTTTGCCGTGCAATGTCCACAACAACACCACCAGTTAGCCCCCATTCATGGACGTGCAGTGGTTGCTTGTTCTCTGGCCAGCTGTTCGGCTCTTTCCCTCTGCATCCTCCTTTCAAATAGCTCCTCGTCGGTATATTCTGGCTCAAAACGATACGGGCATCCATTATACTCAAAGTCGTCGTCAGACACTTCTACATCGAATAAATATTCTGCCATGTTGCACAAAAATAGCCGTGTAGCCGTGTAGCCTAGCAACAGCAGCGGCTCTACTCATGTTCTTGTCTATGACGTCACCAAAAGTTACCCATCCTTGTAAAGCCCCGGGTGACCATAACAACAAAGTTGAGCTGACATGGTGATAACACTGGCCATTCATTTATAAAATGTAGCTGAAATGAGTGAGTTTCGCAGCAGATAATGTCTAATTTAGAGGCTTCGATTTCTGGCCCCGTCTACTACTATGGCATGAGAAAAAATGCCGTTGGATAGATCTCAATTGCTCGAAAACAGCTCTGAGCTCCGCCAAAATTGTCTGGGTGAGTCTACGAGCGTATTTAATCCTAAAAATAAGGTCCAGGTGTCAAAGAACCGAACTTATCCTTTAATTATACTGATATAGATCCTCATCTCAAAGGAAAGAGCAAATATTGCAATATTGCTGTCAGAGGCTTTATTGTGTCTGGTTACCTGACGCTGACCAGAAAGAAAATCAAAATTTTGGTGAAAGTATGTTCCTTGGTCATTTTTCTATGTTAAATGCAATGACATGTCCAAAGCAGAGAGAAAGACTGTGCAGGTGCACATGACGTTTCCAGACCATTCCCTGACTAACTGTAGAAGGACTTTAAATGTTTGTAGACGTACATGTAATGCAGTGGTAGCATGTTGGACTTAGTGGAACTTTGGTCTGCTAGAGCTTGAACTGCTGAACATTGTACAAACTTATTGCAACATCACTTGGTGAACACCATATAAAGTCGATGAATATGCCATTTAACCTCCTGCAGCTGATTTCAGTATTCTGACACCATGCCTAGAGGACGAAAGATGCCTGTACCGAAAGGGCGCCTCGAGTCGTACAACAGGAGTCCAGTCCTGAGAAAGAAGCAGCTCGAGCTGGCAGAGATGAACGCAGCTGTAACTGAGGGTAGAAAAGGTAAGTGGAGGTTAACTCTTGCTGGCATTTACATTGGATCGAATGTCAGAAAATTTTAAGCATGCACACATTTTTTTGACATACCCAATTGAACATCAGCGTTGCTTAAGTGACATTAACTAGTTCTTAGTGGCCTGTGTCAGTCCTTCTGTGTTGGCAAAGGTTGACCAAAAGGTCAGAGTGTGAATGTGGCTTAATGGATTATTTATATGATATGAGGACAAACAGACTAAGAAAGTCTTTTGTCCCTCAGGTCAATAGACTGTACAACTCCTCACTGGGGGGAGGAGGAGTAACAAGAAGACAGAGGACGGGAAGGAGCAGTTACCAGCCAGTAGCCATGTATTTTTATTTTTATTTATATTTTTGTTTAGATCTATCTTTTTTATATGTCTTTTAATCTGTAATACTGAACTGCTACTGAATCTCAATTTCCCTGAGGAAGTTTTCCAAGAGAATTAATAAAGTTATATCTAATCTAATCTAAAGCGTAAGCCCTTTTGCATGAGAACAACTCATTAAAAACTGAACAGTTTCACATTTTAGTCTCCAATAATGTTTCATGTACAGAAGACAACATTGAAACCAACTGCAGCACACACAGACCAGCTGAAACAACCAAAAAATGGGGCCAGACTTAGCTCAACATGGCTTGAGGTTTCCCTCTATGTCAGCAAAAGCTGGCCAAAACATCAGTGTGTGAATGTGGCTGAAGATACGCTGATGTTTATACCGACCACACTTCTAATCCTTTTATTGAATTTTGTGTTAACTTGATCACATAATTATCATTATTATTTGGTTCTCTGTATCCAAAAAGCAGAAGAACTGATCAGAGCACATCAAAAATATTTCAAAGTCTACATAAACTGTACATTTGTTTTCAGAGAGAGGTGTAAGAGGAAGGATTGCAATTCATTATACCAGAGGAGATCTTTGCCCTCATAATTTTTGCTAATTTTCAGAAAAAAAAGGAGCTGAAGCATCAGATTGAAGTACACACACTCCAAGTCTGGAGCTTTGGGAATTGGACAAAATAGTTTCCTTTTGATTAGAACAACATTACAATAACTTATAGCGAGCAGTACAGGGCTTAAAACATTTAGTGTATTACTCTCAATAAAATGCAATAAGAAGCAGTTAGTACCCTTAATTTTGTACGAAAATGTACAAACTTAGATTGAATGTTTTGTTTTGTCTCTGGTGTAGAATGCCTTCTTTTAAGCTTTTATTGTACATCACTCATAATAACAATATAATTTAATGGAGGAAATGGTTATAGTGAACTCAGATTCTTTTGTCACTCTCTTCTTCCTCCCCTGAAACAGTCATATCACAGAGCTCTGCAGAAATCTGATTGGTTATGTCCCCTTAAACCAAGATGTTACGTGCGGCCCTGTTTCTCTCTGTGTCTCTCCCTGGTACTCCTCCTTCCTCTCCTCTGCTGCACACCTGAGAGCAATCTGTGCTCAGGGAGGGGAGGGCTATTTGGAGGAGCTGAGAGAGGAGCAATGTTTGGCACACACACAGACCTAAGGAGCAGGAGGTTTCGGTGTACTCCTCCTTTGTTTCTGGTTTTCCTGGATTCACAGGTATTTTTGTTTCTCCTTTTCTCTCTTTGTTCCTCAGCAGCACTAGGTTGCTGGGTTTTGTTGTTTTAGTTTGGGCTGGGGTTTGTTGGTGGTCCTGTTTTCTCAGTTTTGATTATTCCTTGGTTTAGTTAGTTTTGGTCAGGCAGCGTATGGAGAGGTGTTGGGTGCGACGTCCCCTTATGGGTTGGCATGATCACTTTCTCCTGTTTTGTTCACTTTTGCCGACAACTCCAGCCCCTTTTGTTTCATTTAGTTTGTTTCTCATTTGAATATTTTTACTTCAATAAAGAAAATCAACTTTGTCCTTTGTGTGGCCTCCTTTTTAGTATGTTTCTGGTATCCTTTGGTTAACATTGAGCCAGGTACTTTTCCAGGGGTATGGAGACTAAACAAAAATCATCCACTTAGTATCAAAACTACATAAATACTAAGGCCCTGTCCACATGGAGATGAAAACATTTTCATATTGAAAACATTCTCTTTAAAGATGACATTGTTTTGAAAAATGTGTCTGTCCACATGAAAGGACTGAAAACGCTGTAGTATAAATGCCAGGCCTGTAAGTGGCGCTGTAACACTGCTACAAACATATACTAAAATCAGAGAAGAAGACATGGAGCGAGTTCATGCATAATGAGAAATGTCAACAAACACTGGTGTTTACTGTTCTCAGTGGCCTCTTGTTGCTCACAGTGGTAGTACAGGAACAGAAGATTTTGCTGTAAAGGCGATATCAAGCTCAGTAGCTTTTGCAGCATGAGCGCAACACCGTATTTCGTCATTGTTGTCTGGGTCGCGTGTGTCTAACACTTATTGAACTGAATTTTTATACCCATCGGTATTTTCATGTATAAATACAACAGCTTTTGGAAGCACTCGGTAGATCTGTGAACTTTTTTTTTTATCCTTGTTTTGTAAGGAAGTTGTATTAAATTTGAAATCTCCTCTACAAGAGAGACCTGGCTAAGGTGTCAACCATAAAAAAATCACATAACACATAAAAAACAAGTTTAACAAGATAACAATTAGATTTTTTAAAGCATCTGCTGCAATACCTTACTGATTTTCTTGCACCAGTTCTACTTGGATCTGTACCCTCATTAGTGCTTAAAGGGATTTATCAGTATTTTTGAAGTTGGGTTGTATCAGGTACTTGACAATAGTCAGTCAAATGGTTGAAAGGGCTCCCAGCATTGCTGTCCCTCAAGGGACCATGAGCTCAGACTACGGGTTCAGTGTCCTGCTGTTAATCGCTACAGTTGTTTTGGATACTTGTGTTAGTTTTCTGTAAAAATGAGCCACAAAACTGTGTTGGTTGAATGTACGATTGGGCAAAACATTTTTAGAATGCTTTTATTTCCCTCCAGGAAGTCACTGGGTTTTCTCGTTACATAACTTTGTGATCCTACTTCCTTTACTCACATTGTGTCCTCATATCTGAGCTTCCCACAGCAAGGAATTGAAAGAGAGAAGCAAGGATGGGACACAAAGACAGAGGAGGCACAAAATACCAAATGAGAAATCCATCACTTCGTCAGTCTGAGCTGATCGGGTCTTGAAGATGAGGTGCTCAGATGATTGGCTGTCAACCACGCCACTGCCTTTATGATCCGGAGTATACAGAAGAAGAAATTCTTTAGAAGGAGATTTAGCGGGCCAAGAGAGAGAAGGAACAAACTTCTGTGGAAACTGAGAGCAGGAGGAGTCATACCCAAGAACCCTCCTAATTCAGGTCAAAATCAGAGGTAAGCTGGTAGAGCTATCTGCTATCTAATGCTCACACGTGGAAGAACAAAAAATAGCCATTTGCTCCACCATGAAAAAGTGCCATGAGATACTATTGTCAAGTACCTTGTACAGCCAAACTTCAACATACAGAAATATCCCTTTAAGTCTTGTATGCGTGGTATTTTGTTGCATGTTTTGTGGTTAAGGATGCTAAATCTTTCTTCAGCAATAACTTAAAATATAACATTATTTTAGCTCAACAAAAACTTAATGGAAATGCTTGGCAATGACTGTATTACTGAAAACGTCTTCATAAGACAGCCAGTATTGATATATATAAAAAAATAAAATCACAAACTCGGTAAATGACTTAGTTTATATAGGCCATCTGTGAGAAAAACAGAAGACAAATGGACAACGCGCCTTCATTATCTGTTCTTATGAACAGCTCCTATTTATCACATATTAATTATCATGATTTGATGCTACGCACAAAGTATTTCAGTGGCCGTGGACTATACAATGGACCTCTATTTTCCCAGAACCCCAATTCAAAGAGGGGCGCTAAATTATTTTAATGCAGTCATTTTTCTCTTCCTTTCAAAAGAAGAAGCCATGGATGGCACTCGGCTATATTTTAATTTGCCAGAGAGGAATAATTCACTTCATCACTCTAAATTCATCACTTAGAATTATATTATGGCTTGTCTTGTATTTATGTTCAGCTGCTTTCCCAAGGTCTGCAAGACCACTTGAGGTTGACACTAATAAAAAGAGTAAAGGAAGAAATCTCATCTAATGGCTTTCCATAGTTCTGAGCTGCATTTTCTACAGTTTCAACCAACAAAATTCACCTAAACCGAACAAAAGCAGTATAAAGAGGCACAGAGATTTAGTAGCAGCTGTCTCTAAATCTTTAGCCTTGCTTATGTCACCTGCTTCTTCAGCGTTAGTGCAATGACAAGTGTTATCCAGGACTGACTTTCACATTTGTTGTTAAAGTGGATCAAAGTAATCTTTGCAGTGCCAAGCAGATAAGAACATAATAAATAATAGTCATTGATGTCAGTGCTGCAGTAATAGCTGGTTTCAGAGATGACATCGCAACATAATGTTCTGTTTCTTATTTGATGTAACTCAGTAGGAGGCATAACCTAAAAAAGCTGCACACATTGCTATAAAAATATCCTTTTAACAGAAACAGGGTCAAATGGTCACCGGTAAAAGAGCAGCCAGACTGATCAGCAGTGTAGAGTGTATATCAACAATAGCTTCTCTTGAGAGCTTTAGAGGACCATACCCTAGTTATGTTAACCATTTACGTCATTGTCTTGGGTGTCTACTAAATCAGAGGAGCTGTAACCGAGGACCCACGAGAGCTTCCTCAGAGGAAGCGTTTTGACCGACAGACCCACCCCCTAATTGATATTACTTTCTGATTGGACGCTGCAGAAACATCAAAGCATCAGTGGGGATCGATAAAAGAGAAAAATTAAACCTTGAAATGGACAATTGAAATGATTGAATTCTGTCAGTTTCTTAAAAGTTGGTCTGTGATTCAAGCAGATTGAAAAAAGTCTTTTTTCTGACAAGAATTTCTATGAAATAATAATTCTCATAAATTCAATTTTATATGAGTGCATTAGTTCAAAGTTTTGTATTTTATGTTTTCTGAATCACTAATGGCTATCTCAGTTTAGCTCTTCACATCAAAAAGAGCACAATTTAACCAGAAATATTTCTATTTTGATTTCAATATGTCTATTTCAAGGAACTAAGTTCAAGTTGAAGTGTGGTAAAGTCTGTTTTAATTTGGAACCAAATTATACATTCATTTAATTAGGTTTATCATAAGGCTGATCATCAATAAATAAATTAAAATGGTTATAATAAAAAAAATAAAATAAATAGTATCCAGGTTGCAGATACATTTAAACAGTGTGTCTGCTTATAAATTATAGACTTTACAATCAATAACTGTATCGATGCCATCAGTGAATCTCTACAAAATTATTAGATTTAGTAATTCATTTTCTCCTTAAAAAGTTAACAGTTTTATTCACCAAACAGAGATAGTCAGAGAAAACTAATCAGAGAACAAACAAAGTCAAACACGTTCAAGTCTGTACTATATTAGAATCAATAAAGTGTTTGTTTTCATATAAACAATCAGCTGTTTGAACATCATCCTCATTACAAACAGACGCCCCCTCACATGATGTTTCAAATCAGAGAGCATCTCACGGCCCTTAAGGACATGTCTTCTCTGTTCTCTCTCCTCTGCCTCATCTCCTTGCTTCTCTTCATGCATCTCTGAGGAAAGGACTAAAATGCAAAGGAGGTTACCGGGATGAAGTCCTGATTAGTAGTTTGTTGTCTTTCCATTCAGGTCACATGTTCACTAGTTATCTAAAGCCTACACTCCCTCACACTCACTGGCTTTTTGAGAAACGGCTACATACTGCTGCTCTTATGCATTATGTAGTGTGACTGCCAAACAGCTGTTCCTTTGTAGTATGCTGCCCCCATCCCTGCAGATTCTTCTTTTTGTGTTTTGGCAGGTGGTGAATTTTGCACAAAGCTCATCTCGATGAGAGCGACTGTGTCTACAGTATAAAAACTGTATTAAACACTTACAAATATTTGCGCTTCTTTTTATTATGCAAATATAGCTATTTGTTTCCCTTCCCAACCCAATAATTTAGTTGATTTCTGTAAGTGGTCTTGAAAATAAAAGCAAACAGTAGCTTAGCTTACGGAGAGCGCTACTATTTCAACACTCACTAACAGACTAAAATAAGTGTAACTCGTGATATATTCAGTTTTTCATGATTTTCACCACTGAGTACACACTTAAGAAATATTTAACATCCATGAAATGACTAATTTTTTTAATTAACAGAGTTTCATTTCCTTTATTGTTATATAAATAGTGGAATCAGTTCTAATGCTAACATTGCTAAGGCCAGCTGTCTGTTTGATGACCCACTTGAGATTTGCGTTGTGTGTAACAGTATGTGTGGTAGGCTGGTCTGATGCATGCTGCAGATTTTGCACATTTTCACATACAACATACTACATTTGACATTTTTGGAAAATCAGTACGTACTGCTTGTTTAGTATGTCAATTTTAAAATGACCACCTTTTTGGTGATCAGATTGGGGCTGCAACTTAGCAGCAGGATTACTCCATCCATTTGTTTATGTTACAACCCTGATCATCTCATTTTGTTACCCTTTAAATAATGCCAATTTATCTAAAACTAGAGAAGCACTCAGAGGGCGCAGACCTCCGCCAAGTAGTTCAGTTCTAGCAGTGGCTTTTCCACAACACCTATAAAAGACACAATTCTGGATCACCAGATCCAGAATACCAGGATCCGGACCAAACTCGGCACATACATGGAGGTTGTTATCCAGTATGAACACAACAAGTTTTGGGAACATCAGTTATTATTTTGATTTTATATGAATTATTGAATGTCTTCAATGGGTTTTCCCATTATAAAATACAATGTTTTTTGTGACATCAATCTGGATCGGATCCTTGATGATAGAGACATAGACCCCATATTACCCTGTGATATTAGAAGGGAATCCGTTAAGAAATATGATTTTTTAAAATTCTGCCCAACGTTAACCTATGGGATTTTTTTTTTAATTTTTGGAGTTTTTTGTGTCCAGACAAATATCTGTATCACCACCAGCCAAAATTTAATGGCTTCCTTCCTTCTTGGACCAAACCACACTGTTGGTAAAATTTTCATGTAAATCCATTCAGTAGTTAAAAACAAACAAACAAACATATGCCGGCAAAAACATAACCTCTTTGGTGGAGGTAATAAAGACTTTGTTACCCCAACCAGAAGTCTCCCAGCACTGTAATGGAGAAAAAAAAAAAAAAAAAAGAAAGAAAACTCAAAATTTCAAGGTAACTGTCTGCACTAAATTTTTGAGTTTTGGGTCAAAGCTCAAAATTTTGAGTTGAGAGAACAACTATTTAAAATAAAGACAATCCCAGGCAGGATTCATACCCAGACCAGTTGCAGCATGTTTATGAACCCTGTAATCAGAACTTGGCCTGATCTTGCCTGACCGCACCTGACCTTTTAACTAACTGTTTTCAGTTTGCCAAGTTAAGAAATTAGCCCAACTTTACATAAAAACTCAATAAGGATAGTTGAGATAACTCCTTTGATTAAGTTCGTAACACAACATACAATATTTTGTTTTGTTTACTGAAAAATTCACTTGATGCCAGCGATTTAATGTTTTTATTATTACAGTGTGGCAGGATGTGGATTCTTACCGGATACTTCCATGATGATCATCACACTCAACTGAACCAACTCCCGGCAATTATCCATCACCATCTTATTCACCCTGAACCACCAAACATCCGTTTTTACATTGGAGACATTCCCTTCCTCCTTCATGTTAATTAAGTCTCCCACTACGAAGAATACTCAGAGTTCTTTATGCTCTTTAATGAGGTCTCATATACATTGAGCTCTGAGGCTAATATATAACCTCTTTCCCTCCTCATTGTACTTGTTGCCATGGCTTCCTCAATGGCCTGCTGTCTGCTCTCACAGCCTTCACCTGATTTTAAAGACCCATAAACATCACAGAACCTGCTGAGAAGCCAATTTCAGGCCGAGGCACGTATGATTCCAAAAACAGAATGAAAATGTATCTCTGGCATCTAAAAAACCTTGAGGGCTGTGCTTGTGCTGCTTGTTGATGCTAAAGTAGTTAATTTTTTTTGGCCATGCAACAGCAGTACAAAAGACAGAGTGGGAACATGGGGGAGAGAACATGCTACTAATTTATCAGAGAATTTAATCAAATGGAACAAAACTGATTAAAGTATATTTCATGCAATAGGAAGAAATGACTCACTTTGTGACATTTCCTCACCAAATCACCTAATGTATAATTTTAATCAACTCATATGTATCCTCTCTTTTGAATGTGCTCATTTAGAAATAATAGGAGCTATAATTGCTGTGTAATTACTTTGTGATGTAATTAGACCTTGATTAGGAAGACATTGTTGGTATTTATGAAGCTCTGATTTCTTTTAACCATATTCCCTGATATGTTTTTGTCAAGAAAAGTCGAAGGAACAAAACTCAACACCTACAGTACTTCAAATCACATCGCTTATATATTTGAATTACAAAGAGAAAACCTGAAAGGACGCTTATTAAAGTCAAGTTTCTAAAGTGCTGGATAATATCTATCTAAAAGTGCATTTATGTGCGCCGGAACAACAAATGACAAAAATAAAGACAATATGAAACTGGTGATCTTACTGCCTCTACTGGTGATATTATTGCCTCCACAATTGGTGTTTGTGTCGGTGTCATTTTTAGAAATCCTATTGGCAAAGGATGAACATGATGATGTGCTGTTTTAAAGTTTTATCTGCTCTTAAGTGTGTTTAATGTCTCCTCTGTGTGAATAGCACCTCTGAGAACAACAAAACATGCCTGCTGCATTAGGACACCTCCCTCTCCCCAATCTGTGGCACCAGCAGCTGCCTGAAGTGTCTTGTTCCCCCAAAGATGCGGTAATATTGCAGTGATTTGAAGTTCCAAGGCCACGCTGACTTTTTGAGGATTGACTGAATTTGCGTTGATTGCTGCAAATAATGAAATTGCAATTACCTGAGGGGACTGGTTTTAGTATAGTTTTCAATTCTGCCCATATTACAACTAATATATCTGAAATCTGTGCCTGAAAAATACTGGCTTCAAAGATCAACAAAAATATTTATATCTGGTAATACCTATAAACAAATCAATATTGCTCTGATAACATTATGTTTCCCTCCCTTGTCTCTCACACAGACTTTTTATTTTGAGCACAGAAGTGCTTTAGAAAAAAAGGCATGTAAATTGCTAAAGAGGGATTAAAACTCAATAAAGGATAATATTTGCTGTGTTTAACTTACTTATTTCTTTACCCTCCCCCCAAATAAATAAATAAATAAATATAATAATGATTTTTGTACCACATTGCTCAGTCCTAGACAACAGTTTAATGTAAAGCCTTTTTCTTATGCTTTAATTCTAAGTAAGTAAAGCAAACAAAACAATAAAAAATTGAAAACTGCTCCAATGGGAGCCTTATTTTTAAAGGATACTCACTAAGACATCAGTTTCAAGAGGCTAGTGCTGTCTTCATGAGCCTTTATACTGCCTGCTAGAAACTCCACCTTCATGCATTACCTTGTCAGAAACTCTAGATTTAGACTGACTTATCTCGTGACCCTCACTGCCTCAACAATACATCTAAAATACTCTCCTGAGACCCAATTTTCTACCTGTATCCCTACACTACTCGTCTGAGTTATTTCCTCTGTGAGCACAAGTAAGCTGTCATGCTGGGAAAAAAGAGAAACACAGAAGACAAAAAGTTCTTACAATGATGAAACACCCACACAGATGCTAAACAAAGAGTCCGGAGGGTGTTTTTGATACACTGAAAAAAATAAATCTATGAGTATTTTAAGCTGTGAGGCATGAAGAACTTTACCAGTTTGTGACATGCTGATTGACTGCAGAGATCTAGTTTGGTTTAAGGAATATGAAATATATAGTTACACACACTGCATGCAGATAGGCTTCATTTAGCATTAGACAGTCAGGCATGACTGCAAATTCACAGAAATTTAAACTCAGTTGATAGCTACGCATGCCCACATGTTCTGCTCCTCTGGCTCGGGTCAGGTGTTAATGCCCAGGCCAAGAAAATAATGATGAAAATTTAGGGAAATATTGAGTGGTGTAAAAATCATTCATATTCCTGGAGGTTCCATCATTAGCTGCTATCCTCCGCCCTCTGTGTTTACTCTCTCTGGGAAAAGCAAGAACGAATTAAGCTAATTGATTGGCTGCACAGAGGTGGATGGTGCATATCTACATGTCTGAGTGATCTCCTTGTTGCAGCACTTCTCCCTCCTCCTCCTCCTCCTCCTCCTCACAGCTTCACAGGTGCCGTCCTAATGTATGACCATTGTCTGGAGGTCACTGTGGATGTCCGAGTCATGTGGAGGAGGCCCGTCATGCAGAGCGCGGCATGCTTCAGGGAGTAATCATGAGCCTCTAGCTTCCCCCCATCAACATTTCTTCACTGCCCTTAGGCCAACAAACCAGATTTTTCATGTCAGCTGGCATGCACCTTCAACTCATAAGTAGCTGTTTGACTTTCACAAGTCTCGCATCACCCGTGCATACACACTCCCAGGCAAGGTTGCCATATCCTTGGTCCATAATTATATGCCAGTTATAAGTGTCCACTTGCGCATGCAGATGGGCCGAGCTCTTAAAAAATCCAGGTAGCAGGTCGAACCTGTCTGCATGGACTATTTATCATTCCCTAAGGGGGGAGCCCTCACATCATAAAAAATAATTTAAAACATTTCTCATTACTTTTGTTCTCTGCTACTTTAACACATATACACACAATAACCCTTCTAACAATATACACAGAGGTAAATAATTTTTTTAATTTTCACTTACTTCTTTGTTGTTGATTCTGCATTAAATAATCCTATTATCCGTTTTTAAAAGATTTTTTTTTTATGTTGGCAGCCCTACATGAAAACATTAAGTCAGATTAATAGAAAGCACTGAGAAACATATTTGCTGCTTGACATTTAATTTAAAGAAAGACAAAAATGAACATTTGTGCCTTTTCGAGCAAGTTATTTTGAATTCCGCAGTGGACCGGGTGTAATAATAACTGCAAAATGGCGTACATGTAAAGACCCTGTACAGCATTATCAGAAATATGACTCTAAACATGTTTTATACATAGAAATAGAGCTGCTTTCAACATAAAAAGAAAGATTAAAAACTGATCAGTACGGCATTATTGAATTTAAACATCAGCAAGTTTTTCACCCCTTTCATCTCTGGGATTCTGGGCAGGGCCAAATGTGGGTGCTGGGGGTTTTCAAAAGCTACGTTTCCACTGAGTGGTCTAATTTGGTTCAGTACAGTTCAAAGCAGTAAACCCTGAATTTCCAACACTAGCTGTACCTTTCCTTAAGGGTGGGGGGATGCGAACCACGACGAAAGGGTCACACTTGCTTTGTAATTGTGTGACATCACAACAACAGGACAGTAAAGCGACCAGAAGTAGAGTGATTCTAATCAAAGACCAAGCAGACCTCCAGCTCTACGCCACTCTATGAGGCATTTTTTTCATGTGGACATCCTTAAAAGCAACAGCAGTGAACAAATCACTGTTAATCCATGGCGAGGTTTGAGTATTTGTTTTAGCTGCTGTTGCATGAAAATTTTTGACCAATCAACAGACTGCAGTGACTTCAGCTCCACCCTTAAGTGTCTGGGTGTCAAACAGCACCAGTACAAGCTACAATGCTAACAGCTAAACTCACAGAGACTTAAAAAAATCAGTTTATGATCTTTTTTACATAAGCAGTGGAAAGGAGGGGGGCCATTGTGCTTGAATAAATGCATTTAAGTGATTTATTCTTTTTTATTTGTAATACCTTTACATGGTCACAGCAAACAGCAAAAATTACTGTGGTATCCACTTTCTGTCACGTTACTCAGTGCTGTTTACGTTGTTCAACATCTTCTGCAAAAGCAAAAAAACAGCATCATTTAAGAGAGACACTTGAGAAATTAGACTGATTGGAACAAAATGTGATTGTAGCTCATTACTGACTTCATCTGAAGTGTCAGCGTTCAATTGTAATGAGCTTATTACTAACAGGGTTCATGGGCAGAGCTCTTATTGTTCTGTTCAGCTAAAAATAAGAATATGAGTTAACTTCTTAGAAGAATCTGTCAGTACCTGTTATATTTTAAATATGGCTTTGAAATGCAGTTACACAAGCATGTGTCACACACCTGCAACAGCTGCTTTTATGTTTACCTGCTGTATATTGTAGGTGTAAGAGGGCATCTAATACTTGAGTGTCAGTCTTATATGCTGTCACAAGAGGAAGGAGAAACATTATTCTCATAAATAAGGAGATTTCTGTAAAACAATCCACCTGTCTCCTCTATTCTCCACATTTTGATGTTGTGCCTCTCCACAAATTAAAGCCTCTTTACTTTTCATTCTCCTCCTGCTGCATTCAGAAAGTCGAAGTGACTATGATGGTTTGAGATTGACTATCTGTGTGATGGGAACATTGGGGGGACGCAGTGAGAGTGTTGTCTGCGCTCATTACAACAGCCACAGCCCAGCTGCAGAGACAGCTGCAGCACACATCAACACCTGCTTGAAGAGGGATGGGATATATCACTCCATCGTCAGCCTCCATCTTAGCTTAATTTCAAACTTTACGTCGATAACTTACGAGTGTCAAAGTAAATAAACATGTAAACACCTGCAAATGTCAACAGTTTAGACCAATTTGGAGCCTGTTAATTAAAAGATGCTGGTTGCTGATTTTCACACATTCTGTGGGAACTGATGACTAAAGGAACGCATAGTTTAACACCAAGAGGAACAACTGCTACACTGTTATGAAAATCCTAATTGCAAATGTGCTCTGATGGTGAGATTGGCAGTCCTGTGTATGTGACGTGACAGCTGCATTCCAGCAAAGCAGTCTCTCAGTCCATGAGGTAATTTTTTTTTTTCTGTGCACAGTTGGGATCCTGACTTCCACTGACGGAATGAGCCGGCATACAGCCCTCACACTCAGAAACTCTACAAAATAGTCATTATAGTTCAGCACGGTCAGCAGGTTTCTGCAGAACTTTGTAGCTCAGTGTTCACATCCAACTTCATACTCAGAAGAGGTTAACCATTTGCTTCCCTCACTAGAATTAAAATGTGGAAAGCTTTGACCTCTGCTGCCCTGCATTCAATTTCACATGAGTAAAATGATAAACCAAAGAGTTTGGACCTAAATAGCTTAGGTTAAAGTTCCTCTATGACCCTTTAGGCTCTGGAAAAGTAATTTGACAAAATTGTATAGCTTGATCTGAGGCTGGATTTTTTTTTAACTATTTTCAGAAATTAATTCTCACAAAGTTTTCATGGACTGAAGCATTTTTTTATGCCAGGAATCTGATTTTTTTTTTCCTTTTTTAAGATTTATTATTTATTTTATTAGATACTGATAAAGTGAAGCAGAGCAAAATGAGAGAGGTTTTAGTACAGATTGGTAAGGGGAAATCAATGAAAAAAAAGCAACATTTTAAAATGTAATCCGTAAAAATGCATATACAGCATTTCCTCCACAGAATAACCTCTTTTGGATTGTTGTCCTGACATTTTTTAACTCAAAAATGCCAAATAAGTCAAAAAACATGATAAATGAGGTCTGAAATCTTGATCAAGGTCTCCTGCTCACACAGTCTGTGACATACACGGGGCAATATCTCGGCAGTGGATTGGTCGATTTGGGTGATTGACACCGCTATCGAACCATTACAGCCAATAGAACTGAGAGGCAGTATCGCACCAAATACACCATTGGCCAACAACAGGGGAGGAAATGCACTGTGATCCAATCAAACACTGCTGCACTCTTATAAACCCTCTCCGGACCCAGATGATTCATGGGAAATGTAGTCTTAGACTTGAATCAAAGATGGATGCCTAGTTTTGATGGAATCCACCGTTTATAGCTCTCAAACACGACGTTTCATCTTAAAACAGCAAAGATAAGACCGTACACAAGTGATTTTTTTTTTACCTATGTCTTCTTTGGCTGCTGGTTTCCTGAATGCCTCGTAGTCTATGTGTGTGTAGCTTGATGTAACAGAGAGCGAGTGGGTTGTCCAGGTGGTGCTACACGGGTTTTGATAGCCTATTTGATAATTAATTTGTTCGGTGTCAGAGTTGTGTTTGGTGTGTGTAAAAATGGCTTATATGGGCGTTTAGCTGAGTTTTTTTTTCTTAGTAATTTGACGTGCAGCATGACTGTAATTCTACATGATTAGCGCACTGTATTTGGCTGTTTGTGTCGGAGCTGGCTTCTAGCCCCCCAATTGGGGGACTCCGGGTGCTGCATTTGATCAAGTTATCATAGAGCACTCATTTGGGTAAAGATTAACATTTTAAGAAAATTGAAAAATAGAAAAAAAATGTCTAATGTGTTTATATGGGTTCACACTTCAAAGTGTTGTTTTCACTCTTTTTGGATATTTGGCGCTTTGACTCTCATCAAGTGTAATTGACACTTTAGGACTTACCAGTCAAAACTTTGTAAAACTGAACATTGTGACTTGTGATGAACACTTCGATGTAGTATTAGAAATGGACTCTGAGTGTATCTTCTTTAACCACTAAAGTGTTAACTTTATATTAACACTACAAAGTGTGAACAACATTCATTTACTACATATTAATGGGGAAAATTAGCTGGAAAATACCATATTTGGTAAAACACATTAAGCCTTTTACATATTATAAAATATTTGCACTGCAGTTTTCATGAGGTGGGCTTGTGTCCTGCAGTGACACCTATGGATCTGATTTATTGAAATACATTTTATTTCAAACTTGTTTTTGACACCTATTTTTTCCTTTACCTTGTCAACTGAGAGTACATTTTGAGAGATTTGACTCCATCCAAAGTATGATTGACTCTTCACTTACTGATATTTTAACATTTTTTTGTGTACAATAAATCATTCTGTCAGCTGCAGATTTGGTGTGACTAAGTTACCTTGTATTTATTATTTATTGACTTAGAAGTAAAACACTTCCTCAGCAGGACAAGCTCTTGTGAGTCTTTTGCATTTGTGTCTTTCATGGAATTAGTTCACAGTAAAAAAATATGCAGAGGTCTGCCAGACCTATCCTTAAATCAGCAGGAATCCAGCAGAAGCTCATAATAAATAAGGTTTTATTACTGTGAAGTATGAGAGCAACAAGTGCCCCAATTATCAGTTCAGGTGTCACAAAAATAATGTGGTTTATACATAAGCTATGGATTTAAATGTGGAACAGGTGCAGGTGAAATCAATCGTGACCCTCCATTTGGTTTTCTGGGTCAGGCTGGGTGTGACTGGGATGAGGAAATATTTTCCCCCCGGTGTGCAGCTGAGTTTTTATAGAAGGAGAAGCTCCATAAACTGATGTGGAGCAGACTCTGGCCTCTGCTTCATGAGGATACTTTACAGGACACACACCATCTCTCCTGCATCATTGCCATGCTCCTACTTGTAATGCGGACTATCTGAGGGCTAGTCTTAAAGCACAGCACTTGTTATTCTGAGAAGTTTCTTTTCAGTTGCATCACTTCTTGTCTCACTTTGTTGCACACCCACACTTCATGCTGTTTTTTGGTGATATGACGGCCCACCTCTGACAGGCAGAACCTTTTCATCCCCCAATGCCATCTAGAAATAAAGCTGGGCACATTTTAAAACATGTATTTGAAATAGTGATTAGGAGGCAGTGTCCGCAGAACTCATAAGAACGTATTGGCTCAGTGGTGGTATCCATAGAAACCTTGTGGCTGCAGTGGTCTACTGGGACATGTGCCTTAATAATATACTGGCCAAGCACAGAAGGCAAATATAATATCAGCCTATAGAAATGCCAGTCAATGATTAGAAATGGAAGCAGTCTCTTTGACAGGCACATATGCTGCTCAAAATGAATTGACCACAGGGGTTTAGAGGGACATACCCACAGGTGAAGTCATATTACCTGCTCTTCTTTAACCTTAAGAAGATGCAAATATATGGTACAACCAATCTGTTGGGGAAATAACAGTTAGAAATGAAATTAGAATTGGGAATAGCATGAAAGTCTTGTATTCTCATCATTGTGGGACGAAATGATTTCTCTGTGTGCAGTCATTGCTGCAGGACATAATATTAGTATTTCTTGGCAACCTGAAGTGTATAAAGTAGTATTTTTATGTTACGTACATATTTAATCTTGCAAATGATTATCAATAAAACCAGATTTTTTTTATTTCAGTCTAACACAAAAGTGCTCAGGCGAAGCAGCAGTCTATAAGGCTGAAATATGACAATCAGCCTAAGTTCCCATTTCCGACCAAAGTTAGCAAAGTTAGCAAAGGGCCAATTATCCTGGTGGACCTAAAGATTATCTTACCTGATTTTCCAGTGCTGTGATGTGTAATGATATGTGTGTGTACCCTGAAAAGGTACAAAATGGTCCGCACACCAAACAAGCTCCCTTGCAACTTTTTGATTTATTCCAAAGTGACGTTTCGAGCCCGAAACGTCACTACCTTTTCATGTGGTTTTTTTTGGGATCCAGCACCCTACATAGGATGTGCGTATCTACTATATCCTTCTACATGTGTGTGTACCCTGATTTGAAATTGTAGATATTAAACATATTCAATGTTTATGACCAGAAATCCTTCTGTGTGTGTGTGGAGAGCACAGAGGACAGCTGAGCATGTCCTCTGTGTTTTGTCACATGGAACTAAACAAAGTCTGTCAGGAGGCAGGGAGCAAACAAAGCCATGGCAACAAGAGTAAAGGAGATACATAAAGTTAGAGGGGTTTTCATAAATGGAGGGTCATCTTGTTGATTGTGACAAAACATGACTTCTGTGCTTAACCTGTAAATTATACTTACCGTAGAGAGATGAGCTAGGTTCCACAACTGCCGAGGATATCAAAGGATGCTAACCATTATTGGTAAGTGAGTTGGTTGGTGTGTTGTGTACCCTGCTTATCGTTTTGTGGCACACCACACACCACACTAAAGAACAAATCTGTTATTATTTGTCTTCATGGGCTCTCTGAAATTTTCAAAATCAGTTAGGATTTAAAAATTCTTTGTGTGTACCAGGCCTTGGGCATGTCAGCCTTTATTATCTCTGCCAAGGAGGTTGTGTTTCTGTTGGCTGCTTGTCTGTTTGTTTGCCTGTCCATCATTCTGTCTATCCATCACATGCAATAACTCAAAAAGATTTTGACAGATTTTGATGACATTTTCACATAATGTTTGTAATGACACAAGAAAAACATGATTAGATTTTGGTCGTGATCGCTATTAATGTGGATCCAGGATTTTTTCAAAAGGATTTGTTAACTTTTCAAGATAGGGTAGTTCTCCACATTGTTGCTAAAAAACTCAAAAGCTTCTCCACAGACTCTAACAAAATATTCAGGGAATATTGGTAATGGCACAAAGAAGAGGTAACTGGATTTCAGCAATAAATATAGATGTGAATCCAAAAGTCTTTACAGGATTTAAAGATTAATTTAAGTATAACATTGCAAGATAAGGCAATTTTCCACATTTTTGCTATTAACTCTGCAAATGATGTCACAAATGCCTTGGCGGAGGTTTTAGCTCTCGGGGCACTTCAAGTTGATAGCGCCCTTTAGAATTGTATGAACTTTTCAGCCTGCTTTTGCCATTGTGGTAACCTGGCTTTCAAGGTTCCTCAACATGTGCAGATTAGTACTATTTGTTTTTTAAAGGAGACATATTATGCAAAAAACACTTCTTTAAGGCTTTGAACACATTTTTAGGTATTTGGCCTTCCTCCCAGCCCACAAAATGTGATAGTAGACAACAAAACCTGTATTTAGCTGGCTGCATGAATGTAAACTCATGATATTTCGTGAGCTGTTGAGTCTCTGGGTATACTGTTGCATAACAGTATTTTTTTTATTTGCATACCTAACCTGATTGGTCTACCTGAGTATACCCCCTTCCCCCTTGCTGGAAAGATTCCTCTGCGAAGAGCAGCCATGTTGTTTATATTCTTAGTGAGAGATCGGTGTTCAACATGTTGAAGCTCAGAAGCTGTCACTGCTCGGTTGTTGGCTGTGAACAGCCACATATGTGGTCCTCCGAGGACCAAAGGGTCCAGTAGATTACTTTTAATTTTGAAGGGAATGAGCAGCTACAGTCGGCTAAAACCTGTATGTGTGTGCCAGTCACTTTACGTCCCACTGCTTCTTCAACTTCAGTCAGTTCAACACAGGACTGACTACTAGACTTTTCCTGAATCCGGGCTCAGTACCAACAATATGTCGCCAAACCTGATGATGGAAATGTGAGTATTTTAATGCTGTTTAGTATTTATTTTGCTCATTGCTACGAGCTAATGCCAACAGCAGGGTGAAGTGAACTAGAGGTAACTGCACAACATGTTCGTTAATGTTCACATTACTTGTTGAAAGTCTGAAGGGTAAACTTCAATGTATGAGCATTCTTACATTAGTCAAGAGAAGCTGAATATAATCAGTCCCACTGCGGTGACTAGGCCGAGGTTATCATGTTGTGCATTAACCTTTGATGTTTGGGGGAAACAAGATCGCTGTTATCTGTTAAATGACTTGAATTTATGATTCGTGTGTGTTCAGGAAGAGAAGCTTAACAGTTGGTTGAATGAAATTCAGTCCTTTACCTGACCCCAGGTCCCTCTGTTTGTGCTAATGTTGGCCTGGAAGGTAGGCTAAGTTGTGGCTGTCCCTCTGTGGTTAGCATGTTGTGCATTAGCCTGTGATGTTTGGGAGAGAAAAGCTTTGTGGTTGTTACCGTGTGTGGTAACCGACATGAATTAAGGGTTTGTATGTGTTCAGGAATGTAAGCAGCGCGTGGCTGGGGCACCTGCTTTGCCCGAGTTACGCTGCAGTTACGCTGTTTCATGAAGGCATCAAGGATCCATGTTAAACTGCAGAAAAGGAGCAAAATATGGGACCTTTAAACTAGTGCAATAGCTTTTATTGCCAGCAAGATAGTAATGCTGATATTGCTATTTTTTATCTTTAACATAAAAGCAAGCCGAGCGTCAAAGTGGCGCAACAGGTAGTGCAAGAAGGTTGCTGGTTCATACCCCTTGAGACCTTTCTGTATGGAGTTTGCATGTTCTCGCTGTGCATCAATGAATTCTCTCCTTGCATTCCAACTTCCTCCCACTGACCTAAAACATGCTTGTTAGGTTTATTTGTTGACTCCAAATTGGTTTTAGGTGTGGATGAGTGTGTGAATGGTTGTCTGCCTCTCTTTATGGCCCTGCAATCTGCTGGCAACCGGCTCAGAGTGTACCCCGCCTCCTGCCCAAAGTCAGCTGTGATAGGCCCCATCCCCCACGACCCTGAAAGGGATAAGATATAGATAATGGATAGATGGAAAAATGCAAGCCATGACTCATGTACCTCAGTACTCTGATATGGGTCTAAGTACATTAGTTACACCTGAGATTTATGAATTCCAAACATTGGTAAAATCTCACGGAAAGTGACAAAACTAGATAGCTGGATGGATATCTGTGGCTTAGAGTAATAATTGTGCAATAAAACTGCATTTCCTTTGTTTAAGTATGACATTAATTATCATCTCTTGAACAATTTGCAGTAAAACACATTAAGTTAAATTCTTTTTCCTGTTCCCAATACCTGGACTGATGAAAAAGAATCAACGTCATTTCCTTTGCTTTGTTGTTTAAGTGATGAATCCATTAAAAACCCATAAAGCAAAGTTTTTCTTTAAACACTGACCCCAGAAAAAGGTGCTTTTACATCAATGATGCAGAAAGGTATATAAGATGATAAATGTTATTATTGATCCAATGCTGTGCCTCTTTCCTCTCTCCGTTTCTAAAGAAAAAAGCAACAATGTGAAATTAATTTGAAATGTAAGGTCAGATTTTTCAAACAATAGATCTTGATGAGGAATTTTCATTTGCTGATGCAGCTTTGCACATTGAAAAGGGCCCCAAGAATGTCCTCAGTCTTGGCTTTCTCAAGAGCTCTCTATTTGATTTGAATTTGAAAGCAGCTTCTTGTCACTTCACTCTGGAACTGATTGTCATTATGTGTCTTTGTCCATAGTAACATTCAATTCTCTGCATAACTCTCGGGTTCAGGCACTTTAAGTTGTTACACAATTAGCCCAGGAGTAGCTCAATTTAAGCTTGACGCTATAAGAAGCACTACGAAGGGTGAAAAGACACTCCAGTTTTTCCAATTCCACTCTTGTGCGGATTTGAGTAATCATCCTGCTATACTGGCTGATTGGCAGTGAGAACCGGTTGGTATTGAACAGAAATGTCTGGCTGAAGACGTGCAATTTTCATTTCTTTATCCACTATGATTTAGACCTTGAAATTTCATTTAAAGGAGTGTCTCCTTTATTTTAAAGGCTCTTACTTAAAAAGAAATTAAAAAATAGTATTATACAACTTTAGAATTACAAGATTCTTCTTAAGACTGGACTATGATTTAAAACACAGACTTTTAAAAAAATTCTACTGCACTTTCCTTTAATAAAGATCAGACTATGATGAGAAAATTTGATTAATGAATAATTTATTCTGTTTTGGTCCCTGCTATAAGGAGAAATGGAAATTAAAACTTAGAAAAAGTCCATGTTTGTTTTTAAAGGATTTGTGAACGATGGGAGACAGGGAAGATTTCCACATTTTTGCAAAAAACTCGGTTAGTTCTCAACAGATTTTGATGACATTTTCAGAAAATATTGGTCATGGCTTAGGATTGGTGGTGATATGAAACCAGATGTGAATCCAGCAATTTCTTTAATGATTTGTTAAAACGGGGAGATAGGGCAGTTTCCACATTTTTGACAAAAACTAGCCCATAAGTGTTGGAATTCCATAGGGGAGGTTTGTCCTCCTTAAACACATAATTATAAATAAGCTGACACTTTACTGACAACCTTCTTTTGTCATATTTGAGAGGAAATTCTTATTTAATTGCTTTATTGCTATTTGATGGTGCTTAAACCTTTTTATGTTTATTTTGCTCTCTCAGTCTTTTTCTTTCCCTTTGCCTTCTCTGTGTTATGAATCTTTTGTCGATTTTTATCTTAACAGCACTTTCATTCGTCTTGTTTCTGCTCATCATAATTATTTAAGTTTCTTTTGTTAGAATTTTTTGTTATCCCTTTGACTGAAGCTTATTTAGTCTTTTTTTGGCCACTTTGATGGCTCACATCAGCTTTACACTGCAGGTCACATCTAACCATTCACACCCATTCACTCTCACTGATGGTTCAGAGTTTCTGTATCATCATTATTACCCAACACATTCAGGCCCTTTCATTACCATTTACACACCTCTGATGCAGCAGTGGGAGCAAATTGAAGTTCAGTGTTTTGCCCAAGGACACATCAGCATGTGACATGAACCTCCCTTTGCTTTACTGACAGAGTGCACTATCAGACTGTGCCACTGAGGCCCTTTTTATTCATGTATAATATTTTTCAAGTTAAACAAAAAAGCATGACAAAACTAAAAGTGCTCCAAGAGCAAAAACCTCTGCCAAGGTATTTTCAACCTTGTTGGGCAAGCTATTGTCAAACATGTGGAAAAACTGCTCTATCTCACCCTGTGAACAAATTCTTTAACAAAATTTTGAATCCACATCCGGATTTGTTTCACCACCAAAATCTAGTCACTTCTACCGTATACCATAAAGAACATTTCCTAAAGATATCATCAAAATCAGTTGAGAATTTACTAATTTATTAGTGAAAATGTGGAAAACTGACAAATCTTGCAGTGTGAACAAATCCTTGAGAATTCCAGAATCTGCATCCAGACTCGGATCACCACCAAAATCTTATCACAGCTTCCTTATGCCATGATGAACATTCCTGGAACAGACCGACAAACACTGGCAAAACCATAACCTCCATGGCGGAGATTATAACAAAATTCCTACTCACTGCAATAACCTGCATTGCCACCTTACTCCTCTATCCCTGCATCTAGCTACCCAAGCTGCCTCTTGCTGTGGCCCCAGTCTGTCTATTATCTAAATCAACATATTCACAGAAATAAATTTAAAAGTGAAGAGAAATATTTTAGTGCAAAAGGGAGTCATATGGAGTCCTTTACATTTATGTCAAGCTCAAGCATAGGTGGCTAAATTACATTTTCACACTGTTTGGTCCAACAGCAGCCCAAGCTTCTATAAGAGCCAATCAAAAATAGACCAACTGTTCTAAAACAGGAGATCACTTTCCAACCATAAATGAATTGCAAAGCAGGATTTCTCTGAGAATTGTCCAGTTCATTAGAATCACTGATTTGGCTGAGAGGTAGCCCAAGCTAAGAGGCACTTAACAGTTAATGAACACATTACTGCAGCTTTTTGCTCTGTCCAAAAGAAACTGAAAAACAAAATGGAATTACAAATCTATCATTCACTGAAATGATCTCAGAACCAAGAAGCTCCCATCTATCCACAGTTAGCGTGAAAGGAGTCATTCCTGCCAAAGCCAAGCAAGGGCGATCAAGACTGCCAGCTTTCTGAGAGTTCAGTGAGGGTATAAATAAGTGCACTTTGTTGAATCTGTGCCATGAAGAATTAAAGCAGTTCTGCAGGCAAAGGGGTCCAGCTCAGTCCTAGTAAGGTGTACCTAATAAAATGTACAGAGAGTATGGGTTCAAAAATTCTGAGTTTTGCTGGAGATAGGGTTGGACGATATTACCTAATCTCAGTATCATGATTAATTGAAGCTCTTACTACTTTTACGATTAATAAACGATTATTTTCTGCTATGCTGGAACAAATTGATGGTGTTACTGACAGTCATCGAAACGGTCTTCCTGCAGTATTTACACTTGACTTCTTTCTGCTCTATGTCCTCTGCACAGAATCCAAAATGTGCCCAAACAATGGAGACGGCATTTTTCTTGGCTACAAGGTCCTCTGATAGATTGGCACTTGTCTCCTCCATTTTGGCAGCGTGTCCTTTGCTCTTGGCCGCGCTTAAAGTGAACGCAGACTGTACGAAGGGGGCGCGGTCACGTGACTTACACAGGGAAAATAATCAAAATAATCGACATGACTAAAATTACTTCGGTTAGAGGGTCTAAATATCGATTTCGATTATGTTTCAATTAATTTCCCAGCCCTAGCTGGAGAATTGTGATTTCAATTCTCAAGGAGAAAAAAAATCAATCCACATTTTAGCGAGGATCTTGCAGCCCCAATGTATATTAATCCTGATATAATGAAGTGCACCCCTCCGTCTAACACATTTAGAAGACATGATTACTTAATCCACTTTCTGCCTCCATGCAGGGTTGGTGGTTTAAATGAGTATTTTCCTAACAAGTTATTTTTCTCTTATGCAAGACTGGCTGGGTTATGCAGACAGCATCTATTAAAGAAAATTGTTCATGTTCTGACAAAGCAGCAGAGAGGAATAACGACAACAGTTGGTAAAAATATCTGCCACCAGTCTTGGTTGTGTTACATTTGGTTCAAGGGTTTTAAATTCTTCTCAAGTATTCTTTCTTTGCTAAAAAAATAATGATGCACTCACTTTGGCCTTTATTGGATTACAAAGCTGTGAAAGGACATTGTGAGATTATTAGACAAATCAGAGCCTTTTCTGTGCTCAGCCCTCCTTTCTGGAAGTCTCCATGTTTTTTCTTAAATATTCCAGGGTCACAGTTATTTTAATGGAATTTGATAAAGAGGGCACTGAAATCTTTAAAAGACCATGATAAGACAATTTTAATATTTCAACAGTACTTAGCAGGCGAACCATTTATTAAGGTAACCTTTGGTGGTTTTAATAACTGTGCATCTGATTAAACTTGATATTTTAAAATTAAAGGCATCGTAAGTATATTAATGTCGCGGTGTTTCACGTGATTGGCTTAAAAAATATGGTTTCTGAAAAACTGTCACGGAAAAATTTGGAGATAAGGGATTATTTTTATCCCTGATTAAATTAAGCCCTACGAGAAAGTAGAGTTAAAAAGTTATCAGTTGGAGTGGTACATATAAATGCAGTAAGGGAAACAGTGCATCATGTCATAAAGTGCATGACTTTGCATTGTGACAACAAATTTGGGTTAATTTCAGGTATAATATGCAACATCCAAAACTGTAAAAAAAAGGAGATACCTAATAATATATTCTTACAATGTAAGGCATGGGCAACTTTGGTTACCACGAGGGCCACGTCATTGTTAATCTCAGTTTCAGAGGACCAATCATTACAAATAGTAGGACACTTCTAAAAAGGCTTTTATAACACATGCAAATTGCACAAAAATGAATATCTGTCTCTCGTCAATACTTGTATTTGCATTTTCAAACTGAAAGGTAAACAGTGAACAAAACTTTGTGAGCTAAATGTGGAATTAAAGACAATTTGAGGTAGTTTTCCAATTCAGCTAATGAGCATTTTATTTTTTTTACCTGAATTAGTGAATTTATCTTAACTTTACTTTACCAGTTTGTGGCAGACAGGGAAAAAGCCTGCACCCTGCTGCACAGAGGTGTGAGGGAGTGGGTGTGGTCCTGCAGAGTAGCCAGAGCTGATTGCAGGCACCTGTGACCTGAGAGAGTTGTGAAGGCAGACAAAGGAGCTGATACATGGAGGAGAGGTTGGAGAAAGCTGGAGGGAGTGGGGTTTTTTACCAAATGGAGCCAATGTCAAGGGAATGTAGGGATTCCTGGGACGACTGGATGAGGGGAAAAGAGGAAGTGCATGAGTGACCAGGAGTGGGTGACCGTCTGCCTTTTTTGCTCTGGGAATTTTTTTTCTCTGCTTCCTGGGAGCCTCTCGGCGTGTGGTGGCCCTGCCTGTGGCCCTTGTTTTCCCCGGCCAATGACCTGGACAGGACCTGTCTTCATCGCATGTTCCCTGCTCTTCATGCCGCAAGATGTTGCAGCTCTCTCTCACACACTCACACTCACATGTATGGGTTTTCTTGATTTCCATTGTCAGTTGCATTTGGTGTTTCAAAGTACAGGAAGACTGAGAACTGTGTTGTTGGGTTGTATTTTTGTGCTTTTTGAGTTTTGAATTGACGAAGAACTTTGGACATTTGGTATTTTGGATCTGAGTACTTTTTTTGCACATTTTTTGGGTTCGCTTGAGACATTCTCATTTACAAGATTGAAGATTTGCTTTGATGAACTTCACCCTCCATGAAATTTTTGACTTAATTACTTAGTTTGTGGAACTCTTTACATTTGAATGAAACTGAAATGTTATTGAATTGTTTTTTTTTTCCAATTTGTTTATGGAATAAATTAATTTTGAGTGGAACAAGATAAACTTTGATTCTTAATTAGCGTGGCTTTTGGAGCTATAGGCCTACCTACACCCTGAGAATTGTTATTTTTTTTAAAAACGACAGATTTAGTCATCTGTCTGGCGTCCAATCAGTTCTATCTATTTTTCTTTTCTGGGCCTCAGTAACTCTACAAGTTAGTCCCACCAAGAATTAAGTTCCTTGTACAGAAATGATCTGGCAAATATATTATTTCAGTTCATTTGTCTTTACAGAAACCAGTAAAGAAAATGATCTATTTATTCCTTTAGAAAATAAAATAAAATAAAAAAATCAGACTTTCGTGGAAATGTTTTCCATTTTCCCTGTTGAAATGTATTATTCCTCTGCTGTCACGGTGGCAAATTAGACAAAAAACATGTCATGGCAGATTTTTTTTACCTCCATGGCTGCAATGTTTGGAAATTTAGAACTGGCAATTCGCTCTGAATTGGGAGGAGGGCGACAAATCATTGGTGTTTTGCATGTAAATTATTTTCACTCTGAAGGAAAAGGTACATCTTTGTTTCTACTTCTCCGGATGAGCAGTGATCACAAATCATGTTTGCTGGGCAGTCATGTTTGTTTTTGTCTGCCTGGTTCAATAGTTAGTTTGAAGTCACTAGACCTACATTTGGTTAGGATCAATAAATCTTTATTTATATGGTGCCACATCATGACAAATGCTATCTCAAGACTCTTTTAAAAAGATTAGGTGGGTGCCATTTTTTAAATCCACCATACGTACAGCACTTTGCCTCACTTGACAACAACACAGTGGCAAGAAAAAAAAACAAAACAGCAGCATGTAGTTGAACTGCGATTAGATCGGGCTTAATCCATTTGAAACTGAGACTTTAGGTTAACAAATGTTGTTTCACTTGATGGTTATGTAGGATAAAGCACCTTCACCACAGTAGCAGGTCATCCATATTAATAATCGTGGCTACAAAATATGTGATATTCTCAAGAACTGCTGTTTTTTGATCTATTGATCACTCTGAGGTTAATAATGAACAGTAATGATGGTAGAATGGGGTGAAGGGAAAGGCTAAATATTTGCAGTTGTTGAAGATATAGTATGTGGATCTAAAGCAGCAGGTTGTCTACACCAACAATCCCAAGCAGCTTACAAGGCAAAAACCAGAGACAGGTACAGGAGCAAAAAGAGAGGGACAACAAAGAGAGAGAAAGAGGAAGGAGAGAGTGTTGGAGGTCTTTGTTTATTGTCTGACAGTGTTGAGATACTCAGCCATGTTATATTCTTTCTTTTCAAGCTTAAATAACATTTAAGTCAACTTTGTGATTTTGCCATATTTGTCCAATGCCCTCTATAAAATGTTTTGATCTGTTAATATTTTTTAATACTGTGGATGATTTTCTTCAGTCATTGCTGATTGTAGCCTGGCTGGTTGGCCTTACTATGAATTTGCTGAAGGCTCTCTCTCTCTTTCTCTCTCACCCCCTCCTGAATTTCCAACTTTATAAACTGTACTGTCTGAATAAAGTAAAAAAGGCAACAGTTAAATTTTATAAATAAAATGAATAGGCCATGTATCTTTCCAGCATTGAGCCATGGCAAAAAAATCAATCTTGAACCTAACCTTGGTGACATACCAATGCAGGCTGAAGATAATGCTACACCATTAAGAGGGCAAAAGTCTCCAAAATATGCTTTTTGTAGTTTGTCAAAGTAGAGATTGCATGTCAACAGCTCCATGACAATACATCACGTAGATGATGATACTGGCATTATTGAGGATTTAAATCGTCTCAAGTCTAGGGATCAGGTTACTTGAGCCTTGACAACTTAAGTCTTTCACTTGCTTCTACGAGTATATGAAGTGAAAATGACCTGACTCATATCCTCTGCTGGGAACATGAGTCACTCTTCAAAGATTTATCAGTGTGACAGTCAAGCTGTCAATTTGTTTTACACAGTCAAAGATTTTTTTTTTCTTTTAATAAGAAGTCAGACAGAAAAAGGCTGAGACTGCTGTAAAGCAGGTGTCATTGTGTAGTAGATTTTGACCCAAAAGTGGGATGCAGGGTGGTTTAAGTGGGTGGTGAATATGTGACTTTATAAATATGTGAAAAAATGTCAGGATGTTATTTCATTTTTTTATCTTGTAAAAATGTTTAAATTTGTGCCAATTTCCCAATAATAATCATGTCTCACCATAACTTCAATGCTGACTTGATTTTTAAAGCTGTTTGTGCATTCACTTTCTTCTGTCACAGTTGTTATCTAACTCCTACTTTCTACATCCTGGGATTTCATGAGCTTGAGTGGTGGAAAAAAGGAAAATTTGGTCCTGAGGCCTGACCAGTTAAGAACCACTGCTATGAAGAGCCAAATTTTGGAAATGTGTCTAAAAAATTAACTATTTTTCAACCAGCACGACAAGATAATTTTTGGCAAAATCATCTCAAAATACATCGTCCCTTAATCTTTCCTGCCTATCCCTTTTGGATCGTGGAGCCTGTCCCAGCTCATTGGGCTAAAGGCAGGGTACCTCCTGAACCAAGTGCCAGCTGAGCACACGGCCAAGCAGAGAGACAGACAACTGTTCATGGTCCCATTGGCAATTTAGAGTCACCAGTCAATCTTATGAGAATGTTTTTGGTCCGTGAGAGGAAACCAGGATGCCCAGAGAAAACCCAGGCATGCACAAGGAGAACATGGAAACGTCACACAGATAGACCCTGGTCAATACAGGAGTTGAACCAGCATTTTCCTGCTGTGAGGCACATGCTTTGAATAAAAATGTATTGATTAATATACAGTAGTTGCTCTTGTAAGCAGTTCTTAAATTTGAGAAACCACGTGAAAAGTCAAAATAAATTATAGAGGACTTTTGACTGTGTCAGCTGACACTTGCATATTGACAGGAGTGATGTATAACCACATTCAGCACTAACTTGTAGACGCTGAAGTGAGGAGGACTAGATGCAGGCAGTTTTATTGTCTATCTACAGTATGACAGCTTGTTTACTGTTGTTGTATCTGTCCAGATTCAAGTCAAAATCCAAATTCACCTGTTTGTTCCTTATTACGTGTGGATGGCTTTCACACCTACCACGAACTGAGATCCCCATTTTCAAGCAGACCAGAGTTTGGATCTTTGGTCTGCACCAGTAGCCTTGCGCTGCACCTGGATCTGCCTGAATTAATGTCAGGCAAATCCAATTTGCTAAGCTCCAGTCTACAACAATTGTGTTTGGCCCAAAGCAGCACGTCCCAATCAGTGTCCTTTAGAGCAGAAGGAGGTGAGAGCTACGATCGTGATTACAGCTCATTCAGCATTAAGCATATAATGCTTAATGCTTTGCTGGCAGATTTGCCAGATCTGGACTGCAAATCTTTAATAAATGAAGTACAAATAACAACACTGAATGCATTTTCGATTTAGAGGATACTTTCGACCACTCACAACATGTTTGGGTGAGAGTTTGTTCTACTAAATGCTTTGTGTTTTGCACTTTACAGCCCGGCAGTAACGCCTGCCCTACAACCTTATCCGGCTGGCCCATAATGAATGTGACCAATTGAATTTTCATCCAATCACCTGACGTATATGCTTTTGACAGGTTCTGCCTTTACCAAACACATTCTATGGGCTGTTATCCATATGGACTTGTTGTATTCTGTATAATATATGTTGACCCAGACTTGGCTTGAGCTTTCACACCATCCCAAATCAATTGAACATTCCAAAAAAGTTGACTGCAGTTTGTTGGTCTGGACCAAATGTATCTATCAACAGAAGTATAATGGTTCATTATCACCTGTCTAGCACGAGTTCATTGTGTTTTAGCCACTGGCTATAAATGACAATGGCCAGTGCTTCCCAGCTGTCTTAAATTGTCCTGATTTAAAGTCAGGATACGTTGGCCTGGGTGTTGACTTATTGTGCTGACGACATAATGCAAAGGCAAATCATGCACAGTGGGGAGAAGTGTGGTGAATGATCTATACTTCAGCTATTCAACAAGAGGAGCTCTTAAGAATTTGGCTTCACTCCCAGGAGACTGTATTTATCTTAATATGCAGTAATAATTTCAATGAACCAATTACATACCTGTAGTAACGACTCAAAGAACTCTTGTTTATGCTGCTCTACACAAGCCATCAGAAATATTACAATGCAAAACTGTTTTATAATAACTTTTATAATAATAACTTTATTTATATAGCACCTTTTAAAAACAGATGTTTACAAAGTGCTTTAACAGATAGAACCCAGTACTCTGGGTACAATAAAATCAACAATCAGGTCAAACAGAGACCAAAAGAGTCAGAGGAAAAAGCACAGAGGGTCATGTTAACTAAAGCAAAGGAAGGAAAATAGCGAACTGGTGAGATGGAAGCAGCTGAAGTAATTTACAACACGTACGGAAGAAGAACATTGATGAAGAAGGCATTTTGTTATATGTACAATTACAAGGAGACAACAAGACAATAAATAGATCATAGATTTGTAGATAGATAGATAAATTTATGACAGTTGACAGGAGAGTTCAAAACTAGTTAAAGAGATAATTGTAAAATAACTATGTAGATAAAATAAATAGCTAACATGGATGATAAACAAGTATGTGACCAATAAAAGGATCATGTTAAAGCAAGTCTAAAAAAGTGTGTTTTAAGATGCGATTTAAAAGATGTCACTGATTCAGCTCGCCTTATCTCCTCGAACAGGGCGTTCCAAAGTCGAGGAGCTCTGACAGAAAAGGCTCGATCACCTTTAGTCTTAAGCTTCGACTTTGGCCCCTGCCCGAGGATCTGAGGCTGCGAGCTGGCTCATAAGGCGTCAATAATTCAGAGACTCATATGTAATATTGATTTAACCAATATGTTATTTGTACATATGTCTCCATATATGGCAAAATTTGAAAATTATTCCAATAAAAAAAGACTTGGTACTTGGTATGACTGTAGAAAGAAAAGGGCAGAGCCAAAGAGATGTCAGCTGGTTGATGATGAAAGGAGTCTTAAGAATGCCGTTGAAGCCAATCTGTGGACACTGCAATGCTGTAAATGCTGTCTCAACCCAACTTTGGATCAACATACTGACAGACGGAGAGGCTGTGTTGAGGCAGGACTTAAGGCCTTGCCGTAACTTACAGCCATGTCAATTATGTCCTTTACTCTCCACAAGCAGAAATTCTTGATAATATAAAATTGGGCCTGATATAGAAAATTCACCCCCTACAGTCAGAGCCATTAGGTGTATTAAATATGTAGACCGGCAGCTATTTGTTAAACTAGCCTGTGAGTATGTTAATTCATGCCTCATTTCCACTGAGTGGTCTGGTTTGGAGCAGTGAGCCCTGGTCTTGTTTGTGTTTCCTCTGCCAGCTGTACCTTCACTTGAGGGTGGGGTTGTTAGCTGGGAAGACAGGGTAGTGCTGGCTACATAAAGTGTGACTTCACAGCTGCAGTGTGCAGTGGTCAACAGTGGAGGACATCCAGCACTCCAGAACTCAGTGGACACTGGACATTCTTTACATAATTTGCAGTCAACAAATCATTTGAATCTATTGCTTATTCATACACGGCGAGGTAGATGTTTTCATTTTCGCTGCTGTCACATGAGGATTGAGATTTGTGTCCAATCAACAGACTGCAGTGCTTTTAGCTCCACCTTTTAGGGTACACTCAGCACTCAGCAGCAGGGTTGCCAAACAGTGGGACGGCACAGGTTAGTTATTTGGGGACCTTTTCTCCTTATCCAACAGTGGAAACATGCGTGCTGTACCGAGCAGAACTGAACCAGACTGCTTGGTGGAAATGCAGACATTATAATTCGTCTGTATTGGCTTCATTTTCAGCACCAGAGGATCCCCACTCTCTGTCCAACTGTCCTAACATCTCCAATAATGGCAGAAAAACTGACAATAAAATACAAAAAAATTAAGGGGGGGGGGGGGGGGGGGGGTAGTCTTGCAGTGCAGCTGGATCTGCCTGATACAATATCTTTAATCAGGTAGGACACCGGTAGGTGTGACGCTGAGCTCAGTCTGCAGAGGCCCAATCAGCGTCCTTTGAGGAGACAGAGGCACGAGCTGCGAGTGTAGAGGTGACTGGGAGCCTGAAAACAATGGCTGAACATACTGAGATTAGCACTGATGGTTCCTGCTTTAGTAATAGTTTTATCAGAGCTGGACATTATTTCTTCATTAAATGAAGAGCAAAGAATAAGACTGAAAGCATTTCTCTATAGAAGAGATCATTTTCCTTCTCTTTCGACGGAACAAGAATAAGAGCTCTCTGGCATTATATTCTCAACTCCCGTGACATCAGCACCTGCCTTCTACATCATTTGATTTGCTTGTCACCTATCACCTTTTAATGCATTTTGAAAGTCCCCTATGGAAAAATGTATTGGAATGTCTATCTGGCGTGTCAGGTTAGGGCTTGGGACCCCTCCTCCTACATATGAGCCTGCTTTCCCCTCTTTTTTTTTTTTTAACACACTTACATCTAACCTTTGATGATGCCTACAAAAGGAACCTTTAAAAATGGATGAATACATAAATTGCAGCTTTTTATCCTCTAATCTATAGTTGAAATTTGAACTCAAACAGCCTCTTGAATTCTTCTGTTAGAGTCACTGTCACACAGCAGGTGATGAAAAGACTAAAAGAATGGCCAGAAGACATTTGCAAGGGAATTTTCCTATGGCACAAAATCTTCTCACCAGGAGACAATTGCTGCACCGTTGGTCTTTGAGTCATTTGATAAGTTCTTTCACCTCTCAGAGAACGAGCCGGTATAGACATACTAAGCCTCTGCTGCTAGAGGCTAATTCTGTAAAATGTAATTGTGCTATTTACTGGCCTTTTAAATGGCTGAAATGGGTATGAGTAAAGGTTTATGAATAACTGCAGTCACTGTATGACTGAAATACAAAAAAGGCATAAGCTTTAGTCTTGACATTTTTTCTTCTTAACATTTTATCTTTTTGTTGTGCTTAATAAAAAATCTTCCTCTTTTCAATATGTGTTTTGTTCAGTAAACCAGTTCAAACTGATTTGAGCTTGTGACATAAGGGGATGGATATGGTCAGCAACAATACTCAGGTAGGCTGTGATGTTTGTACAATGCTCAAGGGGCCCAAAGACTTCCAAGGAAATATCCTCCACACTTTACACCACTGCCACCAGCATGAGCCATTCATACAAGGCAGGATGGATCCATGCTTTCATGTTGTTTATGCCTAATTACGAACCTACCATTTGAATGTTGTAGAAGAAAGCAAGACACATCAGATCAGACATTTTTCCCACACTCTCTTGCCCAGTTTTTTGTGAGCCTGCATGAATAGTGGCTTTAAGCTGGAGATGTACTTGATATACTATACCTCAAGCTTTACCTAATTACCTGTTGTGTTAGATGTAGATTGCAACCATGGCGGTAACAAAATAAACACCAATATCAATGTCATCATTAAATTTTCGTTAGCAACTGGTGACGAGTGGTCAGACCCCACCTTCACATCAGCATCATCTGCATGTTATTTCTACAGTATTTTCATTCATGCCGGTTACCAGATAACAGTGAAGCTTGTTTCCCCCAAACATTACAGGCTAACGCACAACATGCTAACCTCGGCTTAGTCACCGCAGTTGGACACAGCTTAGCCTACCTCTGGGGTAATGTTAGATGAAACAGAGGGGTAATGGAGTGGGTTAAGGACTGATTATATTCAGCCAACTGTTAAACTTCTCTTGACTAATGTAAGAATGTTCATACATTGAAGTTTACCCTTCAGACTTCCAACAAGTAACGTTAACATTGACGAACATGTTGTGCAGTTACCTCTAGTTCACTTCACCCTGCTGTTAGCATTAGCTCGTAGCAATGAGCAAAAAAAATAAAAAATACAACACAGCATTAAAATACTCACATTTCCATCATCAGGTTTGGCGACATATTGTTGGTACTGAGCCCAGAAAAGTCTAGTAGTCAGTCCTGTGTTGAACCGATGGAAGTTGGAGAAGCAGTTGTACGTGAAGTGACTGGCACACACATACAGGTTTTTGCCTATTGTGGCTGGCTCATTCCCTTCAAAATTAAAATTAATCCACTGGACCTTTGGTCCTCCGAGTCTGGTAGCCTATATGTGAAGATATATGTTGCTGCTTGCAGACAACAACCGAGCAGTGAAAGGTTTTGGGTCTAGACATGGTGTACGCTGATCTCTTGCTATGGATGAAAACAATATGGCGGTACTTTGCAAAGAACCCTCTAAAGCCAGGGATTGGGGATACTCAGGTAGAGGTAGGCTTATGCAAATGTAAATGCTTGTTACGTAATTGTATATCCACAGACTCAACAGCTGCCAGATACCATGAATTTACATTTATGCAGTCTGTTAAATCCAGGTTTTGTTGTCTACTCTCACATTTTGTGGGCTGGGAGGAAGGCCAAATACCCACAAATATGCCAAAAGCCTTCAAAAAGTGATTTTTGCGTAATATGTCCCCTTTTAAATCTCCTTTTTCCTCATTCAGACATTCAGTTTCAACTATGGACATCTTGACCATGTCTACATGCCTAAAAGCATTTAGTTGGCTGAATAACTTTTTGCTTCAACAAGCAGTTGACATGGTATGTCTGCTAAAATGACAGGCAAATGTATTTTGCCTGTTTTTAACAGTAATACAAGCATATTCCAGTGTTAAAATGAAATTACAGTTAATACTACTTTAATCTAGTTTGATTGTTTAAATGTTGTTGAGACATGCTTTATTGCCTGACACTTCTTTACAGATTACCTGAAACATTATCCTTTTCTGTTTTACA
This sequence comes from Cetoscarus ocellatus, assembly GCA_037902135.1. Classification (NCBI taxonomy): domain Eukaryota; kingdom Metazoa; phylum Chordata; class Actinopteri; order Labriformes; family Labridae; genus Cetoscarus; species Cetoscarus ocellatus. The sequence goes on from JBAMNC010001016.1 coordinate 2,556,069, forward strand.
GGAGCATGTCAGTGCTCTATAAGTGAAGAGTCTTTTTGCAGGATCTCAAATAGGTTTCTTGACACTTGCATGTTGACACTGGGGTTTTGTGGTGAAAAATGTAAAATAGCGTCTTTGCAATCTCTGAAATGCAGCAGGCAGTTGTGGTGGACATTTTTAGTTGGGGTGTAATGACAGGATTGCTCATCTTTGGCATGTAGGCCTGCACCCAAACATGCTCACACAAAGGGAAGATTTGGCAGCAAACCCTTTAAGACATACATTTTCACATTCTTGAATAATTCTAAATTAGCTTGAAATTAAGCAGTGTGAAGCATGCTTGTTTCCTCAAATGCAGAAATGGTGATTATGAGACATACCCTCAGTGATGAACAGCCATGCCAAGGTGATGAGGCAGTAGATGGAGAGGCATGAGCAACAGACTTATTCAGTTTTATCGCTCAAGGGCTGTAAATATGGAGCCTGGTCAAAAACTGATAAACTCTGTCCACTGGTAATGTTTACACCAGGCTTAAGCCTTCACATATGTTTTGGAAATGAACATCTGCCGAGGCGAGCGATAATCCTATATGCAGCACATTTAACACCCGAGGTTCAAAGATAAGATACTGTATCCCTATATTCCCTCTTTGCCTCTATCATCTTGAAACTGATTTCCAATAACATGCATTGGCCTGAACTCTTAAGCTGTCTCTGGCTAATGCTGCTTATCTGGTCTGCAAACATTAAGCCAGGTTTTTTCAAAGGTTTAATTCTCACAGACTAGCCCATTGAAGGCTTTAATCATTTCACTTGGTGTCAGAGGCGGTGTCCACTTTTATCTGCAAATCCAGGAGATGGATTGTGGAGGGGGCGAGGTGCAAGAGCACAGTGTGCATACAGTTTATCATTTTTCTTAAATCTCAGGATTTAACAGAATAATAACACCAGCCAATGTGTTCATTCTGTCATGTTGTATGTGTCCCTTTACTATAAATCTGCCACTGGATCAATTATTATCATTTACTGTGCATACTATCACACAAAATTGTTCTTTTGGCTGACCTCACATTGTTTATGTGATGATGTAAAGACACCAACTGCTGGGAAAGGAAAACAGAATTTATTTTTTTACTAATCTAAAACTGTACCTACACTGTCATACAAGATGAAGCATCTTTAATAATAATTTAATCTAAGTGATTAATATAGATGATCCTGAATGATGGACCTCGCTCATTCTGGCCCAGGCACCTCATTTTCTGATTATTTTATTATTTTATTTAATGGATTATTTATATGCGGTTCTGTTTTTCATGTTAATAAAAAATTTTTTTATGCATTTTTAAGTATTCGTCATTTTTATCCCTCCAGTATCGAGAATGGTATTGAGTATTGAATATCTTCTTGGCTATCGATATAGAATTTGAAATTTTAGTATCATGACAACCCTAAAAGCCATATTCCAAGCATTTTTCTTGGAATGGGCTAGGAATGGGGATCAGTCAGTAATTGACACTGATATCCTCATTAATAATCCTTACTGATCCAGTATCTTATTCTACTTTTGATACTTTTGTATTTGACAGCAAAAATTGTAAAAATCTTGTGTTAAACAGCTATTTTGTTTCCATTTGATATCTCTTTTATATTGACACAAATATAAAAGAGGTGTCATTTTTTGTCAGTGGTTGTAGTATGCTTCACCCAGCTGCGCTGATTTTTGTCTTCTTTTTGTTTTATGGTGGGTGGGAACTATTGCATAGGTACATTACAGCTACATTCTGGGCTAAAATTTGGATTATAGCAACTGTTTTTCCAAAAGAAATACTACAGTATGTTACACACATATAAATAAATCAATTTTCTTTTAATCACACAGAGCCATATGTTATCCCATCCTAGTTAAATAATCTGGTCCCGGTCAGGAAAACAAAAGTAAATGCTAGCTCAGCTAACGGCTAATGCCATTAATGGACTTAAATAGTCTGAGTGATTTATTTGGAATTTCATGATTTTCTCCAGTGAAAAAAACACATAAGAAATGTGTGACATCCATGTCAAGATTTTAAAAAATTGTAAAATTACCAAGTTTGATTTGCTTTAGTGTTAAAATGTTACAGAACTGATGCTAATGCTAATACTGCTTGGGTTGTTGGCATAGATATACATGTGGCTGTTACTGAAGCTTTGCATGGTGGGTAACAGTAGACATGGTAGAATGGTCTGATGCATACAGCAGATTTTTCCAGAAGTAGTGTGACATCTGGGTAGTTTGGGCATACAGTAGATTTTGCAAAAGTTTGCATAGTAGTATACAACTATTCTCGTACACGAGTATACTGTGTGTTTTGAGTACACTGTCCTCTGTAAAGCAGATGAGGCAGATGACAGTTTTATACATCTACCAGCTTCAACAGCAGAGCAGTTTTAGTTCCTTTTTCCAAGCCAACAGATAAAAGCTGTGATATTCTGGTTTAATATGATGCATAGTACTGATGTGCTTAAAGCTAATTTGCCTACTGTAAGAACTGGTGTATGTTTGTGCTTCACATGATAAAGTGAGGTTTTGTCATAGGACCCGTACATCTTAGTAGTACCAATAATCTCAAACATGATCAATTTTCAGGTTTTAAAAAAGTAGACTTGGGTCTTAACACACCTGAATTTCACTCCTTATCCCCTCTGGTAGCTCTACAAAAGACTTAAAGTTGGACAAAAAGCATGTATAGGAAAGTCTCAAGCAAACTTTAATCCTAAGGTATTTGATGAGCCAAAGTAATATTATGACTCCTGTTTCCTCCTCCACTGACAAGCATACTGCAGGTTTATTTCAGAACTGTGACATTTCCATGTGGACATGAGAAATGTTAAAACATGAAGGCATACATGGGCAGGATTATTAACACCAGGCAGTAAAAGAAATGGAGACAGCAGAGAGGGTGGTACCACTTGACTTGACTCGACAAGAAGTGTCTTTATCTGCAGATGACAAAATGTTGCTGGCTGTCCAGCATTAATCAGTGTCACAACAGTGCCATGCTGATGCTACTTAAATAACAAAAAACAAATAAATCCATTCAAAATAATGAGCGCCCTGCTTAATAAATAAGAAAACATTTGCTTACAGCCACCAATCATTATCCACCACTCAAAACAGAAAAGACTATGTGGATGATAATTAATCTTAGAAAATTCATAAATCCCATTTGTGGACTGAGGATTCAAGGTGTCAAGTACTGAAGAGCAGCTAAATAAATTAGCACAAGTACTTGAGTTTTTTTTTTTACCCCTCTGTCTTATTTTCTAAAACATTGATATTTATCATTAGAAAAACTTTGTTTTGATTTATCTTTTGATGAAGAGTGATATTATTAATTTATTAAGTGCAATTAAACCATATATCAGGGTTTTTTTTTTTTATTTACAATTAGGCACCACATATTGGTCAAAGAGTGTGAATTTTTACATTAACACCCAGCCCCTCCAAAACAAAAAACAAAACAAAACGAAACAAGCACAGTTTCCAACTTAATCACAGAGTGCAGCATAGTTATACATGATAACATAGGGTAACAAAATGTTGAAACCTTGTTACCCTTGACACATGCAGTGATTGAAGCAATTAAGACAGCAGAGCCCCCCGTTGTCCACTAGTCGTCTTTTCTTGGATGGGGTACAGACCTCCAGAAAATACTGCATATTCTCGGTCCCACATAGTCAAGAAAAGGAGTCCATATACGAAAGAATTGTCCAATTGTCCCTCTGGACAATAAACCTGTGGATTCTTTTTTTTTGATTTTTAGTGAAGTCTCTTCAAAACTTTCCCAAAGCATGACTGAAATGGGAGAAACGGTGCCCCCATCAGTGATGTGGCTGAAGGGCTCACTGCAGTCACAAGAACAGCTCTGGCTGGTGGCCATAAAGGAAATTGTGATGGTATGGTTAGTTCTGTTTATTGTAATGTGTTTTTCCTTGTGTTTTCTGTCTTTGTGTCCTCTTGTTCCCCTTGTCTCTCATGTTTCCTGCTTTATTTTGTAATCCCTGTGTTCCATGTGGTGTTTCCTGCCCTCTCTTCTGTGTGCCTCCGATTGTCTCAACTGTGCTTGATGATTGCCCAGTGTATTTATTTTCTGTGTTCCCCTTTGTCTTTGTTGGGTCATCGGTCTTCCATGTGCCACACTCCCTAAGTAAGGGTGAATTCCAATTCTACCCCTTAGCCTTTCCCTTTCGTTTTACCCCTTCCCCTTAGCCCTCTGTTTTGAGGGCCAAGGGGAAGGGGTGAAAACACGCTCCTAAGAAACGAGACGCCACTCGATTCGTAGGCAGATGCGACAATAGCTGTAGCTATAGCTGCGAAAGCTTGTTATAACGTGAAATTTTAAAATACGACCAACAATCTAAAACATGATTAATGTTTACTTTATGATCTAAAAATTACTTACAATTATGCGCTTTCTTTGGTCTCCGCTCTGCCTTCTTGTCAGCGGGTGCGGTGTATTATGGGAAATTATCATACCCTTTCCTTTCAAGTGAGGTCCCGGTCTGTCTTCGTTTCAAGGGCTGTGTAGCCCTTCGTCTTAGCCCTTCCCCTTATCCCTACAGAGAATTGGAACACCCCTTCACTAGACATGAACGTGCAAAACCAAGGGGTAAGGGGTAAGACAAGGGCTAAGGGGTAGAATTGGGACGGACCCTAAGTCTCTTGTGTCTCCAGTGTTTCTAGTGTTCCCAGTGTTTGTACTTAGTCTGTTTTTTGTTGAATTTTTTAGTGACTTTGATTTGTACTATGAGTTTTCTTCCGTGTTTTTTCTTTCTTTGTTTCGACAGTTTGATTTGTGACTTTGTTAGAGATTTTGCGTTGTTCTATTTTTTGTAAAAGATTAGTTTGGGGGTTTTTGAGCTTTTTTAATAATAAAGATTTTTGTTTTAATCTGCATTTTGGGTCCTTATCCATGTTTTTTGTTAAGTTTCAACGTATCATGACAGAAAGGACATAAAGGAAATGAATGCATTGTAACACTTGCAAAAGTTTCAAATGAGTCAATTTTTAATGTCCGTTGTATTGTTTTAGCCATAAAACTGAGAGATAGCCAAAACGCTTATTCAAAGAGAAATGAAGAATAAAAAATCCATGTTTGGACAGAAAATGTTAGCTAAATAGCTAAATGTGTCAGCAAAAACGCTGTGGGATAGTTCATAAAAACTGAGGACTTCACCTCCTACAAATAATACAAAGACATACACAGACATCTAAAATGGTAAGTCAAATGCACTATTTCTGTTTGTTTCTGTTTCTTTTCTGCTTGTCTTCTCTGTGTCTGTATGCCAAGTCCTTTATGTGTGACTATAAACATGGAGGCTGCTGTATATCCTGTGGTTTTTCTTTCCTGAGATGTGCTGAAACTTGCAGACTTGTGAAGATTGTATCTCATTAGTTGGACTACTTGAATTCATTTGGCATTATCGGTTATTCAGCTCCTCATTCTGCTTTTTACTTGAGAGAATTTCTCCATCCTTGTCAAGCATTTTAGTTGTATCGTATAATGAGTGAGTTATAAGTTTAGAAGTATTTTCTGAAGGCCTTGGAAGCTGTCTCAAGTATAAGGATGCACATTGCAAACCATAAGGGCAAAGATCTGAGTTTTCATTTTGATAATGAGTTAAGACGTTTTGTAAATGCCAAGGCAGTCCATTTTTAAAGTTAAATCTTTAATATGAAAATTCTTAGTATGTAAACTGATTTTAATGAAAGCTTTTGTGCATGTTGAAGTGGTTTGAACTCATAAACAGACTGAGAGGATATAAAGCCCTCCTGCTCCTCATCAGTCGCAGGTTAAAAGGCTAAACATCCATTTTGCTGCATTTACAATTCAAAGTCACACCCACAAAACATGGAGCTGTTCTGTTAAGAACCAGTTTTTAAGATGTTTTTTTTATAAATGATCTGTGCATGGTGCATTAGACTCGCTTCTAATGTGAAAGAGAAGTGCTTTACATGTATATTCTTTAATGGTAAGTCTTTACCACACCAATCCAAGAAAAATGTCATCAAAGTTTTAGCTTGAAAAAAGAGTTTGCCTGCATTTCTTGTTCCCTTGGGTAACTATTCACAAAAAATGTTTTTTTTTAAACAGTCAATACAGTGTTTCCACTAGCTTTTTTGCTTTGGGGAGGGGGGTTGCCTGGACCAGAATGAGCGGGGTCCGTCTTTCGGGATCATCCATATTAATCAGTTTGTTTGTTTATTCATTCATCTGTCTATCTATATTAATCATTTTTGTTTATTGTTCATTCATCTATCTATCCATTCATCTATCTATCTTAATCATTTTTGTCTATCTATCTATTTATCTATCTATCTATCTATCTATCTATCTATCTATCTATCTATCTATCTATCTACCTATCCAGTGGTATAGTCTGGGTTATTCTACTCTGACATACTCTGATGGATGTTTGTCCTTTTAGGGCCTCCATACACTGAAAACATTTTTGCCACAGTTTTACCTGATTTATACACCGTCCACTGAAAACAGCTCTGAGACCCACTTATGGGTCGCCACCCACAGGTTGAGAACTGCTGCAGTAGTAGATTGTATTTGAAGCTTGATCCTTCAAAGATTGTTCTTATATCATGGAGAATAAGTGATCCAGGATACCTCAAGATGAATTTATCATTTAGAAAAAGAAGTGAGTGAGTGAAACCAGTGGCTCAAAGCTGGACTGATGAAGAATGTTGAGTTTTGATTCATCAAAAGGCTGACTGGTCATTTTTAAGTCTTTATGTTTACTGAAACAGTGCAATGAGCTATCAAGACACTGTTTGTATTATAAAATCATACAAAGTGACTGATGATCCCTCACCTCCGTGCGATGCAGTGCGTGCGCAAAGACACTGAGCGACGCTGAGCGTACATCACATATACTTCGGATGAAAATCTCTCTTCTTTTTCAGCTTCTTCCTTCCTTTCTCTGCTCTGTGTGAAAGCCTTACTTAAATCAGTGAACGTTTCATTCATGATATGTGCTGTTCAAATCAGCACTAAGTAAGATTCCGGCTTTCAGCTCTCCAGGGGCCTCTATGGTCGTTGAGTGTAACTGCACTGTCATACACCAACTTGCATTTGTTGACATACAGAGGGAGGAGAAGCGAGCCAATAGGACGTTCCGACAAATAAACCATGTGGACTGATAAGGTACAGTCTGATCATGTTTCTTTTCAAATCATCATGTACTTACAAGTCCAAGCAGTACCAGGGCTAAATTAGCATCGGTTGGAGATCCCTCCTCATCTTTCAGTTCACGCCAGCAAATGAACACCGGGCCGATGTTTATCCATGTACGGGGATTTAGCTTGTTACTCTCCCGTTTTCTTTTTTTCGTCTCCTCCGATAAAAAATTTCTTTTCTTCTGGTTTTTCGCTGCTTCCTCCATGATAACAACGCTACATTTAGCTGTCTTCTTCTTCTTCTTGTTTAATGGCTGGTGGCATCCAACGTCAGAGGAGCATTACAGCCACCCACTATGCAGAAGTGTGAGCCAGAGGTCTCTATTTCCGTTAGGAAAATAAGTGCATATTTACTTTAAACTAAATTCTGCTCATTAAATCTGTTTTAAAAATTCATAAACTGCTTTATATTCTCCTTTTTCCAACGTTTAGCTTTTGCCTCGAGGGGGAGGTGACGTATGCCGTAAAGCAGTCAAAGCAGTAAAAATTTGTAGTTTTTTTAGTGTGGAAGGGTTCCTACCATCCACATCGAAGTAACTTAGTGCCAGTGAAGGCGATACAGACCCCCTCAGACCATGACAGAGGTGTCATTCAACCTGTTGTAAGGTGATGTACCATCACAATGACTCTAGAAATATTATATTAGGGTGAAAAAACTACATAGTGTTGGTTTAACTGAAGGCAGCGTTTGTTTTGTTGAATGTTTTTCTGTGAATGATCCGACTTTGTGTGGGAGAAAGTGGATGCCTTGCACAGAAAGCAATGTAAATAGTCAGACGACAAGTCCGAGATGGGTCAGAAAACTGTTCAATGCATGAATTTAATTCAAACAGTTAAACGTCACGCACTCTTTGGTCCAAAAGTGAGCGCTTCGTAACACAGGAGTACACAAATATTTGTGTAAATCTAATAAGATAATGTATTTTTCAAAGAATGAACACAACTTTTTACTTTTTGGACAATATCCTAATTTTGCTTATTTTGACACAGTTATTCTGTAAACAGCAAACTATTAACTCATTGGTGAGATACAAAGGATACATTTATCAAAATATTCAAAGCCTGAGGAAGACTTTGTGGTTAATTTTGGTTTGTTTTATAACATAATACCCTCTGTATCATTATAAGAAATCTTACCGCACAGACAAATTGACTATCCTTTATTGTTTATAAAGATTTTTTTTAAGCATTTGAATAGTAAAATACCATAAAGTACATCACAACAACAGCACTAACATTTAAGAATTTTCCCATTTGAATTGTTTTCTTGGGAGTTTATCATAAACTCACAGTGACCCAGAGCTTGGGGTTAAAGGGTATATGCAGGTTTTTCTTTTTAAGCAATATTTGCGACCACATCATTATTATATTAGACAACGTGAAGTACCAAATAAGCCAAGCCTCAATCAAATTCAAACACAAGACATGCATAATAACTTATTTGATCTATTTTTATTCCACCAAAGATAATTACATTTTGCTGGTTTAATAGCCTATATTTTCAGGGGCTTCATTATTCACAGCCCACTTCTCTGTGATTTACCTCCACAGAAATATATTCATACCTCCCTTCTCTCTGTGCTTTTCATGATTTGTACAGAGCTGAGAGTCAAGTTGAAAATTTCTATATTCATAAGACCAAAATAACAGTCTATTGCCGAGTGAGCCTGTGGGGGAAAAAGGGAGAGAATAACATAACAAATCCAGACAGAGAGAGCCACATAGCTGAGCCACCACCACTTCCAATCTGTAGCCGGAGATGAGTATCAGTCTGGTCAAAGAGCCTTCCTGTGTGCCGGAGTCGTCCTTGGAACTATTTAATCACAACACGGAACTGTGTGGCAAATTGCTGCTTTCTGATTGGCCAGCGCTTGACAGCCATGACCATATGGTGGGAAGTGATATACCTACCTGCTATCTTCCTGTGAGTGATGTCTCCAGTAAAAATGATTACTTCATTTAACCACGCATTATTCGCTTGGCCAGGGGTTGGAGCAAAATAAAAATTTATTAGGCCATCGGGTGGGAAAACGCAGCAGAGCACAGCTGAGCCTCCAGAGTGTGATTGCTTCAAATGTGACTGTTTTGCTAAAATAAATCAGTTAATGCAATGTTAAAACAATATATGTACATCATAAAGTCACAAAATGATTCACACAACACATATGATAATAAATCTTGATTTTTTTGTAAAATTTATTGATTTTTTTTTTAATACAAGATAAGATAAATAGTTCAGGTGTTTCTCTGTTTAGTTGCAGACATACACAAGAGCCAGCAGGTTCATCTTAGTGACCAGCAGTCTAAGTTAAAAAAGGACTTAAAACCCACATACGAGGGCTGATTGATAAGTTGTGAGCCTCATATTTAAGGGTTTGATTTTTGGCAGACATATTGCATTTTTTTTCAACATAGTCCCCTTCAGTATCTATACACTTTTGCCAGCGATGTTTAAGGGCCTCAATGCCACTATTAAAGAAGTCCTTTTCTTGACCGTTCAGAAAGTCCTCCACTGCATGTATGACGTCATCATCTGACCAAAGTTGGTACCGGAAATGGCCTTTTCCAATTTTGGAAATAGATGAAAGTCTGATGGAGCAAGATCAGGTGAAAAAGGCGGATGCTCAATCAATTCAAAGCCACAATCTTTAATGGCAGCCATGGCAATGACAGACTTGTGAACAGGGGCATTTTGTCCATTTTGCAAAAGTCACTTGCCTTGTTTACTTTAGAGTGCTACCTCTTCGACATAAACTGACCAAATGACACCAGTCTTCGGGTACACAGCCTTAAATAGTCAGAGAATAGTGAGCTGAAAAAGGACATCCCTGCTTATCCTCTTCAATACAAGGCTCACAACTTATCAATCAGCCCTCGTATTAATGTTATATAGTGCCTCTTTTAATCTCTCATTTGCATAAAGCACTTAAATGTTCAGTTTGAGAGATTGGCTGATATCTTTACCAATCATTTTTTGTGTTTGGTGTTACCAACTAGTTGAGTGTTTTTGCTCACATAGCAGTACAAAAAGATATGATGGAGCGATGGAATATAGTATCCTACGGTAGAGATATCTTAATCAAACAATGTAACAACTCATTTATGACTTGTTTTTTTCATTTGCGTGAACTAACACAATCATTGACGGACTTAAACTATTAATTTTATCCAACATGAAAAACAGTGTAAATAGAACAACAAAGAGGAGGCAAATAACGTGCAATACAAACCAGTTACATAACCTAACTGACATGACTATTTCATATTGCCAAGAAAACAAATTTCCCCCCACCAAACAACAAGTATTCAAAGTTCAGTCAAAATTTGGATCTCTAACTTTGTAAATTTCATTTAAACAAATCATGTTCCTAGCTTGGTCAGATACCCATTTTACCAAGCCAACCTGATATTTCATATTGGACCTCAAACCCATCTATTAACACAATGTGCATTTGTTGTAGCTATGTGTAGCTGGTTCAGTCTAGCTGATTACCTTTGACTCTGTCAGTCTGAGTGCAAATTTCAGCACAGACTTCAATGCTGGATAAATGTTTTGACTAAAATGACTAAAAAATAAAGTTTTTGAGACTCTACCTAAAAAGGAGGTGAATTCACACTCCACAGGTGATCGATATCGAAAACTACAGGCTTTCATTTTCATCAGTCTTTCTAATTTTTTTTTAACAAAATTTGTCAGATACTGATTGGTGGCAAATGTATCGGGGCACCTTTGATAGAGTGAGACAGTAAAGAGTTATTCAATGTATTGTTTACAGCCAGTGTCATGAAGTCATTGTCAACAGGTGAAAATAAAATGCAAAGTTATGATGAAGAATCCCAAACAAACTTATATGAGGCCACCTAATTTTTCTCACATTAGTGTATTGTGTTGAAAAAGGGCAGCTATAAATACAGAGTCCCATCTTAGGGTCAGTTGCATGATAGCCAGAGAAAATTGAGCAAGTGTCCTGTTTAGTGATATTTTCAAGGCAATTGTACAGTGATACGGAAATTGCCTTTACATACCCCCACGTCTCATGAAGAAGCGGCACAGATATGTGGCATTTCGGTAAATGTCACCCAAAGGAATAAACAATCCTCGAGATTTCATTTCACCTCCATCCTATTATTCATTAGTGCTGACTGACATACACTATAATTAGATCAAATAATATTTCTTCACTTAACAAAGCCACAAATAAATGCCAATAAATGATCTTTGACACGGGGAATCTTGTGTTCAGTGATGGCAATAAGGGGTATAATTTAAAAATTATCATTATGCATGCCACATGTGAATTCAAACACTCTACGTCATTGCCTCGTTCAGCTGGGTAAAGCGACAGATTTAATAACTTGCAAATTATGCATGTGCTCACAGAAAGTGTATAAAAGAGAGGGGATCTTTGATGAGACCCTGCTGTGAGTGAGCACACAGACTATATTAAGTTACAAAAATTGAGTTGTCCACATAGCCAAGAAAATCCTAAGGACCCTCATTACATTTCCCAATGACATGCAGATATATTCAGCAGTAAACTGAATATTAACAAGAGCATGTGATTATATCAATCTGCTATGGTAATGACAGCGAAATAATTCAGAGGGCTTGCAAAGGCTCGGTGGGAACGTCACGTGTGTATCCAATGTTTGCAAGAATCTTATGGCATAATTATGCAAGTTTATTCAAATCAAATATTCAACATGGAGTACTTAAGCAAGTAACACAGCCATTCTGCGCCTAAAGAACAGCCCACAGATTTTTCTTTGTCTCCTTATTAAACACCAACCTTTAGCGTACTTGTTGACCTTGTTGGTTGAGGTGTAGAAATCTTCAGAAAACACATCAAAATCTCATTCTCTTCTATTGAAAGGTAAACTCTGCAAACCAGCTTCTAATTCACTGTCAAGGTGCTCCGATAAATGCCGAGGAGAAGTGACATGTTTGCTGATAGAGTGGAAAACACAAAGCGTGCTGCATGTGGGATTCCACCGCCTCTCTCCATTTCCACCCTTATCACTCAGAGAAAAATCAGTCATAAGCAAAGGCGAAGCTATGACAGACAATATTGTTCTGGACACCTTCATTTGTTTAGCCTCCTTTGTTTACACTTGACATTTACACTTACCGTTTCATTTTCACTTAACCACCTACATCACTCACCAGCACACTTTCAGGGCTGAATAGATGGAGTTTTGTTTGAAAAGCGACTTCTATTTGCAAGGGAGAAATGCTGACTTCTGATGCTTTATCTTGTTTGCATGATGGCTACAAGAATGAAAAATTCATTGTGAACTGGAGACTTGCATCTCGTATGAGTTGAATATAACAAAGAAATGTGTGATAGCCTCTCAAGAAAAACATCAGTAAAGCTAAGAGTTTTGTCAAAATTTGTGTTTAATCTTTTTTTATGCCTCTGCACTGGCAACAGCCAAAGCTGGAGGGATTCTCTTGTTGATTTGGATCATCAATCTGTGTTTGTTTGTAATGCAGATCTTGGTGCTGCCATGTTTTAGGTCTCAGGGTCAAGTCCTTTATCTGACTGTAGGACAACCTGTTAGATTTTAAAAGTCAAAGGTCAAAGCTATGGAGCCTCATATTCTCCCTTCTGCTTGTGAAGGTGATATCTTAAGGGACATTCCAGGAATTTTCCTCAAACTTTGCTTTTTTGTCTTCTCTAATTTAAAGATGAGCTGAATAGATTTTAGAGGTTATTGGACACCAGCCTTCATGCTCATACTTCTAAGTGTTGTATCTCAGAAACTCTGAGTGATGCAGATCCAGGAATCTTTTCAGGATTTCTTAACATTGCAGGAAAGGGCAGCTTTCAACATTTTCTGTAATTATAACTTCTGAATAGATTTGGATGACATTTTCAGGAAATGGTCATGGCATGAGGAAGAAGTGATTACATTTTGGTTGTGATCCAAATCTCAATGTGGATCGAGGAGTTTTCAAAGGATTTGTTATTATTACAAGACAGGGCAGTCTTTTTGTGTTTTCGCCAATGACTCAATAAGGTTCCTTATGGATTTTGATTACATTTCGTGAAAATGCTGGTCAAGACACAAGGGTGAACAGATTAGATTTGATGGTGATCCGAATCAGGTTTCAGATTTTTTTCAAGAATTTGTTAACAGTATGAGATACGCATTTTTCCAAATTTAGACAATAAATCAAGTTGAAAGTGCCTTTACGGAGGTTTGTGCTCTCAGAGCACTTCTAATTTCTCCTGTTATTTCCTCATTGTCACTTTTTTCCTATTCACAGTGCCCGTCATCCAAAAGTGTAGCTATTAAAGATGAAGAATAATATCATGGAACTTCCTCTCATAACCTTGTGAACACAATATCCCAAACTTTGCATAAAAGCCTAGCCTGATACATGGATAAAGTAACCAGATTTTTAAGCTCATGGTCAATTGTCATGGTTATTTGGCCTCACGTGTCCATCCTTTGACTCAGAATGATTTGTGTTAAAAGCATTGCATGGCTATGGGTTGAACTTTGCAAAATTGTCTTGCCAGACTCACAGATGAACTGCAGTTTTAGTCATAGGTTTAGCAATGTTCAGTACTTAACTGTGAGAGACATAACCCAAAAATGCTTCTAGGTGTTTCTTACGAACTGTGCATAAAATATTTGCCCTGATTTATAAGATTAATCTACTAGATTTAGGACTTTAATGCTCAAGCTCTTGTGTCTTAAATTCATTATCACAAACAACCTTTAGCCCCTCTTACCGACCCAGGGTTCCAGGCAGCTGCTCTAGTTATCGCTCAGAATTGGTGTGTGATCATTATATCAAAGTCTCTTGGAGTAACTGCCCTTGTAACCAAATAAAACATTACTTTACCACCTCCTACTCGTTATAGTCCATTAAAACTGAAGATGACCGTTGTTGTCAGTGACAGGTAAGACATTCACCCTGTCAAAAGCTAGCAGCCAAATAGCTATTAGTGGCAAGCAGATTAAATTCACAGTCTTTTGGCCTCCTTTAATGACCTGACAAAAGGAGAAATTACACATATTTTCTTCCTGTTCAAATTCTGAGACACATCTTTATGACCTGGTAATTGCTCTGAGGTTTCTGATACCAGAAGTAGCCTAAAGCATATAGCAGTGGGACAACAAATGAAAAGTTATTGGTTTAAGCACTTGACAGCCCCAAAAACTGGGTTGTTGGGGCTAGTGCTCTCTTTTTTTTCCAGCTAAAGCTCTCTTTAGCAAGGCGAAAGTATATGCTTAAGTGTAATGACTGTGGCTGAAATCAGAAGGTCCCGTATGTGAATGTTTGTCACATCATGATTGTGAAGTTTGAAAAAGACTTTCAGCTAAAAAAGAGAAGGACTGAATTGTGTTCATGGTCAAATTCTGCTAAAGTGTCCCAACATTTGATTTTCAAATGCATCCTGGATGATAATTTCTTTGAGAAGGGGCAAGCAAGGACACTTTGTCTGTGAAGCAAATATATTATGATCATAACCTTTTGACACCACTTGAGTCTTTGTTAGGTGAATATCAAAAAGGAGGGGCATGCTGAAATACAGTGGTCTCCCCCGCTGATATTCTCTGCATGAGTTTTAGAAGTTATACCGTTCATGTTTTTTCAATGTGTTTGTTGTTAATCCTTTCAAACTTTAGCACTCTTTCCAATTGTTTTTCTTGTTTTGGCTGTTATTTATGATTTCCCTTTGTCATTTACTGGGAAATCAGATTTTTGCAATGCTAGTTAAGATGAAGGGGGCACCTTAATAAGGTGGCCACCTAAACGATAAGGTACTGCAGGAAACACAAATAGAGTCAAATTTCAATATCTGTATATAAAGCAAACACATTGTCCTGCAGGGTTGATTCACTGAAAATTAATAAACTTGGGCTGTCACTTTATATTTGATATTTAAGATTCATTCAAACTCAGAGGAATATTTTTTTAACTGTAAAATACACAGTGTAGCAGCACATCGGGCCCCTGAAGCAGTGACCTGTGTGATCTAACAGAGGGTTTTCTCAGTGTAAACTGACTGTGTATGCACTCATGATGCTCTCTTCACCTCAGTAAATTCAGAGTGAAGTGTGGATCGTAGCGACAGTGAAAAATCTGAGCAGAGCTGTGTGAAGGTATTTTAGGTTCTACAACTTTGAAGGCAAAATCAAAAACAAAGACTGGGCTGTATGTCTGTTATTTGCAAAGAAACTGCTTTCTCTTCAGTGATGACAAATCTGTGGGCTCACCTGCTGGATTTTCACTCAAGTGAAGTGTAGGAGGAAGCGTTGAGGTCTGATGATATGTAATTGAGTATGCACTGTATATCCTCTGACAGGCCAATTGTTTTTTGGCAAATTCTGTTAGAAAATAAGTCGGACAGTCTATAGTTTGTTTTGGCAGAAATTTCACTGTTATGGGTTTAAAGCTTTTGAAATTCCCTCCTGTGATTTTTGTGAGATTTTGCATGCAGGATGGCATTTTCATTCAATTTTGAAACAGACTACAACTTCTGCTGTGCTGTTGTGGCAATCTGTTCAAATTGTAAAATGATCCATGAGAAATGCATAATTTTTGTGCTGCAGAAGGACAGGGAGGTGGGGATCAGGGGAGGCGTGTGTTTGGATAAATTCAAACATCAGCATGTTATACTTCAAAATCTGCTCAAAATTAATTGTTGGAAAAAGTCACAGCCTTTAAATGTATTGATACAAGCAAAACAGGAGGCTTACTATTGCAGGGCATCTCAATGGTTGGATCACAGCAATAAAGGGGCATAGGTTGCTTGGGCAGAGGGTGCGGCCAAAAACTTGTGACACATGTAACAAAACAACAAATATCATCACTCATTTATAACAGCACAAAGAATTATGTAAATAAATAATGAAAAAAAGGAACCCATTGGTACAGAAATTGGACATTAGCTGGATTGTCTTTGTAAATGTAGGGATCAGCCTGTAACTTTAAAGCCCAGTCTGATCTGACTGTCTGACCAGTCTAGTCAGTGGAAGCTGATAAGTTCAGTGTAGTTCAGCACCATTTTCAATGGCTCTGTATTCTTTCTGCAAAAGCCTATGATGACCTCTGTGAGAATATTCAATCGCTTAGGTGTGTTTAAATTTATTTACAGGTTGTTGCACATCAGAGCAAAGATTTGCATGTCATTACTTTTTTCTAGAATCCATACCCAATAAATGCATGCCTATACACACCAGGGACATGATATTGTTGAGCAAAATAGCAGCTTTCATTCAAATTTGCAGGTAAGCCCACATCTGACCAATGAAAACAGTCTTTGTTGGCATGTGTGTCACAGTCATTTAAAACATTTAACATGGCTGCCTGCTGGATCGTGTGTTTGTATCACACAGATGCATTTGACCAAACTCATCCAAGTGACAAGGATAATGAATTTAAAGATAATGTATGGCTGAAGATAGTGTTTTATCTCCAGTATAACCATGATGAGTGCATACTCGTGCCTCTACTGTTGTCAATAGTTGATCTTGAAGCAGCCATGGGACAGTTTCTGCTCCTGAATTAAATGGAGAAACTAACCAAGTTGTCTCCTTAACAAAATCAGATTTGCCCATTAAGCTTTTATTTATTCAAAATCTGCCCCAGGTCATTGTCACTTGATGTCAAGTCTGTTTTGGCTATCTGTTTTTCTTTTAGAAATGTACACAATATATATGCAAATTTGCACATTTTTTTTATGTGAATAGAAAAGCTCACCAAAAATCTCCTCCAAAATATTCACAGTTTTGTGCTTTTTATATGTATTGCTTTTGGTGTTTGAAGGCTTCAAGTGTGTGCATTTCAGGCTATTTTCTGTAGACGATGCTTGACAGTACTGGCCCGACATAAAGTAGCTCAAAGAAATTCCGATCTGTCAACAGTGTGCAGGAGAAGATTTTTTATTCCATAGAACTAGGGGGAAAAAGGAAAAAAAACACAATGATCTGAATAAAATACTCAGCATGCACATTAACTTGGCTTACATCCTTTTCAATATTAAAGTTATTTAAATTCCGGTGAAGGCACAACAGCAATGGCTGGAAAATAAGGTAATGATAGAATTAAATTGCAAACAGCTGCGATTTCCTCCCAAACAATTTGCACTTCATGAAACAGAGGGCAAATTATTTGCCTTTCAGTTTAAACATTAATTTGTATTCTGGACCGTGTAAAGTTAGCTGTTTGTTTTCAGCCCTTCGCTTTTATAGGCCTGCTAATATCAATTACACTAAAGATTGCCTTGTGCCAGGGCCTGCACTGCTGGAGTTGTGCACTCTGGAGAGATCAGACGTAGGAAGAGATCTAACCTCTAAACACAGGATTTCTAATTGCTCTGACATTGCTCACGCCATCGGGCCTCATTTGTATGTTCAGGTGAAGGAGCAATTTGGTTCTAATGCATTGACACAGATCATTTCCCTCCACCTCTCTCTTGCTTCTCACCTCACTTCATCAGGCGAAGGTGGACGGGCAGCGAGAGTAATATACTGAACCCATCTGTTCATCTGTCAGACCTTTTCTCCTCACAATTTATGGCACGTCTATTTGTTGAAGTGCCTTCCCTCCCACAGAGGCCCCGCGAGGAGCCGCAGAAGTGAACAATTCTCACACAGGGTTCTCACATCCCGGGAAGCTGATTTGATGAGCCGAGCAGGATCGTTTCTGATGGAGGCTTCAGATGCATTCTAGACTAATGGCAGTCAAGGCTACAAATTGCACCCACTTACACCCATATCTTGGTTGGCCTACTGTCTGGCTGACTCTGTCGAGACAGGTGTGCTCCTGGCAGCTCTCTCTGAAGTATTGTCAGGCGTCTTTTAGCTGGCCCGCCCCCCTAAAAAGCAGCCAGTGAGGGAGAGAGGGAGTGGGAGATCCTGCACTGCCCAAACCAGCTGCTTCCTTTGATCTTCTCGCTAGGTTCACTCAATTTGGATTAAGAAACCATCTTTACATGCACACTCCCATATTTTATCCAGCAGGAAGCCAGAATCTGTGCCATCTGACAACCTCTAAAACAACTGCTGATTAACAACAGAAGGCCAATCAATTCCCTCTGTGAGCAAGCTCAGGATTCACCACTGCTCTTACGGTAGACATATGGTAATCTTTTTCACTTAGCATAAATTAAAGTCTAGTACACTTCTGTGCCTGTGCTGGAGGTCTCCTGTTCGTGCTGTCACACTGCATTAATGCGCGACATCATGTTTCAGAAGCTCAGAGAGAAGGCAAAGGTAGCATTTTGAAGTGTAGCCTTGATCAACATGTGTAACCATCCTTGGCCTGGGTTACTACTTGGATAAACCACTCACATAAAAGCAGGAGACACTTACAGCTCTGTATTTTGCTGCCTTGAGCATGAATCATGTCATATCTGAGTATGTAGCTGAAGTGGAAGAGTAAATAGAAGGTTATGTGTGTGTATTTATGGAGAAAGTCAGCAGTGCTACTCAAACAGACATGGTCAAGGCATTCTTTGCACTCTCAAGGACACACAAGGACTTCTAACTGGCTAATTGTGAGGAAATAAAGTTCTGCAAGGAAAGTCTACGACGTTGGCCTCAACCTTCTTTGCACTATGGACCCGTTTGATGTAAGAGAATATTATTATTGAGCTGTGGGGGTTGGGGTTGTGGTATTAAATCAGACAGACATTATATGCATAATAGAACAATTCACCGTAAAGTAGGATCAGTGGGAGCTATGGCATTGAAAACTACATGGCAACAGTATGGATGTGTTAGTTTAACCTGTGATGTTGATTTTTTTAATGATACTGTAAACAGATTTTCTAATTTGACTACAGAAAGTAGCTCTTACATTACTTCAAGTGTATGCAACAGATCTTAGAGCAGGAGATAGTTGTAATGGGACGTCTCTTATTGCGGTGATTGCTGTGACCCAGCCGCCATGTCACACGGCACCTTTATCGTAACACTTCTGTTGCATCAAAGACTGCTATACCAGGAGGCCGGACCTGTTCCTGAGTGCTGCTGTCCTTTTTCTGTATCATGTTATATTGCATTTGTGTGATGGATCGCTTATTCTTGGGCTGCTTCTGGCTCTCTTCTGTTTTTCTGGCATAATGCATTACTCCATCCCTGACCTTGGTAATGGGGTGGCCATATCAAACAACACCAATTTGAGCAGAGACTTGCTTTCATTTCAACCTCCTGCACTGTTTACATTTGGTTCTAAATAGAGGACTCTATTAAGCCTGTGCTCAAAATATTGATACAGCAAACATGTTCCTAATTTGAACTTGTGTCTACCATCTTTGAGGACCTGAATTTAAGTTTCTTAAGTTGTAGAATCATTTAAAATTCATCCTTGTTCTTTTTCTTCTCGCAATAAAAAACAAAACTTGTCTGGTATTCTGTTAAAACTGTAGTCAATGTTCACAGTTTACGTGTATTGGGATACATATCATATCTTGGCCTCAATGTTGGGATATGTATCGTATTGTGAGGTTGCTGGAAATACCCAGCCCGAGACTCTATTCAGTAAAAAAATCAACACTCTATAAGGAGTATTAAACCAATGATTTTGCTTTGCTGATGGATTTCCGAAAAAGAGCGATAAAAGCTCTTTAAAGTAGACCTGATTAACAACTATTGACAAAGCCCCCTAAGATTGCTCACAGGACAAACCAGGATGATTACTTTCAACAGCTTCCCTCCATCATTGTGTGAAATTCTTCTCAAGTACATAAACTTCAATTTTTGTGTAGTATATACACCTGATGGAGTGTATATATCTGAGATGTGTGCTCTTTGATCACTTTTATATGTAGTTAAAATGAGTGGTCCATCTATCTGGTATATGCTAATTTTATTCCTAAAAGTACCAGTAAAACCAATTTTCTTATGCCCTTTAAAGCCTATATAGCCACATAATATACCCACTGACTGAAAATTGGCCTTAGTTTCAATACTTTTACTTTTTAACTGATTTTTTTAATGCTGATACATTAGCAAAAAACATTGGCATTAAACCCGCACTAAGTAAGATTCCGGCTTTCAGCTCTCTAGGGGCCTCTATGGTCGTTGAGTGTAACTGCACGGTCGTAAAACAGAGCGCCTCACACCAAGGTACATTTGTTGACATACAGAGGGAGGAGAAGCGAGCCGACAGGACATCTCAAGAGACAAATAAACCATGTGGACTGATAAGGTACAGTCTGACATGTTTCTTGTCAGCTGTTACTTGTTAGCAACATGTACTTACAAGTCCAACAATAACGGGGCCAAATCAGCATCGGTCGGACATCCCTCCTCGTCTTTCAGTTCACACCAGCGAGTGAACGCCGGGCCAATGTTTATTCCTGTCCGGGCATTTAGCTTGTTACTCTCCCGCTTTCTTTTTGTCATCTCCTTCGATAAAACTTTTCTTTTCTTGGGGTTTTTAGCTGCTTCCGCCATAACAACTCTACGTTTAGCTTTCTTCTTCTTCTTCTCCTTTTAATTTCTGGCAGACTAGATGCAGCTAAGGCGTATTGCTGCCCTCCACAGGACTTTAGCACTGATTAGTCAGCACATACATTCAGCGTTCACCTCGACTTCCGTCTTTTAAACAAATCGGGAAGGAGACGTATGCCGTAAAGCATTGAAAGCAGTAAAAAATTTTAGTTTTTCAGTGTGGTTACATAGTGCCAGTGAAGACGATACAGACCCCCTCAGACCATGACAGAGGTGTCATTCAACCTGTTGTTTGGTGATGTACCATCACAATGACTCTAGAAATATTATATTAAGGTCGAAAAACTACGTAGTGCTGCAAAAATAAATTTCTAAGCAATTATCTACCAATGCCAATATCATACCACTTATACTATGTAGCCCTACTACTGATAATGGTTCCCTTCTTAGTTCTGATCTCAACATTGTCTTCATGTTTTTTTTATCTGACATCCTGCACTTCAGGTGGTTGCACATTGCCTGAGCTCTCTTGTGTGCCGTGTGTACTCTCCAGTGACACTTGTAATGCACAGTGTACTTACAGCTATGCCCATGACGCAACAGTACGCAAATGCAAAGTTAAATTGTGAGCATATTTCAGGTGTGGTACAAGGTCCCTGTGTGTAAAGCCTTAACAGTCAAGATGCAGTAACAGATGTGAGAGAATGATGTTAAATTCATTATAAAAACACACAAACTCTGAGGTTAAAGAACAGAAGTGAAATTATTCACTAACATCTCTGTAAGACCTGTCATCAAATGACCTATGGCCTTGTACCAATCCATGGGCCAGTCAATCTAAAGGACACACAAGGACTTATCACTGGCTAATTGTGAGCAATGTAGTTGTTTGAGGACAGTCCAAGGTGTGAACAGTAATCAGTAGTGCATACACACCTCCTCCTCTCCAGAATAAAGGCTCTGATTGTCTGAATATTTGAGTGATCACTGTGAAATTTGCCAAGACTTCCACTCCCCAGTCTCCACAGTGCTTCTGTTTCTGTGTTTGTCTCTGGCCCGTCTCCAAACCAGTCCCCCCATGCTCCAGCTTCACCGCAGAGTGTCACTCCACATGAAGTCACACTCTCAGGGCCAGGGTATAAATAAGCGGATACCGTTTGGGCAGCGTGAAGTCTCACTGTCCCCTCACAGCAAGAATATCCTGAGATTGTGTGTGCTGTGTGTGTGTGTGCGTCTTCCCACCCAAAAAGATGTGTATGTTGTGTTTGAGGAATACTCCTGCCAAGATGCAGGCCTGAGAACAGGAGCTGGTCCCCTGGTGATGAGCTGTGGCTACCCACTGCTGCTGTATAATTAGGATGGGAAATGTTTGCTAATTTCTGCTTTTTCTCCTCTGCAGGTATGCAGACTTCAGTGAAAAGCAACCCTGACTACTAAATCACAGCTCACTTGACCGCTGCTTAAATTTTTATGGAACATTTGATTAATATTTCAAAGCATACAAAGTAGGATAAAGTAGAGGTTAAAAAGTTTTGTTTTTACATATTTTCGAATTAATTTGGCAAAGACTGAAGCCTAAGTTTCCAAAATTTGTTCCACACTTAAGAAATAGCCTGGGTGGCCTGCAGAATACAATCATTGTTAGCAACAGGGGGACCTGGGGCCACATAGAGCTCATTGATAAGTCAATTAAAAAAAAATATTAAAGTAAATTATACTTGAATAATTGATAATTGCATGACTTTTATTGCATTGCAGATGAACTGTATTATTTTTGCTCTTAGCTGAGTACATTGAATCAAGCAGTGGTGTTTTCCTTTGTGATTTGAAAAAGAATCAGAAAATAAATTTTGTTAAAAGATATGTATATTTGCCTCTTTTGTTTCCTTCTCCCAGGAGGTTATGTTTTTGTTTGTGTTTTATGTTTATTGTTTGTTTGTTAAAAGGATAGCTCAGACAAGTTGATCACATCTTCAGTGTTAATCATGGCACAAAAAGGATGTGGTTAGATTTTGGTGGCGATCTGAATCTGGATGCTGATCCAGATGTTTTTTCAAGGATTTTTTTGACATTACAAGATTAGGGCAATATCAGAAATGCCTTGGCGGAGGTTTGTGCTCTCAGAGCACTTGAAGTTATAATTTAAGTTATTGCAGTTGTTTGATTCAAATGATTCTTCATTAAAAAAAGTGTGTGCCCTTCCTGCCTTTTTGCTGCCCTTATAGGGATCACTACACCTGTTGGAATTTGTATCTTGTCACTCGTATGAACATGGCGTCCTTCAATGTTGTGGATGTCACAAAAGTTTGACAAGACATACTTAACAGGATACTTTTGAGTAAAGTTTTCTTATAATATTTATTGTCTGTTGAACTACAGCAGAAGACCAAAAAGAGAGCAAGACTAGACAAAAGCTTTACTGGACAATTGGCATATGGAACTAATATGTCTGAATTTAAATGGAAAAAAGTCTGATAAGGTATGTTTTCATTGTGTAGTTTTGGAAAACATGGTCTAAGTAATTGTCTACGCTTGTGAGTTGCGGACCACAAACAGGCTCGATATGATCAATTCATTCAATGTTTTGTCTTTCTGTGACTGTGTACAGCAAATGATTGCTGCATTCTTTTCAGCATGCGTGGTAAAAACGGTCTTTAGTTGTGCTGAACAATGAAGACACTTGATTTCTTTGTTGTCTCTTTCTCTTTTCATGCCTTCTTAAATCATCTCATTTTATGACTTTATTAAAACAAAGCCAATCCAGAGAGCAAATTTATACTTTCAATTATCTTTTCATCAGCCTCATTATTTGATTCACAAGAAAATTTTTCAATTTAAGCACAGGCCTAATTTATTCAACTCAGTTTAAATGATTAAATTTAGTGAGTCCCATCTCTAATATTAATGTGTTTGATCATTCACTCCAACACTAATGATCTCCGCTGAAACGCTTCCTTACCTCCAGTATGTGGATGACTTTACAGATGTATAGCCGAGCTGCAGCCGCCCATGACACATCCGTTTGGAGTGACAGGCTGCCAGTCTGATTTAAGCTAATAAAAAATAACCTCCACTTCGCCTCCAGAGCTGACATATTGCATGCATGCGGATGAAGGAGGAGCACCGATTTATTCCCTCACAAGGGGTCACTTGTACTTTTAATAATTCATCCAGCATATGTTGAGATGTCAGTCGCCACGCTTTGATCAGAAGCTGTCCTGTCTCTCACTGAACCATTAATATCCAGGGAAAGTATTTGGACTGCAGCACACGCCTGCCTTCAATGTGGTGGAGGGATCGTCCTCATATTCCTGTGAACAACACTGTGATATGGTTCCCTCCGCCAATAATATATATTTAATTCTGTGATCATCATTTCCCAAACATAGTGCTGAATCTTAACATCAAAAAACTTGGGCACTGTTCCGATGTATTGATCTTTTGAAAATATTCACACATTCTGAGTTTGATGCCTGAAACACATTCTGCAAAAGTTGTGAAGGAGAAGTTATGAAGTAGGGCTGAACATGTTTTCGCTTTATCATCACAATTACAATGTGTGCATGTGTAATACTCACATCCCAGGGCATGTCACATGTGTCAAAGTATGTCGTGCTGCCACTCGTGTTGTTTGATGAAAACCAAAACCACCTATTCCTGATTTTCTTGACTATTTACAGTAAAAGTCTGTCTGTTTGTTATGACCATCAGTACAGAGAGCTGACCACAATATTTACAGAGTGTATTTTTCGGCAAATTAAATGTACAGACAAGACAGTGCTCCTGACGGATACAGCTATGATACTCTTCAAAGAAGAACCTTGTTAGATGCAGACTTCTAGCTGTTTTTTTTCTTTCTATTACTATAAATACACTGTGTGTGTCTCAAATGATCACCTAAACAAAGGGACATTCTTTAGGACATTTTTCCTTCTTTAAAAACATCCAAACTATACAACTACAGACTCTCCGCAGTGCAACATAGTGACCTTTAAAAAGTCAAAAGCACAGAGCTGCTTACTCTAGACATCATCAGAAATGGTCAAAAATGAAGGCTTTAAGGATTGCAATTGCAAGCCATGAGTTTATTGGTGAGTCATATAAAACGTGTCCCTGCATTCTCCCTCCTGCGTGTGTGTTACTCAGTTGGTGGTGAGGTCTGAGGTGTGCAAAGGAACAAGGAGCTAATTTAAAGGAAAACTGGATTCAGTTGTTGCACATAAATAGACACAGAATTTATCTGGCAAGTGTCCTTAAAACTTGCAATATATCACAAAGGGGAAAAAAAAGTATTGTTCTGTCATTTTTTTCCCCAATATCCTCCAGACCTGCACCTTAAACACTATAAGTGAAAAGTTTAATTGGTTGTTGCTGATAGCGCTGTGACCGAGTAAAAACTGGAAAGGTTGGTCACTTCAGATCAACTATAACAAGATTTCTTTGTAAAAGACTGCTTTGGCAAATAGACCAGAAGTTTGTGAACAATGTTCTTCAATGTAAAACTACAAAGAATAAAGAAATATCCCAATCTGCAGCCAGTGCTACAATAAAATGCTTTAAATAATTCAGAAAAAAATGTACTCATCTTTACAAAGGATGTGGCCAAAAACAAACACTAAATGGCTGTGACCTGTTGATGCTTTATATAGCACTGCATTTAAAAAAAACAGCATTGTCCTGTCTCTACGTCGGCTTTGGAAGACTTCATGCTCAGTAACAAAGTATGTTCCAGTGTCTTCAAATGCAAGTTAAGACAAAACCATATATCAACGACATCTAAAGTTTACGCCAACTGCACTGGGCCTGAACTCATCTTGGATGGACTGACCTAAAGTATTAGAGTTTAAAAAGTCATAGGTCTGGGCAATCAATCAGGTTTTAATCTCAGTTACAATTATGGCTTTGCTGTGTAGGGCTTTTTTTTTTTTTTTTTTTTCGTACATGACCAGATTGAGATAACTGAAAATGTTCACTTAATTTTTGACATTTTGAGCTTTTTGATCAAAGTGTTCAGAATGTCTTAAGTGTCTAGTGTCAAAGTTCATGTCTTGAAGAAGTTAAAAAAATCAATGTGTAACTATGTGTAATTACCAAGATTTTGAAATCAATCTAAATAACTGATTTTTTTTTTTTTTTTTTTTTTGCCATTATTGAGTTGCCCAACACAAAGTAATGTACAGTTCATACTGAGAGGCAAAAGCAGGTTTTGTAGGAATAAAAGCTTCTGTCCAGATGTCTTTCACAGACACATCTGGGCTTAATTCTCAACTACACAGTGACAGACTGGACTGCGTGTAGTGAAATACAGTATATGGCACATTATGCTGCCCAAAATTTGACAGTAAGCGACCCCCCCCCGTTGATCAACTTGGTATGCATATCTTAGAATCTTATTTTATTAGTATTTGCAGCCCCTTAACACTTACATTGTCCTGTCGGGAGCAAAGGTGATGAACCTCAGTGGAAACCATACTTCTATCCCAGCTGTTTTTGGGAAGTGTTGCAGGCATCTAATTCAAAATGTGTGAAGAAAAAAAGTTGAATATAAACATTGTAGCATTGTACTGCACTCAAGTTAGTACAGATTCAGTACTTGAAACTCGATGTACGCTGTTTTTCTCATTTCATTTTTACTTAACAAATATTATACACAATGTTCCAGCTTTTTTGGGACTGGGGTTTGTATCTGAGCAGTACAGAGAGCAGAGCTGCCTGCAGAGAACATGGCAGCAGATGTTGGATTTTTTGAAGTTTTGCCTTCTGCTGCCCCCTTGGGATGTCAGCGTACCTCTCGCTCCTCTCTCTTGGTCTTCTTTTCTCCCTGCCTGTCAGTAAGTTCTAACAGGAAGTTTAATCTGCCCTGGGTCAGATTAGGTCCTTCTTCGACTTCTCTTGCCCTGCTTTTTGGGTTTGAGTTTCGTGTTCTGTTTTTATTTTGATCTTGTGAAGCTCTCATGACTGGCTGTTTTTGCTTTAAACTCTGTATGTGTTTTGTCCTTTGGGGCCACCATACCATTGATAACAGCCTCTAAAGTCTTTGCTAAGTTTAAAAATGAGAAAGAAATAGTGATATCGGGCCACTGATCTTAATGATTTGTGTGAGTGCTCTCATGAAAACGCTGAGTCTGCGGACTAAGTCAATAACCATGTTGCACTGAATCTTCTGTTCTGCTGCTATCCTGGAACAAGCGTCTACATTACCCCGTGGAGTCCTTCTGTAAACAGACGAAGGTTCATTTACATTCAGTGTCTCTCAGCTGAACCATGTTCATCCTTCAGCTCAACTAAATTTGTAAAAAGCCCACAAGTTCTCTCACCCATGTTTCCAATTTTTCTTCACAGATCTGCTTTTTTTGCTTGTCGAGCTGCAGTGTTTTAAAACTCAACTTTGTGCTTTGACATTGTACTTGTTTTGTCTTTAGGGGCCACCATACTTGAAAGATAGCAGCTTCTGAAGTCCATGATCAGTTTGATAATAAAGAAATGTACCATTTATTTTCACCATTGGGATGGACAATATATCAAATGAATCAATTAATTGAGATTATCAGATTTAAAAATTTGAAATCAGGATTTTTTCCCTGACATTGTTTTACTCCACTGGTAAGTTACGGCGATATCTGGAAATATGGATACTAATAATGTACACTGTTTTTAAACTGGTAAGTCCTGCCATTTTTGCACCAGGACATTTTAGGCATGTGTTTGTTTTTTAATGAGAGTAAATGCTGATAAAATATTTTCATGATAATTTATTGTGGAAATAGTTCAGTTTTCAGTGTTCATATAGATAGGCCCACCTACTTCCAAAAAAATGAACATTTGATAACAAAATTACAGCATGTACTTTAATTGTAAGAGGGAAATTTAGTTAGTTTTGAGTTATATTTTATTCAATAAAATTGAGGAAAACTTGTTTTAAAATGCTTCTGTTTCATAAAATGTAAATCAAGTTATATGAAAGAAAATTGAAGATTTTATTTTCAGGTCATAGTGTCCAGTCCTAATTTGACTCCATGACAGTGTTAGATGAATAACATCAGGTTTTTCTTAACTATGTAAAACTGAAATTGAATATATAAAATTGTTTGTTTTTTTTTACAGAAGGTAGCCACTTCGTAAGACAAACTCAGGTCAAGACATGTTGGAAGTGGAGCGAAAATATTCTTCATATAAAGAAGTTTGTAGTGTTGTTATTTGTTTTTCATTCAATAAAGAAATGCGGTCAAAATCTGATAAAACTGCTGCTGAAGCTGTTAGCATCTATGCTAATCTCTTTAAGTGCAGTAACTTACTGCCGTTGTCTCACTTGTCTCTTACACCTCTTCCTGCTCTGAAAGACTCTGATTGGGCCGTGCTGCTTTGGGCCGTTGTAGATTAGAGGTTGGCAAGATGAATCCGTCTGATTACAGACATTGAAACAAGGTTAAGAATTAATAATTGCATTAGGATTGATTACATCATATCAATATCCATCTCTCTGACTTGATCAAGCTATTTCAGCAGGAAACAGCTCTGATATCACAATAGGGTTCACCAATCCCTTCCAACTATTCTGTTATGTGAGATCAAAAAGGAGCTCAACCACCAAACCAACAAGACCCGCATCATAAATTCATTCTATTAAACTCTCAAGGAAATAGGACATGAGTCTGTCTTTATATATTAAACACAAACACATGCATATATTGCGTTTCTCAGGATTTTTATGAGTTGTTATATTACTCTGTGACAGCTTTTAGACGAAGAGCTAGCTTAGTATTCATAAAAACATAATTAGAATGTAAGTGGACAAAGATATTTCCCACTAGGTAGTAAAGGGTAGTTGGATAATAAAGTTATGTTTCTATGGCAACTGCCAGCACAGATAAATATCAAGAAAGAGTGAAGAGCAGAGAGGGGAGAGACAAATTCATGAGACTTTGAGTGCGCCTGTCTTCACTCTTTAAAAATCTCGTCTCGTCTTGTACAACTGCATACTGAGCAATCTGAGACTTGGAGCTCCACTGAGCACACATGCCCTCTATTTGTCAGTCTGTCTACCTGCCTTTCTGTCTGTCTGCCTATCTATCTTTCTATCTTGTTTTATCTTCTTGTATTTAATATATATATTTTCAACTTTTTTCTTCAATGGAAAAAAATGTCACATGAATTTGGACACATTATTTTTGATCGAACACCTAAAATTATGATGTTATGACTCTTTCTGCAGCATCAAGATGTGTAAAGCAGACATTTTACTGGTGTAAATTATCCATAGATATCACAGGCTGACCTATCCACAAGGGCGATTGTTTTATGGTTTGGTAAAAGGACCCTTGGAGGATGTACACCAAATATGTTCAGAAGCAATGTTAAACTCTTTTTTTTTTTTTGAATGGCAGAAATCAAGTGCAAAAAATGTCTGAATTGATTTAAGAGAGTAACACATGATTACAATTATTATCAATTCATTTTCAAATCTAGGTGTGACCTAGTTTAAGTTTAGAGTCAGTTTGAGATATGTGAATATTGCTATATTGACAACAGCCCAAACCCTGAAGATTTTCTGAGCATAATGATAAAAGACAGAGAGGTAGCATTTGAGTACTTGAAACAACCACAATTCAACCATTCTGCTCCTGTATCGCTGGTGCTAATTACCTCCATCAAGGAGTTTGTTTGTTGGTTTGTTTGACGGTAGGCAAGTCAAAGTTCAGAATGGATTTTGATAAAGTTTTCAGGGAACATTTGTCATGGAGCAAGGAAGAAGAGATTTTTTAAAGGATTTACAAACATTACTAAAAAGGGCAGTATCACATTTTCCATACGAACTCAAATAACTGTCAGAAATGCCTTGGCTTTCACACTCTGAGAAGCTCTGGTTATTTTGTTGTTGTTGTTGTTGTTGTTGTTGTTGTTGTTGTTGTTGGTTGTACTCAAATTTTGAATATGTCATTGCTGCTGAGCCAAAACATCTAGACTGTACAACTCCTCAATGGTGGGGATGAGGAGTAACAGGAAGTCAGAGGATGGGAAGGAGCAGTAGCTAGCCTGTAGACATTTATTTTTATTTTCATTTTATTTATATTTAGATTTATACAATTTCTGTTTAGATTTATGTTTTTTTTATACATATCTTTTTAATCTGTAATACTGAAATGCTAATAAATCACAATTTCC
Source organism: Cetoscarus ocellatus (assembly GCA_037902135.1). Taxonomy (NCBI): domain Eukaryota; kingdom Metazoa; phylum Chordata; class Actinopteri; order Labriformes; family Labridae; genus Cetoscarus; species Cetoscarus ocellatus. The sequence goes on from JBAMNC010001016.1 coordinate 2,585,860, forward strand.
CTGAGGAAGTTTTTCCAAAGGGATTAATAAAGTATGTTCTCATCTAATTCAATCTTATCTAAAGAAAACTGCTATTTCTCAGAAAATAAACACCTCCGCACTGGATGAATATATATAGTGTTGTCCTAATTAAAAAATGCTTTTGTACTCTTTTGGTAAAAAGTTATCAAAACCCACTCACAAATTTGGAAAGAGACCATTAGGAGTGGGTAAAAATATTGATTCATCAATGCATTGCAATATTTCTCCTCCCAATTCAATATCGATTCAGCAAATCCTCTGAATCGATTCACCTCCTGGCCAGTGGGGGGTGCTGTGCATTTTTCAGCGTTTATCCAGCTGTTGCTGGTGGCAGAAGACATGTATGATTCAGATTACTGTAACTCCTCGAGTATTCACTCTATCCGAATAATTCCAACGGATTCTGGAAGCTGCCGAGCGAAGCTGACCATTGATGCATGGTACATTACGGTAGAGGCTGCCTGGACTGAGGGGAGCAGGTTGGAAGTCTGCTCAGCCGAACGGCAGAGTGATAGGGTTGAGAGCAGAATATGTGAGTGACTTAACGGTGGTTTATCGGTATTTTCTGTGTAAATAATGTAAAATATTGTCAATAATAGCATTAGTATCATTCTGGAGTGCTTTCTTTTTGTTCTTTTGCCGTATTTTCTCGATGTTTTGCTGTATTCTGACACATTTTCCCCGTGTTTTACCATCTTTTTTTTTATTGATCATCTTTTTCATCAGTTTGTTTTTAATGGATTCCATAAATAATAATTTTTGAAATATTGGAGGAAGAAATATCGAGATCTCTGTCTTTAGCTGGTCAGGAACTGCTTCAGGGACTACCGTCAGTAAAAAAATACCTGGACATGGTCTAATATAACCGGCTGTAACATGGACACCAAATGCTGTAGGCAAACAAAAATGTGTAACTTTATGTAAAATAGGTGAAGTTTATTTTTGGTCATCTCAGAAAATTGTTTATGAAGAGAGTCCTGTTAAAAATTCAATCCGTTTTTATTCTTTTCTTGCAATTACACACTGTTTTAAGCCTTTATGACATAATAATGACAAATACTTGCAAGAATTGTTTACTTTTATTTCCTGTGAAAAAAGTGTGAAAAAGGTATTCAAATGACAATCCCTGACACATTTATTGACAAAAAAGACCAGGTGGACATTTATGATTATAGTGTTAACTGTCCCATTTTTTTTCTTTTGCACACCCGATGCACAAATAAGTTATTAAAAAATGATAAATTATTTTTATTTTCAGATGTTTGCTCTAAAATATGAGGTGACATACCATGTGTTCACATTGGCATCCAAATAAAAATTTAAAAATTGTCAACAGGTACTCTAATTATTTGTGTATATCTACTTCTTACTGAATTGATACTGAATCGAACCGTCACCTAAAGAATCGAAATTGAATGGAATCGTGAGGTTCTTAACAATGCCCAGCCCTAGTAATTTGTAGTTTTAACATTCTAAAACAAAGGTAATTTTCATGTTCCTCTTGATTTTTAACCATAGTTCAGTCGAAGCATTTCATTTGGACACCCTTAAAGCTACACTGTGTCCCATCTTGTGGTGAAACTGTATTTTGCATTCAAATGAATAGTGCTCTAGTGCCTCGCTTTTTCAAATGTATGTTGCAACCGCTGAACTCTACAGTAGTCTGTATGTGCCTAGAGGCTATGTCTATGCTTTTTTGCCAACGAGGATTCCTTCTCCTGTGTCGTGGCATAAGTATGATCTTGCTTTATAAACGAAAGTTCAGTGCAGGCTTTCAAATTTGCCTGGGCAGTGGCAAGTGCATCTCGTTGCGCTCCTTCTCCGTTTCAGTCACCCTAGCTCTGAGCGAAAACTTGTTTAGCCTTAGCCAGTAGTACTACATAGTGCTTTGGCTGTTCATAGTTTTTATAGGCTGGAAGGACATGGAGGCCTTTATAGGACTTACCCGTTCTATGTAAATCCAGATAAGAAATTCCTTACTCAGGAGGACAAGTCAGATTGTTGGCAGTGACAATTTTACACAAATGAGGGCATATTTATGAATGTAGACATTGTTTTTAGATCATAATTACTTAAAACACTACGCATTGTCCCTTTAATTCAAGGAAAATCTTACTCAGTTCCACTTACCTTGATTGTCTATCAGGTTGGAAATAAAAATCCCAAAATATGGTTTTAATAGCAGGCTACATTTACTTGATAGCATAAATGAGAGCACAATGCAGCCCCTGGAAATGTGTATGCATTTTTCTGAACAGTCAAAGTTCTCCTATGAAATATCTGTTCAAGTTTAAATGAACATGCATCATGGTGCATTTTTAAGGACTTTTTTTAGCAAAAGAAAGAAAATCAACAGTCAAGTTTTTGCTGTAAACATCAAATCAATGATCAATCAAATACATTGTGCAAAATATTTATTTAAAAAACAGCTTTTAGAGACAGAAATTGGTATAAGCAAAAAAATAGGTATTGGCAAGTCAGAACAGGAGATGTCAGTTTGTATAAGAGAGAAGCTTCTAGTTATATATTAATTTCTAAAAACAAAATTGATTCATAAGGACTTATTTCATGAGGAAGCAATACAATGAAAAAAGACATAACATGATAGTATTTTGCTATGTACAGAATCAAGGTTCCCTTTGTTGGTAAAGGTTTCTTAGCCAGAAAAAGAAAAATGCTGTTTGTTGTATTTGTCCTGGAGAGATCAATCAAGTTTTCTTCTTTTCTTTGTATTGTAGAAAACTCTCACAGTAACAGGTTTTTGTTATGTACATTTACTTCATGGAGTGAATTATTTGTTTGCTTCACTTATCTGAGTGACGTTTTTTCTTGAAAGATTCTGTACTTTCCACATAAAGAAACCCTTTGCAGCATTTTTCTGTCCCTTAACAATATGTGCACTTAGTTACGGTTCTTCATCAAAAGCTGAGGCTACAGCGGAAAGCTTTTTTTTTTAAAAGTCGCTCAGCTGTAGTGCCTTTCTCTTTCCTTAATGCCGTTCAAACACTGGACCTCAAAGGTAATCACTTGGCTCCGTTTTTTATTTTGAAAGTGTAATTGGTGGTATACGGACAGCAGGCCAAACACACACACTCACACACTTTCATTTTACCACTTTAATTTATGGAGGCATTTAGATTGATGTAAAATAACCAACAGCACAGTCCTCTGTCAATGTCCTTGTTCCTTTTGTCAAATATAGTCACTATTTTTTGGGCTTTCATGCCTTTATTGGATCGAGGAGAGACAGTGGACAGAGTCTGAAAGGAAAGGTATGCAGGGAAAGAAAAGTACCAAAAATGTTGTACCTTTATGATGCTTGGGCTTACACAGGTGTGCAGATAAGTGATTTCAGAGTCAGTTTCACCTGCCTGTAGCTTTATTACATGCAGCCTCTTTGTCACATCTGATCATCAAAACAAACTTAGAGACATTTTGTCATAATAATGAACCGAGAAGGACCCAAATGCACGACGAGGTGAAGTCCAAGATCTCAAAAAAGCCTTTTATCAGACAGAGGTGTGGTATACTTAAGAGCAGTCAAAAATCAGGCAGAGGGTATCAGAATTGGCAAGCAAAAAAGAGAGGTCAAAAAATATACTTGGAGGGACACACGAGACATTCTGGAAAGTGATGACACGAGGTACAATGACAATCTGGCAGAGAACCAGAGGAGAAGCAGGGTTTAAATACACACACGAGGTAGTCAGACAGAGGTGATGTAGGAGGGAACACAGGTGATGGGAATCAAACAACCAGGGAGACACGGAGAGAGGAGGGCAGGAAACAAAACCTCAAACGACAGACAAGGGTGAGACGTTCAAAATAAAACAGGAATGACAAGACATGACACATGAGGAAGAAATAAAGCTTCACTGTGGAATGTGAAACATTTCCTGTACTGATGAATGTGTTGTGGATTTTCAAAATTTAACGTACTTATAATTTATAACACATTTGAATTGATATGACCTCTATGAGCTCTATATGATTACTATTGTTTTGAAAACACTTATTAATACGTGTTTTGCACTGTTGATGAACTTGCATTGGCACAGTTGAAGTTATGCTTGTAATTGCGTTGATATGTTCCTTGAGATGATTTATGTCTCGTATCTTCACCTGATACACCATGGCCTTCAAGTGCCCCCAAAGATCGGTTTTAATTTGTTGCTCTTTCTTATGGCCCACCCTGTATAAACTGGTCAAAAAATTGACCATGATGATAGAGTTATATTATATATATTATCCTGTAAATTTTGAAGCGAATCCATCAAGTCATGTCAGAGACATGATTTTTTTAAAATACTGCCCATTGTTAAGTTATGGGACTTCAGAAAAATTGGGGAATTTTTTGCATCCAGACAAATATGCAGATCACCACCAAAATGTAATGGCTTCTTCCTTGGACCAAACCACACCTCTGGTAACATTTTTATGAAAATCCATCCAGTAGTTTTGGCGTAACCTTGCTAATAGACAAACAAACAAGCAAACAGACAGATAGATCATGGTGAAAACATAACCTCCTTGGTGGAGGTAATAACTTTCAGCTGCCCATCCCTTTTCCACAGAGAGCCTGATCACCTGCTAACAGCACCATGAAACAGTGGCAGTGCCTCTCTTATGGGAAATGTGTAGGGGTTTTTGGGACTTGCTCTCACATGAGTCTACAAGGAAAAAAAAAAAAAAAAAAGGCCAGTTAGCTGTCCGTATAGTTTGATATAAAAGCTGTGGATATAAGACAGTAACAGACAGTCAAATTGGACAGATGCCATTCTTTCTATTGAAAGTTATAGTACAGTTAGAACAACCATTTCAAAGTGAAAAAGTTACATCATGTTGCTTTAAGGCACATCAGTTGACTAGCATTACTCCTTCCCTCCCTCCATTCATCTAATCCATCAATCATCCTTCCATCCATCCATCCATCCTTTTTTCTATCTTCTCATTTTCTATCTTTTCATCTGTCCAACAATCAAATGTATACTTCCATCCATCCATCCATCTAAAACATAATGTTTTAGACTAACTTTAAAATTGTTAAAATTGAAAAAAAAAGACACAGACTTATTTCTTACCCTATTACCAACATGGACAGTCAGATACACACTTCACATGATACTTATTGGCCCATCTGGGCAACAGCCCATCAAAAGTGTTTGGACAGGGCAGAATATTTCAATATTGGAAAGGTGACTGGACGATCATTCTGTCACATTCAAGTACACTGTGCACACAGGCACTGCTTAGATACATAATGCAACAAATTGGTATGGCAAACTTTCACCAAAACTTGTTTGGAAGGGGTCAAACTATCATTTCCATAAAAAAATGCTTTCAGAGTTATTTCCCTTTTCATTTGTTGTAGAAATGTCCCTCTGCTGAAGCAGGCAGTGCTAATCATTGTGTGAGCAGCCATTGTTTATAGGCTATCAGTTGTCTTGCTCATAGAACCCACTTCTGTCTTCTCTAAAGGACGCCGATTGGTCACTGCCTCTGCAGACTGAGCTAAATTGTTTCTTGCTTGGAGCTTTGAAAGATGGATCTTCCTGATTACAGACATGGGATCAAGCAAATATATCTGCACCTCAAGATTAATCTATTTCTACTTTTGCTTATTACTTTTGCTGTCAGAGGGCTCCAATATGTGATACAATCATCAAGGGTTTTAAATTTGACATTAAAATGACTTAAAAATCATAATGAGCAAGTTTAATTAGTATATTAGAGATTTCACTGATGCACTTAAAATATATTCCATTTCTCTGGTAAAAACTCTCTAAAAAAATCACAGTATTTATCACAGGAAGACAAATGGACTTCTCTCCTAATTTTAATAACCTCTATGAGGGTCTTTTAGAATATGTTATTCAAAATATGAGAAGCATGGATAAAATAATTGTACAGATTTGGCCAGTTGATATGACTGCAATATTTTAATACCAAAGCATACCATTAGCATACTGGATTTGACTAATTATAACAGAGGCCCAAGACCTGATAATGGATATCAGAGAGATCAATAAAGGATTTGTTCTTCCATGCTAACCTTGCCTGCCTGCTGAAAACAGCTTTGCAGCTTATTCTAGATCCTTATCCCTCACCTGATAACCACTGTTTTAGACTGTGCAGGAGTTTGCCTACATTTTTTTGATCATAAAAAGAAAAAAAAAAAATACTCCATATTGACTGCCTATGACTTCTTTTGTGTCTGGGGTGTCAGTATTTTGGTTTCCACCACTATCACATCAAAATTATAAATATTTTATTAGGACAACCTGTTACAGACATACCATGTATTGTACAATTGTTTTAGTCTTTTATGCTTGTATGATTTACTTTAAGCACATTTTGGTCAAAGGTAAAATCCATCTGCTGAACAACCACCAGTCTGCTTCAGTCATTGACATCATGGGGTGTATTACCACATTTTAGCTGTAAAACATCAAATTTCCTGTTAAACATTTTTCATATTATACATCGATTCAGACATACTAATAGAACTTCTCCCCTTATGTCCTTGCCTGAGGAGTACAGCATTCTTCACAAGTGAATAGATTATTACAGTTAGTCTGTTCCCTTTTCAAAAGATTGCACTCAGTAAAGCAAAAGCAGAAATTGAAAGTTGTGAGTACATTCAAACTGTCTTTCAGTTCAACCAGTCAATGCCTTGTATTTTTTGTGCTTTAGTGAGTGTTTTTCATTGAACACCCAGCCTAAATGGATGTGCTGCAAAAGAGAATAGAGGGGTCAATGGATGGACAGAATTTATGAGATTAATGTGTCAAAAAAACACTTTATCAACAACTATGTTACTCATAGTTTCTCGATTGAGGCTTGTCCCTGAAGAAGCTTGTCTATATTGTATGAATTCAGGTTAATTCAGCTATTTGGTTAATGATGTCTTGTGTTCAAAGCTAAACTATTGACCACTCTACTTTATATTTGATAAACTTAAAAGCGGATGCGGTGGATATTGAGCCCCCTTACATACAGACACAAAGAACTTATTCTCTTATTTGATTTTAATTCACCCAGAATGTCATAATTTATCAAAATCAGATATGAAAGCATTGCTTGGATAATAAGCAGTCAGATCCACTGAAACTTTTGCCATGAAGACTGTGTTTGGGTGCTATCACTATGTGTCATCTTTTTTTAAGGTGTAAAGTTCCACTTTAATATGAACAGTTCTCCCAACGGCATTCCTTCTCGTCCCACTGAATTATTACAAAGCAGCAATAGTAATTGACTGATGGTTTAAACTAGGCAGCCTTTTTATAATGTAGAGACATGTTATAAAAATATGTTTCCCAGCTGCTGTATAAATAGATTGCTGGTTTGTATTATTGGTTTAAAAAGCGATGGACTCAAAAACACAAAGCATGTTTTACTGCCCTATGTTATTTTGTCATTCAGAACAGCAAACTGTATTCTCTGAATGGACTTTTCAGTCAAGACAATGACAAGCACTCGCTCCCTAATCATGTCCTTATCGTTAGTCTTGTGGACATGTCTTTGTATGCCAGTCCCATGTCAAGTAACACTACTGCAAGAGGATGATAGGACAAAACCAATTTTATGGGGGAAAAACACAGACCCTTCCAAGAGAAAATATTATATAAATCCCTCTTGGTGTTAAAAGGTTTCTGGATTTGAATAAATCATTTATTTTATTATCTTTGTGTGCTGCATTTAAATGAATGGAAAAGAACATTTCAGACCCCGTCTGTTCAACACAGAGGCAAACAATCATGGTGACTCATTTGTAATATTTATTGTATAACCATTTGTATAGTCCATTTACAACAGAGGGGACTAAAAAGAAAGGGCTACAAATGGCCTTTGACACCTCACTCATGCTACACAGTCAATACTAGGGTTGTCACGATACTAAAATTTTCAACTCAATATTGATACCCAAGAAGATATTCGATATTCAATACCATTTTCGATACCACAGGGATAAAAAATTACAAATACTAAAAAAAAGGAATAAATAACAGTTTAATTCACATGAAAAACAGAACTGCAGATGAATAATCAATTAAATAAAATGATTAAATAATCAGAAAATGAAAAAAACAAAACAATACAAAACAAGACAAGACTTTCCTTGAAGCTGCTGCATGAGTGTTTGTTTTGTTGTATTGTACAAGAGTTTCTTGATGGAAGAACATACTGTGGATTTAGCAGTATGAGAAGTTGTTGGAACCCAGGTTTCTCCACCATGTAAATGGGTACTCCTCACCCATGGGTAATCCTCACAGATGTACTCTGCAACAGCTCTGTTTATTTTTACAGCTTCAGGAGACTTGGGATCATATTTTCGTTGTTTTTCAAACAGCAGTGGTAGAGTTGGCTGTAATTTCTTAGGTTTAGCGGCAGGTCGACTTCTCTCTGCTTCAGCCTGCATCTTTAATAGCAGAAAACACATTTGAGTCACGTTAGTGAGCTAAAGGCTAAGAACAAACCAACTGACATTCATTGAACAGCAAGCTAAATGCAGCTAGCGCGGACTACAGTTGCGCGCAAGCCGCGGCTAATGACTAATAAGAAAACAATCAACATTCATTGAGCAGTAAGCTAAACAAGGCTCGCACGGACAACAGAAGCCCGCTAGCTGCGGCTAATCACAAAACAACGAACATCAATGCGGGCCACCGGCCAGACTAACATCAGTACTGCCAGACAGTGCCTGCAGTATTTGATGGCTGTCAACAAAAGAAGAAGAAAACAGTTATGTTTAGTCGTAAAACTGGGCTGCAAACAAATTAACATTGCTTTTATTTAAAGAAAATACATATTTTTCGGCAATTTTGCATACAAATGCTTAATTAATCACCTCATTTAATTTTGTCATGTGAATTAGATTGTTTCATAAGCCAAAATTAAGACAGTGATGCTGAAATGTTTTTCTCATCAGTGGCTATTAAGTGTTTGCATCAAGCTAACAATTTCAGCTGTACCAATCAATATCGTAAAAACTGAAGTAGTCTTTGAATGAGTTCTCCAAATTGAGTAGAGTAAATTCACTTGAAGTGCTCGGAATAAATAATGATCATTTTTTATTTGAGTAAGGAAAAAAAAAAAAATAAAAATAACAAAACACCTCTCTCTCATATGAATGGTCAGACTGGGGAAGGGCAAACGGTAAAATGCACCATTTTGTACACAAAGGGCACTTAAATCAAATCAGATCTAAACTAGAAAAGAACACCAAGAGCACAGACCTCCGCCAAGCAGTTTAGTTACGGCAGTGGATTTTCCACAACCCCTGTAAAAGATACAATTCTGGATCACCACATGCTCTGAGTGGACAACCGAGTCCATGTGGAGAACTCCTCTGCTGGCATTGCAAGAGAAGCTGGGTAATGTAGGAACATAGGCTTGAAAATGTTGACGTGAGTTTGCAAATAAACTACAATTCCCATAATGACATATGGGGGGGCAATACCCTCACAGCAGCCGAGGAGAAATGCATGGGATTTGCCATTATAAACTTCAGTGTTTTTTCGTCACGTCAATCTGGATCGGATCCAGATGAAATTTAACTTGGTGATAGAGTTATAATATATATTATGCTGTAAATTTTGAAACGAATCCATCAAGTGATGTCAGAGACGTGATTTTTTTTTTTTTAAATATGGCCCAATGTTAAGTTCTGGGATTTTTAGAAATTTTGGGGAATTTTTTGCATCCAGACAAATATGTGGATCACCACAAAAATGGAATGGCTTCTTCTTTGGACCAAACCACACCTCTGGTAAAAAAATTTCCTGTAAATCCATCCAGTAGGTTTGGTGTAATCTTGTTAAAGCAACACTTAAGAACTTTCAGCTTTCGTTGATTATGGCGGCACCGGTGGACAAAGGTGGTAGTGTTTTGCCTGAAAGAAGACCACATTTCCCATGAGGCCCAGCGCGTAGCGCCGTCAAATCCTGATCTCCCGGTCGCCTGCAGTTGGACTGAACTACATTTCTGTTTCCAGCGGCTGTGTGAAGGATGAATAGCGACGAGGTAATGAATCTAATTGTGGCTAAACAATATCATATGACGATGTTGAAAATAAACGTGTAACTTCGTTTTGTACCGTATCCCCCCACCGCTCCCCCCTTACCTGACTCGTCAGCGACTGACGCGCTGACGAGTTTTAGAGCCTTGAAACCGATAAATAAAACGCTATGTTGGCTAATTTCACAGTACACACACGTACAGATCCCGGCAGGAGGAAGCTACTTACTAGTCCAGCAGGAACAGAGCCAAGGCAGCGTCAGTCGGAAATCCCTCCTCGTCTTTGAGCTCACGCCAGCGAGTGAAGCTGGGCCAATGTTAATCCTTGACTGTCCTTTTATCCGGGTAGCCTCCCTCTTTCTTTTCTTTTGTCTCCTCAGACAAAACTTTTTGTTTCTTCGTTTGTTTTGCAGCTTCTGCCATGATAGCACTAGTTGCGCGTAGGCGTTCGACTCGACTTCCATCTTTGTAGCGAATGGGGAAAGGCGGAAGTGACGTATGCGGTAAAGCAGTCAGCAAATTTGTAGTCTTTTTGTGTGGCAGGTTTCCTGCCACCCTCCTCAAAGTTGCTTAGTGCCAGTGAAAGCGATACAGACCCCCCCAGGCCATGACAGAGGTGTCATTCAACTAGTTGTAAGTCGATGTTTCATCACAAAAGTTATGAAAATATTTTATGAAGGCTGAAAAGTTACTTAGTGTTGGTTTAACAGTCAAACAAACAGACAGACAGACTCTGGTGAAAACATAACCTCCTTGGTGGAGGTAATTACCGGTAAGACTTTCCATGACACTTACGTCATAAACATATTTAAAGCATGTTAACAAAGCATTAGAGTGCATTATACTAGTCTCAAAATGCTGTTTGATAATAGTTAAAACCACTTGTGATAATTTAGAAGTTTGGTAATAGTTGTCATAACTCATTATGATGCCAGTGTTTATGATGAGTCGTAAAGTAATTACAGTAAATTGTTTGTTATAAGAAATAATACACATTTATAAGGCTTAATAGCAAAAATAGTCTGACACACTGAAAAGCATTTTAGTATCAGTTCTCCCTTGCGCCATGACCAACATTCCCTAACAATACCGTCAAATCTGTTGAGAACTTATTAGCAAAATAGTGGAAAATTGCCCTTTCACACAATGTTAAATCCTTTCAAAAAGTCCTGGCTCTCCATCTGGCTTCGGATCACAACCAAAATGTAATCACTTCTTCCTTGTGTCATGACCAACGTTCCCAGAAAATGTCATCAGACTCAGGGCATTGGTGTTTGAGTTATCCTGTTCACAATCCAGCAAACAAAAAAACAACCCCAGTAAAAACATAACCACATTGGCAGAGATAAATGAGTTCTTTCCCTCTGCTTGGACCTCCACCCTGACAGTGGTTATTTCATCTAACAGTGATGACCAGTTTACCAGCAGAGGTTTAAATCACTTTAGTATTACTGCTGATGTTTGTGTTGTGTTTGTCCACCTCTATTCATTATCAGATGCTAATTTATCCTGAGTGCTACTTGCAGTGACAAACATCATACCAAATCAACCTACAGAGACATTAAATTTATCACTACACTCTAGCTGTTTGCACTGCAATAAGGGCAATGACCGATATTTGTTGGCATTTCTGATTATTTTGCTTTTGAAGTGGTGACACAAATTACACTTTGTTGAAATTGTGTCAAATGAAATGTATTCAAACAGATGTTGATAGTGCTTTGTCTGCCACTCTTTGCAGTAGAAGTTTGAATGTTCAGCAGCTCTTAGTTTGTCTTGTTTCAGTGCCATCTAAATTCTGTGTTTCCTTTGGCTCATATACTGTCACGCCAAACAAACAAGCATAGATTTCCTTTGTGCTTTTTTTATTACATTGTTGTGCCGCCAACACGCTGGATCAACATTTTATTACACAGGTAATGAAAAATAGGAATAAAAGATAAAGCTAGTCTGCATTTTAAGTCCGATGTGATAAACAGCTTTTTTACCTCAGGTGAAAAACACACATCACAGTCAATACCTGATTTTTATGAATCAAAACACGATAAAAACTCTGATTTCAGAAGGCTGGCTCAAGCTGAGACAGCATGTCACACAATATCATGCGTCTGTGTTGGAATATTAAACTCTACTTAACAAATGGAGACTGAGGACGAATGAGACACTGAGGATAATGAGCACAAATTAAAACATGGGACAATTAAACTGTCTCATTAAAAAAAAAACAAAAAAAAAAACGTAATTACAGAGAAGTGAAGTGGGCTGTAAAGCTGCAACATGTTTGTTGGGACTGCTGAACACACATTTTGTTGATTTGACCAAATGGTACGTGGCTGATTTTCCAGCTCTGGCCCTTTTGCAGGTTTGATTTTATTCATGCTATCAATTCTTTCATCGTCTGACTACTCAAAGCCATTTTTTCTGCAGCATTTAATCCCTTAAATGTTGAATTCTAAATAGCTTTGTCTGTTGATTATTTCCTTGATTGACAAAGCAGTTTCTTTATTCGTCTATTTTCAGTAAAAAAAAAAAAAAACAACAACAACAAAATTTTTTTTTTCCAAGAACCCGGCATGTTCTTTAATGTTTTTTGTTGTTTTTTTCCACAACCAAAATATAACAATTAAATAATATTGAAGAGTAAAAACAGAAATAAAGAATCAGTAACACTTTATCATGACAACAGACATTAAGGCAAAACGCACTGTTCTATCTTTTTCTCATAACCACTCCATAAAACTAAAATAAAAAGATAATGTATTCTTATTAAAGGGGACATTTTATGCAAAAAACACTTTTTAAGGCTTTTGAACACATTTTTGAGTATTTGGCCTTCCTCCCAGCCCACAAAATGTGATAGTAGACAACAAAACATGTATTTAGCAGGCTGCATGAATGTAGACTCATGGTATTTGGCAAGCTGTTGACTCTGTGGATATACTGTTACATAACAGTATATTTTTATTTGCATACCTAACCTGAATCGTCTAAGTCCCCTCCCCCCCCGCTGGAGAGATTCCTACAGCCATATTGTTTATATTCTTAGTGAGAGATCGGTGTTCAGCATGTCTAAGCTCAGAACCTATCACTGCTCGGTTGTTGGCTGTAAACAGCCACATATATCTTCACATATAGGCTACCAGCCTCGGAGGACAAAAGGGCCCAGTGGATTAATTTTATTTTTGAAGCGAATGAGCCAGTTACAGTCGGCTAAAACCTGTATGTGTGTGCCAGTCACTTCACGTCCGACTGCTTCTTCAACTTCAGTCAGTTCAACACAGGACTGGCAACTAGACTTTTCCTGAATCCGGGCTCAGTACAAACAATCTGTCGCCAAACCTGATGATGGAAATGTGAGTATTTTAATGCTGTGTAGTATTTATTTTGTTCATTGCTATGAGCTAATGCTAACAGTAGGGGTAACTTCACGTGTTTGTCAATGTTAACGTTACTTGTTGAAAGTCTGAAGGGTAAACTTCAACATTCCTACATTATTCAAGAGGAGTTTAACAGTTGGCTGAATATAATCAGCCCTTAACTGTTAGAGGTAGTGTTTTTTTTTTTTTTTTTTTTTTTCTCTTTCTCCTCCTCTCCTCCTCTCACTCTGCTGCAGGCTGAAGAATCACCCTCAGATTGCAGAATGGACTACACCTGTGGCTGCAGCAGGGAGCTGGTTTAAAAGGAGGAGAGCAGGGAGCATTTGCCTCTCTGCAGCAGACAGTGTGAAGGCTCTACATTGGTTTTCATGGGGAAAACGCCCAGACTTTTTTCTTTTTCTCTAGGTTTACCCTCAAGTTTTGTGGCAACTCCATTTAGTTTGTTTGTTTTTAGTTGACTTTGTCAAATAAATTTTCACTTATTTTGGATGATTCCTGCCTCTCTCCTCATTTCCCGGTATTTTTCTTCAATTGTTATTTCCCCTTCATCCCCTATTTTTGGGGAATGTAACAATTATGGGGCTCATCCAGCATAATTGAGGACAGAGACTGGAATTTCTTTCAAGGTCAGTGAAATTGTCTGGGGTTGAGCTATCTGCTGTGTTGACGATGGGGTTTATTGCACAAATTATTTCTTCTCCCAGCCTTCCAACCTGTTGAAAACTACTTCCTCAGTTTAGAATAGGTGAGTGCTCAGCTGGACCTTGTTGCAGACCTTCCTTCGGGCACTCATTTGTTGTTTTAGTTTGTTTTTTTTCTAGGTGGTAATCCTGAGGAGGGGGTGCATCTCTTTCAGATGTTGTGGTTTGCCTCTGTCTGGTCAAGCCTCAACTTACTGATTGGGTGACACCTCGAGCTTGGCAAGCCACTGAAGATAGAAAAACTGAAATATCACATGGTCATAAGTATTCAGACCCGTTGCTCAGTATTGAGTAGGAGCACCCTTTCGAGCTAATACAGCCATAAGTCATCTTGGGAATGATGCAACAAGTTTCTCACACCTGGATTTGGGGATCCTCTGCCATTCCTCCTTGCAGATCCCCTCCAGTTCTGTCAGGTTCGATGGTGAACTTTGGTGGACAACCATTTTCTGGTCTCTCCAGAGATGCTCAATTGGGTTTAAGTTAGGGCTCTGGGTGGGCCATTCAAGAACCGTCATGGAGTTGTTCTGAAGCCATTCCTTCGTTATTTTAACTGTGTGCTTAGGGTCATTGTGTTGTTGAAAGGTGAACCTTCAGCCCAGTCTGAGGACCTGAGCACTCTGGAAAAGGTTTTCGTCCAGGATATCTCTGTATTTGGCCGCATTCATCTGTCCTTCAAATGCAAACAGTCGTCCAGTCCCTGCAGCTGAAAAACACCCCACAGCATGATGCTGCCACTACCATGCTTCACTGTGTGGATTGTATTGGACAAGTGATGAGCAGTGCCTGGTTTCCTCCACACATACCTCTCAGAATTAAGGCCAAAAAGTTTGATCTTGGTCTCATCAGACCAGAGAATCTTATTTCTCATAGTCTGGAAGTTATTCATGTGTTTTTTGGAGAACTCTACGTGGGCTTTCATGTGTCTTGCACTGAGGAGAGGCTTCCATCAGGCCACTCTGCCATAAAGCCCCGACTGGTGGAGGGCTGCAGTGATGGTTGACTTACATGAACTTTCTCCCATCTCCCCACTGCATCTCTGCAGTTCAGCCACAGTGATCTTTGGGCTCTTCTTTACCTCTCTCACCAAGGCTCTTCTCCCCCGATTGCTCAGTTTGGCCGGACGGCCAGTTTTAGGAAGAGTTCTGGTCGTCCCAAACTTCTTCCACTTAAGGACTACTGGGCTCTTAGGAACCTTAAGTGCAGCAGAAATTCTTTTGTAACCTTGGCCAGATCTGATAGGTAAGCGGGGGTTAGGCAGGATCTGGGGGAGTTTGTTTTATAAAGGTTGGTTTAGTCACTTGTTGTTAATGATATCTGGCATTAGATCTACCGTGTCACAGTAGATGCTAACCCAATTTGTGTATATTTTTCCTAAGCCAGCAGATAGTGTGGAACCAACTTTGGGTCCTTGTTGGGATTTGGTTGGTGAGTATGGCAACCTTTAATTTGAAAGAATTTGTAGCTAAGCCTTCAGTCGCACAGATCTGAAGTGTAGGAAAGCAGACCTTGTGTGAAATAGGTTTACATTACATGATTTCTTTTTCCAATTTGATGAAAAAGCCAGAGTGAAAACTTACTATTCTCTATTGTTCCAGAGAAGCTGCTCAGTGTGCGCAGAAAAGGACACCAGAGGCTGCTGTGCCTGCAGTGAAATCTGCTTTGATGCTTTGTGTGGGTCCGGAGACTGAGGATGGTTTGACTATTTCTGATGGTCAGCAGTGTGGTAGGCTGTCCAATTCACAATTTCTATCCAGTGTTAATTCACAACTTTCCTACTTGCATGCAGATCAAAGAGAGGAGACCATAGAGTTACTCCAAAGTTTCCCTACTCTGTTTGGTGATGTCCCCTCTCGCAATGGTTTAGCAAAACCTAATAAAAGTTCCTGGAGCTCTCCCTGTTTGCTGACTCCAAAATCTGATGGTACACCACGTTTTTGTACAGATTTTAGGAAAGTGAATGCAGTAACAGTGCCTGACTTTTTTCCCCTGCCTCGGATGGAGGACTGTATAGACTGTATTGGCCCAGCCACATCTATTACAAAGTTAGACCTGTTAAAGGGGTACTGGCAGGTCCCTCTTACTCCCAGGGCCTCAGACATTTCAGCATTTGTTACCCCAGACCACTTCATGCAGTACACTGTCATGGCCTTTGGTATGAGGAACGCACCAGCCACCTTCCCGCGGATGATGCACCTGGTGCTAGGTGATGTGCAAAATTGTAGGGTGTTCTTGGATCATGTTGTTTATTCAAATGATTGGGCCACCCACACAGCCACTCTGCCTTAGGTATTCCAGCGTCTTACCAATGCATCTCTGACACTCAATCTTCCCAAGTGCGAGTTTGGTCAGGCTACCATCACCTACCTAGGAAAAGTAGTAAGGTAAGGGGCAGGTTAAACCTGTTGATGCAAAAGTTGAAATTATTATTTTTTTTTGTTTTCTCTTTCTCCTCCTCCTCCTCTTCTCCTCACTCTGCTGCAGGCTGAAGAATCACCCTCAAATTGCAGAACTGACTACACCTGTGGCTGCAGCAAGGAGCTGGTTAAAAGGAGGAGAGCAGAGAGCATTTGTCTCTCTGCAGCAGACAGTGACTACGTTTACATGCAGTCATTAAACCTTTCATAACCGGAATATTAGCTATAACCCGGTTGCGTGCAGCCATGTAAACACCAAAAAACCTTTTAAAAAAACAAAATATGCTCATATTCTGGTTTTTAAAAACCCGAATGTCACCCCTGGGTTACTCCTTTTCTAACCCGAATATTTGGTCATGTATACGCCGATCAGGATATCCTCATCGAAAGGATCATTAAGTTGTGTTCTGCACATGTCCCTTTCGCAAGGAATCTTGGTCTTTTGAGTTCAGGAAGTACTTGTTGTAACATGGCACAGCTCCGGCTCGATTTCCTAACTCTTCACATTCTCGTCTTCCAATAATAAAGAAACTGACAAAGAATAGTGTCAAGTACTGTTGGTGGGTTAGTACCAGCACCAAAGCGCAAGCGAAGCCGACTGTTACCTGCTCCGGGCCGTTCATTATCTGCCATGCTGCTGCTGTTATTCTCGTTGCTATTGGATACAGGAAGAAGAAGCGGAAATGACGCGCATTGCGTCATGACGTTCTCCGTGCGTGATGATGTTCTCTGTGCGTTGCTGTTTTGTTCGGGATACTATTCATAGAGGAATAACCCTGTTTGCTCACGCATGTAAACTGGGTTATTCCGAATGTTTCAGAAACCAGAATATTGATCTTAACCCGAATATTGACTGCATATAAACTCCAAACTGGCAACTCCATTTAGTTTGATTTTTAGTTGACTTTGTTAAATAAATTTTCACTTATTTTGGATGATTCCTGCCTCTCTCTTCATTTCCTGGTATTTTTCTTTAATTGTTATTCCCCCTTCATCCCCTATTTTTGGGGAATGTAACATTAAACCACCCAGTTACCCCTTAGTTTCTGCTAACGTTAGCCCAGAAGGTAGGCTAGGTTAGTATGTTGACCGTTGGCCTGTGATGTTTGGGGGAGTCAGCTTGCTGTTATGTGGTAACTGGTATGAATTAAGGGTTGGTGTTTGTTCATGAAGAGAAGTTTAACAGTTGGCTGAATATAATCAGTCCTTTACCCACCCAATTACACCTCAGTTTGTGCTAACGTTAGCCCAGAAGATAGGCTAATTTGCAGCTGTCCTACTGCGGTTAGCATGTTGTGCGTTAGCCTGTGATGTTGGGGGGGACAAGCTTCGCTGTGGTAACTGGCATAAATTAATAAATCGTATGTGTTTAGGACTGTAAGCGGTGCTTGGCTGGAGCGCCCGCTTCACTCAAATTACGCTACAGGTCTGTTGTGAATTACCCATATGTACGCGACTCTACTCTGTCTCATTAGCATATGAAGGCTACCGCCCTCAAAACCAGCCGTTCTGAACAGAGGGGCTATGTGAGCGTGGAAAGAGTGCAGCTGTGCTTTATTGATAGGCTTTTTGGACCAAAGCATGTTACTAATGTTTCATGAGGACCTCAAGGATCCATGTTAAACTGCAGACAAGGAGTAAAATATGGGACCTTTATGAAAAATTGATTATTCAATAGATATTTAATTTTTAAAGAAAACAAACTCAGAATTTTGTGTTTAAACTTTTAATTGTAACTTGAAAAGTGAAAAAGGACACAATAGTACATAGCAAAGAAAAAGAAAAACATCAGTGGTGCAAGGTATTGGATTTTTGTCGATATGCCAGTATTTTCAGACTAATCATTGCCACTAAAGACACTGATATCTTTTTAAGAACAGCATTCAGCTGATAAATGGTTGACATGTTTGACCGATATGTCCGCTGTAATTGTCCGCAGAAATTATAATGATTTACTAAAATTATGACCCACTTTTCTGCTATTATTTGCAGATACCAAATGTCCCAATGATATTGTACTTCCTAAAAAGTAAATCATGCCATGAGCTATTTGCCATGTTTATACATGCAGTTGAGAGACTGATCAGATTATGCTTTACTTGGACTTTATGGGTTTTTGTCCAGATTCATCATTTCACAAGCATCTGGACTGTGAAGAGACATTGTTGTAAATAGGAGATGATTACAAATTTAAACACTCAGTCTTCTTGTAATTTCCTTTAAATCCACAACTTTATAACTGTGAAGAATTTTGAGTATTTTTCTTAAAACAAAAGAATACCTGTTTTATTTTTTCTACTTTTAGTAATGGGCCTTCCATGCATATCTGCAAACATATTCTCTTTCACCCCAAGTAAATTCTCATCTGCCATCTGTTTGGGCCCAAAAAATCTGCCACTATCATTTTCTTCTGGTCACCTTCTCTCTCCTTTCTCTCAACAAGCTGGTTCAGGCAGGAAAGTGTTGTTCCCAGTTCTTTAGCTCCACTACCCATGTTCTACCAATGCTCTTACTTTTCCCCCCATCCTCTCCCCTGCTGCTCATTTCGGTTCACATACAGGCATGTCGTTAGACTGCTAACTACTGACATCATAGACTCTTGTCATTGTGATGTGCTGTCAAGGATTCAGTGACCTGTACAATATCACAAAACTTTTGATTTTTAGAATCGTATTGTTGTTGTCTCATTAGCCTTGGATTTCATATTTCATTATTCTCTATACAGGAAGACAGATGGAAGCTGAAAACTGAGAGAAACAGCAGGAGCAGATGATGAAAGAGAGGAGAAACAGAGAAGGATCTGCAGGTGATGAGAGGTATAATAAACAGTGAAGATCACTCACTGGCTATGTGTAAGTTTGTGTGTTTTTTTTTTAAGTTTGAAGGAAAAAAATACATTCAGCTTCTCTCCTCGAAGTGCATTGGGACGGTTACTTCACTAGTTTTCTCATGTTTCACATTTGAAGTACACCACAATTTACAACTACATTTATAACTAGGGGTGCTAAATGAGTACAAACCACTGCCAATGCCTCTCTGACCTTCTGAGTTATCATAAAAACTGTAAAAAACTTGCCTTTAGTACAATGTTAACATATCTTCCAAAAGCTGATCACTTCGTCCATGTGCCCATGTGCCCATGTGCCATAACCAACATTCTCCAAAAACGTCATCAAAATCTTCTGTGACCTTTTTTTTGTTTGTTATCTAGCTCAGAGACAAACAGACAGAAAAAGAAATATGCAAACACCATCAAAATGTAATCACATTTCCCTGGTGCCATGATAACTATTCCCTGAAACTGTCATCAAAACCCGTTGGAGTAATTAGTGAAAATGTAGAAAGCTGCTTCATCTTACAAAAAATAACAAATCCTTTATTTTTTTTTCATACTGCATCCAGATTCAGATCACCACCAAAATCTAAATATTTCTTTCCTTTGCCATGACCCACATTCCTTTAAAAAATATCAAAATCAGTAAAAAACTTATGAAGTTATCTTGCTCTCAGACACACTACAAAAACAACAAACAACTACAGCACAAACACCAGCTAAAATTAACCTCCTTGGTGGAGGCAAATGAGCTATCACGTGCTAAGACTGCACTACTGTACTAACTTACAATCCCTTCATAAGACTGTCACCAGTATAACCAGCTAGAAACTGAAGATGCAGTAGGGTCTTTAAGTCTTTGAAAAGTCTTGAGAAAGGTTGTTCAAAGTGTTAACTGAAATTCACGACAGACATTCTGCACGCCCTGCATGATATATTTTTTAGGTGATTTTCCCACCCTTCAAACTTTAATTAATTAATTTTTGATTGCTTAATTATTCTTCTGCCAACTTCTGTATGAATTGTATGAAATTTAAAGCTAATTAGTCTGCAGCTACTTTGCGATAATTACTTGTGATAGAAAATGTATCATATTACAGTCATCTGCAGTTTTATGATTCATGAAAAAGTCTTTGCAGGTTTCACCAGATTAACTTTTATTGCTATTATTATTTTCAGATCTTATCTAAATTGCTGTATGCTGCTTTCGAACTGTTTACTTGACATCTGTAATAACATTTAAGCAGGAAATATTTTGCATTAATTCTATAATACATGTCAACTTGTACCACCCGTTATTTTCATGGGCCTTATAAGACCCTCTGTCAGTTTTGATTAATTAGCAGCTCGACCCACTTATCACAGTGGAGCTTAATTAAACTCCCCATTTGCATTAGCGCTCAGTGAACCTTTGATTAATACAAGCTTTTGTGGATAATTTAGCTGATATGTAGCACGAAAAGGAGAAATTACATTTGTACTGTGAAACATTAATCTGAAAATTCTGAATGATCTTTGCGCTGAGTCTGCAGGATTTCCAGCGCAGAGTGATCATTATGAGTCTAATGGATAAATGTGGTTGCTCTGATCAGAGAGGGCTTGATCTAAATCATGTGGTGTGAATGACAAAAAAAAGACCTAAAGCTGCGGTGCTGAAGTTAATAAAACATGAGTGGCAACAGGAAAATCCACCAATACTGATGCCTGAGCTATAGTCACAGTGAAGTTTGACACTGTATACAAAGTGCTAAATTACCTGCCAAACCCTGATATCCTACTGTCTATTTCATACAGTACATGAGGCACCATTCACCCCTGTGAAGAGTATTTATTTTCCCACCGAGTCTCTGAGTTATGAGCCCCATTCGGTGTGAGAACAGTGAAGGACTGTAGCATAACCTCGAGCACAAAGACAACAAGAGCTCTGAGATGGTGCTGAATCTTCTTTTCTCTCACTAAATCTGCTGTCTTTTAAAAATATCAACCCTTCTGTTCTTGCTGAATTTCTGCACACCATGAACATTTTTTATTTACACTTGAATAAGCTGTGACTCCTTAAGAGCAAACTGAGAGCTCTTTATGGCAACATGAAGCTTCAACATCTTATACCAAAGATAAAGTTTCCATCTTGTCCCAAAGCTTTTTCTGTTACCATTTGTTGGCTTAATGTAGATGACAAAGCTCGATGCACCATATTGATGGGTTCAGTCACATGACCTGTGGAGAGGGCTGGTGGGCATAAAAGTTTGGCTACGCTGACCACTCTGTGGAGCCGCAGGATGTGATTTTAACTTCCCATTTCTTCAAATAAAACATGCTGACTTTGACATCTGCAGGAAAACTGAGGAAGTATCTTGACTGAAATCATAAAGGTGAAGGCACCTTAGACCCTTGTACAGCATGTTGGATACTATAGCCAGCTATCCTGGATTAACAATATTGGTAATAATTACCCAAATCAAGTTTTATGTTTCTGTAATGATCAGTACACCAGCATGTAGAAACTATTTGGCCAAAATGTTTTTAATGCTAAAATATTATAATTGTTATCTATGATTTCTTTTAATTTACTGTTCTGACATGAGGTTTGACAAATTGTATAACAGTTTTAATTTTGCTTGCTTATTTATTTTAAAAAAGAAAGAAAATCAGGGTGGACAGAGGTCTGTAACCACAGGTCTACTGAACAGAATGAAATGTTTGATATCCTCTGGATCCTGTGATCTTCACTCATAAGCGCTTTTTTAGGTGTACTTTAATTTATTTGAGAGCAGTGCGCTTGGGGACCTAAAGTCATAATTGTGTGTGATGAATAATAAACTCTTGTTTATGTCAGTTGATTAGGGCCTGAGCACAGACGGACCTTTTTGCAAGGACCTAATAAGGACCAGAGCACTGAGGGACCAGTGTGAGGATCATCTCACTGTTAGCATTTCTCTTACAGTAATCTTTTGATAAAATAGTAAATAAGCATACAAAGTTGGGAAATTTTGCAGATGGAAATGGCCTGCTAAAAGTTAAACATTTTATGGGTCTCTACAAAAAAATGAAAAGAAAAAAAAAAAGAATTGGCTCAATAGTGCCCCCTGACATTTTTCAACAAATAGCTCTTCCAGGGATTTTACAGAACTTTTTACACATACTATATGGCATCTGGAGATGTTTTCTTTTAGATAAAGCACTTTGACTAATGATAACATTTGATTATTACATTATTTCTTAAATATAAAAGAAAATTGAGTCTTTGAACTGATTTTTGTAAATCCACTCACCCCAACACTGCATAAGTTGCAGTACAGTATGTTTATGGATCTAAAACCAGTGTGAACATGTTGACTAGCACAATATTCAACCTTTAATTGATTTTGAAATCAATAACTTTGAGTCTAACGTTTTTCAGAAGATTTATAACTCAAAAGTAAGTACGATATCTTGAATTAAAAAAATCTTTCTTTTATTAACAGTCCTTAGCTGTGAGCTGTGGTTACAGATGAGTTAATTGTTGTAATTAAAGCTGATTATAAAACCAATAAATGTGTTCATCTCCTAAAGGTTGCTCATTATAACTAATTAGGGGACGGACAGGAAATAATTACTCAAGGCAATGATGCTAAATCTTGAGAAAAGGCCTAGCGCTCTCTGTAAAATGTCCACGTGCTATCATAACCCCTCTGCTGAGGATTAAAGGAATATTAATACATGCATTTACCAAGGGAGGTGATGCTAAGCCAGCGGCAGGTTAAAAGCAGGGAATTATGGGAAGAGAAAAAGAACTTGGGGTTGTGTGATCGGATTACTTTATTTACCCGGCGAATGTTTGTAACGCAGGTGCCTCAGCCACTCACAGCATCCGAGACCTGGCCTGTTATATCCCTCTGATTACAGCATTGTTTATTCTCTTTTTCCCTCCAATCAGGAAGCACTGCGGTGACTAAACTTTTTAACTCCGGACTTCATAATGCTGCCAGATTAACGCTGCAAATTCTGTGAGACTGCAGATGACTCGAGCATTGTTCCAGGCTGCACTCTCTGCAATCCACCTCTGACTTCGCCAGCTCCCCCCACTTCAGAAATTTATTAGGGGATTTGTATTTCTAATGACACCTGCGCCCTGCCACCAGAGCAATGTAAATAATCCCATCACAGGGCCCGACTCATCAGCGACAGGCTAATCCCTTGTTTAAGGCAGTTACACCGACCCCACCCATTAATACGGCCTTCATAAAGACACAGCTTAGCATACATTATGGAGTTATAATGTGGCGATGTGCTTACAGCCAACTTGAAATCTCCCTCTCTGCTCCAGGAAGAACATGTCACCTCTGCTGGTTTCATTAAGGGCTCTGCCATGCTGCATCACAACTTGCTCTTTTCAAACTCAAGGAAAGAAAAAAAAAAACCCACCAAGGCTCTCATCTCGGGTTGGGTTGGGTTAGCGCAGTAGTAAATTAGACCCAGCCAAAAGGATTTAGTCCTTAGAGAGAAATGTTAAGAGAAGTGGGGGAGTCAGGCACACAAACTAATATCTTGTGACGACCCTTCTCCCCGAGTAGTTTCAGTGTTTTTTTAAACTTCTGCAGCTTCATGGTACATGACTCTGTAAGGCATTAGAGGAAAAATCATCTGGCATGTTCCCTCTTGTTAGCTGTGTGCATTCGCAAAAGCAGTTTGCAATTTACATAGCTTTTCTCCTCACGTCAGCTAATGCCTAAAAATAAGGTAGAATATTTTCAAAGATACCTCCTTACCAGTTAAAATATTCAGGGAAAATAAACAAGTTTGTGGGTCATGATTTAAATGTACGAGTATCTCTATAGTGTAGATGGAGACAGAAACTTTGAAGTAGTCTTACTAACTCTGTTGTGACAAGCTCGGGGACTAATTCATTACATTCCCCTTCTGACTGACTGAGTATGGTGACAGCTCTAAAAATGCACCTGATTAACATGCACAGTTATTGAGGTCTCATGATGTTAACATGAGTACATCATGGTTTATAATTGGCTGATTATTGAGCAATGCCTCTTTTGCCCTTCGTGAGATGTGATTGATTCTTTTAAAAACTTTAATAAGTGTTTTTGTGTTTTCGTCTCAAAGGGCACGTTTTTAGATTTTAATGAATGCTGGATGGATTATAAAGCTCAATTTGTGGTTTGTGCATTTTGATTGAATTAAATTAAGTTGAACTGGTTAAGTTTATAGAACAACTTTCCCCTTGAGCCCACACATTAAAAGTTTTTTTTTTTTTAAACATCAATGTTTTTAATTGTTTGCTAGAGATTTTTCCAACCTAACCATTTATTTTTAACAGCTTCAGAAACAACACTAGCATTACAACTATTTTTTTCCAGGACATCTATAGTTTGACTTTGTTTTATGTACTGTTGCTACAGTTTGGGTGCTTATTTAACTTACAGCAATTGTCGAAGGTGCAGAAGCAGTCTAAAAGCTGCAGGTTTCATGTATAGATTTTATTGTGGGCTTCACCTCCACAGCCAAAACCAAAACTGCACAAAGGCTTTCAGGAATAGCTCCCAGTTTTAAGTGTTATTGTCAGTAGAATAATTTTTTGCCACTGTGACTGAGGTTACCTCTGCTCCTAGCCTGAAGCTAGGCCTGTGTATTGCTGCAAGTGGGGCCAACAACTTTGTGTGAAATTTTAGGTGAAAACAAGCCACAAAAATAGCATAGAGTGATTGTATACCAAACCTTTCCAATGACTTACTTTTTTGTTAGCAAGTCTCTTTATTCAGGTAAGATGTTGATACACTGCACAACCCTCATGTCCTTATACAACAGATATACTAATCAACATTTGGTCAAACTTTCTTTTTGCAGTTATATGAACTTAACTGCATCACAAATGAAGATAATTTAAATTAACAAGTAAAATAATAAAAACCCAAGTGTGTAATTTTGATCAGCTCTGACGAGAACTGGCCTTAAGTGGGGCTATACATAGCTGCAGATGGGGCCAAGAGCTCTGAGTTACACTTGTGACTTTTATGTGAGAGATAGTATACTGTACTGAGCACATTTACAATGTTTCACCTTTTACCAGTAGTAAACCTGTTTTGTTAAATTCTACTTCAGCTCAGGAAGGACAATAAGACCATGCTGTATGCTGAAGCTGTGCCTGAATTAAGTGCTTTACTTCTAAGATGATCCTTAGCCAGACAATCTGACACACATAGATGTGTTCAGGTATATCTTAGCTCTAAATACATCAACTCAGGAATGACCTCCTGTTTTTTAGTGAGAACAGGGCAAAATTGTATGTAGCAGTTAGAAATAACCAACTCAATACAACTGCTTAATACTGCAAGTCTCCCTGTAAGGCAATACTTCTCAAATTATTGACATGTGCAATGAATTTTGATGACTCTTTTGAGGTGAACATACTTGATTTAATGCATTTATATATTGAAAGAATTTTTTTTTTGTATTATAGTCACTCATATCAGGCAAAGTGGAGCAGGTTGTTCAAGCAACAGGGCTGCTTACACTCAGAGACGTCTGTTTTGCTGCCCTGTTCTTAGAGTTCAACAACTCTTTTTGTTATATAACTCTTTTTTTTACAGCTATCTCTGACAATAATGCAGCAACACAAACAATGTTTTTTAGGATATTTGCTGACACAGTCAGTAAAAATGTTTTTCAGATGGCCATTAAATTCAGAGAAAACAATCCACTTTCATGTTTTTGCTAAACCATGGGCAGTGTCATTACATCAGGGAAATGTTAGCTTCAGATTCACTATTTGAAAGTCAAACATGAAAAGAGCTTCAAAGCACACTAACAGCAACCAAAAACTGCAATAATCTTCTGATAATTAATTTGATTCCATTGAGGTAATTTGGCTGAAATGAAGCTTTGCAGCACTGCAAATTATTACGGGTTCTGATAGACCTGTAGTCACTATCATTATCTAAGTAATGATTACTTTTCAATTTGGTTGTGTAACAGCAATAGCCTTAGAGTCTGAGGTATTTCTTTAGTGTTTTACTTTGTTGGTAGGAAATGAAAGTAGTCTGAATCCGCTGTTCTGAAAATGAGAACCAATTCTCAGTCTTAAGATTACATAACCTGAACACAGTGATTTCTGCCATAAATAGGATTATCTGACAGCAGATCCTCTGCCACATACTTGCAGACAGACAGAATAATAAGAGACAAACATCTTCACAATGCGAAACCTACATTTTGCTCTTAAGTAACGACAACTTTCTCAAAATGAGTGGAAAGACGTCATCAAATCTATGTTGAAGGTGACAAAATTTATATCCAAGCCAGCAGCATCACAAACAGGACCACTTCTGCAACTGTGAGGAAGAGAAAGGAAACAAATGGAAACATTCGACATCCACTTATTTATCTTCTTGTGTACTGTATATCCAAAGCAGGTCATGGTGGCAGCTGACTGTGCAACTTGACCCAGACCTCCTTCTACCTTGCAGTGCTTACTAGCTCCTCCTGAGTGTTCCCAAGGTATTCCCAGCACATAAGTGATTTAAAATTCTTCTAGCTTGGGCTGGAGGCCCTTCTCAACTGGTTCTTGTGTTTCCATGAATTTCTCATTTGCTTTATTTCCTCACATCTGCGCTTCAAATAGCAAGGGAATGAAAGAGATGTGAAAAAATGAAACAAGGAGAGAAGAGGCACAACTTACCAAAAGAAAAATCCTCCGCATCATGCCATCAGTTTGAGCAAATTCAGGTGTGTGCTTTTGAGTTGCTCCAATGATTCTTTTTTTTCTGCCGTGCCCCCCTCTGGGGCTAACACTTTGTTGTGCCTAATGCTAGCTATAATTATTATATATATGTTGTGATAACACTTTCTTTATAGAGTAATACAACAGCATGGCAACATTGAAAACCCTCAGTCTCATGAGAAGATTTCTGTCCAAAATTGGAATTTCAAGTTGTAACAAGGAGAAATGTGTCTCATTAAAACACAAAGAAAGCCACTAGTGCCAGTAAAAATACAGCCAACACTGATATTACATAGATCCCACCTCTGATTAGGCAAGCAGCCATCGCAGTCCACAGTTGTGAATTGGCACCTGTAGGGGCTAGTCAGAATAAGGGGTCCAATTTGACCAATTTGGCCAATTTGGCCAGGCAAACATTTCCCTTTACCCTTACACCGCCTAACCCCCCTGGGGGGTACACCCCACTATTTCAGATATACTGATTAAGGGGATTGAAGATCCCATTAAAAGGGAAGTGAAATTAATTTCTGGGTTGGTCAGAGTTCAGGAACAAAAAGATACACTAAGTAATGTAGTGAGAGCATCTTAGGCCTCCATAGGAAGGCAACAACACCCTGCCTCCAAGGCTGAGCCCAGTGAACTCTTTGCTTTTATTCTTCATCACATTTTCTTGGTAACTATGGGAAGCTCACAGCCGTAGGCAAGGGTTAGAACGCAGGTTTATCAGTAAATCCAAAACTTGGCCTTTCAACTCATCCTAGCTCAGAGGTTTGTGGACTCTTTTACTCTTGGGCAAAGACCCATCCCACTTGGAGGGAACAATCAAATGTCCTCCCAGCAGAGAAGCATGGCCCTGGACTTGGAGGTGCAGATGTCGAGAAAATATTTCTTTATAAAATTATTATTTCATTTTTTGTAAACTTCCTTGAAACCTTTAAGTTTTCTCTGTTATAAAAGACACTATTTTGCCATCCGCCTTAACTTGTAAAGGGGGCCCTTTACCAGAAAATTAATAGAACAGCTTTTATGCTGGATAGGCTTGCTGTAATGCTATATGAATCTGTTTTATGCCAGTGAGCTAAAATGTTTTCACACGTGTTTTAGGTTGCTTTTACAGCTAAAGTTCAGAAGACTTGGTTTGGTTAGGGGGTTAATGACAAGATTGTTTAATTTTTCACTTGGTTTGGTTTCCTGCACTTAGTCAAGTGAACCAAAGCCTTCCAAGTGCCACAAACTGGGGCTCTGGCTGTGGTCTTCATTCTTTCCATTTGGCCTATTATTGCACTATGAGCTGGAGATACATAACTGGGTTTGAGTAATAACATTTTTCAGCTTAAAGCAGTTCAGAAGTATTCTGTGCCATGAAATAAAAATAAAACCACATTTAGACTGTGTCAAGTAGACCTTAAATACTGACTGGAGCAATGAGTTACCATATTCCACACAGACTAGATGTGAACCTCCTGGGCTCTGGATACTGGGGGTGCGAGCATTGCTAACATAAGCCACAGTCTGAGTGCCAGTGAATGCTATACTAACTTTCTTACTGTTGTTATATTTGGCCAAATTCAAGGCACAACTCTCTGCTTTTTTGCTTGCTTGCCTGTTTGGCCCTTGTTTAATTTGGATGTCTTTCACAACCACTGCAATTACTCTGGTCCACATAGAAGCGAACCATGACAGTTTATAGGTGGACTAGAGTTCAGTTCTTTGTTCCACACCAGAGTTCATGTGAGCTTTCATGCTGACCCAATCAGCTGAACTTGCCTAAAAAGCAAACCAGATTTTCTTTGGCCCAGACAAAACGTATAAGCTTTGAAAGGGCCCTTAAAGCTCAAAAACTTGCTGGAAGTTTGTTTGGAATGTTAAACTGCATGTTAAATGAGTTTAGGAGATTTTTCTTCATTTACCAATTATCTGACTAAAGGCTAAAGGACAGAAAGTCCATGCCGTTGCCCATGTATGTGACTTTGTGCCTTCATATTTATCTAATTATAATTTTGGAATATTTTATTTTATATGTCTACATTTAGAGTTGCAAACCGTCTATTTGTATTTTGTATTTTTACAGGTATTATTGTTAGGTACTTAAAAATAGGACAGTCCCCACTTTGGATGCACAAAAGCTCAGTGGCTCAAGCACTGGCCCTGACACCCCATGGCCCTGCGGTGCCCCATACCAAGATTCTCCAAAGGACTTACTTATAAGCTTTTTCCAGGTTCTCAAAACATTTGTAGAAACTTCCATTCTCTAT
Organism: Cetoscarus ocellatus; assembly: GCA_037902135.1. Lineage (NCBI taxonomy): Eukaryota > Metazoa > Chordata > Actinopteri > Labriformes > Labridae > Cetoscarus > Cetoscarus ocellatus. The sequence continues at coordinate 2,615,192 of JBAMNC010001016.1, forward strand.
TAAGAAATGCTGCACATGTTAAGAGCAGATCACCTGACCTACAGCCAGGGCAGAATCTGCATAGTTCCTCCTGAATCTAAGGGTTCGACAGTCAATCAGAGCTTCCTTTTCATACATGTTGGAGATATTCAGTAAGAAGAGGACAGAGTCCTTGGTTTAATGTTCGTGTTGACGTTCAAATTTATTTGTTCTCTCTGTGCTGACATTTAGAGATGCACTTACTTTTGTTTTCACACCAATGATAAATCAGCCTTGAGTCTCTATGTGTTGAAAGGGTTTGTTTTAATAGCTTTTTGGGTTTATCTTCTGAGAGTTTGCATTGACCCTGTGGCTGTGTGTTGGAGAGCAGCACTCCCTGCTGCACGCTGAAATAAAAACAATCATGACGGTGAAACTATGAAAAGGAGGTAGAGGTTGAAAGAAACAAGGATACCCTTTAAAAAGAGGGTATGAAAGTCAAGAGAAAGTGCTCCGATTTTGTAAATTCTGCTTGATTTATTATTTCTCAGGGTTGTTACACATTCCTACACTACTTCAGTGTTTGCCCAAACCTTTATAGTGTGGCACTTTAGCCCGCCAGCATTTCCATTACAGTACTCAGCATTACTTTTTAATGGTATATTATTCCAGGGCATAACTATGACTCCCATCCACAAATCCAATCTGTGCATGCTGCATATGCCTGAATGCACTTTTCATGCTTTTCATATGTGTGGATTGATATTGTATGTGTGGTATAATTTATATTTTATACACTGCTTCGACCTTTGGCACAGAATCTTCCTCCTGTTGCTTCTACCAGATGTGTGAATTTGTTAATTATAAGGATTGTATTAATGTAGTAACTGCTTTATCATGTACTTTGAATTTTAAGCACGTTTATCAGTCTTACCTCATATAGTGTATTCAGATACAGTTATGTGCACGCAAGGTTGTAGTTATAAAGCTGAATATTTCTTTACAATCCAAACATTAACCGATGAGACTCTTCAGATTTCCTTTAATGCTTTCAATTAATTACCATAATATCTACGTAGGAAGTAATTATGAACACAAGGAAGACGGGGTCACTGTTCATTTCCTTTTCTAGTGGTCAAAGTTGTTTTGATTTAAAGCATGACCATAATAAGCCCCAATTTTAATCAGGTATTAATTATACAATCCATGGTGAAATAGCCTCCCTGACGTCAATGACAGCCATTTAGACCCTTTTTAGTATTTCAAATGTACCACACTATATTTGTGCCCTCACTTAACCAAACCGTTACCTATGATACAAAATTTGATTTTGGAACTCACTGCTCAAGGTGCCATCTCCCATACAAAACTTTTTGTATACTTAGTCACAGAATATTCCTGGTTACTATCATGTCATACAACCAAAAAGAAAACTAACTGGCAATGAAAAAAATAAATAGATATCTGCATGACCCATACTAAAGTATTCTCTACTATAAAAAGGGAATTAGTACAAAGCTTGGTAAGAGCATTTATTTTTCTCCCCCTTGCATGGCATCAAATCAATCTGTTGTGTTATCAGATGGAACACTCTGAGACAGCTTATAGTCAAAATGTTATGATTATTCCCAAAATTATTTATTTAACCTTTATTAAGCGAGATTAGTCCCATTGAAATCAGAGATCTCTTTTTCAATGGAGACCTGATCAAGAATGGCAGCAACACACAGTTTTAACAACTAACACATAAACTCAAACAACAGACAATAGACATTAAGATCATCAGCAAGTCACAAGTTAAAACAGCTGCATACTGACAGCCTGGATTCAAGATTTTTCACCAAGGGTTTAAAGACATGTAGGGAAACTAAACTTCACAGTTTAAAATTGGCCTGAAAATCATTCCAAGCAAAGGGAGCAGAGTACTTAAAGTTTCTTTTTCAACTCAGTTCGAATTTTGGGAACAATAAAGTGAATAAAGTCTGATGAACAAAGCTTGTGTGCTCCATCCCTAAAGATTAAAAGAGAGGAAAAGTAGTCCAGACTCTTTCCCAGAATGGCTTAAGATGTCAGTCTGACACATGATCAACTTTAACCAAGACATTAACTTTTGCAAATAATCTGATTCAACAACTAAAGGAAAATCTCTCCAAGTATATATAAATATATTTTCTTTTTTCTTTTTGGTCTTATTTATTTGGGAGAGAAAGAGAGAGACAGACCCATAATGGACAGAAATGGAAAGGGGGTAAGTGGTCGATGAGGCCCTGATTTGAACCCACACTGGCTGCTGAGTGCTGTTCCTATTCAGTCATCATGATGCAACACAGTGGGTAGCATCCTTGGATTTTTTACATTACTGCTGGAATATTATACCATATCAATCAATTATGTTATATGCACAGATAAAAGGATTGTTTCAACACTCCTGCTGTCTACTGACTAGCTTGGAATCCAGGTCTACACTGCGAATTATCCAGAATTATGACAGGAAAGGATGGATCTCAGGATAGGAAAAAAACATCTCAGTTGCAAAGGCAAATACAGTTGCAAATATTTGGCCTTTCCTTTAGCCCCCTTTTCTCAATGCAGTTCCCAATATCAACCTCAGAGTGGTCAATTAATGAAAATGCACTGCAGTTTCAGCAAATATCACACATACTGTAGCCATGACTACCAGCATGGATGGCTTGCTGCTGTGGACCAACATGACTCCAAGTGCTTTATCCTACATCATCATCAACAGAAATGACATAATTCAACATCAATTCTCACTTTTAATTGATTAAACACAATTTGATTGTAGTACAACTAGATACTGCTTTATTAAGGAACATCAGTCCTCTCCACACAATGATCATTATAGCTGTTTTTTTTCATACTAGAATGACCATGGTTGTTATTGATTATACCACCGTAATAACTACCTTTACAACCAAATAGAGAGAAGGGCACTCTTGAATCTCAAGGGGATGACCTCTAATTAATTTCAATTCAATAGAGATAAATATGATAAAGAAACCTCTGCCCACTCACATCCCCAAAAAAAGGCCTTCAGTTGATGGCTGTTCAACGTGAGTCTGGTTCTGCTCTAGATTTCCTACTGCTGAACAGAGTTTTTTCCTTGTCCCTGTAACTGTCACTGATTGTTGCAGAGTGCTGTACTCATGGTGGAACCGTGGGGTTTTTAATAATAAAAAAAAAAAAGAATTAAGTAATAAATCAGAACAAACAAACAAAAAAACAATAAAAGATATTCGTAAAAGGAAGAGTATAGCATCGACCTACTCTTTTCAAAAGTATCTTGAGATAACATTTGTTATGATTTAGTGCTACACAAATAAAGATTGATGATGTCCTTCTCTCTGGAGGTACAGAACTGGCATTATGCAGTCAGCCAGTCTTCCTTTCTGATAGTGTTTTGTGTATTGAGGTCTACTGTCATGTACTGTCACAACTGCCTGATCTGAACTTAGCTGGTCAGTCGAGAATAAGGATAAATCTTGGTATTCTGAAATGGCGTATAAAGTTCATCTTATTTTTATTCTGTTTAAGTGTTTTAAATTATCATTTACCAATTGCAGCAGCAGCTAGTGCCTTTTTTAGAAAAAAAAAATCATCCTGACTTTGTGCCTCTGTGATCTGATAAAGATTTATCTTAAAGTGAAGGACTTAATTTCCCACTGCTTTATTGGTCTTCACAGGCCGAATAATAATGTGTGAAATAACTCTCATAACTCCCAACAAAATAATTTCTTAAGAGTGGAAAAAATGAAATTGAATTAATGGCTTTGTTTGTTTAAGGAGGTTCTGGGTTTAAGCCACATGCTGATATGTCTTTGGGCATGACACTTAACCCTAAGTTGCTCCCCACTCTGCATCAGTGGTGTGTAAATAGGTATGGAAGGGCATGGATGTATTAAACAATACTGACAAACAAGTTGCCTTGAAATTTCAAGCATCATTGAGTGAATGTGAGAATGAACAGGTGTTAGTGGTTAGATGTGACCAGAGGTGTGAATGCTCTGTAATTAGAAAGAATAGAAAAGTAAAATACAAGCTCAAGACCATTCATTTCTTAAACGTCTGTTTTATTTTGTAGCTTCAGTTAAGACAGCGTCTCCCACATTTTTGTTTTTGTCCTTTATCTTTTATTCCCTATCGTCTCTTTTACTATTTAATTGTTTTTATACTCATTTTATTTCTTTTTGTACATACATGTTTTTAATGTTGTGTTCATTTTTAATCCATTACTGTTTTTATTATCATTTCTGTTTTTATTATCATTACTGCTTTTTATTATGGTTACTGTTATTATTATCATTAAGTGTATGCATGATTATATTGTACCCCTGTACAGCACTTTGGTCAACTGAGGTTGCTTTTAAACATGCTTTAGAAATAAACTTTGACTTGACTTGACTTTTGTTATATTTGCTTTCTAGTTTAGAAAGTCCTTGTACAAAACAAAACATATAAGCAATATTTTAAGCTGATCATAGAGCGGGGATGCTGGTTTGGCGGTGTGGATCGCAACCATGTACTTATCATGTATACTAAGCTCAAAAGTATGGAAATTAATGCTTTAAAGATTGTTTTTTTGTTATAACTACTTGTTGGATGAGGAGCAGAGCTGAGTTTGTGGGTTGTGCCCATGAAATGATTGCCAACTCCACTCTGCCGATGCCAAACAGCTTATTCCGCTATTGACTCTTGTTTGGTGTTGTTTGGTGGATTGGATGATTGAAGTCTGAAGAAACAAAACAGTGACAGTTTAACAATTTGTTTATTTAACAAACACGAGGCTCAACTTGTGGAAGAAGCATACACAGCTATAACAGCCTGGCACCTCCTCATTATGCTGGTCACCAGCCTGCTCACACACTGCTATGGGATGGCACGCCATTCTCTGACCAGAATTTGACACAAGTTAGCCAATGTGATTATGTTGGTCACTCTGGCAAGACCAGCATACCCTAGTTAATCCACAAGTCTTCAGTGGGGTTGAGGTCAGGACTGCTGGCAGGCTACTCAATCCTCCCTACTCCAAAATTCTGGAGGTAGTCCCTGATAAACCCCTCTCCATGGGGGCGAGCATTGTCATCTTGGAGGATAGTATTCTGTCCCAGACTGTGGAGATGTGGGATTGCTATTGGTTGCAGAATGTCATGTCAGCATCTCACTGCATTAAGATTGCCTCCAATGATTGCAAGCCTTGTTATTGCAGTGTGAAAGATTCCATCTTACACCATCACATTACTCTATGAGTGCAGCAATCAGCAGAGCATTCTCTATGTCTGATCCACACTTTGACTCTATATGCCAACTGCTGGAGGCAGAATCTGGACTCATTATTGAACATAACATTCCTCCACATGCTCAGGTTCCAGTGTTTGTCTTGCCAGCAGCACTGCAAATGGGCCTGACATTGAAGGGCAATCATGGCAGATCTCCTGGCAGTGTTATGAGACCGGAGTCTGCTCTGGATTGTCTGGGCAATGAGCCCTCGGTCATATCGTCCTGCAAATCTGTAGAGCACAGCCTACGGTTCATAAGTGCTGACAGCGTGAGGAAACACTCTTCTTGGGATGTCGTCTTCTTGGGACACTCACTTCACAGCCTGTCTCCGACATGCCACTTTATATGGAACTCATCTTTCAGATTGGAGATGGTACTTGGGCTCACTCCAAATAATGCTACAACTTGGTTTAATGGACCACCACCTTGAAGTTGCTCTATTGCACAGGCCCTATTCAATTGGTAGATCTCAAGAAGGTTCTGAGTAGAGCTTCAAAATGCAGAAAGAAGAAATGCCAGCAAGAGTGAAAAAGCAGGCCATTTAATGAAAACTGCATTGAAACTCATACATGCTTTTGTCAGCTGATCAAAAGTTTAAAACAGGCGGGTGTCCTTCATGACTGAGGGCCCTCGTCTGTGTGGTAATGAATGGGTTTTTCAACAGGACAACACAGCAGTTCACAATGCCCGTCTGACAAAGGACTTCTTCCAGGAGACGTCACTCCTTTGTACCATCCTGCTTGTTCCCCTGATCTAAATCCAATTGAGAACATTTTGGGATGGGAAGTTTACAAAATGGATACAGTTCAAGACAATGGATGCCCTCCGTGAAGCCTTCTTCACCACATGGAGCAAAGTTCCCACAAGCCTCCTGGAAACACTTGCATCAAGCATGCTTAAATTAATTTTTGAAGTGAACAACAAGACTGTAGGAGCTACTCATCACTGAGTCCTTTTTTTGATTATTTTATTTCAGCTTGAGGGGGGGTTTCTCTTTTTTTTTAAACTATGGTCTTAAACTTTTGATCAGCTGATGAACAGCCTATTTCACTTAAATTGTTGTTTTCGATAAATTTCTTTCTTAGAACTTTTTGTCTCTCACTCCTTTTCTTCTTTTTGCATTTTGAAGCTCTGTTGAAATGGTGCTGCATTGGCATGTTAAGGTTGGTTCATGGCAGATTTTACCATGCCTTTTCAAATGATCTAGAGGCTGCAATGAGTAAGGAGGGGGCCACAGTTCAGGTGTACATTAACCTTGTCATGTATTCACCCGAACTGTCTTGAAAACACCAGATGCCAATCACATTTACAATAACTTTATTTTTTTAACGGATATTTATTCACTGGTGACTTTTATTTCCTCCGTAGCTTGAAAATGTGTTAGCACTCAGTTACTCAGTATGACTTTTATTAAATCATTACACTAGTGACATATCATGGAGGTTGTTTCTCTAGGTAAATGGCTAAATCAGTTTTAGTTTGTCTTGGGCTTTATTAGACCATAGTGCTTTTAGATTACATTAGAGGCTGACAAAGTGACAGACTGTTTTACTGAGCAGGGATGAAATCTTATGTGCTTGCTGCCTCAGATCTATTGTACATCCCCATGAGAAACAACCTGCTCTTTCACAATCAGAAACCACCTTTCATCCTGACCCAGACTCTCTAAGGCTGTGTCTTTGGCCTCTAAATATTCAGATCTGCTCCGGAGTGCTTGATAACCATATTCAAGTTCTTGCTTTCTCAGCTGGATGACAGTAGATCAGCTTCTTCATCCAAGGTACATGCGGCCACCATTGTAGACCCCATGGCAGACTGTGAAACCAAACTGTAGGGTCTCACACACTTCTTATCTGTTCTCTAAAGGGTACTTGGTGGTAAAAACCTCATGAGTTCCTCAGTGGGGTTTGTACCACAGCCAAGTTTTGAGAGCTAGAAGCGCTTTGTCTGCTCCCTTTTGAACCGGGGGGAAGCCTTAGTGGAAGGGGCCGTCTGCCAAAATGGCTTTTCTTCTTGCTAAAGCCTCTGCAAAGAATGCGGGTAAGCTTCACACCTTGTGCATGAGCCAAATGTGCATGTGCAGGAACTCTTCATTCTTCCCCAAAAGACCCTCTGCCTGCCACTCCAATCAGGCCAGTGAGTTGGCAGCATATGACCTTGCTCACCAACAATGTGACAGGGATGAGAAACCAAAACAGCTTCCCCCAATGTCGTCTGACTCTGAATGGAGAGAGAGGCGAGCATTAGCCAGGCTCAGAGTGTGTTTGTTTGGCTATGCATCATTTCTGCCCAAATAGAGGCTCAGCAAATTGACTGTCCAGAGGAGGAATACAGTGCTGAGGTGAACTGTGCCGGAATAGGAACAGTACTTTTGTTTTGTTGAGGGTCATCTTCACAGACTTGGTAAATAATTGATCTAGCAGTTCTGAGCTCACTCACTGGTTTGTTGATGTTTATTTGAGCCCCGAATTTGGGAGTTGCCCACTACAAAGTTGATTTTTCAGAGCTAGAGGTTCACCATGTTTTCTGAAGAAGACAGAGCTAGGAAGCAAGGAGTGAGAGGCTGTAAAACACCAAGTTATGAAAGTTACACAGTCTAGGCAGTTTCGTCAGCAGTCAAATGGCCTAAATAACTATGATGTTATCTTTTGCATTAAATTCTTTCACTGACCAGAGTTTTTTTTTTTTGTTTGTTAGTTTGTTTTTTGTGAGAAAGAAGCAAAGAGACCTCCCAAAAAGAGTTAACTTGAGCAGGCAGCAATTAGAAAATACAGTCTTCCAAACTCAAAACAGCTCATCACTGAGGTTCAATGTAAGGATGTTCCTGGGTGATTTTAAATCCAACTGTATGGCTGTCAAGATATCAGATTTTTACACTATCTTTGAAAAAAAAAAAGAATAGAACAGGAGAAGCACAGTTATCACCCTATTTATTAAAAAAAGCCTTTAAATTATGACTAAAAAAAATCCTAATGGTCTCTGTTTTTGTAAAATACTAAAAAAAAAAAAACAGGGGAGGTAAGGAGATAGTCTGCAACCACACTGAAAATGTACAAAAAGATAGAGATATGAATTTTTCCCTATCTCAGAATCGATTCTGTTTCGCTTGACAGACAGCTCAAAAAAAGTTGTGCTTAAAGACTTTAAAGAGGTAAAATAATGACAGAGTAAAATTACAGTTTAATACAATTAAGAAATGCTTAAAAAACTAGGTTCATAAGCTGTTTTTCTGAATCTAAAGCCTCCTTGTCTACAATGCTGTAGGATATTAGTCTTAAGCAATGAAACAGGAAATTAATTCAGTACTGGATTAAAACTGGAAGTTGGATAAAGCTATGCACTGTACAGTGGTTAGTGGTCAGTGTTACTACTGGCTGCTGTTCAGCTTCCTCCAACTATAGTAAGAAGAGTACATACATTTCATTTTTAGCATCTAAACACTAAATATTACATGAGGACCGTCCCAGGATATTGAATCCAAAATGCACCAGTGTGCTTGCTTCTAATGAAGGAGAGACCGGCTGGATTTTTTTTTCTGCTTCAAACAGAAACATCACCAAAGCAGAGGTGAAAATGGTCCTATCTGGCAATGCTAAAGAATCTGTTAAAAAATTCCTGGATCCAGACGGTGATCCGGATCACCCCCAAAATTTAATCAGTTCTTCCATATCCCATTTCCCACAATTCCTGAAAATTTCATCCAAATCCGAACTTTTCAAGTTATTTTGAACACAGACAAACAGACAGACAGATAAACGCCAGCAAAAACATAACCTCCTCGGGGGACGTAATAAGCTTATCACTTAAAAAATCATCTGCACAGTTTCAGAGAGGTATCAGCAATGAAGATCAAACAGTTTTTGTACCCGGCTTTAGATCTGTTTCTACGGGCAAAAAAGTTTGGTATTATAACATGCAGCTCTACACGGATGGTCTCACTTTTGATGCAAGTCACAAGTGGCCACTTGAGGAGTTACAGTTTGTGGCACTTGAAGGTTTACTGGATTCTTCAGCCTCAGAGGTCACTGCTTGGTCATCTTTTTTCCATGCCACCATTTCCTGCCCTGTGATGTGTTTGCTGCTCTCAAATGGTAACCTGCAGGTAACCTGGATATAGCTCTGCAAGTGGTGACCAGTAGAGAGTGGTGCAGGAGGATGAAGAGATCGAACATGACAGAGGCTTTAAATATTAACAACTGGCTCAACTAATTTGCTCCTCTTGAAGATCTGCTGGCAGTACACAGCTTGAAGCAAGCAAGCTGACCATGTAATATATCTGTATTTGATCTGCTTTTCACAGGTTCTTTTTTGTCATCTGTCACCATTATACCATAAAAACTTTTAATACTGAAATAGCAAAATATTTTTATTCTACCCATTACTTGTAATGCAGAAAATGCTGGATTAAGTGATATAATAATTGAGGAATTTAGCAAGTTTCCTTCATTTCCAGTCAGATTACTCCTCAAAAGTAGATCCAGATTTCTCATTAAGAATGATTCAAGTCATCCTTTATCCCATCAAGTTTTTCTTAGTGTAAGTAACAACTGATGAAAGCAATTTTTCTGGCAAATAAATGAGTTATTAATAAGGAATATTGTTTATGTTGTAATTATACACAAATAAAGTCCACAACTGAAAGAGAATTTGTTTGAACAAATTGTTTCCATGCCTTAGAATAATTGCTTTTTGGATAAATGAGAAAATGAATTATTCAAACAGGATGATAAAGCTGCTCCTCTTGTTTTCCTTCCAACTTATGTATTGCATTATCAATTCTGTAATTTGTGAGAATGCTTTTTTGTTGTTTTTAGTTTCTGTTTTCCAGAAGGGGAGTTCTAATTAAACAGAGTTGGGAAAATGATTATCATAGCTTGAATTTATGTAGATGAAGTTCAGTTCCTGTAAATACCATTTTTTGTCTGTTAGGCAATTACTGAGGTTCATGCTTCCTGAAAAAAGCCAGTCCCACATTCTGTTGGCACCAGTGAAGGACAGCAAAGCATTTCTCTGCATACAAAGTATACCAGACACTGAGCTGCTTCAACATGAGCAATACAGAGCAGTAAACTAATGCATTCCTGCAAATAGACAAATATTTTAACTGTAAAGAGTAATTTTGTATCATTTGTGTTTGTTGGTTGATTGGTGGAGTTATAACTTTGAAGGAGTATGAGAGGTTAAAAAGGAATCTGGTTGTTTTTTAGAGAGGAACTGGCTTAAAGTTAGCTGTGGAATAAGCAAAGGCTGCAAATGTGATCACAGAGGTGCCCATGTAAAATGGAAGAAACAGCGAATATCTGAATTTTGTCCTTTTGTGCAGTCTTAAATCCAGTGGAAGCTTGGAATTGAACAAATGTCATGAGTCAAGGTCCCAAAAATCTGTTACTCTCCTTGGTTGGATGGTTTAAATCAAAAGCATTTCTCTTTAGATTTTTAAAGTTGTTTCAAGGAAATTAATTTGCAGATGCTTTTAGACTTCTCGCAGCAATTTAATTCTTTAAAGACTTTGATAAAACAAGTGGTACCTTATTTGTCGCTATCTTCCATCTTACCAAATGATTTTTTTAGGGGGATAATCAGTGGGAAATAATAGAGAAGGATTTGCATCCTTTGAAAGAGATTCACCAGCAAAGTGCCCCAGATACTATATCTGTCTTCATCAACTCTGAGTGTGTGTGCATGAAGGCTGTGCTAACTGAAAACTTCATCTCACAGGCACATGTAAGGTAAAAAGTAAAAAAAACCAAACGAACAAAAAAAAAAGGGTTTACAGCATGTACGTATGCAAACACCGCTGTGACTGGAAGATGCATATTTTTTGTTGAATGGTTTATATTTTTTATTTTATAAATGAGAGCAGAGCAGTCTTACCATTTGCTGTGATGCCAAGTACAGTTTCAACCTATAATACAAAAGTAAGGGTTATGAGGCAGTAACTTTTTCTTATTAGCCAATCATACAAAGGTACAAGGGACTCACACAGCCTCTCTAGAAGGTTTAGCAGACAAAAACGCTCAGCAACACTTGAAGGAAAATAAAGCAGATCAAATACTATTTTCAAGCTGTTTTCAAGTTCTGGTAGATACGCCAGATAGACCAATTTATACATCTATGTCCATCAGGGCATCTTTCCTTAGAAAGTGTTTGAGTTGGGCAGACCATGCTAAAAAATGTTTAATTTTGATTGCATGAATGTTTAGTTTGTCAAATTCATTCCAGGTCAGTCAGGGTCTACAGTAACTCTTCGTTTCAGCACAGTTAACCCTCGTCTGGATTTCTGATGCACCATGCAGATGGTTTACTCAAAATTTGGAGAGAATAACATGCAAGCAGGGATTCAACCAGCTCTGAATCAGCATTTTATGCTGAAGGCACACTTTGGGCCTCTTGAAGCATTGTTTTAACACCACACCTACCTGAGTATTGTTGCTTACTGTGTCTATCCCTTTATGACCACAGTGTGCCAAGCTTTTGATGGCTACTTCCATGAGGATAATGGGCCCTGTTACAAAATTCAGATCATCACAAAGTTGTCCCTTGAACATGACAATGTGTTCATTATACTGCAATGGACTTCCTAGTCACAAGATCCAAATCTAATAGAATACACTGGGAATGTGGTCGAACAGGAAATTTGCATCATGGATGTGTTGCCGACAAAAAGGAAGTAACTGTGTGATGCTATCATTTCAATAGGAACGTTCCAGCATATTCTTAAATCTATACCACAAAGGATTAAGGCAGTTCTAAAGGCAAAACATGTCTAACCTTGTCCTAGCAAGGCCATCTAATAAAAAGGCCAGAGACTGTATTCTTATGCATTTGTGACAGATGGATCTTCTTGCTCGTGACATTCAGATTAAAATTAAGACTTTAAAAAGAAAAAGAAAAAGAGCTGTTTATAAAAATAATGACACTAATAATCATTGAAATACCTGAATTGCATTTCTTCACAACACACAGTTTTAAGACATAAAATCAATGTCAAAATGTCAACAAATTCTAACACTGTGTCATGTCAGTACACACACACACCCACAACCACACACACACACACACACACAAAAACAGAAACAGCAAAATTGGATGTACGACACATTTTGACAGAGGAGGACAAAATGGAAAGCTCATAATCCAAGCTCATAACAGAAATTTAAATGCCTCTGTAGTCCAAACAGAAGCATGGTTTTCCCTGTTGCTGTTTCATATTGTATCAGTGCAGTCTGTGTACTTTAGAGTTCATTATTTACTTTATGCCTCTGACAGGTGACTGATGTTACTTGTACAAATATATAATTTCAGAGAATATGTTTAATTTTTAACTTTGATGTAGATACAACCATTGCCAAAGAAATAATCTGCCTCTGCACTTGCTTGAGTTCTGCCGTTTTATTATTTTTGGTTGCTTCGCTGCTCCCAGGCAAGAAGCCGAGTCACATCAAAGATCTGGCGATGCTGTTGTGAGGCGACGTCTTTGAAGCCCAATACAAAACGTTGCAGCAATGACTGCTTATCAGCAAGGACTGCTTATCATGCATGGAAGTCGGGATGAATGGATGGCCATTGATGAAATGAAGTGATGAATTGACAAATGCAATTGAAATGTGAATTTGTACACAATATATTTTTGATTAGGCCTGATTCAGCTGGATCTCCCAGTGAGTGTGCATATCAAAGACAAAATTTGTGGGCTTTTTTGGAACACGGAGCCCCATCTTTTGGTTAAAGCAATTTTTCTTGTCATTAAATATGACAAAAAACGTCTACTGCTGGAGGCAAGTATTGACCCAGAATCATCCTATGACTAAAAGAAAAAAGCACTTGAGGAACCTGAATTAAACATTTACCGACTGAAGAATAGTTTTATATTTTAACATTTATGAGTCTCTCATTTAAATTGCCCTTTTATTACGTCACATGTCCCAGTGGCATAATGATGCAATCATCCCTTTATACTTCTTTTTCTTTGTGTTAGGGTGCACATTTAGTACAAAACATTCAGTTTAATATTCTCTGAGGATTCATAGTGTGAACCAGTTTGATAATCTGTCACAGTTGTGTGCTGAAAAGAGCATAAACTTTGTTTTTCCTTTTCTTCATGAGAGAACTTTATTAGAGAGTTGAATGCACTTAATAAATAAGCCGGATGAGAATATGCTGAAAAAGGAGATCCATGGTTACACAAATTGGAATGTGGTGGTGAGCGAAGAACTCCCTGCAATTTGTGTGAGGCCCCAATGTTTACAAGTCACATCAAAAATAGTTTGTTCAGATTCGTTTCACTTCTTTACGCAACCAACTTGCAGCCTATCATCCGTATGTTAATCTGTGTGGTGAGGCTCTTATTCTCCCTTCTGCGAAACTCTCCAATCTGCGCTAGCGCCGGTCTGCCATGTTTGTTTTGCTCCGGTGCTACTCAGAGCTGTGCTGAGTGTTACAGCCAAACAGGCTACCTGCTCTGCTATTGGTCTTAAAAACAGCCCAGAGGTTTATTTCCAGTCCAGCTCAGCACAAGAGGACGAGAGAAAACTGTGGAGGCTTGATGTTTTTAACAATAATGTGTCTGTTGGCGCTACAGGTGAAGCTAACTAAGCCCTGGACTGCTGGTGGGGAGAGGCTGCCAGGCTCTCCTTTACACTGAGCCTTTTAAAAACAACTCCACCTACAGTTTGAGGCCAACGACAGGAGCTACCCTGCTGATAAGTGCTGCTGCACAAGAGCATTTGTTAGAGTTTAGTATGAAACGATGGTAGTGCAGTTAGCTTGGATCGTTTGCGTATGCTGTGCTTGTGTGTAATGAGCTTATTGGCTTGTTTATTTCCTCTTTGAGCTCATAAACAGCATAAAGCTTTGTTGCCAAATCTGTAGACCTGTGAGGAGGGAAAGACAGGTACAGTAAGATGTTTGAGGCTAGTTATTGTGCCCAGCCGGTGTGTCGTTACTGGTGTTAAATTAACCGGTGAAAGTCCAGGCCAATGTGCAGGGGGTGTGGCTTTGAAAGACCCTTTGTTTACCATCCAACTAACCTCAGAATCCAAATTTTTAAAAGAAATATTTTTTTTTTCACCCACATATTTGGAACTTACAGTAATTTTACAGTATTTAGTGTGACTACAAAAGATTTTGAAGGATTCCAAACTTATGATGCTGATGCCTTAAGTATCCGGAGGTAATATATAGGCGACTTCACAGATGCCTGATCAACACAATTCAAACTATTGACAGCGTCAACTAGTGGTAGATTTAAAAAATTCTGGAATTTTGTAAAAGATGGAGTCATTGACCACAATTTATGTAAACCCTAATATGCATCATATCATGGCCTCTGTATCAAGATATGCATCATTTGGTGAGGTTGCTGCAAATACTAAGCCCTTGTATCAATAGAGTTTTCCACCTGCAACCAAATAAATCCTTACATCCTGTCTTTGCAAATGCTAGCTAATGTAAATGTGAGTTCACACAAAACTTTAGTTAAGTGCATCCTTTGGTCAACCTGGCCTCCCAAAGTTATGATTTAGGAGTTTCCATGTCTTGGAATAATAAGTAAGTTGTCAAAAGTGTTCGTACAGTGTAAATGCAGAAAGAAATGATTTGATTTTCATTTGTGATGCGTGTCAAGCTCATATAGAAAGTAAACAGCATTAAAAACTTATATTTTATCTGAAGGGTTTTTTGGTAGAACTCTGTCTTAGTATCCACAGGCAGACATCTGCAGACAGATAAACCCATTAAAGTTTCAAGTTGAGTCGAAATCAAACTGAGAATCAGACATAGACAAATAATATGTTTTCAGCAGAAACATCATGACAACATTATTGCTCCATCCAAATACACGATGGAGTGTCACTTTTGTTGTATTCCTCATCATTTTCTGCCAGCATGGATTTCCTAGTATCACCATCCAAAATATCTGATTACAGCTCTGATTCATGTTTGTGAGAATCTAATGAAAACTTGCATTTTGGAGATAGCTTTTTTCTTGAGCAGCACTGAATAGAAGCGATAATGAATTAGCAATACTTTTCACTGGCTGTCTGTGAGACGACTGACAAATCTTCAGCGCTGCTTTGTCCGTTGAGTACAAATGGAGAACTCCAAGTAATTAAGTACCACGGTGATAAAGTTGTGCTGCAGTGCTATGAATCACATGATGTTAACTAGCATTGATTTGTTTCCCGAGTGAAGGCTGCTGGAGCATCAACAACTCCATTTACAAAAATCAAAGTAAATAGACAGATAAGGGCCATGTTGATTGTGTAAGTTTGACAGACTGCTGCATGCGTAATGAAATCACGGTTACTGAATCTCTATTGAGTAAGATCTAGCTTTTCAAATAGTGAATCATTATGTGGGATGAAGAAAAAGGGGCTATTTTCTAAATTAATTTGTGCCACTTTAGTGCAACAGAGGGCACAGAATCAGATCACTGTGAGCTGTTTTTTCTCTCACAGAAAACCCCCACCAGTGCTTACTTAGTTTGAGAGAACACATACTTTTGAAGGCACTTTCTGGCATACAAAGTTATCCACTTATCAATTTTTTGCTTCTCTGGATGACAAATCAGTGAAGGTCTATGTGTGGAGGGAGAACGATGAAGCTGTTAGTGTAATCACCAGGCAAATCCTTCTGGCACCTTTCAAAAGCTAATAAAGATTTGTCGAGGAGAGCCAGACAGTTTGGTGCAGAGCATTTTTACAGGCCAGTTTCTCCACCAGTTGTAGGTAGGGCAGGCAATATATTGATTTAATTGATTGATTTCATTTTTTTGTTGTAGAAAATTTTTAAAAAGTGTTTGTTTTTTTCTTTGACTTACTCCATGGCACACGTTGCTCCCCCCTTTGCTTCTGGTATCAAAGCCCTCCCTCATATTTCCATTGGAGAGACACAACAACAGTTTGTAAGTTTTGGCATTGTTTGTAGATAGAAATAGTAAAAACACAGGTTTTCATCATGGTAGGCCCTGCCAGTTAAAACAGTGAAAATAGTGGATTTGCCCTGTCAGTATAGACAAGCATTCCAACTTAACAACTACATAATCTGCCTTTGATAAAAGACAAAAAATACTAGGAATGCATTGTATTATCAGTATGATATTAGAATTGGCAGATAATTGTTTTATAGGCTACATATTGGTATTGGCAAATATACAAATTTTTGCTGATATTTTATGCCAATATTTTAATGGAACACTGTTTAAGATTGCAGAGTTTTTTTGCACATTAATTTTAACCTGATAGTATAAGCTCAAAAACAGAGGTAAAATGTTGAAGTAATATCTTTGATTAAAAATCAAAAATTAGAAATTGAATCACTTTAAAAGTAACAGTGCAATGTTGTAATAAACATAGTAATGTAAATTTATTTTCCAATTGGACAGTTTAAACTGTAATGGGTACTGTGCAGTGTTGAAATTAAGTGTTGTATTAGTTCTTAAACTCTGAAAGCTCATTTTTCTTTTTTCCTTGAATTAAGCAGCAGGGAAGTAAATTAGTGTTTTAGCTCATAAATTGGCAGATAAAGATTGATTTTACTGTTACTGTTGGAAAAAATATTTTGCATATGATGTAGGTGTAATCTCAAAAAAAAAAAACGCTTTTAGCTGTTTCTATTTATTGGTATTGACCAAAGTAAGTTTGAAATATTGTCATATTAGATCATGGCAAATATCCACTCTCATGCATCCCTCATAATAAGAGCACTAATAATTCAGGGTAAAATTCAGTTTAGTTTTGTGAAATGTTTTAAAAAAAAATACAGAAGGACTTTTTTTTTTCGTTCTTTGGAAAAATACTGTTGTTTGTGTGAAGAATTGTGGGATTTTATCTTTAGGTCATATAACCAAGCCCTAGTCATAAGTTTGCTAAAAAGATTAAACCTTAGATGCTGTTTTTGAAACATGACTGATGAAAGGATGTGATCAGCTTCAGATAGAGGATCCCTGCACTACAGATTGTTGCTACATGCATCCTGTTGAACCTGCAGGTAAGACTTCCCCACCAACTTTTACGTTTAAAGTTCACCATGAAAAACTAAAGATTTTTTCAAACTCCTTTGCTTTTGAAGATATATACACTGCCTGGCCAAAAAAAATGTCGCCACCACAAAAAAAGGTCACACACTCTAATATTTTGTTGGACCAACTTTAGCTTTTATTACAGCATGCATTCATTGTGGCATTGTTTCAGTAAGCTTCTGCAATGTCACAAGATTTATTTCCATCCAGTGTTGCATTCACTTTTTCATCAAGAGCTTGTATTGATGGTGGGAGAGTCTGACCACTGTGCAAAGCCTTCTCCAGCACATCCCAAAGATTCTCTATGAGGTTAAGGTCTGGACTCTGTGGTGGCCAATCCATGTGTGAAAATGTCTCATGCTCCCTGAACCACTCTTTCACAATTTGAGCCCCATGAATCCTGGCATTGTCATCTTGGAATAGGGAAGAAAAAATCCATTAATGGAATAACCTGGTCATTCAGTACATTCAGGTAGTCAGCTGACCTCATTCTTTGGGCATATAATGTTGCTGAACCTAGACCTGACCAACTGCAGCAACCCCAGATCATAGCACTGCCCCCACAGGCTTGTACAGTAGGCACAAGGCATGATGGGTGCATCACTTCACCTGCCTCTCTTCTTACCCTGATGTGCCCATCACTCTGGAACAAGATAAATCTGGACTCATCAGACCACATGACCTTCCTCCAGGACAGTTCTTAATCCAATTTTAGTAGTTTCTGCAATCTCCTTAGATGTTTTCTGTTCTTGATGCATGCCAATGATTTGACCCTTTCTTGAACAGACTAACATCTTTTCCATGAACACAGGATGTGTCTTTCGACATGGTTGTTTAAGAAATGAAAAGCTACTCATTGCATCAGCTGGGGTTTAATAACTTGTTGCGAGCTGAAAGACAATCGCCCATTTCAAATCAAATCAAATCAAACTTTATTTATAAAGCACTTTTCATACATTAGAAGTGCAGCACAAAGTGCTATACATGTTAAAAATAGTCCCCCCCCCACCGCCCCACCCGATCTCCAACCCCAGCACATACACACACATCCACATACACCATACACCACACACACATACCACATACATACCGACACACAAGCACACACAGGCACACAGATAAAATGATCTAAATGATCATTTGGTAATTACCCAATAGGAGGCTCGTACCTATTTGCTTAGTTAAATCCAGGTGGTGACTTTTTTTTTGGCCAGGCAGTGTATATACTGTATATGCTATTGCCATTTGTGTGTGCCACACAATTTGCAGAAATTTGCTAGGATGGATGTTTATACTTTACATCTAATAAAAGGAAGAACATATCTAACAATAAATCAAAGAAGTTGTGCTCATTGAGTAATATTAAAACCTTCCCCTATTGTATTTCCATACTGGTGTAAACTACCTGGTTGTTGTACAGCAACAGTAATTCTGATCAAAAACCTTAAAAGCTCACAGCTGTCAAAAAAATAAATGTTTATGGAACTCCTCAACAGCTGGCCAGCGAAGCATGTATTATACAGTTATGAAATTTCCTCTCAGAATGCTAACAGTGCTTAACAAAGTTTAAGCATGTTAAACAGCTTTCTTGCAGCATTTTGTGCTGGCTCTAGAACCCCAATTACAGCTTGGCCTCATAGCCTGCCCTGACTGTCAGTAGGATCACACTAAAACTGCAAAGGCAGACATTTCACTTTGAAAGGATTATTAATGAAATCTCGCTCTTTACACAGTGTCTCACTCTGACATTGGAAGAAGTTCCCGCTCCGCTCTGAGACACTGTTCAAGTGGCTGAGTGGACTCGGAAAGGGGAATTGGCTGTAATTGTCACAAGAGCTTGTGACTTCAATAGAGCTGCCTTGAAAAGCTTTGGTCACACTCTAAATCCCCAACTGTACCCTGCACAGTTCTATGTTTTTTGGCATACTCATCATGAGATCATAGATGGCTGGTTTTCCTTTTAAAACTCTGTTTGCAGTCACAGTAAGAATCACAGGAAAATGTGGAGCTAGTCTCAAACATGGGCTTTCAAACATGATCTGAAAATCTTGCTTTTGATGCATGAATTTGTTGCACTACCAGAATTGTCCCTGATAATGCCTCGAGCGATAATACATTCACTAATACGCTTTGAAAAAAAAGAAGCTGCAATATTCTGTCACATTGTTAGTATTGCAATAATATTTTTTCTGAGTAACAAACAAGTGAGGAGTGCTGTTAGCTCTCTGTTAAATTAGTAGGGTTGGGAGGAATGTCATATATAGATTTGCTGTATCTGACTTGGTGATATCTTGACTCATGATCGCCATGTGTCAAATTTTTTTATGCATTGATTTCCAGCATTTAATAAAACTGTTGGTTCAACAGAAAAATTACTCATTAAGTCCACTTGATGGTGCTGCTGAGCCAGGTCAGACGGGTGACGTTCATTTTGCAGCAGAGTTGGTGTTAGAGTTGGATATTATAAAACAAACATGGCTGCACAGGAGAGAGGGACCACGGGCCCTGCAGCAGCATTGTCTGTGAGTTCTCTGTGGTCCATTTAGGGGGAACTAATGTACTCACTTACTGATGTTTTACACACGGACATGGACTGTCACTCTGTGAACCAGAATAAAAACAGTCTGTCACGGGTACCGTCGCACACCCACACAATGCTGATTGGCTGTTGCCACACAGCCACACGCGATATCGCCTGAAGAGTTCAAACTTTTCAACTTTGGCGACAAAGTGACGAGTGACGCGTTTGCCCAGAGCGTGTCAGTCGCATCGTGCGAGGGTTAACCCCGCCCCATCGCAGCTGTACATTGACTTTACATGGAGAGTGGTCGCCCAGGTCGCAAAGTCGCGTTTGGTGTGTAGACAGCTTAACACCTGTATTTCTTTTTGAATGTAAATGCAGACAATAAAAAGTTCCAGATTGCAATACATGGTGATGTCAAGTATTGCAATAATCAGCATGTTGTAATATATTAACAATCACAATAACATTGAATCAGAATTCAAGTATCCTGATAACTGTCATGAAAATGGCACAGAAAAGGTGGACACAAATACATGACTTAGACCACAGTTAAGAAAAAGGTAAAAGGGTTTTTTACAAAAAAAAAGGCAGGAGTTCGGTACACGGTGAGGCAGTCAGAGAAGGCAACAGGATCAAAAACGTGAGAAAAAAAGCAGGGTCGAAAAAAACAGGCAAGGTCATACACAACTAGGCAGACAGAGAAAGCAACAAGGTCCAAAAACATGAAAAAAGAGGCAAGGTCGAAAACAACGGACTAGGTTAAAAATGCCATGACTATGACTATAAATGCTGGGACAAAGACTGTGAAGTGCAACGAACTGGCAACAAGACAGTGAGACACACAAGGTTAAATACAAGAGGTAATGAGGGGTGATAGGAGACAGGTGGGTGATAATCAGGAAGCAGGTGTGACAAGACGGAGGCAGGACAAACAGGAACATGTGCCTGAAACAGAGACAACGGTTAGATTCAAAATAAAAAATGAAAGGAAAATTAACCCACATGACATCGTATCCAGGGGCCACTGGCTGTTCCCATCTCTTTAAATTAGACCCAAATAATGCATTTTGTCTTATAGCTGGTCTGAGTGTTAGGGCTATGAAATATGTAGGGTTGAAAGTAAAACAGAAACTATATCATAGAAGCTTGAATTAAAACATTTCAAAGCCAACTCATGTACAAAGTCAGTCTTAAGATTAACTGAACCTTGTTGATCCTCATAATAATTTGCATCACACTCTTTGCTAAATAACAAGTACTTCCCCCTGTCTCCTCTCAATGGCATTTTGATCTTGAAACTCAGATGCGTTATGTGACTGATGTAATTTTTTCATATGGCTGAGGAAACAAATTTTTCATCAAATCATATTATTTATTCGAGGTTCTCTTCCATGTTGTGAATTTACATTTGAGCACACTGTTGATTCACCTTTGTCCAATAGTCACTTTCCCAAGCCTACATAAGTGCATCATAATGATATTCACTCAGCAACTAGACCTAACTCCATCACAAACCACAATGTTGTGTGGCAAAGTACAGCTCTTTTTTGGGGGATTTTGGGGATTCAACTACAGTTTTGTAAAGAAAATGACAGAGAAGCAGGACCAGCAGAGTGTACAGGTGGGCACCCTAAAGGTGAGCATGTGCCTCAGCAACAGTTGATCAAAGTGGTGAGTGCAGACTTTCAGTCAGCTGATCAGCTTTAAATAAATATCTGCCAATAATGATCAGTTTTGGTCAATCGGGGCAACTTTGAATTTAGAACATTTTACTCCACGTTGTATCAATAGAGCAGACAACATAGCAAAGGAAAGGCAAAAAAAAAAAAAACATCAGTTAAACCAAAAGAAAAATTGAGGAATTATTTTGGTTGCATGCCAATCAATTTCAGGCTCTTTGCAAACACTTGTAGTATGGATGATAAGCCCTGTTTTATAAATGAAACCCCAGATTGGAAGAAAATAACTTTGGTTTTAAGATCATTTGAGCTCTGTGAGTCATGGGCCCTTACATCGGTTCTTCTTTTCTCCCCTTTTTGGCAACTGTATAAATTTGGGAGAAGTATAGCCAGAAATGATTCCAGTAGTTTATCCATCCAGATGGTAATTGTGTGGTGTTTATTTTTTCACACCTCATCATCTCATGGACATCCTTTTCGATATGTTCATAATAATGCAGTTAGTTGTATTGCCCTAGTAGCAAAAATCACAGCAAGGATTAATTTGTGCCAAAGCTGGCAGAATGTCAGTCAAACACTGTTTTTTTTAGTACTATTATCTATATTATTACAGCACTGGTATTGGAGATACTCTCAGGATTGGCCACTACTGAAGGGTGAGTGATAAATCCCTTATGATAAGACCTAAAAGGCTCACAAACATCTATGTGTACAAGATACATTCATCATAGATGAGAGAAATTGCATCGCACCAGAACACAACATTAAGATTATCAAATATTCACAGTGCAGCATTTGTTCGCACATGCATGCGTAAACAATCATTTAAAATTGCATTATAAGCATGTTTCCTTCATGTTTCTTCCTCCCTTGCAAGTTCACTGGCTGACTGTATTTCAGTCTTTACTCTCTCTCCTTAGGTGCTTATAGAACATAAGAGCTGGCTGCAAAGGGATCTTTCCAAAACCCTCAGCAGAGAGATACCATCACAGTTAACTGATCCTCCTTTCAGAGAAGGTGCATATAAACAGCACTCCATCCTTGAGCAAAGACAGTCACATGCACACACACTCATAACCACATGGGCCAAACCACATGCTCTTGCCTCCTAATGTGGTGACACTGCAGAAGGGGTGCGAGTGGGATGACCCATAATTCATCACCCTCCACCTTGGACATCTGGTGCAGAGTACAACCTGAGCAAGGGGACGGTATAAACATCACAGCGAACGGGTGTCTCTCCAGGCTCTGTAAGCAATTGACTCATTAGCTCGGTGCTGACTGTCTGGTGATGCATTATTCATACAGTTGAAGGGTGGGGCAGGAAGAATGTGAGTGTCTGTGCGTGTGTGGCTCTGCGTGTGAAGGGGGTTGTCACAGGTGGCCAGGGGTCTCTTGAGAAGTTGATTCAGGGTGGACGGGGGAGACGATGGTCTGTTCATCAGACATCAGGCAGATGTTGGATGGATTTAATGCCTCCGCTGCTGGACACTCATGTGTTCAAGCTTATGGGTGGTTGAGCCCCCTTAGAGCCATGACCACTGAAACAGAAATACACTCCCCGTCAAAGACCAGTTGAAAAATTGCGCCAGAATTTGTATTTGCGTTGTAGGATCTCAAGAAGGTTGTAAGTAGATTTTTAAAATGCAAAAAAAAAAAAGAAATTGCAGTGAGGACCAAAACATTTTGAGCAGGCAATTTATTACCTCCGCCAAGGAGGTTATGTTTTTGCCTGCGTTTATCCGTCTGTCTGTCTGTTTGTCTGTTCGTTTGTCTGTTTGTGTTCAAAATAACTTGAAAAGTTCTGAACGGATTTGGATGAAATTTTCAGGAATTGTTGGAAATGGGATATGGAAGAACTGATTACATTTTGGGACTGATCCAGATCACCTTGGCGTAGGTCTGCGCTCTCTGAGTGCTTTTCTAGTTGAAAACAGCATTCAAACTCAAACAGGCTTTTGTCAGCTGATCAAAAGTTTAAGAACACAGCCTTTAAACGCCTAAATCAGTGCCAAAATTTGAATTCCATGTCATTTTCTGTCAGGTATTCACACTGTCATGACCTTGCTATAGAAAAGATAAAAAAGCTTTCTGTCTTTGAACGTGGGAGGATTGTTGAGCTGCATAAACAAGTAAGACGCAGTAAGAGAGTCATTTTGAATTTCTTAAAAGATTCTGAGGAAATGGATCATAAAAATCAAGTGGTACACCTAAAATTATTTTACTGGTGCTGAGCAGGAGGATCCATCTGTCCCCCAAGACACGGGACGATCCTCGACCCATATTAAGGCAGTACTGGTGCTGACTGCAGCCTAATAACCACCTGATGGCAACTGTGAGATAAAGGCTTAAAAAACAATAAAGATCTTCAGATTTCAATGCCACAAAGTTGCCCATTTGGACTTTGCAAGGGAGCACCAAACATGGGACACTGAAAGGTAGTAAAGGGTGGTGGGTGGGTGGGTGGGTGGGGCATCATGATCTGGGGTGCTTTTCCCTTCAATGGAACAACGGAGCTTCAGGTTGTGCAGGGGCGTCAAATGGCAGCTGGCTATGTGGAGATGTTGCAGGGGGCATCCCTCATGACTGAAGTCCCTCGTCTGTGTGGTAATGACTGGATTTTTCAACAGGACAACGCCCTCCTGACAAAGGACTTCTTCCAGAGGAATAATGTCACTCCTTTGGACCACCCTGTGTGTTCCCCTGATCCAAATCCAATTGGGAACATTTGGGGATGGATGGCAAGTGAAGTATACAAAAATAAACATCAGTTCCAGACAGTGGATGCCCTTCATGAAGCCATCTTCACCACTTGGAGCAATGTTCCCACTAGCCTCCTGAAAACACTGGCATCAAGCATGCCTAAATGAATTTTTGAAGTGATCAACAAGACAGTGGAGCTACTAATTACTGGGTCCTTTTTGACACCTGATTAAATTTTGGGGTCGGATGGGAAGCTCTGTGGAGTCTGATGTGGCCCAATGATTACTGCTATACATCAACACATGGACAAGTATAGGTAGTATCAGTATCATCACCACCTGGAGTTTGCGTGTATAGGACTTGTGTCTTTTGAAAGTAGCAGTGCTGTTTTGGCTAATTAGTAAAAAAAGATAATTATTTGACTGTATATTGGGTTCTAAAAGCTAGCAAGAAGGAGACTACAGCTCACTGTCCTCTCATCTGAAGGTGTCTGTGGAACATGGACTGAACACCTAAGAAATGGAAGTACCCACTTGTTAACCCCATGTTCTGGCTCTTGGCACCTAACAGTCTTCATAGTTGACTTGGGGGTGGGAGAGGCATGAGGGGCCTGTGGTAGAGTGAGTAGCATTGGTGTTGCCACTACCGGGATCTTGCATGTGCCAATGCTGGGTATCAAGAATGTGGCTGTGCTGGAACTGGAACTTTATGTAACATATCAGTGACGTCTAGAGCATGACTAACATTAGGGTACTGATCACTGAGCACGTGTCCTTTTGTTAGGTAGAGCTATTGCATATGCAAACTATTTTTTTACTTAATCTAAGGAGCTATGGTGTTTACCACACAAAAGGATGCCCCTCCCCCACCCCTGTGGGAAGAAAGGCCATCCTTCATTCTCTAATAGACTGGGGGACACATTTTGTGATTAAGTAAGCTAAGCTAGATAAAAAAAAAACAAAATAAACAAACTCTGACTTAGTCTTGGTAGGCTGCATGAATCTGATGATTTTGTTGTAACTTTGGCAGATAACGTGAAACTGCAAAATAGCAATTTATTAGCTAAATCGTTACCAGTAAATTTACTCAGAATTTTACATGATGGTTTTTGCCAGGTTGCCAACAGGATGTTCACAACAACAGGAAGTTATTCTGAACCAAATTAAATTGCACCAGGTGTTACACAAATCTCTATTTTGCACTAAAGCAGACAAACTAATGTAAATGAGATCAAATCCAATGCCACAAGGTCAGTGAGCAAACTGGCAAACATATGCCAAATAGCTATTACTTATTCAAGCTGCACAGGTCTGATGCTAGTTGTTTTGTTACCTTTGCAATTAATGTAGCTTTTGGACATCAAATATCAATTTTGTTCTAAATCTTCTATTTTAAGTCCGTATGGGAAATTATAAAATATTGTGCAAGACAGCCTGTACTTTGTTAACATTAGCATGAAGCTATGATTGACCAAGCTATGGCACATTGGACATTTTTGCATTTGTACCCAATTTGTCTTTGGTCAAATGAAAATTGAAAAACTTGACTTATTTCATCCTCTTATGGCAAATGTAAAAGCATAAGAGCTGTGGGATAAAAGATCATTATTTATGTGCTTAGTATGAAATTAGGCTGAGCATTAAACTATCTTAGCACAAAGACAGTAAACTCAGCCTTACTCTGTCAAAAGAAAATATGCAACAGTTCTCAAGTTTACCACAAATACAAAAAAAACAAACAAACAAAAAAAAAAACACAAAAAAACAACAACTATACGATACTGTGTCATAGATCAGACAAATGTATGATCAGTACAATTCAAAATGTTATGCAACTTATCTTAGATTTTCCTTACCAAAAAAAGCTCTTTTTTTTTTCCAAGGTGCATTTGATATCTTTCATGTCCTGGATAAATGATGGCTGAGTTTCCATTTGTGGGCAAAATCCTACAGGATGATGGGGTAATCAGCCAGCCTAGAGTCTAGAGGAAGCAATGACAGATGATGATGCAACTCTCTAGTGATTGAAGCAGGTATCAGAAACTGAACACAGTACTAAAATCTGAACAATATACACTTTAAAACACATTTGTTCTGGGACAACATGTGCTTGGTGTCTTGCCAATGGGCTTTGGTAAGAGTTGAATTTATCACCTTGTGCCCCTCCAGTACAGGAAAAGATGGATAGCAATAGGCTGGTTGTTTCTCTCCTTGGCACTGAGGGTCTGGTATAGATAGAAGAGAATAGATGATGTTTGCTTGTATTTGGTAATCCTGAGGCATAGGTGCTGGACAAGAAGTAGATTTTAAATTCTGCATACAGAACCCCATCATAAAATTCAGACAGATCAAACACTATAAGGGTTGAGTGTTTATCACCCTGATTGCTTGATTTCCTGTTCTATGCTAAATCTCGATCAAACTCAAACAACTCAAACCACACTACTGAGGAAGTACTTGAAGCTTGTGAAAAACTTTATAATTTGTTAGAAATTGACTGGAATTGACAATGATGTCACTGTATGAAATTCTGAAGCAAGCCTACCAGCCACAATGATGATTCGTCCATCATGCAATTATAAAACAATGGAGTAGATGTCAGACAGAATGAGTTACAACACACCAAAGATACAGCCTTTTGTTCTTTAATATTTGTTTTCCACAGCAGTGATTTCCAGTGAATCATATGTTTGACTCTTATAGAAAGCAGGATGTTTTATGAAGAAATCATTGCTCCCATTTTGTCCAGAGGCATGCAATCATTAAACTGGAAGATATTTACAAGACCTTGTATGATTAATAACCAAAATAAAAACAAAATTGTACTCATAAATGAATAAAGATAAAGAGATCTTGGTGGTGTAGCAGCATAGATTGCGCTCATTTGTTCTGGTATCTTCTCGCCCTTGAGGTCTATTTTGCATGGCAAATTGTGCTCATCATTTTCAAGAACCAACACTCATATTAAATTCTGAAGCTGTTTTATGTCTGAATGTGGAGACACACTCTAAAGATGGGGGTGAATCAGGCCCTCATATTTTTTTGCATGTGGCCCTTGTTGAAAAAAGGTTTGGGCACTCCTGTAGAAAAGGCAATGAAGATCATTTTTTAAGCTCGTCAAAAGCAAGTACCGCATTGTGATTGCTGTCTTCATGTATTTCTTAATTATACAGTACACATATAATTTGGTCATTCCTGAGTTAATTCATTTAATAAACATATACTCTTGTTTACATATCTATTACCTTATGTCATGAACAAATGCTGCCGTTTAATGTTTCTTTATTTTATATTTTATATTTCCATTTGGGCAACTTTTGAGGCCAACAGTCACAGGAATTGTAAAAAGAATGATCAAGTGGACGGACAAGAGTAGGGTGGAAAATACATTTTTTTGCCAACCAGGAACTGTGGCTGGAGGATTCTGAAATCTACCAGCCAATCAGTTTTAACCAGCTATTTTATTTTGATTTGACAGCCTAATTTGATGATGATGTATTCTACTACACAAAAGCTTATAATGTTCAACTTTGGTGTAAGTATTAAAGAAAGTATTAAAGAAAACACTGACATCCTCTGTATTCCTCTGTAAGGCTGGGTATTTATGCATGCATTAGTTAAGTTGAGTAAGTTAAGTTTTCAATAAGCAATTTCTTTAGTACACTGCTAGCTACTAATTGAAGTGCATGTGTTTTGCTAAGATGTTGGAAAACAATTAGCCTTAAGTATTACCTTGAATTTTTGAATGAAATTGAACAAAGCAGCAGCAAAATCTTTTGTTCATTAACTGTGGTGAATGGAGAACACTGCATGTGAAGGCAGAGAGGGTGTCCTAGCCAATGAACATCCTGGGTGTCCATGCCCATCAAAAACTTTCAAATATTCAAAGATGGTTCAAAGAAATCAACGACTTTGTAAAAGAAGGAGCGCAGAAATGGTTTCCATGGATAAAGAGACAGTTCAGCAAATTTTGCATGAATATTTGAACATGACAAAAGTACTTTACAAAGATGTCCCAAAACTTCTGACTCCAGATCAAAAGGAAGCAAATTTGTGAGGCTCTCAAAAAACTGTGAGGAAAGGTCCAAAGAAAATGATCACAGTTGTGGAGACATGTTTTCATTCTTCAAGACAACTCACTAGCTTACACTGTGCTTTGGTAAAGCAGTTTTTGACCCAAAAACAAATCACAGAGATTGATCACTTTCACCTGATTTAGCACTGTGTGACTTTTTCCTTTTTCCTAAGATCAAATCTGTGCTAAAGGTTAAACATGGTTTTGATATTATAAAAGCTATCATATGCTCAAACATTTTGATTCGATGTCAGAGATTCTGAGACAACTGTCTGAAGAAGACTTACAAATTGTATAACAGCATTAGCCTTGTTTTAATAGCCATACTGAATACAAATATGTTATTAATGTTATAAGACAAGTGCTTAGAAGAATTAATCCATCCAAAAAATACAGCCAAACTTCTGTATGATGTCACATTGCACTTTGGCATTGGTGGCGAGTACAAAGATGTTACAGAGGTTTCTGCAGTTCAGACAGTGTTCACTCGCTTGTTTGCCATAGTATTTAACAGATGTGATTATTGTTTAAGTTTTACTGCATTATGTTTGAATTCAAATTTAAATATTGTGGCACATCACTCAAAGACAGCTTTGTTAAAATGCTGTAAAATATGGGACTGTCACGCAAGGTGCTAAAATCCATACTAACCTGTAAAACCAGTTGTTAAGTGTGCATTGTCTGATATAGCCATGGTCTGTTATGTCCTCATTCTTCAGCATATTACACGTTTTATGGCCAAGTCTTCAGTCAGGTCAAAGTGTAATTGCTAATCAATGTATTGATTGATTAGATTTATTTCACCCCATTATAATTTCAAGACTCCAGAAAATGTAGTTGCTAAGAGAACAAAAGTGTTCTGTGACCGATCTGCTTTTTATTGAGGCGATAAAATCTGCCGTGATATACTGAAGACTACGTCACAAGAGTGAG
The DNA here is from genome assembly GCA_037902135.1 of Cetoscarus ocellatus. Classification (NCBI taxonomy): domain Eukaryota; kingdom Metazoa; phylum Chordata; class Actinopteri; order Labriformes; family Labridae; genus Cetoscarus; species Cetoscarus ocellatus. The sequence continues at coordinate 2,644,380 of JBAMNC010001016.1, forward strand.
GACTTGGGAGTTCAATTTTGTTCCTCAGTACACATTGCATTTAAAAAATACAACTCTCTAGTGAGACTAAGGCCAATTAGGGTAGTCTGGCTTTGAGTTAATGTGTGTTGTGTGTGTGGGAGGGAGAAGATGTGCGGCTGGGTATTTTGCTGTGCATCTGTACAATAATGGTACCCTTGAGGGTGGGGGGCTGTCTTAATGACACGATGCTGCAATCTCCACTGTAGATGCTCTCTGAATTATAATGATTTTGGGGTGTTTGTTTCTGTGTGTGTGTGTGTGTGTGCATGTTTTCCAGCACATGTAAACAAATCAATATGATGAAGGTTTCAAAGAGCAAACATAATTATCCCTGAAATGAAAACAATCGTGTCTGAGCAGTAATTACAAGCTCTAAAACTGTAAATCTTTCTTCCTAAATGACATGCTAACATACCTTCCACTCTCCGACAAAGCCGCAGCTCTTAACCTACATGCCATCCACACAGAGATGCTGCTAGCAGAGAGAGATTTCCTGATTAACAACACATCTCAGCTCCGGGATCACTGGCATTGAACGGAGGAGAAGACTCCATAAGATAAAGCCTCTGTAGATGTTGGCTCATACCCCAGGACTGGGCATCAGCTGTCCAAGTCTTTGTCCAGCAGATAACAACAGCACACTGAGAGTCATGTTTGGGCCCCTTGCAACCATAGCCAGACTTTGACATTTGCAGCCATCGATTAGACTCTCAGGGAACTGCATTGTCTAACTTGACAGGGGCCGAGCGGGCAAACAAAAGCTTTCACAAAAGCCTAAGAAAAATCCCTCTCGTTTTTACCTTGACATCTCATCCTTGATATGTGCCGGCTGGCTTGTCGTAGCTCAAGGGTTTTATTAGCTTCTAATAGGTATGTCATTTCAAAGTGACAAATCTGACAGCTATTTTAGCCAGGGTATGGTGCCGCTGCTTTAATAGAGCCATTGGTCTGCCTCCTGCATGAGAGACAGAAGGCACAGGAGGAGCTGTGTCTCTTTTTTTTCTTTTATCGTAGCTTTTTTCCTACTGACTTAATGTGAGCTGCAGTGCAAAATCTTTGTTCCACCATGAAGGGGATTGAGTGGGATTCAGCAACAGTGTGTCGTAAGATAGCACTGGTTGATACTTGGGTTGCAAATCCCGGCGACAGACCCCGACTCATCCTGCATTCTCCACGAGTCACCCGTGATGGCTTGCATTATGCTGGAGCTGTGCAGACGATAGAAATTTTCCTGCAATGTGCTTTACATAACAAGATGTTCAGATAAAGTGAGGAAAAAAGAATCAGATGGCTGAAGGCTTTGGGCACAAACTTTATGTATGGTGAAAAAAGATGTCTTATCTCTTTTGCTTTTTGCAAAATCTGTGGAACACATTGATTTGAGGACTATTTACATATGCATATTTCTTCCCTTGGACAAACTGTACCTCAGTGCCTGTCTTTTTTCCCAGCAGCAATATGCTTTTTTAACATTGGCAGAGCCAGGGAGTGACTTATAGATTTAAGTTCCCAATGTTCTTCGAAAAGCCTGTAACCTTTTTTACTGGCAGAACTCTAGAAATTCAATGTGAATTTTATTCGAGAATGAAATATAAATTTGCTGCCAAAAATACTGACTTAAATTTTTTTTTTTTTAAAGATTGTAAAGTCAAAGTGACTCTTAGGCCAGTTGTTTCAAAAGTGAGGCTCAGGTCCATAGGTCCATTCCTGGACTATACAATAACATTCAACAGGTCATCCTTTGTCAGTCTTTTTGCTCGGGAACTCTTTTCACAGAAAGCATTATCCTCTTCAGTATGGTTTGTACTTAAAAGTGCTGAGATGGACAAACAAGCTTCTTATTAGCTTAAGGATGGTGTGTGAACTAGTGCCGTAGAACCTTCATATTTCTTGCAATAGAGCAGCATGCCATTGCTGTAACTACATGGCCTTCAAAGAAGCAGCCAGGTCTTTTCTCTTCTCTTAGAGCTATTGTACTCTATAGCTTTAATACCTATACTTTTTGCTAGAAAAGTTACATGTTGTTGTTTTAAGGACCTCTGTCGCGGGGTCCTTCTTTTAAACACCCAAAAACTTTCAAAAACGTGGTCAGAAGAATGCGTTTGGTGTTGTTTATGCTGGCCTCCCATCTGGCAGTGCAAGAAACTTAAACAAAAAAATGTAGCCGTGAAAAAATGTATGTACAATATTACAAAAACAAAGGGAAAAATAATGTGATATTCCACAGGGTTCCTCAACAACTCAGAGACATCTCACATGGGAGCTGTTACCTGCTCTGTAACTTAGTCCCCTCTCTCCCAAGCAGGCCAAAGCAGCCATCTTTTAAAGCTGAAGCCCCTCCCACTGGGCGTAATTAGTTACATAACTTATACTCAAACATGTATTTTCTTCATAATTGAAACATTTTCCACTTTTAGTTACCTACACCTTTAATCATCATTTTTATTACATTTTTATTCATATTTTTTATAATTCGTATTTCCATGAGCATGGAGCATGAATTCTTGCGAGATTTCATTTATAGGAACCGGAAATGATGCGCTCTGGTTTTTCATCCAAACAAAAGACCGGGACGCAGCATGGTGCCTTTAAGATGCACGTCAAGGTAGGAGCGCTTTAAAGTTGTGTAAATGTATGCAGATAAATGATTAGAGCTCCCAAGTGTGCACCCTTGGTCACGCGAAAAGACAGAGAGGGGAAGGAGGAAAATGGTGAGTTTTTACAGAGTGGGAAAAAAACACTAGCAGGGAGGGAAAAGTTTGGTGTAGGTGTGTGGACTCAAGCCGGCCTCGGCGTCTGTATGTGCGCTCAGTGTGTGTGTGTGTGCTTCGCGTCTGTATATGTGCTCTGCGGGGCGGGTGTGTGTGTGTGTGTCTGTGTGTTTGTGCGTGCGAGTGCGTGTTTGCTTCGCATCTGTATGTGTGCTCCGCGGGGCAAGTGTGTAAAGTCAGTGACGGCACTGCTCCGTCACAACCTCCAAGGACAGTGGGGTCCACAGTGGTAGGCCCAGAGAGTTTGGAATAATGGGCTAAAAAGTTTAGAAACCCCTGCTGTAAACCTGAAAATGAATCCCTACATCGAAGCACACATTCATTATTTTGTACCTGGTTTTCATTCGTTTGAGCCGGTAACAGCCACATCTGGAGGCAGCGTGTTTTTTGTAGTATTCATTTATTTGAGTGGATTCTTGTTAAGCTATTTCTTAGAGAAAAATGTTCTGAGGGATTTTTATTTGAACTCCCAACAATGCACTCTCAGATTCAGGTATGGGTTGATTTTGGAGGTCAGGTCAAAGGTTAGGGTCTTGGAGCCCCATTTTTCTTGTGAACATTATGAATTCAAAAAGCCTCAAGTGAATTTCATCCAACTTCACACAAATGTTACGCTCACTCAAAGATTAACTTGTTAGATTTTAGGGATCATCGAGCAAAGTTTAAGGTCATGGACCCAAATGATCATTCTTTACATGTGCTCAAGGTCTTATGACCCCAATATTTTAGGAATACTTAAAGCTGCACTATGTAAGATTCCAGCTTTCAGCTCTCTAGGGCTTCTATGGTCGTTGAGTGTAACTGCACTGTCATAGAACAGAGCGCCTCACACCAACATGCATATGTTGACATACAGAGGGAGGAGAAGCGAGCTGACAGGACATCCCAAGAGACAAATAAACCATGTGGACTGATAATGTACCGTCTGATCATGTTTCTTTTCAAATAAATCATCATGTACTTACAAGTTCAACAATAACAGGTCCAAATCAGCATCAGTCGGACATCCCTCCTCATCTTTCAGCTCACGCAAGCGAGTGAACACTGGGCCAATGTTTATCCATGTCCGGGCATTTAGCTTGTTACTCTCCCACTTTCTTTTTTCGTCTCCTCCGATAAAACTTTTCTTTTCTTCAGGTTTTTCGCTGCTTCCTCCATGATAACAACTCTATATTTAGCTTCCTTCTTCTTCTTGTTTAACGGCGGGTGGAATCCAACGTCAGAGGAGCATTACCGCCACCCACTAAGCAGAAGTGTGAGCCAGAGGTCCCTATTTCCATTAGGAAAATAAGTGCATATTTACTTTAAACTAAGTTCTGATGATTAAATCTGTTTTAAAATTTCAAAAACTGCTTTATATTCTCCTTTTCCTAACAGTTAGCTTTCGCCTCGAGGGGGAAGTGACGTATGCCGTAAAGCAGTCAAAGCAGTAAAAATTTGTAGTTTTTTAGTGTGGAAGTGTTCCTACCATCCACATCGAAGTTACATTGTGCCAGTGGGGGCGATACAGACCCCCTCGGACCATTACAGAGGTGTCATTCAACCTGTTGTAAGGTGATGTAGCATCACAATGACTCTAGAAAAATTATATTAGGGTGAAAAAAACGACTTAGTGATGGTTTAAAATGATTTTCTTTAAACTTGGCACATATATTAATTCAGATTCAAGGATAAAGTAACTACATTCTGGAGGTAATGGGCCAAAAGTCAAGGTAAAGGAGCTTTGTAGTCCTAATTTTCTTTTCAATATCTCTGTTCTGTTACAGTTGTAATAGTGTGTATTATTGCCCCTTACTGGCTCATTTGGAGTTAGGCTTCACTTTTGTCATGTGACAGAAAGCTGAGAAGTTTTTCACTATGGATAACATGTGGTGAAGTCTCTTCACAATCTGTTGTATCTGGTGTTCATCCTTTGTGTACGAGTCATTGCCTGTATGTATATTGATCTTTTTTTTATCCTATCTTTAAATATATAACAAGATATTAATTAAGAGATTCCATGCTTGCAGTTTGCAGTGATGCTAGCCTTTTACACCATGTGCTTGTTTGTATGATCTATTTAAGTACATTTAAGTGACTTACTGTTTTGTATTGTACTTATTCAAGTTTTACAACTCTTTGTGTTGTCTGTGGACAGCACCCATGCCTCATAGTCGTAATGCAAAGAGGATTTTGGATGATAACTTGTTTGGATGCAACACAGTACAATTAAAAAAACACTTTTAAGGATTTTCATAAACCTCAAATATCAACTCTCTCTCATGGCTGGTGAAATTTACTCAAGGCTGGTGACATTTAAAGATAATTGGGCAAACATCAAGGTCATGGAGCATCATGGCCAGTCTCTCATAATTGCTTAAGGAGATTTTTATTAAACTTTGCTCAAATGCCCACTCTGTCTCAAACAATTCAAATGAATAATAGACATTCGAACTACTCTTTTTGCTCTTTTTTTGTTAGCTTAGTCTGCTAACTTTCTTTCCATTATGCAGACTTGAACTGGTAGTCATAGAAATGGTGGCTGTGTTTAATAATGACGTAAGAACAACCCTGCATTTTTGTGTGATTTGACCCGATTCAAGAAACTACTGTGTGAATTTGTAACAATCCCCCGAATGGTATATAACTTTAAGAGAGAAACCCAAATATCTTGTTGAATTTGGGTTCCAGTAGGACTGTTTAAGAGCCATTAGATAATCAAAATAATGTTTGCTTTAAAATGTTTTATGAGTGATGGAATTATTATTTTCCCCAAGGTGATGTAAAGATTATTTTGCAGTTTAAACCAATGTTTGTGCTTGAAATGGCTTTAAGATATTATGTAACTAATGGAGAAATAATTGACAAGGTAGCATGCACCAAGGCTCTCCTTTGTTTGGGTTAAGCCCCTGATATCTGCCCCATCTGCTCTGTCGACTTCAAATTTCAAACCTGTCACAGCAGTCAATCTATGAATTTGTATTCCTTTACTGTTTTTATTAAGCATATTCTGCTGGTGGAGACTTGTTGAACTATCCCCAGTGCTTTCTGTTGTATTATTATTATTAGCTATATCTTATTCTCCTCAGCTGCAACAACCAGATTCCCCCACAGGGATCATTAAAGTTTAATCTGAGCTGAACTAAAAATCTACAACATGAAATGATTCTGCTCTTGTACAAGGCTGAGTATAACGATAATTTAGTGCTGCAGCAACCTAAATTATGATAGTAATAAAATAATAATCATTTTGTCGCCATAACTTCAGAGAAAATTTACATTCTCTTTGAGATACGCCTCACAGCTACTGGTTGTCAGATTTATTTGACGCTAGCATAATTTTACATTCCAATTTGTATTTTGTGTGTGTGTGTATTACATTTTCTTCTCTGCATAAGGTAATATGCTGTTGCATGCATGAAAATTGGAGTTTATATGCCAAAAAACAAAAAGAAATCCTCCTTTACCAAATTCTCTGTAACACTATGTCATCGCACCTCCTTGTTCGGAGTTGTCCATCCACAATGGTGCAGTGGAGTACATCTGCAATGCAGGGGGGCTCGACAGACTGCCCTCTATTTCACATGTCATTGCCTAACACCTTTTCCTTTTACTCTTACTCTAAGCATCTGTCAGCATGCTTTACCACACAGAGCCAAGTGTATGTCTGGATAGTGGAGCAAATTATTTTGCAACTGCTCTCACTTTACGTTTTGCTTCCAGCCATGATGCTTGCAAACAAATACAAAACAGCAGCATTGCACAGGAAAGTGAAGTGACCTCCACACACTGTACACTCTTTGTTGTTCTTGAGATATTCTTGTTTTTTGTGAAGTTATAGCTTCTATGAGGAGATATGGGTTGCCCCTGTGTCACAGCATAAACCGATAATTTCTATAGGTATTTTCATTGCAAGAAAAAGCTGTCACTGGGTAGGTAGGTGCAGCAGTTGGAAAGGACCTTGGGATAAAATAACAAAAACAAAAAAAACATATCACTATACATGCTCCATGATGCAATAATTGTTGGGCTACTTAATCTGGCTGAACTATATCAGCAAAAAGTGTCATTATGTATTTGTTATTCAGATTCAGTGATGTACACTCAAAAAGATGACAATAGATTATTCAAATTACCAAAGTTTCAAGTTTAATTTAAAGGTTCAATCAGTAGTGGTTATTCTTGGCTTTGAATATTCATTTGTGTAAAAAAAAAAAAATACTTTTTTACATTTTGGTAATGGTATAAAGGCCAGTAGGGGTGCCTTATCTTCTGTACTACCATGGGGACCAATCGGTCAGTCCAGTTATACTCTGTGCCATGTTTGCAACAACTCTGCATTCATTCTAAAGACTTTGTATCCTATTCTGGGCATTCCAGCCCAAGCCGATGGATTTAAACTGCTGACAAAACAATAGTTAGACCTAACACTTGTTGGTCTGTTCCACAGGGCTAAGGGACTTGTTTTTTAAAGATTATTTTTGGGCATTTTGTGGCTTTGTTGAAAGAAGAGGGAGACAGACAGTGGACAGACTTGTGAAGTGGGGCGGGAGAGAGTAGGGGAGGACTAGAGGACAGGCTGGATTTGAACCAGGTTGGCAGAAGCATGTACAAGGGTCATGCCTGGTTGCGTACCACTCAACCGAACCAGGACCCCACCAAGGGACTTTTTGTCTTGTGCATAGAATTATACCTTCACACAGAGAAGGCATGTTAAACAAACTACAGGGCATATAAAACCCAGGAATGCACAATATGTGCTCCCTGAAACTCACTTTATTCCCTCTTCTTGCTCTTGTGTATGAATAAGACAAGACCAGAAAAGATATCAAGGGCTGCCAACAGGGGGTGCCAGAATTGTTCCAAAAGTTACAATCCCAATGCTCCTCTCAGAAGCTTTAAATAAAGATATGAATAACAGGACAGTCCAGGAGGAAAAAGCCATAAAGCTAAAGTTTAGAAAATGTGACCATAATACACATTTCAGTGGTTATTATGCATAAACATGGCTTATATTTCCAGAAGAGATGACAGTGCATGCACCTGCATGTACAGGGAGGCTGTGTTTATATGTGTCTCTCTCTTTGCATAGAAGTGTGTGCTTGTGTGTGTGCTCATGACATACTTTATTCCCATCTCCCCCATGAGTCCTCCAAGCTCTCGTTCCTGCCACCTCCCTCCTGTCCCTATTGGTGATGGATCCGCATTAGAATTCATCCCTCATCATCCTGCCGAGTTATGACCCAGTAATAGTCAGCCCCTGTGGCCTCAGCAAATGAACAATAAAACTGGAACCTTGCTACAGATCTGAGGAAAGAAAAAAATAACAGGGAGAGAGCCAGGTGCCAAATCCTGACTTTCAACGGCTCTCACTACAGCTTGCTTTCCTGTTGAGCGAGGTGAAGACAAGACAAATATGGCAACACAGAGGCTACTTAACCTTGGTGTTACTCGAAGCAAACCTCGCATCCAAACAATATGGAGATGGAAGGATTTGCTCCAGCACCCTAATGTGTTAAGCTTGTAGCACTAATGGGCATGCTGTCTTTCGGTACACAAACTCATGCATGAATAGACCAAGACGTACAGAGACACAGACACATGAAACAAATTGGTATTTTATGTCTGAGCCTGAAGCAGTTTTACCAATACCTCTACCAAGAGGTATATGGAACATTAAAAAGGGCTGAATAAAATCCACCGCCAGGACACTCTAGATCAAAACAATGACAGCAGACGATGAATGGAGGCTAAAGTCCATTCAGCTACACCCATTTCCTCTACTTCTCATTTTAAATTTTAAGATCCCAGTAAACAAAAACTGCACACAAACCATAAAAACCAAATGTTATAGTTTCATGGATAATATTTTGCTCTGTGAGCTAAGAGACAAGCATTCTTGAATAATTCAGAAAACAGAAAGTCCACTTTTAACAACTTTTATCTTTTATCATGTGAAGTTTGGCTACAACGGGAGGATAATGATTTACTATTAAGTAAATGCACCATCTTTTCCCAGTGAAGAAAAAATTCTGAGTAGTTTTCCCACATAATGACCAAATACAAAAAAATTATATCATTTACACCAGATCTTTACGACTGCAATTAGAATAATATCTGGCACTGGCATCAGATCAGTTCTGGGTATTGGCAGGTTCATAAATTCAAATGTTAGAGAAGAAAATGAGATACTATTACACCTCCTCTTGAAATCACAACATGCTTTGGAAGACGGTGTGTGTGACTGATGCACATGCTAAACGACAGGGGCGATGACCCTGTCCAATCTTGTTTTCTGTGTTCGCCGTCTCTTACAGCGGGGCTGAATTATGATTAACTAGGCCGAGATGCCACCACATGGGGAGTTGTCTGAGAGGCGCAAGGGAAAGTTGTTGTGGTGTAGAAACTGGTCCGATTGTGGCCTGCCGGGGGGACTTCACAGGGATCAATACAGACGGAGTGACAGCCATGCACTTGATTAAAAGTGACTGCTACATCTGGCAGGCTCGGCCATTACTTTCCCACTTTGAGTCCCCCGGGGTGAAAGAGCATGAAGTGACAGGCCTCAGTCAGCCCTCCATTACCACCTTTCAGCTGCCCCTCAGGTAACAGCAGGCTGGGGCTAAAATAGGCTGAAGGACGACCCCGGGGAGAAGAAAACAGAGGGGAAAAAAAGGTGCCAGGTCTGTTTGCCCATATGATCCTGTTTCAGTATAAGTCAGCCTGTCTGTGCACTCAATCCACATGTGAATGCATGTAGGCAGAGGAGTGTTTTGAGCATAACACAAAGGTCAGGGCCGAGAAAAGAAAAGAAATAGCTGAAACTTTACTTTTTAAATGATGGTAGGGTAAGTCATAGACATCCATAAATGTATAGACTGAATAAATAGCAGAATGCATTTGGTGAACTAAATAGTGTTCGCCTTTAAATCATCTTTATGTCAAAAGAATCCCTTTGAAATGACTGGGGCATCATCTTTGCTCTCTATAAGATCTGATCTCTGTCAGAACCAAACACTAGTGCCAAGTATCAAAGGGAGCCTGACATTAAAAGAAGACACTGCGCTTGATGTTGTTAATCTCTCCACCAGAATACAAGATGCACATTTGCTATGAACAGCATGAGACCCACTGACACAAACACAGCTTTTAATAGAGCAATAATGGACAGGCCACATGTCAGCAGTGAAGGCTTTGAGTACAGATGGAGCTCATGTGGTGCTAACAGCTAAAACAAGGGTTGGTGGCAGGCTTAGTATTTGTGTGCTGGAAGGGCTCAGGCTGTCTAGAAATGGAAATCAACTCATGTTTTACTTGTAAACATGGGAATAAGTAACTGGGTGCCTGTTATTCAAAAAGATAATAGTTATGGCCAGGGGTTTGAACTAGTAATAAATATTCTGACTACTACGGTGAGCACCAGTTGTTTTTTTTTTTTCCAATACTGATTGCTAATGAATACTTGTTAAAAGGTGCCAGTGCTGTATCTTCCTCAATTTATGCTTTTAGAGGGGATTGGTCCACTGACCAACCAATCAGAGATCACCATCTTAAACCTTTGCCAAGCTACTTCCAGTGAGGCAAGCTTTCCCTTTGGCCAGGTCCTGTTACATAATAATAGTCCTGTAAAAACAGAACTGTTTTTAAAAGTTTTGTATTTTAAAAAGTATTACATTAGGATGAAAACATTTTGATAACCACCACTGTGCACACGAATCCACAAAAATGTCCAAAAAGATGCAGTCAGGCCAGTAGTTGGCAGTGTTCATTTTGACATAACATGACACACACTTGCTCATGTCCTCTGAGCTCTACACAGCAGTGAGGTCTAAAAATACAAAAATAGCTAATGTGTAAAAAGACAATTAAGTATGGTAGGTGATTAAGCTGATGGCACTAAATCCACATTGTTGCTGTCTGGCAAAGACCTCCTACCTCCATTTCTTTTTTTTTTCTTTTTTCATACAAAGTGCTACTGGTCACTTTCCATGTTGTTGTTGTTGTTGTGGTCTACTAAACTTAAAGTGTATACGCTTGTGCAAAAATGTGCCGTAGCCCCAATTTCCAAAGCCCCCTGTCTGATTGGACTGTGACAGCGAGGTGCTGTTTTTAATATTTGCCTTCTGAAACCTTTTATCAAATCTTTCTTTTCACAATTTTAAAGAGGTCATATTTTGCCTTAAATCAGATACATATATTTATTTTTGATGACTGCTAGAGTATATTCACAATCACTTGTATTAAGAAAAAACTCTAGTTTTCATATACAGAGTACCCCTGACAGTCCTGTACCCTCTCTCTGTGGTTCTCTGTTTGAGCTTCTGCCACTTCGAGGCTTCCCTCTCCAAGTGGGCCCAATCCACTCTGAACTGTTTACAGGTCTACCTGCAATGCTGCAGTGTTGTCAACAACTCTGCATTCATTCTAATATCTAGGCTCTGCAATGGGCCTCCAACCATGAGAAACTGATAATGAAACAATAGTTAAACATCACATTGGTAGGCATTTTAGGGAAGAAGGAGAGGTCTTTAAGCTGTAGAGTGATTTTCTTGTTCATAGAAGTGCTCTGTCCTGTGGAGGAGAGATGTTAACTACATAAAGTACAAATACTGAAGAAAGTGATGTGTGGAAGATTTCAACTAGCAATAGGCTTACCGTATACCAAACTTGTTGACATTGTAATGTTAAAACTTTATTTGTTGTAATGTAACTTATTTATGGCAGCTTTGTTTCTCAGTGTGCCTCATTTGTGATTCATATGTGCCTTGTTTGTGTATGTTTACAACATACTGTATCTGATGCTGGTGGAGGAAAAGATAAATACTAATTCAACAAACTAAACTGAACAAAAAAAGCATTTTAGAGTAGATAATGTCACTGTAATGCAAAGTTGTCATTGCTGCTCTGTAATGTTAGCCTAGTAGTGTAAACATGCTTTCAACTTAAGGTTCATGGTTATAATGAGACAGGTGGGGCAGTAAAACACCTCATTCATATATTTTTTACACAAAAAAATCACTCAGTTACTATGCCTTGGGAGGTAAGCTTATGTTATCCAGCATCATTTTGATTAAACCATTAGTCAGTTTCCAATTCTTTATCAAACTGGGAGGGATCCTTAAACAAGGGATCTAATATAACCCAATACAGGAGACAAGGAAGCCAGTCTTCTTAAAGAATCACTCGTGTTAGTCCTACTAAACTGTTTTGGAATACTTTGATGTAATATTCTCTTGCATGTGGGTGTTCTTGTTCTAGCCCAGAACCTTAGTAGCATAAATGCAAAGTGTAAAATAATTGGCTCAGTGTTGTGGTGTTGTCCGCCATTTATCTCCTTTCTACCAAGGGTAAACCACAGTGTGTGGTCAAAGTGATGTACCCAGTTGTATAGTTTGTTTACGTTTTTGCTCTGGACATCCAACTCGGTAGCTGGTGGCTTACTTGTGAGCAGAATCAACAGGAAGTGTGCAGCATTAATGATGTTTACTGTTGCTGAGACCCATGATGCTTTGGTTACTTGAAATTTTAAATACTCTTAACAAGTGATACTGGTCATGGGAATTTTGAGGAAAATAAAGCACTGAAATCCTTGTGATTTGGTTCTGGTAGCACTATGGTGCTGAATTTTAGCATCAGTTTCTGCCAGTGACTCTCATTTTGCTCAGATGGTATGGTTGAATAGACGGATAAATACATTTATACAGATACAGAGACATAGGAAGACAGTGATTGCTTCTCTAGCAAAGGTGTCATCAGTGAATATATATTTGTTCCTGCTCATACCTAGTAAAAACAGAGAAAGAGTACAAATGAAACAACCTTGCTGAAAGTCTAAAAACCTGAAATGGAATCATTATCAGTCTTTCATTATTTTTGTCTGCAATCCATTTGTTTCATTTTGGAAAATCTGCATCAAAGTAAGGCCAGGAGCAGTTTATGTTCACACTGTAGGAAATTTCTCCCTGAATCACTGAAAAACTAGCGCTGATAATGCACCATGATCTAGAGGGACCAGTATGAAAGAATCAAGTGTGTCCCATATATTAAAATAAGAAGGATATATTATGAATTAGGGGTGAGAATTGCAAAGTTTGTCCAGTTGAGAAACTATACATTATGAGTGTAACACAATATGATACATTAGACCCAGTGCCCTAGCATATAATACAATGTAAGACAGTACTTAACAATACAGTATAATACTTAAAAACAGTATAATATCATATCAGGCACTCTGCCCTGCAGTGTGCCAAGTTATTCTTCTATGAACTAAATTGACTATTAATTTAAATCATTTCCACTCAAATATTGACCCAGCAACCAATTTGAAGCAATATTATCCATATCCAGAGGTACCAAACTTGAATTTCTCGCTCATTTGTCTTCTAGTGGATATGAATATCTTTTTTTCAACTATCTTTGCCTGGATCATATACTCTTGGCCACATTCACCAGAGCCACATTTGACCCAAATCCCTCAATTATCTGGAAAAGATATCTTAAAGCAAATGTCAGGGCATGAGAGAATAGTTATTGTACTTTATGTGAAATTACAGTATGATGCTGTCTTGTACTCACATTAGTCATTTGTAATTTAGCATCTGTGCTGTATCGTTGTGACTCAACAACCAGTGAATCCCCGTGAATTTACAGCATGCCACTACGAAATACTTTAATTTTACAAATATTTACTCATCACACATCATAAAGTCTCATTACAATAGTTTACAGTGACAATTCAATGCATAAGCCTGTAAAAACTGGTGATTTTTAACAGTAAACTAAACTGAGAAATTGATTATTGTCTAATATTTTTATGAAGTAAGAAATGAAAAAAAAAATTGCACTGAATTACAAGGGAGTCATTTAAATGAATTGTCTTCAAGTTATTTCTGCTTTAGGATTGGACAATTTCTAATGATCAGATCTACTGCTCTATGATACTTAAATCCTTAATTTGATTTCCAGCCATACCTATTACTCTCCTAATTTTGATTGATAAGGACATATGAAAAGATAGATTGACCTACCCATGGTTAGTTAGATTAACAGGACAGATTGAACGAAAGTGAAAGTGTGCTGAAAACTACGATCTAAGACTGTTATTTGTTTACTGCAGAGGGTCAGGGGGTGCAGTAGATTAAAGCAGACTCTTATCTTCTTCCCTCTATTCTCTAAATAACAATGTCACGCTTATTTCCCAGTAACCTCCACCCCTCAAGGACTTAATTTGGTTGAAGTAGTTCCTCCTTCCTCGGGGGAGTTGCCTAAACTGTCACCTACCATCCAGGCACTGTCTGAGATCTTGTGTGTGTGTGAGTGTGTGTAGGGGGGGAGTGTGTGTGTGTGTGTGTGTGTGATAAGACTTCTGCTCAATCTCAGGCACATAATACGCTTCAAAGCAAGCAAGACAACCTGCAAACTCAGCTGCTGTGGGTCATCAAAATGGTTCAAAGGGAGCAAGTTTAACCCCAACCTGAAAGCCTGTGAGTCAGAGACCCTCTTTCACCTATAAACCCCTCTTCTTTTTCAATTTATCCAATCAAAGAGGCCAAACAACACACATACAGTACGCATTTGTCCGTATCCAATCTGTGGTGGAGAGGCTGCTTCCTGGAGCTGTCAAAATGACACAAATGCAATCCCTTTTCCTCCAGCAGACTTCTAATTACTAACGAAATTATTCTTGTTTTATTCTCTGAGCATTTGACACCAAAATACAGCATGTCTGATTTTAATTTCTAAAGCGGAAGACAAGAATGAATTAATCATCATATCTGTGAGTGGAGCCTGTGCCGTACCTGTAGGTGTGCATTATCTCTCCCGCGCGTCCTCTCGCATTCAATCACGCAGGCATTAATTAACGCCAGGCTGATGAATATAGTAGCTCTCAGCCAGTCTGCTGAGAGTCAGATGGCACTGAATGAACCTGTCCATGTTACCTGTGACACCTTGTCTGCTCCTTTGTGAACACGCCATGAAGTATTGAGCTGATCAGGCAGACATGACAAAGTGATGGCCAATTTTGTGTCCTCATTAGTGATAATGTTGTGAATGCCCATGTTACAGTAATGACTGTGTTAAAGCTGTGGGTTTGAAAAACAACAGGAAGCATGCATAGATGTACATTTAGGTCTTTAGAATGTTGTTTTGACTTAAGCCTGGCTCACACTACAGGATTTAAAAATCTTATAAGATTCTGAAATTGGGTTGTATCACACACATAAAGAGAATCGTGACAGATTATCTTCTCTTAAATCTTAAGCACACACACACTACAAGATTTGAAAATTGTGACCAGCGCACACTACAGGATTTCATCAAGATTATCGGACCAGAGAGATGCTCAACGTGATCATGTTGAGACAAAATATGGAGACTAGTGCGGCAGTTAAACAAACAAATCATTATTCCTTCTCGCTTATTACTGTTAACTAGTAAAATGCGCTTGTATAACTGATGTATACGGGCAATATCACATGAGAGCGAGAGCTGTTGTCCTGGATATCAGCGCTGGGGTGATTACCTGCGGCACTCTGCCACATTATTATCTCACCTGGAATATTTAATGTGGATGCAATTTCTCTCCAACGCTTGTCCTTTCACATCGGTTGTGATAATCTCTGCATGAAACGTTGTACAAACATTTGTGGTCTTGCCACAGGTCGACAAGACTGTCCTCCATCTCTGCTGTCCATCTCACCCGTACGCTCTTTGTGCTTGCCATTCTTGCCTCTGATAACTCCTGTCTCGCGGTCATTTCCGGTCATCGTAGGTGGCTCTCTCTGATTGGCTACTGTCATCCTCAGCGAATACGAGTTGGGTAATCATCCAGATAAATATCAAACATGTTTGAAAATTATCGGGGCAGCTCCGACGAGTCTGTGAGACGATCGTGGGGCTTAAGATTGATCTGTCATCGGCTCACACTAGAAGATAATCTTGATTGAACGTCGGGGCCGATTTTGGTCCCCGACCAGATTTCTTCCCCGATTGTCGGGAGGGCTGAATCTGGGTAAACTCGGGCCGAGAATCCTGTAGTGTGAGCCAGGCTTTAAATGGGTTATTGCTCAAGTTCTGTGGCACTAGTAAATATGAATGCCAATAATGCGACTATTGCAGTCAATGCTGTTGACTATATCACAGTTAACAGTATTGACTGCGATATATAGCAGTCAATGCTGCCACTGGAAGCCTCATAAATATCTTCGATGTAAAAACTGGACTGTAGCCCCAACCCCAACTGTAGTGGCAGGTGGCTATATTATAAAACATTTGACAGGCTTTGTCTGGATGGACAGCTTCACCCCTGAACCAAACCCAGGCCGACTGAATTTTAGGTGTGAAGCGACAGACTAAGGTACTGTAACATGATTTAAGAGGCAATTTTTATGGCAAATTGTTTGTCCAAAAGTTTTATATCCTGGTTGGGAAAAAAATAACTTGAATTGTGATTGCCAACACGGTTTTAGAAATAGTAGATGTACCTTCGTAACAGAGATGAAATTGGTTAAAAAAAACATTTGATTTAAAGAGCACTATGGGGGTATTTTGGACCAAAAAATAAAGTATTTGGACACCACTGATCCTGGCATGTTACTGAAGAAACAGGAGGAAATATGGAATTAGAAGATCGAGATGCTCATGGCTAGAAAATCAATTACAGGTGTCATTAAGTACATCAACAAAAGGTAAAGTCAGATTTATTAAAGGTTGCTTTTGAGGTCCATTAAAGTCTGTGCTGGACCCAAATGATTTATCATCCATAACTGACTGACATCTGTGAAGTTTGTAGATTGTTAAACTACATCGTAATGCTTTGAAAAGGATTTGAAACGGCTTCTGGGAATAGTTAAGAATGAAGTGAAAAAATTAAGGAGAGTTTTTGAAATCCAAAGATGATGATTAAATTAAAGCAAAACAATGAATTGTCATTGAGCAGAAACAGAACAAAGTTTATTTTGTTTGACAACCAGCAAAGTAAGTTTAAATCAAAATCCAGATTTCATGATGTAAAGATAGAAAACAAGTGAGACTAAAATGTTGGTGGTTTAATAGATCATAAACTTTGCTGGAAGCCTCATATATATAATGTCAGAATTTAAAGGTCTAAAACAATTGGCATTGTTAACAAAGCAGGGGACTTTTTGAATCTGAACGAATTAGAAATGCATATAGTTCTCCTATTGTCCCATAAATAACCTATAGTGTGGAGGTGTAAAGATGGGCATAAATTAATTTAAGTTACAAAAGAAAGCTGTAAGAATTACTAACAGATGTGAGTGCCATGAACCAATTAATTCAAATTTTACTGAATTATATGCTCTTTAATTTTATAATCTTGTATAATTTACAAAAGAACTAATTATGTATAATGTGCAGGAGAAAGTATTTGAATAAGAGAGAGAAGATGTGACCTAAGAGGTTGCAGCTACTTTCAAAAGAGCCAAATTAAGAATGAGATGAAGCGCAGGGTTATAACAGTCAAAGGCATAAACATAGGAAATAGTTATGATAATGACTTAGAAAATTAAAAGAGGCTGCCTTTAAGTTTATGACAGTATAAAGAGTAGGTGTAATATGCTTAAGTTTAACCAATGCCTTTCCAATAAACATTAAATAAATGTGTTGCCATTTTTATTACTATTACTGTTAATGTTTTTTCACTACATTTCATTGGGATGAAGATAAATTATGAATGTTGAGTGAATGAACTACTACTACCACACTAATGTAGAGTTAGAGCTGTGTGTGGATGGTTCAGACCCAGTAACAGGAAAGGTGTTACCAAAATTTGCTGTGGTGAAATTACAGGATATTATAATACTGGACCACTTCCATCCATCTGTCAGCACAACAGCGAAACTAAAGCCCACAGCTGAAGCATGTTAATGTGCAATGACAGTCTATACTACACCGTAAATCAGTGGCTGGCTGTTTGGAAACCATTAATTAACAAACCAGAGAACTATCTGTACGTGGGACGGTCATTAAAGAGGTAAATCCTATCTGACAGTAGAACGCAGAAAAGGATGCAGCAGCCAAAAGGTGACTAAAATACTAATAGCATTGTCCTAAATTTTGTAGACACCCACAGCTGATCCAAAAGAATGATAAAGCATAGCCCCTAAGAAATAAAAGGCTTTGTTAAAGACAAAAAACAAAGTAGGGTAGAGGGCCAACTGCACCAGAAGCCAGTGACTGGGTCAGATCCTCTGGTCAAAAGGGTGGAAATCTCCGAGGTGGACAGATCTCTGTCCAGTGATCCTGACAGCCACATCAGTCATGAAAAGAAAGGGCAACATGGGTCCATGCCAGCCTTTGCAAAAGACTTCCACGTCCTCGGGATGACCCAAACTCTGACAGCCATTCAGATGGCTGGAATGCGGGGCCGCTGATTCAGCATGCTTCCCGCTGACCTTTCACATAAGGATCATGCTCCCAATCCATTGGTACTTGAAGAAGAGGAGTGCCCTCAAGCAAGACGGTTTTGTCATCTACACCAGAACATGTGCAATCGCCTTCTGAAGGTGTGGAAAATGCAGGGTGGAAACCATGGGGAGCTAATACATTCCCTAAAAGGCAGGAAACAGAACCTGAAGATTCATCGTGGTTGTATTTGAAATGTCTGGGAAGACGTGCTCCAGGTGCTGGGCCACTGACTGTCAGCCACTGGGAAAAAGAAATTGGTTATGTTTGGTCTGTCAACAGACAACAGGCTACACAAGAGAGACAGTGATGCTACAAGACAAATCAACGTACAGCAGCCAAAAGACAGACGACAATGAGGGACAACTAAAGGATCTGTGAACAAACTGCTGTTTCCTACCTCGGTACAATGTATCCAAACAAACTACTAAAGAAAGCCTCCAGTATGGGGTCAGGCTTTATGAGGAGAACTTTAATCTGCAACCACTGGAGGTGAAAATTTGACTTCGGTTAAAACGCCAAAAGAGACACACAATAACAGCAATGTTGTGTGTGTGTGTAACAGTGGAACAGGACCAGGGACACTCAAATGGCCACAAATATTTAACAGAGCAAATGATTCTTCAAACCTATGCCAAGTAAGGACTGTCATAAGCCGGATTTAAATATTACAGTGAACAATGGTGAAAAACAATTATTAGTTTGCACGAAATGTCACCAATGGACTAAAGTGTGTGATTATTTACCAGAGTGAAAGGAACAATGTGCTATGTTCAAGAAGAAACCAATCCAGAGAAAGAAGTGAGTTGGCTAAATTTCATAATCCATGGGCATATTATTGGCAAATTACTTTGAGTGAGGAAAAAATAATGCAAAGGAGATTATCACTGTTAAAATATTAGCTAACAATTATCACCTTGCTTAGACATGGAATCATTTTTAATTTAAATGGCTAAAACTGGAGGGCTATGTGTTAGATAAACTTAACAGGAGGGTCTGGTATGAATCACAAGTGTTACTGAAGCTCAGTGATGATTCAGGTAGGGAGACATTTGGCTCATTAGACTCTGCAGGATTATCATGTAACGTGGTTATGAAGCCACTTTAGTCCTTGGAGAGCAACACACGCTTATTCCTGTATGTATTGATTGTATTTGATGGAATTTTATGTTTCTGTATTGTTGTGAGGCTGGTATGAAAAAAAAATGTGTAAAAATGCATTGGTAATGTGGTTTAATGGAAAATACAACAACACATGCTCTATTTAGCCAGGACTGACTTTGAAATGTCCTCAGATGAGTAGTGGATTCCTCCATGTTATGAGGATTTAATGATGAAACTCAATGTAAAAGAAGAAATACTGCACCATTCTATAGCTGAAATAATCAGTTTCCATACTGTAATCACTGGATTGGTGGATTAACGTGGAATCAAATATTCCATATTATGCAGAAGCATTTTAATCAATCAATCAATCAATCATTCGATCAATCAACAGCCAATCCTTATTTGTATAGCACCAATTCATAACAAGTGTTACCTCAAGACACTTTACAATAGAGCAGGCTGGAGACAAACTCCTCAAGTAATTATCAACTTTTCTGATGTTGTTTAAATTTAGATGATCAATGAACGATCAAAAGGGAGAACTGTGTTTTCAGAATTCAATTTTTTACATCCTTAACGTATGGCGGAGACGAGAAGGGATGCCACCTTCAGGGCAGTGGGCACCCTTAACCCCAGGGTAGAGGGGCAAGGGTCAATCTGTTTCTTCAGGGGTTTGACATTCCCGCTGAGGCAGGCAGGCGACTATTGGCTTTTCACAAACAAACAGATGAGTGATTGCATTGATGGCTTTCAGGAGAGAACTGGTTTTAGTTGAGTGAATGTCTACATGTTTGCCACCTGGGGGGAAAAACTGGTGGTTTGATGCAAATGTCAGCATCACTGTTTAAAATGTATATCAAAACACAGACACTGACGGAGCTGACAGGGGTTGGCACCACATCTTAACAGCACCTCTCCCTGATTGCCTCTAATCCTGCACTTAAATGAAATGCTGGTGTGGCACTGGATTGTCTGAAAAACTTGATTCAGGACATCAGGCAGAAGTAGGCAGCATGGCTCTTGTTCTGTGGATCTGTAGCAAGCTGAGGGCTCAACCAAAAAGGAGTAGAAGAAGAGCAAGCCAACATGAGATCCAGAAGCACTAAAAGTGTCAAACAGTTGCATGAAACTGCATGTTGTGGATTTATCTAAGCAAAATGTAAATCACCACGAAGAATGACTGTTAATACCCCTTTACCTGTGAGGAACTGACACCTTTATACCAAAACAAATGATATACAGGATTTTACAGGAAGTGTAAAAAAAATAATAACATAATAACAATGTTTACCTAGTACAAATATTCAAACAGGGTCATAGTGTTTGACATTAAATACTGTATTACCAGAAACAGCGCCGTAATATTATGTTGAATTGTGTTGTTTCCTGTGGTACAGTATTTTATTGTGTCTTATATTTTATTACATCTTACCTTATTGTGATATATTGTATCATATTGTGCTGTTTTTTTATATATTTAAATAGAGTGTATTGTCACAGCCATATTTTCTTGACTTTGGGGGATTTCACATCCTAAATCATCAGTAAATCAGGGCAAGACCTCATTTAATGATGACAGGTTCTTACATACCACTCAAGACCTCTAATTGCCACCACAGAGATTGTCAGTCACACAGCTCTAAACAACAAAAATCCTTCTTTCTTCTTAAACTGAGAGCATCATTCCTCCTGTACAAACATAAATATACAAGTTAGAGAGAAGAAGTTTAAGTCTGTCTGCTGCCGACTGGTTAGCCTGTTTTCTTGCCCTCAGGTAAGCTGTTTCAGAGCCTAAGGGGACAAGATCATGTCAAGAACCTTGTCACCCAGCTATTAAATTTAGATGATTTCACTTTGCTCGTGGCGTAGCCTGATGTTCATCAGCATAATATTTAACTCCGACTCAATTCAAAATGTTGAGCAAAGATGTGAGATGGAAGTAAATATATTTAGATTATTTTTAGAGGGAAGCAATTAAACTAGAAGTAGAATAAATAATGTTGAATTATAGTATCAGAACATTGGTTTAAAAATTCCACAGTGTTAGAAAATCTAGTTTTGTTGCAGATTATACATGTGCTAAAGAAAGAGTAATCAAAACAGACAAAGGGACTTTAAAAGACTACATTTTTAAACCTTGTTGATTCTAACTTTAGCTTTGTTCCCAGTACAGTCTCATAGGGGCACTGGAGGCCGGTGGTTTGTTTACTGATCCATATACAACGCAGAGGATGTTGTCCTTGAACTGGTCCGCCTAGGTTTGAGTCCAACTTTTGGCTCCTTTCCTGCATGTCATTCCCCACTCTCTCCTCAATTTCTGCCTCAATTTACCATCCTGCTCAGCTCAGGCATAAAAGTGCCTGAGAAAAATAAATAAATAACATGCAGAGCTGCAACCTCTTATTACCTCCACCAAGGAGGTTATGTTTTTGTCGGCATTGGTTTGTTTGTATTTCTGTTTGTCTTTTTGTTTGTTTGTGTTCAAAATAACTTAAAAAGTTATGGACGGATTTGGATGAAATTTTCAGGAAATGTGTGGAATGGGATAAGGAACAAATGATTAGATTTTGGTTCTGATTCGGATCACCATCCGGATCCAGGAATTTTTTAAAGGATTCTTTTAACATTGCGAGACAGGACCATTTTCAGCATTTGTGCATATAACTCCACAAAAATGATCAGGGCACTTGGTAAAAAACCTACCTTGGCGGAGGTTTGCGCTCTCTGAGTGCTTTCTAGTGATGAGAAATGAAACAAATGTGTGAGTGCAGATCCTTTCTCTGCGTGGGGCTTTAAACTGTCCAGGAATCCTAAATGACACCCATATAAGAACACCTGTTAAGACATCTTAAATAAAATGTTAGTTGTTGGGTACAAAAAAGAATATTTGGGTTGCAATTGTTTGGTTTCTTAGGTAAACACAGGGCAGAAAATGTTTTTCTTACATCTCATCCATTTTGGTTTCACTGAGTCAAACACCATGCCCTGACTGAATGCTATGCATGCAAACATCAGCTACAAAATTAGGCTAATTACATGGATCCTAAATGATGTCCTTACTGACTATGAGAGATGCAGCATAAAGCTGCGACACAGGTAGTAGTATGTGTATTTGCACCAAATCATTTCTGTATTGACGGTTCAGTTCAGTACAGACTTGCATTGAGGGGATACAAGAAGAGGTATACTTTAAATCAGTGTTCCACATGGAGCTGTAAACAGCAGCCAAAACCTTCAGTCACTGATGTCTTCGGTTTGAGAGCGTTTGGGGTCCCCAATGAATACAGACACTGTACTAAGACAAAATGAAAGTACTGTGAGGACATTGATCACAGTGTGTTGTAATTTTCAGTATTTTGCTCATGTGCTGTGGGCTGTCCAGAGAATAAAAAGTTTGTGACAAAGTAGAAATTTTGTTTTTGGAACTTGACACCAACAAAGATTGATTTAAAGCAGGCAGGACACTTAATTAGATAAAACCATCTTGTGGGCTCTGGAAATGATCAAATATTCTTTTTCAATTTTTAGACTTGAGCAGAAACTTTTGAGCCAACTTTTATTCATTCGATCATCTACAGGTAAGCAGTGCTAATGTGGCTATCAGCTATCAGTGTAAACATGAAAGATTCAAGGCTGTAGCAGCTTAATCTATTGGGGAAAATTACATTCTAACCTGAACTTAAAGTTAAAACAGGTCTGAGCTAGCAAGCATTTTGCATGTGCCATGCAATGAGTTAATAAAAAGCAACTGTGAGAGAAAGAGTGAGTGTGTGTGTTTAGTGTGTACCAGTGTATTTGTGTGCGTGTGAGAGGGATAGAAAAGAGAAAGTGTGTACCAATAAAAGATTGTCAATGTACCATACACATGAAAAAGAGTTCCTGCAGCTAAACAGGTTTATTCTTGCCACTGTAACTATTGCCAACTGTTGTTAGGGGCTGTACTCATGTTGGAGTCATGATGGATTTGGAATAAAATAAAATCACTAAATAAATAAATGAATAAAACATTAAAAAAAGAGGAAAATACTGATACAAAAAAGAAGAGTATGGCATTGGCCCTTTTCTTTTGCAAAGTGTCTTGAGATGCCATTTATTCTGATTTGAACCTATACAAATAATGATTGACGGATTGATTGATAGATGAAAACAACTTGAAAACAGGGACCTAGAGACTTTCACAGAGTTGTACATGAAAAGCGAGCATACTGTCTTTTCAAGTTTTATATGCCCTTCATTGTGTTTAACGTGTCTCCTCCACATGATAGAGTACTTTTATATACAAGACATTATGTCCACAACATTAGGACTTCTCCCTCTCACCCTCCTTGTAGCGTAGTCTTGAGCTGGCAAGCCCAGTGTGGAGCTTAGAAGGTAGAATGAATGCAGAGTTGTTGACAACATGGCACTGAACAGACCAAACTGACCAATCACCACTGAACAGGTTGTTCAGCCAATCAGAGCAGTCTCAGCCCAGGGGGGTAGGGATCCTTCAGGTTGCAGGAGCTCAAACAGAGCATCTCAGGAGGACTGAGAATACAACTTGATCAGAGGTACTCTGGTAGCCTTCTTGAACATTTGGGATTATAAACATACTTCAGCAGTCATCAAAAACAAATATATAAAAGCATGTCAATTAAGGCAAAATATGGTTTCTTTAAATTGTGCAGGATCCTGTTACATTCCTGTATCCTGTCAGTTGGCATATGTCCTTGTCTTGTTATGTATTGTCTTGTCTTTCTTTGCATGCTCTACCAGTTCAGAAATTGCAAGTTGTTGAGATGAAATAGTTATCATACTGTATGTATGTTCTCCAGCTGATTAGCTTCACCCAGAGAGCGTAAAAGCCCACCAAATGTAATCCCGCATGATGTTGCTTCAATTAAAAGAACACATTTCAGCCTTCAGGTATAAATCAAATGTTTACGCTTAATAGACTGTCACTTAACTGTCTCTTGTCATGAAACTGCTAGGACTGGACAGATTGAAGTATTCAAGATGAAATGTAGCAGCTTCACCTCTTTAATGGTCTTTTGCTTGAACTTTGTATTCACCATTTGCCCTCTGCGTGATTCATTCACATGCCCTCCTCTCACATTCAATCAACAGCAAGTCTTTACTTGCTGTTACATTTATGTACCCCATATTCATTTGGTTTCTTCTAACCAAAAGAATAAAGGGTACATGAATGTTTCCTAGGATTGCAGAAAGCTAGCAGTTATGAGAAAGAAGAAGACAGAAGATGCACATTGCTTCTTCTGTTTTTTAAAGGGCATTTATTCTTTACATAAGACAACTGACATAATGTTGCTTGTGCAAGGCAGAGTGGAAATTTGAAGACAACCCTCAATTTACTTTGACATTAACATGCAACTTTCAACTTGAATTGGAAAAGAGGTTTTGTTATAGCTTAAAATTTGAAATTGAGATTTCTTACTGTCTCCCTCTAAGAAAGTACTGCTCATACTATAATAAAAATGTTACTTTTATGTATCTCTCCAGTGAAACTGAACTCTCTGTAAGAAAACCCTGGATGCTGATGCAACTCCTCGGCTGCAGACAGAGGTCGATAAAATTCATAAATTACTAAAATACTTTTTAACTTGGCCTTCCACTTGACATGGCTAAATCAGCGTCAGTCCATGAGCTCCGCTGGCCGAGATATCATTAGCAGATTTTTCACTCTCACCCTCGACATGAATTAAACAATAGATTTTTTTCAAATAACTAAAACATCATATACTGGATTTGAAGAAAAGAAATCCACAGAAGCTAGGGAGCCTGTGTTTGTAGACAGCATGTGTGTCCACTTGTGTCAAAGTGAATATTTGATTGAGCTCCTTCTAATTTCAAATGCCTAATCAATATTTCCCAACAGCAGAGATACTGAGACATCTATGAAAATCCCCAGTGGTCATAAGGACCTGAGTGAAGATCGCTGCCCACTAACAGCTCCTGCAGTGTGGGTGTGAAAAACCAGCACACACTTTCAGACCCCGTCCCACAAGTGCAAACAGTCTCTGCCAGCTCCTTGTCACAAGGGCCAATTCTGTGTGTGTGTGTGTTACGCTGAAGACATTAACATTTTTTTAATAAACACCTTGAGGAGCTTGTGACAGCAGAAGGCTTCCTTCTTGACATGCTGCCTCCCCAAGCTCGCAGAAACAGCTGTTGGAATCACCCAGACGTGGGCTGTGAAGCCCTGCTGGCATGTCGAGCCTCTGCAGAAGCACCCGGCTGAGAAAACACACTTTATTACATGCAAAGTCTCCTGAGGGGGCATAATACCTTTAAACATGTGTGATCACAAGACAGTGGAAATTGTAGATTCACTTTTTTTAATCTTTAGCTTTGAGGGCTGGAAACATTAGAGGAAGGCATCACAGTTGGATGAGATGCAGATCAATTCATCAGATCGTTACATGGTGTCACGCTCTGTATATAATTGACATGTTTGGTATGTAAGAAGCATCCAAGCAAGAAAAGCTAGCATCAAAAGATATAAAAGGAAACACAAGAATTGTTTCACAGGGAAGAATATGTCTCAATCATGCCTTTGCTACACCAGCCGGAGCCGTTTAATTGTTTTAGCCAAGGCAAACCTTGAGGGGCCACTCTGCTTGTCAAGTAAATTGAGGATGCTATATGCTAGCGGTGGTCCGGCTGCAGTGAATGGATGAATGGGTTGACACGGAGTGCACGGAAGAAGCTCGGCACATGAATATGAATCAAGGCCTCTCTCGGCTTGTGTTTGTGCTCACTAGGCTGGAATTAGTGCTTTTCATTACTGATGGCTTATAGGCCGACTGTTTGGCTGCCGGCTGGGGTCACAGTAAAATGATGTGCTTGCCAAAGGCAGAGAGGCTGGGTCACAAGGGACTAAATGGCCCAGTTATGAAGAGAGGGGACTTATCTCCCTCTCTGAATTGAGCTCTTTCCTCTAGCTAAACTAAACATACACCGCATCCTGTTGGGAGCAAATCTCTAAGAAAACTACAGGCACATTTAATTAATCTGCCCCCTCCTTTATCATTTAACAAAACCCTTGAGTTATTTAAGGTCAAAACTGACCCATCCCAATATTGATGTCCTCCGTGGCTTGTTTTTATCATTATCTCATGTCATTTTATCTATTTTTGTAATTTATACACCATGTGCATGAGTAATTTTAAAGAGATGGTAGAAGAATGGTGTTTGTTGTTGGATTCCTTATGGCCCAGGAAAAAAAAATCAAAACCATGCTTCCAAAAAATTTGAGATCACCTCCTCACATTTCTCAGGGTCGCTGCAGAGCATTCAAAAGTCTTCATTTTTTTTGTTAGTTCATTTTAAATTTAAACCTAAAAGGTTTTTAGGTAACTAGTTGACTAAGGTGGTTTTCACACCTGGATAGTTTGGCTTGGTTGACTGTAACATTTATGATTGCAGCAATCAGACTCTGTTCTGGTACACAACCACCGCGCAGAGATTGTTTTAAAGAGCTGGTTTAAGTATGCTTCCAGTCCATCCCTGTAGCAGTTTGTTTACACTGAACAACTGGCACTAACAAGGTGAAAGTCAATTCATCACATTGCTGTAGAAGTACAAACAACAACATAAGGAGAAATAATACTGTCTGCTACTATCAGGCAAATTGAGTAACAACTACCATAATAGTACGACTGATGATAATGTGTTTGATAGCAACTGGTCAAAATCACTCAGTGTCTCATCAGGAGAACTGACCCTTTTCATCTCTTAATCCTCCTCTTTTACAAAGCTGCTCTCTCTTTTTCCACCTCTGTGGACATTCATACAGGTGTAACAGTTTAAAAGTTATTTTGTTAACTGGTGTCCTCTGTAGACACCAGCAAGTGTTAAAAGCCTATTTTCCTTGTGCACTGAGTTTGATTGATTGATAATATTGATAACTATGCTAATTTATATAATTTTTCTTGAAGCATCTAACTTTCTGAAAACTACGACTCCACTTGCTGATACATTAGACTACAAACTACCTTGCCATACTGCACAGGTTACACTTGATTTAGCTCCTTGTTCGTGTTTTTATTTTTATTATTTGATACTCCAGAACAGAAT
Organism: Cetoscarus ocellatus; assembly: GCA_037902135.1. Lineage (NCBI taxonomy): Eukaryota > Metazoa > Chordata > Actinopteri > Labriformes > Labridae > Cetoscarus > Cetoscarus ocellatus. The sequence goes on from JBAMNC010001016.1 coordinate 2,671,763, forward strand.
AATACGTGTAAGATTTTCCAAATTTCAAGTTTTACAAAAAAAAGTATAGGCAATAATAACTTGTTTTGAGAACAAGTTTACATACCACCACTCTTTTAATTCTCGCTATGACATTGGTGTTTGGTTTAGTTTGGCAATGCAAATGACAATTTATACATTTATAAACATTTTTAACATAATTTTGATTATTAAAAACAACCTGACATGTAATTATTGATACTCAGGTGTGAAAGTACTTCTAAAATCTTGCCAGCATTGCAACTGTATTTTTCCTCAGTGCTTTTAAGTTTGTATGTGGCCCACTAAAGAAATTACGGTTGACATTGTGTAGAAAAAGATTTAAATTGAATGACTGAGGTTAACCTTAAACAGGAAAAGTTGCTGGTTTTAATTAAATGTAAAACAGTTGAATTAATTGCCTAGACCACAGTCTAGTTACAGAGATATTCTACTCATATTTGTTTAAATATTTTTTCACTAACATTTTAAAAACAAATGTCTGTGCTGTATCATCACATTTAAGCCATAATTGTTTTTGTATGGCACATAAACATGTAAAAAATGCTAAATACTTTGGGTATATTTTAAATTCAGTACTTGTCATGTTCCCTTGTGTTAATTAAATGCTACTTTTACCTGTACTTGAGTAAAATCTTACCAAAATAGCTTAACTTTATTTACGTGTGCGAGTGACATATCTGGGTCTGTCTCTGTCACTTCAACTTGACATGCTGCTATAGACTGATATTGTGCAGAGTAGAAACAGAGAAATTGAAAGAGTTTGTGATGAATAACATATTATGTGTTTCTGCAAAACATACTATGGATGAGCAGTTAAGAGTGAAATCGGATTATCGTTTAACTCTTCGTATACAGAATATAAAGACAACACAATGGTTCAAGATACATCTTAAACCCGGGAGTCAGTTTTCTCACACTTATTTCAGCTCAGACTGATCCATAAATTCTTTCATCATTTAACAACAAAGCTGCAATTTGACAGTTGCCTAATTTACTCTGTTAGCAGCACTTCAAAGCAGCTCTAGATCTAACAAAACACTCAATTTTTGTGTTTTCAGGCTAAAATTACACTGTTTTATGTCTAAAGATCATGTCCTTTATTGATTAGACCTCCCACTGGGATCACTAAGTCTGATATAAAGCCATCACCATATGCCTGTGTTTAAAGTCCCCTCTTAGAGACTAAGCTTAAAATAAGCTGGGATTATGCTTACTGTGGGAAATGGTTATCACTGCTCTTGGCTGCCTTTAATCATTCAGTGAATCACACAGAGTTATATCAGTGTTTTAGGGCCATGAGTAGAAATAAAATGTGGAAGTATTAAAAGATTGACTTGATGTGGCAGATTTACTGGATGTTCAGTCAACTTCTTTGGCATTACTGGTGTGATATTGTCCTGAAATTAACAGTTTGTAATAACAAGAGTTGTTCATTAACAGGAGTCTTTTCTAAGATTATTTTTTTCAGTTTGTTTTGTGCCTTGTCTCAAGCTCAGAAATTTAATTTTAAACTTTATTGTTTTTATTTGTACAAAGTAGTAAGAGTCCTTATTGATACTACTGTAATAGACAGATTATCTATCTTAAAATGTCAATTATTGTAATGTATGATATGAACAGTTCTACCATTTCTTTCTATATTTTGTCTTTAAGAGAACATACAACTCAGAGGGATACTGCTTGATTTTTCCATCACTGAATATCTACCTTAAAATAACAACAGATTATGATGGAATCTAATCTTGTTTTTCTTGTTCTCTGTTTTTCAAAACAAAAAGACTGTCACTATATAATAACTTTCTAGTGTATGAGTGACGTGGTGTTCTATTACATAATAACTGTATCTATTTTATTTATTTAAATTCATCACCAAAAAAGAAACTTTGTTCTCCAATTGAACACATTATGTTGTATTTACATCTACTGAGCTGCTTTTGAGCATAATCATAGTAGGGATTGGGTATCATTATTTTTTTGCTGATATTGACACCCTTATTGATAGTCCTTTTCAAACAATCCACTATTGATACTGAGATATATATATATATATATATATATATATATATATACATGCATACACATACATATATATATACATACATATACATGTATGTGTGTGTGTGTGTGTGTGTACTTGAAAATACATTGATGTCTTTAAAAAACTCGGTATAGCTCACAGCCCTTCCTCAGGACTTACACTTTCACTTGTCAGAGCTGTGGCTGAATCAGGGAGCTTGTGTTATGTCAGCACAGTCAGCTTCACAAACAACTGTGTGAGGATCTGGTCATATTTAGAAATAAAGCACCTTGCACACTGTTAGTAAAAAAGAGGGAATAAAATAAATTGAAATTAATTATGTGAGCATGAAAACTCTCCTGTTTGTGGGGAACTTGCTTTTAGATGGTACATCCCCAAGCAGCTCAGGTCGTGCTTCAGCCAGTTGACTTTCTGATGGCCAAATGACAGCAGCCTCCTCGAGCCAGCCCTCACCCAGTGTTTGACTTTTCAAGTTAGGAGGGTGCAGTACAACCCCTTGTGGGATGATATGTCCAAAACCTAATAACATCATTCTGTCCCTTATTTGTCTCCAATGTCATGTGTCCTTTATGTAAGGTGTCCATTAGGGCCAAAAATCAAACTCAATCAGTTTTGAGCATGTTGTTAATGTCGCTGAGGTCAAGAGATCAATGGGTGGTCGGGTTCTGCAGGGAGCTCCCTCTTCTCCAGGCGCCCTGATGTGCTGCAGAAATGTATATTTTCAATTTGAATCCATTTACAGTTCAAAAACAGAGTTTTACCCTCATGCTTGAACTTTAAATATTCAAATATCAAGTATAAGGTGACAGCCCCAGTGTCTATTCCACTCCAGCTTGCCTGACCTTAGGTACAACACATCGAAGTTATTGACTCTGCCTTTTAGCCTAAACAATTCAATAAAAATATGCTCCAATACTGGGCTGCGCGGTGGCGCAGCAGGTAGGGCACATGCCCCATTCCATCCCCGTGTGGAGTTGGCATGTTCTTCCCATGCATGCTTGGGTTCATGATAGTTAGGTCAACTGGCATCTTTAAATTGCCCTCAGGTGTGGGTATGAGGTTGTCTGGCTCTCTTTGTGGTCCTGTGATCGACTTGCATCCAGTCCAGCGTGTCCAATGCCAGCTGGGATAGGCCCGAAAGCGGTATAGATAATGGATGAATGGATTCTCAGTTGCTGTTGATTTTTGTGTTTTAAAAAATGTGGAACCAGCTTTTTGCATGACTGTGTTTCAATCTTCACCCCCAGCCCAGACAGTACTTTTTGAACCTAATTTTCATTCTTGTAAAGAAATGAAATAAAAAGGGCATAAAAACATGTATTATCCATTTAATCACAAAAGAAAATTACACAAAAATCCAAACACAATAAACACTTCAAATTCACTTCAAATGAAAATTATCCACTTTAAACTGGCACCTCTCTGATCTCTCCTCATTCTTTAACCACCTCATCTTTTATGACAAAATTGAAGAATATTGACTGGCAGAACAATAAAACAAGCTCTGTGTCAAAGTCTCAGACATCAGGTTGTATTTTATTTGTGCTCGTTGTTTCTTTGCTCAGACTAGACACTGCCGGTCATTGCTAGAATGATATTGACTGCTCATTAGTTGGAAGAATTACAGAGATTTTTCTGCTTTGTCACTGTGTTTTTTGTTGTTGTAGATAAAGCTCTTACATAAGACTGTGGCTGTCCAAAAACAGTCTAATTAGAGACAACTCAGGAAACTTTGAAACATTTGTGACTTTTTCTCTTTTAGCTGCACAGTGACTTCATCTGATAAGATGTTTTTTCTTAATGTTATTGTTGTATTGTTTTCTTGCATCTAAGGCACTAATGGTCGTCTTAAATGCATGCTCTCTCAATTAGCTAGCATGACGTTGGAACTGAATTTGGACCAAACACGTAGAGATTTAAGAAAAATCATTCATCAATACAAAGTCATGACAAGTCAACATCACTTTCACACAACTTCCAGGGCGCTGACTGTCAGAAGCCTGTTGCAGCAGCTCTGACTCACTGAAATTTCTCCTCTGGGGATCATGAAGAATTATATTATCTTGCTACAACAACAGGGTCATTGTCCATTAAAGCTGCAGTAGTCAACATTGTTTTAGTATAATTGAGTAAATATTGTATAATATCCTCCAAGCATAATGTAAGTCAAGTGGTCAGAGACAAGCAATAGGTTTCTGCACCTTACCATGGCTCTGTGTTCAGCCTCTAAAGAATCAGTATCGGGACGATGTGCATCAACCAATCAAAGGTCAGCTCACACCACTGCGTTCCTATTGGCTGTTCTACTGCATATGCGTGTTCCTGTGCTGCCGGCAGAAGAAGGAGAGAGCAAGCGGCAATGGTGGACAGTGCACCAGGTAAAATAGCTATTCCAGCATTGGCTACAACTATGGCTAAACAACCCAAAAAAAAGGAAGACAGAATTAGAAAAGAAAGAATATAAAAGACAGGCTGACCAAAAAAGGAACAAGAGTCGTGTTAATATCAGCAGTGCATTCCAGAAATGGAGAGAACTGCGGGATAGCCTAGGTCTGAAGTTGGATTCGGAGCTGGCCACTCTTGTCTTGGACAGGTAAGCTGCTAAATGAATAACCTTGTAAAATTTTCGTAATGTGTTGCGGTGATAGTTGTGTTGTGTAGTTAGATTTAATGAAAGCAGATGACAAACGGCTACCGGTAAGTTGAATGCTGCTAACGGTTTGAAAAAAATTGTGCAAAGTGGACCGGTGAACTCCAGCAGCAGTTCCATGGCAACTCTGTCAAAAAAAAATGCTGTGTGCGCGTGCTCGTCTGGTAGGAGGGGCTCAGGGCGGAGACGAACGAAACCTAGCTCAGATGAGACTCAAAAATCAACCATTTTCTGGCTTTCTACCTACTGCAGCTTTAACACAGATGTGGTGAACATTTCAGGCACTGACACAACTGCTCTACATTCACAAACTTCGTTTTCTACTGTAGAGATGAAACATTGGGCTGAAATGACTGCCCGGTAAATATTTGGAGTCAATTAGTATTTCATGTTTTTAAAGTTCCAACAACAAGAGGTGCTTATAATTTAGGTGCATCTGATAAAATCACCTGTGTTTCAGTCTAATAATTTAATGACCCAAACCTGGCTGACCTCAAGATCCCTGTAATTTCCCTTCCTTTACACAACCAGACTTTGTTAACTTAAGAGGTAAAGGCCTTTATCATTTTTTTCTTAATCAGTATTTTTTTAGTCTTCCATCATAGGAAAGAGAAATAATTGCATAACAGAGATAAAAAAGATAAGAAAGCCCCAAAACATATTTATTAACAGCTTTCAGTCACATGACCTGCACAGTGGGCTGGAGGGTGAGATGAGTATCGGCCTGCATTGACTACTGTTTGGAGCTGCAACACAGTCTTTTTAACATTTTCACCTCTTCAAAACTACACATAAAACAGTATGTTTCACAGTTTAACACCAGGGACTAATATAACTTAAAACTACATAGTCAGACCACCTCCTCTAGGAGATTTTTGCTTGATTATTTTGTCTTGAAACAAAGTTTAATTGCCATGTTTAAATCAAACTGATCCAAATCAGGAACCCTCACTTAGCTTATGTGAGTATGATCTTGTCCTAGAATGATCTACTACCTGTTACAGGTATACATTTGTAAGTGACTTTTTTTTCTTGACATATGCAATGTGACCTGGATTACAGCCAGTTCAGGGTGATGCAAGGGTCTTGCATGTCAGCTGGGATAGGCTCCAGGCCAGTTATAGATGATGATGGATGGATATTGTAAAAGTAGTTTAATATTTGTATTTTTTCCCAAACTGTTTTTTTTTTTTTTACTTGTTAGCCTTGAAAAGAGTCAGTTCCTCCATACACATACTGCTGCCAGCCACTTGAGGCTGTTACAATATCTTGGCCTCTTCTCTCTGGGTATGGGTCTCTGTCATATTTCTCCTCTCTGGGTTTTATTCCGATATAATATTCTTCTGGTTGAATTTTGGCTAAAATGGCTGACAGATGGATTTCTGTAAGAAGATAAACTTGAAGTCATTCCTTATGAAAATGGCTCAATCTTGATTGTTTGGGTGGTTTCGATAAGAGTTGCAGGAATTTAATAACAATGAGGTTCCCTTCAGATTCAGATTAAGCAGCTTTATTCATCTCACAGGGCAAATCAGTTTTGTATACAACCAGACCGTACATTACCTTGCAATGCAGCTGAATCGTCCTGGTTTTTTGTCTGTAATCAGTCAGATCCATCTCGCAGACACAATTTCCAATCAGAGCCTTTTTAGCATGGGGTGGTGGGAGCTTCAAGTGTAATGACAGCAGAAAGTGACTGCTCGTACAGAGATTAGCATGGATGCTAACAGCTCCAGTAGCAGTTTTGTTAGATCAGGGGCGTGTTGCTTTATCAAATAAAGAACAATCAACAACACTAGAAGCATTTCACAATGGCAAATGTACTTTTGCTCCACTTCAAGTTCTGGTAAGAGTTTGTTCTACAAAGTGGCTCAGGTTTTGTACTTTACATTGTGGCAGTAGCGCTTGCTTACAACATCTGATTGGCCTGTAATGAAGGTGATTAACAAAACAATCATCCAATCATCTGCTGGATATGTCATGAACACTAGGCACAAAAACACTCTAAAGCAGAGGACAGAGTCCGTGAGGCAAAAATCAGGGTTTTATTTTCGGTCCAGGTTCGCCTGTCACTCGAGGGTACAAACAATCTGGCAACAAGACAAGGGAAGACACAAGGGTAATATACATGAGGTGATTGGGGGTGATGAGACACAGCTGGGGAAGCACAATCAGGGATCAGGTGTGACAATGCCAGACAGGGGCCAAAACCTACGAAGACAAGGAGAGACAGATGATTTTTCAAAATTAAACAGGAAGCACGAAGACAACACATGAAACATGAACAAAAACGGGGAACTTAACTAAACTAAAAGCTGGATCATGACAAGATATGCTTTTCAAAGGTTCTGCTCTTTCCAAACATTTTCCATGTGCCCAGACTGGGAATTATATTATAATTCTGTATATATTACACCAAATGGTCTATCTGGTAACCAGGTCAGACCATACAGACAGTTCAGCACATAGCAGTCAGGAAAAATTTTAATTAATAGCACAACAATCTTTTAATTTGATAATGTTCAGGAGGCCGGATTGGAAGCTGTGTGTGGCCTGATGTGGCTCTTAGGCATTCAGTTGATCACTGACCTCGTACAACATTGTCTAAAAATTATGCCAAGACAATACGTCTATCAGTAGCACCCTATTCTTTTTAATCGCAGATCTGAGGTGAACATCTGACATACTCTACAAAGCTGTAGTTCATGCTGATAAAAATAACCCACTATTTATGGCACTTTTCCTTGCAGTAGATTATTAGCTTTAATAAGTATCAAAACATAAAATCCTCAGATGTGGTGTGAGACAACATGCTCTGAAATGCAAACTGAGTGAGAATCGCCCTGAGGTTTGTAGGAGCTTCCCATATTTTCTGTCTTCTCCCCAAAGATTTCTCAGACGTGGTTTAACTAACAGGAGGCTGAGGGAACTCCTCCTCTCTGAATTACAGAAATCATTTCCCATTAACCGTTTTAATAGAGAGGAGAAATTCAAGGACAGCCTCAATGTTAAGATTATCACTTCAAAGACAAGCTGTTGACACTCTGGAATCTGTTAACGATGTAATGAATGAATCATGAGCGGCGCGTTTGGTCCGAGGGAGCTGTTCCTCCTCCCCGCCAGTGTGGTCCGGCCCTCATCAGCGTCGTGTTTGTGACACCCTGCAGCAAGAGTCCTTACCTGACTTTCACTGTGTGTCGAGCTGACAGGTGGGGAGAAAGGACTGCGAGAGGAGAGAGAAGTTGTTTTTCAGACGCTGAGGTACAAAGGGACTCTTGTCGGTCACCTCTGTTTCTTGATCACCCGCCTTCATTCTGGCATAACAAGACAATTACGAGAGAACAAGCAGCATGTTGATCAGCGTCTGCAGATCAGTGAGGATCATCAAGTCCTCCATTCTCTTTAAGTCCTTCTGCAGAGCACGTTGCAGTCTGCAGAATACATGCATCTCATTAACTGGGTCATATGTGTGCTGTGGATATTTCTCCTATCATAAAACCTTAATAAAACAGAGTAATCCACATAATCATTTCATTAAAAGGAGCAGTGGCATCATGGGTGATTGCTGCCTGTAACATGAAGAAAATTTAGCATGAAGAATGTTGACACTGATTAATGTGGAAATTTTGATTAGTCAGACACGTCAGTCTTGGCATAAATGCAGAAAAAGTCCTTGAGAAAATTAATTCATTGCTTCTGTTTCGGTTTAAATGTTGATGATGAGTTGATAGAGGAGGAATGAGCTTTTCCATTTCTTTTTTTTGTTCATTTAAGATTTTTTATGGGAGCCATGCAATGGGAGCCACGTTTTAGAGATATTAGCTTTGTGAAAATGATCAAATGTCCTTATTTTCATACTTATGTAGTATTTGTATGTATATTTGAATCATAGTTCATAAAAAACATGTTAGAGCAAAGCCTGAGCAATGTCAGCTTTATTGATTACAGTGAGGGACTTTTGAGTCCAAACTGTTGATCTGTTGCCATTTAAATATGCTGTCTTCACTGAATTTACAGACAAAGAGATGTAGCTGAGATGGGTCTTAAGGTGCGTTCACACCGAACGCGACTTTGCCACCTCAGCGGCCACTCTCCATGCAGAATCAATGTACAGCCACGATCAGCCACGACCACGCGCGACCAGATCTCACGCGATGTGACAGACGCATTCTGGATGACTTGGTCGCATCTTTGGAGACATGGGGGCGGCGCCCCTGTTGCTGCAGATGGGAACTCTGGGGTTGCTTTGGACGCGGAGCAGGTCGCTGTGCTACGTCGCCAAAGTTGAAATATTTGAACTTTTCAGGCGATGTCGCGCCGTGGGAGCCAATCAGCGTCGTGTGAGTGCGTGATTGACAGCCGTGACGGACTGTTTCTTTCCAGTTCACAGAGTGACAGTCTATGTCTGTGTGAGGAACATAAGTTAGTGAGTACATTAGTTCCGCCTAGATGGACCACAAAAAACTCACAGAAGATGCTGCTGTAGGGCCAGCTGCGGTGTTTTGTGGTTGGTAGGTGAATGAAAAGGATACAGTTGGAATAATGTCAGCTAATATGTCCTATTATATGTAATATGATATGATCGCGGGGTGAAACTCGAGCAGGTGTGACGTCACTGAGCAACGGCGACGGCGGAAAAAATGAGCTATGGACAGGCAACTGAAATGGCTGACAGATGGATTTGCGACGCGATCTTGGTCGCAAAGTCACATTCGGTGTGAACACACCTTTAAGCCTCCTGACAAACAACTACACTGCGTGGGGCTATATCTTCTTTATATTACTTTCACCAAGGATATGTTATTGCAGGCATTTGTTAGTTTGTTAGTCAGTTTGTTTGCTTGTTTGTTTGTTAGTTTGTGAACAGGATAACACAAAAAGTTCTCCATGGATTTTGTTGACATTCTTAGAGGTTGTTGGCCGTGGACAAGAGAGAACTGATTCGATTTTGGTAGCAATCGAAATCTGGATGTGGCCCCTGAAATTTTTTTTTTGTGATTTTTTTTTTTTTTTTTGATTTTTTATTTCTGACAATAACTCGCCCAACAAAGTTGGAAATGCCTTCGCAAACTGTTTGCTCGACTCCAGTTTTAAATGTTTTATTGAGGAAAAAGGCAAAACATTAGAAAGGGCTGCTTTTTGTAGTGAACCTGCCAAAAACATTCATTTTTTAAAAATTAATATTATGTCACTAGAGGGGCTAGTGTTTTCTGACTATAGGTTAGCTTGATGTACAGTGATATTTTTTTGAATCTTTTTATTATTATGTTACCTGTTGTTCTAATGGGTGTTCTGATTATGTCTTCTGTATAAACTGGAGCTTGAGAAAACATTAAGACGACAGCTTGCTCTTTGCATTTATAGTTATCTGCAACATTTTATTGTTTAAATAAAATGCTGTAGATTAATTTGACTCAAAGATTTTTTTTCAGTGAATATTACAATAATATCATGATCACATTAATCAGGATTATGCTCCAATACTCTTTGTCACTTTCAGAAAAAAGGCCAATGTAATTAAAATACAACACTTGAATTCAACCTCTGAAATAAAACAGAAGTGCTCATCTTTTTTTTCTGTAAAACTCACATTTAGACAGCAAAGACTTTAAAACCATAGATGAACAGATGTTTACAAAAATGGCAAAAAAAAGCTCCACTGTACACACCAGGCCAGTAGTGGGCATGAGACTTTGTATTAAAATAACGCATACTCCTATATCCACAGAATGCTGGGATGTAATCATACAAAAGTGACGAATACTCAAATGTCTGTGTCGATGGACGATGAGGTGGACTGCTACTCTGAGGGACAACTTGCTTCATTTTCACTGTAAGAGACGACAAGAAGAGCTATTTTGCAAACATAAGAGGCTGGATTGATTTTTACAGATTTTTTCCCTTCATCTCATTTATGCTGCTTTCTGTAAAAAGTGAAGGCTCAGAGGATTCAGCTTGAAGTTGTGCCTGCAGAGCAGTGGGTGGTACTTTATGGATTTACTGCTTCTCTTCTATTGAAAGCAATGAATGTCAGGTTTTCTGTCAGCCACATGGGAAGCAACATGAATACTGCACAGCCCATTTCCATGACATTTCAGGGGAATGTGGAATAATAATTTCACAATTTGTGACAACCTTAGTAAAATCACAGAGCATACAAACCAATCAGATCACCTGACTGTTCAGTATGTGCTGTTTCTGGCATGATTGTTTCCTTTGCTTTGGCTGCATATTAGACCCAGCTGCCTCTGAGGATAACATTCCAAAAGGTTGATTAAATTTTTTATAAATCAACATTAAATACTTTCTTTACGTTTTTCAGGTAAAGGTAATAATGGAGGATAAAGAAAATGGTTTTCAGTATAACAAAAACATGTATCTACATTCTGTAAGCAGGTGTCAGATTTAGGTTTGTTTGTGGCTAAATACTTTGATATTGATTCTTGTGGATTGTTTTATATGTTGTCAATTAGTATGAAGTTTATAAAACTTTCAGAAAACAATCAAAAAGTAACACTATTTGATTTAGATGTGATCACCGCATTATCAGGTTTAAGATGTAAGGATGGTTTGTCGAATATGTCCACCGTAGTATTGCTTGGACTGCTGACCTTCAATCCACCTACAAGATTATGTCCCCATGTCAACACTGAATGTGATTTTTCATTGCCTTAGCTGAGTGGTCATACATTAGTTTAATTTGACACAGCTTACATACAACTTATATTTGACCTCAATATTTCTAAACCATACTGTTCCCATTGGATAACATTGATGCAAATTCTTAAATATGCTTCAAACTATCAGGTTATAGAGCATTTTGGCAGTAAGGTGGTATCAATTAACCAGAACTACAGTGGCAACTTTTGGCAATTTGGCTATGTACAGTTAAGACAATGTTTGACTGGGTTGCAGGCCTGAACTAATGTGAAAAAATATTAAATTGAAACCCAATAGTTAATCTAGTGCAGACTACTGAGGGATCTGACCGTTGTTTGGCTAGCTAATTGCAAACATCCCTTCTAAATGTATTAATGCTGGAACGAGATGCACCTTTCGTAGTTACAAGGTCTAAATTATAGTTATCTTCCCTAAAGTGACATAAAATCATGAAATCATTTGGAGACATCATTCAGTCAAAGGACATTTTCAGACTCATGCTCACATTGACCAGATAATGGAATTTTTGTGTATATACAGTGCCTATAAATGCATTATTTTTTAAAAAAATTTTATTTAACCTTTATTTAACCAGATAATTCCCATTGAGATCGGGATCTCATTTACAAGGGCGACCTGGCCAAGAGGTCAGCAGCACACATCATAATAAATACAATTTCAAGAAAAAAGTTTAAGGCAATAAGTAAGAAACAATAAATATGGCAAGGAATTGAAACAAATTCACAGTAAAAGTGCGAGAGTTTAGTATTAGACCACCCTGTCATTAATATGAAAACATTTCTATTTAATAGTTCTTTCAAAAACTATTATTATACATACATATTAAACATGAAAGGGGAATTTCAAAATGAATTCACCTTTTTTACCTAAATCTGAGCTGGCTCACTGGGCTTCTCTGAAAACTGATATTAACAGAGCAGAACATTCAGTCACCAAAGCATTTTTTTTTTCTGTTCAGGAATGCAAGTATATAACTTTTAATTTGACATCTTAATCCAGAAATACTATCAAAATAAAATTCTGCTTTGGGCCCCAATTTGGCCAGGGGGGGACCTGGTCGTACATTTGAAAATGAATGAATAGAGATAATAATCATGTTTTCCTACACTACCAGTGCTTCCTAGCCTTTAGTCCTTTCTTCCTTTCTTCAGGTTAGTGTCTAAATTTCTGATGGTATGCCAGTTTAACATGGCACATTCTACATACATGTTATCAGCATCTTCTAGATCAAAATAGTCCTTGCTCTTGTAAGATGCTGTTGTTTTCAGCACGTGTTGACTTCAGGGTAGTGGAGACAGAGTAATGGGAACACTACAAGATCTACAGCAAGTCTATAGGTACAGCCTCAGTGGGTGGCAGATAGCTGTGCATCTATAATTTGTTTAAATGTCAGTTGAATATATTACTTTCTTTCAAGGGTTTAACAGTCTCTTTGGCTACTAAATACACCCCTGGTTCATACACTCAAGATTCCAACCTTCTTAGACATTAAAACGTTTAACCAGCAAAAATGAGTACATTGGAAGGAAACAAGGTAAATGTTGTTTCCAGACAAGCTGCCTTATTTTACTGTTGAAATGGAATTTGTGCAGACTCGGGCTCTGTTTGAACTTGACCTAAGCGGCAGCATTTAAGGAGAACAAAGCTCTCCAGGTGATCAATATGGTCCATCAATTCAAACTTTAAATAGATTCTGCTCACCAGGCTGCCGTTTCATAAATCACCACACACAATTCAAATGACTGGTTTCTAACAAGACACAATGGAGTGAAACCTGTGATGTGGGTGGATTCCCTCTGTTCGTCTTTTTATCAGGTCTCCACAAAAGACAAATGTGTAAACAGCTCTATTGTAGAAATCGGCAGATAACATTAACATAACAGAAATAATCAGTTTCAAATTATCTGTGAATGACCCTCACTCTGAATCACATCGCTGGCATTAAAAATCCATCAAAAAAGTGGAGAGAGGGATAGTAAGCGGCCAACGCGCAGCTCTCCAGAGCCGTCACTCAAGGCTGTCAGAGGCGGAGAGGACGTGGTTGGGAGGAGAGTGCTGCTGTGTTGTGACTGTGGCTCTGAGTCTAAGGTCAACACTGAACTCCCCTCCCCACATCCCCTCCCGTTTTCCATGAGAGCTCCACACGCGAGTCGGCGGGCCAACAATGTCCCCACTGACCGCTGTGATCTGCGGCCAAGCGTCGTCTCCCTCTGCCCGATCAGACCCAGCACCTCTTGTTCGCCGGCCAACTGGCCTCCTTCACCGCTAGCCGGGGCCAGGGCTCCTCCTGGTTCCGTATGTTCTGAGCTTTTTCGGGGCCTGTGATGGATGCCAGCCGTCCCTGGGCGCCCTCCGTAGCCTCACCAGAGAGGGGGATTAAACAGATTTCTCTTTTTTTCAGAAAAGGGGATGGATGAGTGTAATCACCTATAATCTCAAATTCTAGGCCTCTTGATAATGAACCAGGGGCTGTGTCGGCCATTTGGATCAGCTCCCCCCAGTCACCTACTTAAACCATGAAAAGGTCCTCATCACAACAGACTGAAAGTTAAAGAGAGGGAAAAAATTGAGTGAGGCAGATGGACAGAGTTCATGTAAGCTCATGTGGGCGACTGTCACCGAAGACTTAACACGGAGGACCAAAGTCACTCCGGCCAAGGAGCACTTGGCTATTGATCCCAGCTAAAATGGAAACCCTTTGGAAGTTAAGCTCTCGTCCTACATGTAATGGGGAGGATAAAACGGTAGAGTAGGACATGCAGTCTCTCTAATCTTATGAAAACTAAGAAGTGGAGCAGCATTTTAATTTACTGGGCTAAGAAAGAAATGAGAAGGCATGTGTCCTGTCTTCCATTAAACACAAGAAACAGCCTCAAAATTATGCCCTTACACCATGAGACTTTCAAGGTGCATAATAACAATAATTCTCTTGAATTAAACAGGACCTTTCATACAGGAAATGCAGCTTAGGAGCAAGAACAATGAGGGGAAAAAAGAAAAAGAATAAAAAGAAAAAGACAACCCTTTACAATGGAGATGAAAGCCCAAAAAGCTCTTGGTCATGATCGGAGCAATAATATTGAAAAGAAAATACAAACACAACAGAACATTACATTTACATTGCATTACAACATGGAAAGGCAGTCATACCTAATAGGTCTGGGCAGAAAAATCTTTACACAATAGTATCATAGTATTTGACCGTAGTATATTGATTCACTACCTGAAAAAATAAATATTTCTAAATGTATTAATCCCCAACATTTGATAAAGCTTTTCGTTCCTTAGAAATAAAACAATACCTTTTGAAGTCCACATGATGGTGCTGTTGAGCCATTGTGCAGGAGAGAGTTGGTAAATCAAAGATGGCAGCACAGGAGAGGGACAAAAGGATTGCACCGGCTAATAGTAGATATAATACAAGAAACAGTCCTTCTCCATCAGAACATGCTGGCTAGAGCCCAGGTATGTGCCTTTGCTTCTACATTATTTTACTAACACAGCAGTACGGCTGGTTGGCTATTCGTGTTATCTATAAGGTGACTAGTGAGTGTGTTGTGGATGTAAGGCTGTGTGATTTTGCTTTTTTTGTATGTCAGTTTTAAAGAAGGCCTACTATCCATTTAAACTTTATTTAAATAGTATGTACTGGTGTGTATGTATTGCTGTTCACTGCAATATGTGCTATATCCACCTTTTGGATTATGACTTTGGGGGTCCAAAGCTGATGGAAAGGCATGGAGAATTTACCCCCATTTTTACTCATCCACAGTTAAAGGTAGGGTCTGCAGGAATTTCCTTAAAAATAAAATATCAACTTTTTCAGGAAAAATCCTGCTCAGTCGTCTCCTATGGGTCTCTATTGATGTGTGATGGTGTCTTTGTTTACCTTACCCCCCTCCTCAGCCTGTATTTTGATGTTTTGGTTGTCTCGGGACGTTTTTGGGCGGAGAATAGGCTGGGATACCACAGCCAATCACAATGCACCAAGTGCGCAAGTGACTTTGAGTGTTATAAAATGCACTAACAGAACGCTTCGCAGACCGGCAAAGATGGCAGATGCTACAGCGAAGAAAAGAAGATATAATCAGGCAGAAGCAAAACGTCAAGCGGACAAAGCTCGGTCTAAAACTGGAGTGAACTTAGGGTTGGCTTTTGACCGCTTTTGAGCTCTGAAGGACCGTCTCGGGATGAAAAGCGATGCGGAGTTAGCTGTCATGCTGACGGACAAGTAGGTCATTTTCCTGCTCGGAGCCGGCTGCAGGGCTATCGGGCTGGGGAGGCGTGTTCTCCATCTGCTGCCAGAGAGGGTGGGCACCCGCATCAGGTTGCAAGGAGTTCAGGGGGAGGGGCTTCGTTTGAATGTTGTGTTTACAAACAGTAACGAAAAATCCTGCAGACCCTACCTTTAACTCATATTATATGACTTTTTTTCAGTGTGCAAAATATGTAAAATGCAGGCTGTTCCCCATGATGTAAAATCATGTATCAAAACTATCAACTCTGATGTTTTCTAAATTGTATGAACTAATAGGTACCTTTATAGAACAATATATTTAGTAATTATAAACAGATGAGGTCAAAAATAGAATGACAGCATATTGTCTATGTTGGGCATAAACCTTTATTCTCCAACATCTCTACTTTTTAGGAAATGAAAAAAATGCTCTTCTATTGAATGAAAAAAGTTGTATTGTCCTGAGGTTTTTTTTTCCTTTAATCGGCTAAATACCTATAAAACCCACTTACCAACAATGAGGGTGACAAAAAGCAGTGTTTTGTTAAAAAAATAAACAGCAATGAAAGTCTTAAAGGTGTCGTGTATAGAATTTGGCAGCATTTTGCCAAACAGAAACGGTGAATAAAGGGTATAATATTTCAATTTGTGTGTTGAAATAGGTGTACAATCATCCCCATAAAACTTTCATTTTTCATTTTATTAAGTTAGAAAAAGCTTTTTCTGACTTAATAAAATTATAAATACATATTTATGTACCAAGGGTCTCCCATTTGTGGAGGCTGACATAACGATCCGCCATGTTGTCTACTGGTGGGTTTTGGGGACAAAAACAGCGAAACACGATTTCTGAATACGAGTCTGGCTGCAGGTCCTGAAATCTACTTGGATGGCATGCGAAGAAGAAGAACAGTTTACAAAACCTGTAATCATCATCTTAACTGACCTATAATCTATAAAAACAATAGTTACAAATATAAATGAAAAAACCCGTAACTGTTGTAAACGATGCCTTGTTCACGATCCTTTTTGGTCCTCCCCGGCTCTCGTTGCTTAGTGATGTGTTGTTTTAGGAACGGATGGACTCAGTCCAAAATCTAAACCCTAGATGTCGCTAAAATGCTTATCTCTACACACTGCACCTTTAAATAATGGAGTGAAGAGGTTTTGCCCCGACAGCAATTATACCTGAGGAACATTTAGGGTAAGGGTTTAGGGTTTGGCAAGCACTGAACGTCAGTGGCAGAGCAGGCACATGCTGTGTGCTCATTCATAAATTTCATATTGTATTTGAATCAGTTTTGCCTTTTGTTCTTCTGAAGTAGTTAAAGTGGAAGGTGTGTGTGGATGAAGCACCACCATTACTATAAAGCCCAGTGGGAATCATCATATCAAAGGAGAAAGCTTCAAGAGAGTGATTGTTTTATTTTAAAGCAGGAATGGACAACATAGGTAACCAAGAGGTCCACAGTAAGTTATCATCATTGCCAGAGGGCCACATTTTGGGAGTTTGAAGAGAACTAAATAGGACAAATATACAAAGCTTTATTAAGAAGTTTATATAGACATTTATATACTCCTCAAAAAATATTGGAAATGTTATTTTGGTCAATCATTTCTCCCCTTTAAAAATACCAGTTGGTATTTTATTTTATATTGTTGGAAGCCTTAATAGTCACCTTTACAATGACGTTCAACTTGAAAGTTTCGGGCATTTGTGGAATTAGCAACACTTTTAAATGTGTATGTTTAGAAATCGTACCAGGGCTGACACCAAATAATGCTGCCACATTGCAAACTAGGACACCAGCTCCCAGTTGCAAGGGATTTGGCACATTTTTTAAGGGTGCACTACCCACATTAGCTGTGTTTCTCATTCCACTAATGTATGATCCTTTCAAGTTTTACCTCATTATAAATGTGACTAATTAGATTTCCAAAGACATAAAATACAATACTGTTTTTTTAAAGGGGAGAAAATAAATCCAGAGAAATAAAGTTTCAAACTTTTCTTTGAGGAGTATATACCAAAACCCAAATACAAAAATAGTGATTCTTAATTTGTGGAGCTAAATACAGAAATTAACACATTCTATGCTTATTGTTTGATGCAAGTTAGAGAGTTTTTACAGTTTTTGTCTCTGTTTTGATGAATGAATAAAATGGAGTTTCAGAGAAACAGCTACAGCCAGTGTCAGCACTATTCTTTGGAAATACTGGTATTTTTCTTGCTATCAAAGCAGGTTTTGTTGGATTTCCTTCATGGACAATCATTTTCTTGGTATTTCAGGCTGACTGGGGGGCTGGAATAAAGGATTTTGAGGGCACATTTGGCCCACCCTGTTTTAAAGGATACCTAAAATAATTTAAGCGTTACAATTAATCTAGATTTTTTTTTAATGATTTCAGATTTATATTCAAAAAAACTGTTGTGAACATACAGTATGAAATCATTGTATGAAATTCCATCATCTCAGCAAAGCCCACAGAGGTGAAAAGCGTACTCCAAGTTAGAAAACATGAAAAAAAGAGTAATCGAGCTCTTTCGACCGACGATGTATCTGTGTGTTGTCGAGGTGATATTGTTCTTTTAAGATAGCTTACCTTTGTCATAAAACATTGCTAGCTGAAGAAAGACAAAGATAGCAGGAGTGTTCATTTGAGCTAAAGACTCCCATACTGTCAGAGATATCGATACCGCCAGACAGCCAATGCTCCGGGGGTGTGCTCGAAAATAAAACTCCAGAAAGAAAGAATAGCAGAGAGAAGAGGTGCGAAAATTAAATGTCATTTCTTGACAGGGATGTCTGTGAATTAAGCTGGCAGTGAAGTGTGACAAAGTTGTTTGGTGACAAGGCAGGAGAAGACAATTGTCAACACTTCTTCTCTTCCAACAAGTGCTGGCACCCAAGAAGTGGGGGAAGAGCTAAGAGATGTAGCAGAGCGGGAGACAGCAGGAGAGAAAGAGAGAGAGAGACAGAAAGGAAGAGCACCTAGAAGGAGAGGGAAAGAGAAATCAATGCTGTGTGTGTGAGTATGATTAGAGATGTGGGCGCTGGGTTCTGTCGTAATTTATGAAGGATTTATGACAACTGCTTGTGTTTTAAGTGTTCACATATGTTTCCCCTCTAATAATGATTTTAATGATTCTGGTAGACTTGATTTCTATCTAATTGCTTATTTTTCCATATTTCCATAAAGTACAGTCCATCTGTCCTCTCATGTAAACTAGAGATAAAGGCGCCATGTTCGTCATAGCTCAGTGCTATTGTCGGCTGGATTGGCCATGTTTTTTTTTTAATTTTGTTTTTGCCATTTCATCAGCAAGTTAAAGATAAATCATGCAACATTCTGAATATAACTGAGTTGAATAGCCATACCTATATATCAGATGGGCAAATGATGGGCCACAGTAGTTAGATCATCACAGCCAGAGAGCAGAAATATTGCAAATTGTAGGATACTCCCAACTAAGAAATTACAATTATTAATTATGTAAGTCTGCTACTTTCTCTGTGAGAGTGATGGAGTATTTATTATTTAGGTGTATTTTTCTCATTTTTCTAGAATCTATTTTACAAATGCACTTAGTAATAGATATCATCACACAAACCTCCATCCCCATTTTATTGAATAACTAAATCAAAGTGCAATAAAATAATTTATAACCAGGACAATATGATATTAATTCATTCAAATCATATTTTCTCTCTGTGTTTACGTTTTTATGATTGAAATTGAGTGCACTTAGGGAGCAGGAGGGTCAGACTCTCTTTGGATTTGTTGATTTTAGCTTTGTGTTCACAAGAGCTAGAAGGCGCAATCCTCATCCAACTTGAAGGCTTAAATGGTATTTTATCACCCTCATAAATTTCTTTACGTTTTTTTTTGCTTGAACATACTTCCTCTGAGAGGGCATTGCTCATTCTTGGATGCTGTTTATTATAGTGTCATAGTGCCGTTGCAATAGTGCATCTGAGTGAGAACCAATAGACTGTCCAAACCAGAAAAAAACATGCTCGAAAGAAATGCATGAAGGATGATGTAGATGTGAACATTCATTCTTGTCTTATATCTGTTTGGTCTTAAAGAGCCAACATCATTTTTTAAAGGTTTTTACACCTCTCAATTTCATGTTTCCTTCACATGATAAAGTACCTCTCTCCTTCCCTGTTAATAGCGCCAGTGGCTGCCTGAAAGAGCTTCTTCCGCCAGCCCCCCCTGTAGACCTAATAGTGTTTCATTCTACCATTTTTAATCAGCAATTTAAGTCCATTGGCTCAGAGGAGCAAGCCCAGGGCAGAGCATAGACTGTAGACAGAAGTAGTCATTGACATCATGGCACCAAGCAGCATTTAACTGACCAATTACCTCAGAGTAGACCAGTCAACTAATCAGAGTGGACTGCGCCCATGTGGGAAAGGGGGGCCTTAAAGTGGCAGATGCTCTAACAGAGCATCAGTACAAGAAAAACAGAAGGTTTCTTGAGCATTAGCGATTTTATACATACTTAAGCTGTCATCAAAATATAATGTATGAATCTAAGTTAAGTAAAATAAGAGCTCTTACCTTAAATGTTGTAAAAGTAATGATAAAAAACAATGTCTTTTCTTTTTTATTTAGTGGAAATTACAAAGCTTCTCAATGAATCACAAACTTATTGTTATTGCAGCATGAGGTCCAACTGCAGGTGTGATTTAAGACCTCAGCTGTGGGAGCTCTTAAGTATTGAGTCTGTACATTCATAAAATGAGCACACATTATATTTAAAGAGGTTAAAGAACCATTCTGTTGCTTTGGCTCTAATCACCATCTTTTATTACCCCACCACTGCTGATTGATTAAAACACATTACTGACAATGCACTGACGAGGATTTAAGCAGACACTGGTGCCACCAACACCCGTTTTATAAGCTGCAAATGTGAGGGCTTTCATCACTGGGTCTTCTTTCCTTCCTCCATTGTGTTAGCTAATTCGGTTTTAAAAAGACCGACAAATTTGAATAATAAAAAACCCTCAAACAATAGCAAAGTAGTTCAAAGAGTTGTGATTTTTAAGCTCTAATGTATCTTGCCAAAGATGACAGTGACAAAGAGGATTACTAACACATTATGAAAATAAGTCCTGTCTGTCTCTTCTTTTCTTTCACTATAATATTCAATATTTTGAACCGAGCCTTCCCAAAACTTTCTTTTTTCCTTTTAAAAAGCTTTTGGCAAGTTGAGGAGTCTGCTTTTTGGAAAGTCCTCATCAGTTTTCTGACCTTGGCTCCTGAGAGTAAATGTGTAGCAGCGTTCCCCCCCTCTTTCAAAGACATGCTAATGTGTACCGCAGTCCGAAAGCCTGATGTCAGTCTGTGCCATCCCTCCACGTCTGATGCATCTCACGACCATATCCGCAGTCTCTCTTTGATCAGCGGCCCTCCAGTAAGCTGCTAGTTTCTCCATAATGGCCTCATTGGATTACAATGTGTAAAGTACTCCATTAGTTTCTCTGTTCATGAATCATTAAGTGCTGCTTATGATCAGCTGGCTTCATGATGAACTGCAGGTCGAGGAAATGGAAACTGCAGGAGCTGCCTGAGGTCACAGGTGGAGACAATATTCTTAAGGACTAAATGAACAATGGCACATTAAGGTAGCCTTTGAGAGCAGGCGGTGTCAGTGGAGTAATCAGCGGTCAGGGCTGTGGGACTGTGCAGAGAGTGTCAGATCAAAGCAGGATTTTGTTCCTGAAAGCTAATGTGAAGAGTTAATTGAGAAAAGTGTAAATACTGGGGCTGTCAGTGGTAGCATGTAATTGAGATTAAGGTCTTAAACAGGGATGGGCAACTTTGTCTATTTGTTTGCTTGACTACATCAATTTCATCCATCCACCCACCATCTATACAACTCTTTCTCTATGGGGTCGTGGGGGGCTGGAGCCAACAGCTGACATCTTAATAGGTAAGAGGTGGGGTACACCCTGAACCAGTCACCAGCCGATCACAGACATTCATTTCAATTAGATCAATTTCACAGAGGCAACAGCTAGGCCATCCGCTCCCCATTCATTTAATTCTTAGTGCCAAAGGGCCAAGTTCTAAAAAATTTCAATTATAATTTTCCCCAATATGATTATTTGAAAAGAACAAAAAACTTTACTTCCTTCCAAGGAGGTTATGCTTTTGCTGGCGTTTGTCTGTCTGTCTTTGTGCAAGATAACTGAAAAAGCTCTCAATGGATTTTGATAAAAGCTTCAGAGAATGTTAGATATAGCACCAGAAAAACATGATTACAATTTGGTGGTGATCCCAATCCAGAAGTGGACTCAGATTTTATTTTATGTTTTAATAGGATTGTCAGTGTTGCAAGATTAAAATAACAAATGTGTTTGTTTTTTATAATGCCTTTGGTGTTTGTGCATGAGGTGAATCATAGCTAATCTGTCAAAACCAGCCAGCACTTGGATGTTACTCATCCAAGTGTCTACCTGCCTTCACAGTGTTAGGAAATTAAGACACCACTACTCACTTATAAATCTAACAGACAGCTCAGTGGACACGTCAACATTTATCTGCTTCACATGGTTTTGATTTATTTGATTTTCTTAACTGAATTGCTTGGACAAAGAACACAAATAAAGAGGAACACCGTAAAGTGCAAATGACTGGGAATCAATTCATGTGAGTGGTTAATTTTGCACAAACACCCATACATATTTTTGATGTGTTAGAGTTTATGTCTTGCTAAATCAGAGCAGGACCAGTTTTTGGAATCATTAAAAACTTCTTCTTGTGTTCATTTTAATCCCTAATCAGGGTTACGCAGGAATTAAAAAAAAAGAAAAAAAATGTATGAACAGTATCTGATAATCATAACCATACAACTTAGACGTGACCCACTTGAAACTGCTGTTCATTAATGCTGGGCAATAAATCAAGTCTCAATTTCAATCCAAATTTTATCTTTCACTATGGTTAAAAAACTGACATCAAGATTGATTGATTACTGTGCAGCATGCTGAGTTATGCTTTCTAATTAGTTTTTTATACTTATATTTTTTCACTTAAGGTGGTTTCATGTCTGGAGTTGAAGCATACCTGATAATTCTTGACGTCAGAGTCTAAATCATTTTATTTGTATGGACACAAGTCTCAATTTCAATCAAAAATTTTGTCTTTCACTATGGTTAAAAAACTGACAACAAGATTGATTGATTACTGTGCAGCATGCTGAGTCAGAATGTTCAGAGGATACTATCAGCACACGAGTAAGGAAATGAAGGTAAGAAGCAAGACTGTACTCAGGCACTGTGCCTAAGTCTGTGACTTGAGGTGGTCTTGGCTAAGACTAATCTATAATTAAGAATGGTACACCGGAGATGTCTCTCCACATACTATTCTATCCACATGGCATGTGCATATTTGCCCTGTTGTACAGTTTGTTTATATCCTCTCAATTTTCTATTTTCCGCTGCTTTGAAACACCGCACTGCCTATGTGTCCTTATGCCAGCAGCATAAGGATCAAACTATGGGTTTACTTGAATTTTGCTAAATACACAAATAATACTTTATCCCAAAAAAAATTAGCCAGATGTTTGAGGACTACTTTGCTGATCAAACACAGTAATTTTGACAAAGGATGCTTTTCTAGCTCAGTTTACTCACAGCAATGAACACACCCCGTGCTATCATGAAGCTCGCTTATCATTGAAACCGTGGCTTCTGTCTTTACAAAACAAACAATCGATTTAAGCCGAATACTTACTTTGAAGATAAATGTTCATTCGGCTGCTCTGTTTAGTCCTTTGAGTTTGTAAAACAGTGAGTCTGGTCTGTACAATTATAAATGTCCATTTAAAGCAATGAGGCTCTGTATGATAAGAGCTGCTCACTGCAGACAAATTTATTACAGCTGATAGTATCCTCTGAACATTCAGAAGCATCAAGAAGTGATTTTTCTTAGTCACACTCTTATTTTATCCAGTTTGACGACATGAGCTCACGATTTATTCACCTGAATCAACAGGTACCGTGGGTTTCTCCGGTCCTCCAGGTCTCAGGTGATTCCACCATTTTCAGTTCAGACCTGTTGACTGTCCATCTACAGAAGTTTCCCCTGTGTGTACTCTAATTCATGTAGATATTCCAAAGTATCTAAAGTAAACAGCAGTCATATTTGCATCAAAAATCATACATTTTTCCCATTTGGTGGCAGCTGTTTCATCTTGTGAAGCAAACTAGTCATTGCTGCTGGTGGAAGGACACGTAGGCTGTAGGGTGTCTTAAAATAGTGCCTAATCTTGGTAGTGGGAAATTAAGCTGATATTAACAAACTGTTTGTAGCCTGTGATGGTCCCATGCTGTTTTTGTGGCTTGCTTTCTCCCACCATTTTTTTATTTACTCTAAACGTCTGGCAACATGTAAAACAATTTATAGCACTAGCGTCTGTCCTGAGATTTTCTGAACAGAGTGATCTCAGCTGTGACGATCTGGCAGCAGGGCAGTGAGGAGAGAGGGAAGGTGAGAGCGACTATGCTCAGGTCATGGTAAAAACCCTTTATTCATTCATCCATTCATCCATCATCTATTCCGCTTAGACATTTGGAAACAGGAAGGGTACACCCCTAAACACATGGGGAGACAGACAACAATTCACACTCACAGTCATACCTAAGGGCAATTCAGAGTCACCAGTTGACCTAATGAGTGTTTTTGGGCTGTGGGAGCAAACCGTAGTGCCCAGAGAAAACCAACACATGCATGGGGAGAAAGTGCAAACTCCTCTTTATAATACCTTGGTAGACATGGGGAGTTGAACCAGCAATCTTTTTGCTGTGAGGCACTAACCTGCTGCACTTTTTTAAAGTTTTTAGAATGACAAAATGTTAAGAACACGTGATGCAGAAGCTGTAAAATCAGGGTCTATCTGTGTTCAATCAAGACCTTAAAATCCATTAGAATAACTATTAACTGGTGAGGGTTGGACTCCGCCAGGGCTGCCCTTTGTCACCGGTTCTGTTCATAACTTTTATGGACAGAATTTCTAGGCGCAGCCAGGGCGTTGAGGGATTCCGGTTTGGTGATGTCAGGATCAGGTCGCTGCTTTTTGCAGATGATGTGGTCCTGTTGGCTTCATCAGACCGTGACCTACAGCTCTCACTGGATCGGTTTGCAGCTGAGTGTGAAGCGGCTGGGATGAGAATCAAATCCGAGTCCATGGTCCTCGCCCGGGGGAGGGTGGAGTGCCCTCTCTGGGTCGGGGATGAGATTCTACCCCAAGTGGAGGAGTTCAAGTATCTCGGGGTCTTGTTCACAAGCAGAGGAAGGATGGATCGGGAGATCGACAGGTGGATCGGTGCGGCGTCGGCAGCGATGCGGGCTCTGCACCGGTCCATCATGGTAAAAAGGGAACTGAGCCGCAAGGCAAAGCTCTCGATTTACCAGTCGATCTTCACTCCTATCCTCATATATGGTCACGAGCTTTGGGTGGTGACCGAAAAAACACGATCGCGAGTACAAGCGGCCAAAATTAGTTTCCTTCGCAGGGTGGCCGGGCTCTCCCTTAGAGAAAGGGTCGGAAGCTCGGCCATCCGGGAGGAGCTCGGACTAGAGCCGCTGCTCCTCCACGTTGAGAGGAGCCAGATGAGGTGGCTCGGGCATCTGGTTAGGATGCCTCCTGGACGCCTTCCTGGTGAGGTGTTCCGGGCACGTCCCACCAGTAGGCGGCCCCGGGGAAGACCCATGACATGCTGGAGGGACTCTGTCTTGCAGCTGGCCTGGGAACACCTCAGGATCCCCCGGGAAGAGCTGGACGAAGTAGCTGGGGAGAGGGAAGTCTGGGCGTCCCTTGCTCAGGCTGCTGCCACCACGATCCGACCACGGATGAGTGGAAGAAGATGGATGGATGGAACTATTAACTGGCATTTTTCTTATGTAAGTGTGCAGCCTATCATTTAAATGTTATAAATGATCAGAAGATTACTAATTTTCTTGAAATTAAGGTAATTAAATGCACAAAAAACAAATAATGTTCCATCTTGCAAGGCCATAGATTGACTTTTCTTCAGGGGTGTAGAACAGAGGATTTTATCATTCACTCCTTTTACATGAGTTCTTTCAGGAAATCAGCAAGGGAAATAAAAACTGCATCACTGGCATACTTTTCTGTTTCCTGTATCTGTTTTTGAACCATAATGAACAGACTGTTTGCTGCTTAAGGAATAAGGTCTGACATGATTTGTGTGCTCCTGTAAGAGGAGATAAACTTTGGTGCCATGTTGGCTGGACTTGTATCCATTTACTTGTTCAGGGAGGGTTGGGCGGAGGGAGTCAGAGGCAGAGAGGGCAGAGGGAATGAAGTGGGTCTGGTGATAAAGTTTGACATCAAAACAAAAGAGGGAGAAGGGAGAGTTAAAATATGACAGCAGAGAGGTGAAGATAACTAAAAGATGACAAGTAAGAGTAAGTAACTGTAGAATAGACAGAGAGCGTTACCCATAATCCTCACACTCACACAGCGCTGAGGAGAGTGAAATTGATGAGTTCATCTCCGTCTCATTATTGTCATGATGGATCAGATTGCTGACTTCCCTCAAAGGCGGCTTAATGACTCGTTGACACAAATCTGAGCGACTGGCTTCACCGTGGCGTCCATTAGCGTGCCACACAAAGCTCTCAGATGTGCTTAAACAAAATTGATAATTACCAGGAGCTTCAATCATCGTAATGAACAGTGTGGATAAAGGAACAATTCATATAACATTCAATTCAGTGCCTTTGTGGATGATGTCCTGACTGCAATCCTGTCACTGTTCTAAAGTCTAAAGATGTTTTTTTTACCAACATTTATCACTTCTTTGTTTTGATCCAGAGAAAGACGATAAAGTAATTCTTTGGTTTTTATTATGGATACATTATCTTAGGTTTCAGAGTTTCAAGTTTTGACATAGTCTTAAACTATCTGAGTTAAAATTCTTATCTAAAGCACATTTCAAAAGATTTTTTAAGTACCCCATGAGATGACAGGGCATAGGTGGCTTAGTCTGGTCGTGCGTTTAGCCAGTAACCAAAAAGGTCCGGGTTTGAGCCCAGCTCTGGCTGTCACATGTCGATGTATTCTTGGGCAAGACTCTTCACCTGAAGTTGCTCCCGCTGCTGTGACAGTAGCTGTAAGTGAGTATGAAAGGACGAGAATGTGTTAGCTAATACTGATTGACAGCTTACCTAGAAACACCATCAGTGAGTGAATGGGTGGATGTGACCTGCGGTGTGAAAGTGCTTTGAGTTGTCAGGAAGACCATAAGATATATATATTTACCATTAACCATTTTACCATTTTTGAAAATGACAGAATTCACAACCCTTTTCCTGTAGTGAATCATGCAACTAGATGACCAACACAGCACACCACTAAGTTAGGTGTATATGCAACGTTAGGTCAAGCCATGGCTAGACAACTATGGGAATGGGAAATGCCATTATCAACTGAAGCATGTCCACCTCTGCTACAGTTGGCGGTGGCATAACCCTTTATGGCGAGTCACTACAAACCCTTATACTGTTGACGGGGGTAACATCTAACTAACCGTGTGTAAAAACTATTAAGAAATTTACAGCTCTGCACTTTTCCACACACTCAACTTTACTCAATGTAAAAATGAGACATATTATGTCCCTCTAGCTTATTGTTAGACCTGATAGGAGACATCAGGTCAACAATTACAGAAACACTCAGGCTGCTCAGCTTCCAGGGTTTATGCTGTTAGTTTTTTTTTTTTTATATCAAAACCAAGCATGGAGACGAGAAAGCATACTTAGAAAACCTAGTCAAGTTTGGACTAATTGAGAAGTATACATGCAACCATGTCTTCATCATCACCTAGGGGTTGGAAAATCTGGTTGTAGAATATTGAGAATCATCAGATAATATGCCTCACTGACTTAGGATGGAAAGGGGAATCATCTTGAAAAAAGTAATTGACCTAAAACAAACTTTTTTAGATTGGGTTCTGGGTAGATGTAAAAGTTAAAAACAAAACAAAACAAAACAAAATATGATGACACTTATAAGAAATGTTATATGAAGTTGACTTCAAGAAATGAACTTACATCAAATGTTTCTAAAAATAGACCTCTTTGCATTGCCTTTTTTATGTAGTTATTTTCTAAGCTTGCTATTCTGGTGTAACAGAACAATAAAACATTAGTACAAATAAAAAACATGCAAACATGCCTGATTTGGCACAAATGGTAGTAAAAATCTTTGTTCAGTGACAAGTCCATAGTCAAATTAATTCTGAGCACCAGATACTAAACAATAACATCTAAATCTAGACAAGGCCTTTAAAAAGAAAAAAGAAAATGACAGTGACACAGCTCTGTGTTTGATTAGTCTGCTCTCACACATGCTTTACATGCAATACATCCAATAATAACAAGGTGGCAATATTATCATAATTAAGGCTCCTCTGTCTCGCTCATTTCTTCTCTTACCCCCGTCCTCCCCCTCTTCCTCCTTTGGCTTGTGTTGTTCCTTGCCCTTGTTAATGCTCAGCCTCTAATGGCCATGGCGTCTTCTCCGCCAGGGCTTAAAAACGTTTGTCTGCCTCCTCCATCCCCTTACTTATTTAATAATGAGACCACACAAGGCAGTGTCTCTATTCATAATGGGGCAGCAGCGGAGCCATCATGGTTGGCATACAAATCAAGACGGGGCCGAAGCAATACAGCAAGAGAGATCTAATTGAGAGATAAATTAGACCTTTGCTACTCACTGGCTGACTCGGATATCAGCTGAACTCAGTCCCTGTCAATATGAGAGTCCCCACTGCCTGAGCTTACTCACATGTCACGTATATCGAAAAATAGAGATCTGAAGGCACTGGCATGTGTGTGTCAGTGTTGTTTTGACAGACACGCATCAATGTTTTTATTTCTCTCTATTTGCACTTAAGAGTTCAAGATCCCAAGCCGACCTGTCTCATGGGAGAAAAACAACAAACTCTTTCTTCATGTTTGAAAGAACAGAGTAGCAGGAGAGTTAATATGAAGGGGGAATATATACATTAAACATGATTTCAGCATGTTTTACTCACAGAATCACTGCTGCAGTGACATTTATCATACTGTGACAACAAACATAATTTCCCACAATCCTGTGTCAGAGCAATTCTCTATTATTATATTTAACTTTTATGTGGTGGTATGAGGTGCTATTACTGGTTTAAAAACTAGTCTGAAATTAGTACTTGGGTCATCAACTGCTTTTTTTGTGCCACGAAATGGACTTTGCAAAACATTGTTGACATGAACACACTGTGTGATATTGTCTGAATGGGAAGCTAAGCTGACATCACACCAATAGCACACAGCCTTCATCTACTGGCCAATGTGGATGGTAAATAAAAATAGCATTAACAGGGTGGTTTGGGACTTAGACAGTCTTAGGCTTGTCTTCAGAATGCTTTCCTCTGACAGTTAAAGAGCAAGGTAGGCACAGACAGCAGACTGCACTGTGTCCACCCTCTTTACAGAGATGTGTGTGTTCACAATGAGTGTAAGCTGCTGCACAGCAATGGAGTAAACATGTGTTATTCCCTCTCCTAGTTTAACTCAATAAGTGAGTATGCTTGTTTTGCAGAACTCATCAAAAATGTGCCAACTGGAAGCTGATGTTCTGGAACAAGTTGCTGCGATACTTGTTGACAGCCCTGGTATAACATCCAAACTGGTGAAGTCAAAGACAGACCACAAAGTCAGCATCCCAGGAAGACAACACCTCAAGAAGACCAGTTCTTTACCCTTGCTTCACTGAGTAACCGTAAGCTTTCTCTCAGGGGAAAAGGGGATAGTTTTAGGAAAATACACATTTTTTTAGGAATGGGAATCAAAAGCTATTTCCAGTTGAGAATCGATAGCAGCTCTTTCAAGGAATTGATATCATTAGTCTTTTTGCTTAACAATTGCTTAACAATTCCTTCCACTTTGTTCTGCATGCCTTGCAAATCAAGGTAAGCACACTTTCATCAGAGCCAGTCAGCAGAAATGATAACAAAATAAGTCAATAATGCGTTCATGGCAGACAAGGGACAGAAGTGGTTGGACTTGTGGCTCGAATTTTGACAAAATAATTTGACTAACAACGTTTAAAGTGTGGAAATACCAGCAACTTCCAGAGGTGTTAATATGCAGTACAGCATTTAACATATAAGTTTGTCACTGTTGCTACTGAAGACCTAACTAAGCTGAATTTTAACCACGTAAAAACTCCACTTGAATCAATAAGGGAATCACTTAAGAACCAGACTGATAAGCAGAATCTAAAATCACATCGGTATCAGTAAAATCCCGACTATGTACACATTTAACGCAATTTCTCATTTATAACACACATTTTTTTGTTCTTATATAAGGTCTAATTTTTGGGTGCGTATTATACACAAGCACAAGCAAAATATGTAAAATATTTCATCTCCTAACATCACGATTACAACACATCTAATACCAAAAGCCGAAATATTCTCTCTCTCTGCAAAACACTACCGCCAAACTTGCTTAATTCTTATAAAACTGACTGTTAAACTGTTCTAATCCAATATTTTGGGTCTTAATTACTTAACCTTTGAGTAATGATCGTGCAATTCTAAATTGAAATAATCAACCAAAATAATGTTTCCAAACGTTTTTTTGAGGAGTATATATTTTGCAAGAGAGCTATTTTTTCCAGTACAGTCCTAACAGTAACAGCCTGCCATCATGTACAAATCATTTAAACTCTACAAACTCTGATCTGTTTTATTTTGCAAGATATTTTTTTCCAGTTCAGTCCTAACAGTAACAGCCTGCCATCATGCACATGTCATTTAAACTCTACAAACTCTGATCTGTTTTAATGATCAAACATGAGAGAAAAGTTGGCAGCGTAGGAGAAATTTAACCAAAAAAGTAACTTAAAATACTGCTGCATCATTTAACATTTTAAACTTTGGCATCAGTATCTACCCTGGCTTTTCCCATCGTGTATATCTAATTTTCAACTGAAAATGTGTATTTGTACATTATTAGCATTAATGTTAATTATTTACACTGTTTTTATTTTATTTGCATTTTCTTTAAAACATCAGAACTTTTCTGGAACCAGGGCTGTAGTTCTCCTTCTGTACTCATACTGAAATCGTGGCCCCTCATATATTAACCGTGCAGTCTCTGAGGTATCATGATACGTGTTGGCAATGTGAGCAGAAGCATCGATAAACAATAATACAGGGACAACACTTAGTACGCAGGTGCTTGTATGAGCTTAACAAAAAGCCAAGGAAGGCCAGCAGCTGTCAGTGGGGATTTGACCATGTTACAGCTTTGATGCATTTTAAATTGACCTCGAGTATACTTTAGAGACAAGGAGAGTAGGGCAGAACCACACAAAGCAGACGATCAATTACTATTCTATAATTGGACAGGGCTTTAATGAGGCTGGCGGATGCAGCCTTGTGCACCTTTGTCAGCTGGAGTCACTGATGTGGGTGGCCCAATCAAAGCATGTCCTCATTAGCATATCTCGGCACATGCAACACGAGCCCTCAGAGTGACCAGCACTTCAAACACAAGAGTTTCTTCCAGGGTCCAATTTCCCCGTGATGACTGACCCCGGCTCATTTTTGCATTGCATAATAACTCAAAGCTGACACAGTTTCATATTTTATTCCCCGAGCCACTTAACCAAGGGACAGTCTAATTAAAGCAGAAAAGGAGAGCAAAACAAACAACAAAAGCTGACTATATTAGATTAAAAAATACACAGAATCAAAGCTTTTACGAGGAATATTAAAGCAGATGTTTAATGACATTCTACAACAAACACCATCCATTCAATGCAGTGGGAGGTTGAAAGCAGCAGGTGTAAACGTTTTGGTCTCGTACATCTGCACCAGTGACCCTCTCATGCGTCTGCGTCAGGTATCAGAGCTGAGTCAGAGGTGCAGAATTCTGCAACACAAAATCAGAACAATGAGGTTTAAGCAGTTCTTTGTTCCTGTTAACGTGTGTAACAGCTGGCACTAAATCTGCTCCATGTGTGATGTTGGTATTTGGTATTACTGTCGCACATTAATTTATTCATATGATTATGGTTTTAGTTTGCACTACTGATTTGTGTGTGTGTCTGTGTGTGATGTAGGTAGGGGGGTAGACTTGCTCAGCTGTTTTTCTTCCATTGTGAGTGTGTGTGTTTATTTTGGAGGAGAGGAGGCCGATGATGAGGAAGCATGGTCGTATTGTGTGCTGTTTACCATGTGTGTATGTACACAAATCACCAAACAGAAATCCTTTCATCCATAATTGAGTAAATAAGGTATTGATAATACAATCTGTTCTAACACTGCATACATAAAATTAAAAATTTGTAATACCATACAATTGGGGCTTTCAAACATGCTCCTTTGTTTAATGGTGTGTTATACTCTTGGATGGTAGGCAGTGTGAGTGGAAGAAAAATTGCTAACAGGTTATGAATTCTCAAATTGAGGAGAACATTTATTAGGGTGACCACATCAAAAATAAGACAAAAAATGGCAAATCAATTAAAGTCTTTCCAAATACTCTGTCACCTGCAGCTCTAGGCCCATGAGAACGGTGCCTAGAGTGTCTGAATCCGCAAACTTTTGAAACCAAGGTCCAGAGTGAAAAGTTTTGAAAACGTTTTCATATCTGTATCCGTATCCTTGTAAACAGGAAACAGCGTTTCCCCTTGCGGCGCATGCGCAGTACTCTTTCAGATAAAGCTTGCGCGCGCATCCCAGGAACAACAACAACAGCTTCAGCCGTCTACCGAGAAACATGTGTGCTGCTTGCTGCGCTTGGTTTGTTATCCAGACAAAAATATCCAGACAGATTTGTTGTCCAGACAAGAAACTCCTGCATCTTCTTGTGTCCACTCGCCATTGTTGTTTATGAAAAGTTTGTCTTCACCGGAAAGTGTGCGCGTGTTGTAACACTACTGTTTCACTACAAATCTACATCGCCAACATTTTTAAAAGATATACATTTTTTAGGCCTTTACTGATAGTGGAGAGACAGTAGATAGACTTGGGGAGGGAGATGTAGAGTAGGGGGAGACACACTGAAAATGAGCCTCAGGTCAGACTCGAATCCAGGCAACCACCTGTGTTCTGAGGTGTAAGAGTAAACTAGAACAGATCATTCTGAGGTCACATGTGTATGAAAAGGAAGACAGAGCCCAGTTAAGACCACTGTCTGATCATGTCGTGTGTACGTGCATCAAACATTTAATCAGAATAAAAGCATTTGGGCATGCGCAGAACTGTCAAAACTCAGAGACAGCAGAAGAAGCAGCTGTTACTATGTATTAAAATAAATAAAATTCTGCTTAATCTTGTAAAAGAATTCAGGTAAGTGTTTATTTCTTGTGGAAATGTAAAGAGGCATCTGCCAACAATATGAACGTATAAAGTATGGTGAGACATTTATGTGATTCTGTGAATGAGTTTTGATAACTTTGAATGCCTTTATACTGTTTTTCTGCAATGAACCAAAATCATAAACTACAAGCACTTTTTCTGCTGCTCCTCCTAAAGAAACTCAATTACACATAATCACCTAAGTGTAAAAAAGCAGATTTCACAGTAACAAGGTCTATTTATGACCCTGCCTACATAATTATCACTGCAGTAACACTCAGTTGTCATAAATCTGTGAAATCCATTAATTAAAGGGTTGGTTCCCTGATTCTTGGCTCCTCCTGTCTGATCCTCAGACTGCGCATGATTATATATTATCACACACACAATACATGTGATTAACATGTACATTAGAAAGCATGAAATTGTGCACTTGTTGAATGCAACATATCACAAACCTAATGACTGTTTTTGTTGTGAAGTATATTAGATCTCAAAGTGGGATCAACATTTGAGACTGAGGGTGGTGGTGCATCAATTTTGAAATAAAAAGTGTCCTAGTTTGCCATGTTTTTTATCTACAGATTTACCAGCACATATGCTTTAACTTTTCTGCATCCATCATTACCCGTGTTTACATGGACACAATGAATCAGAGCAAACGCTTGATCTTAATGTAAACAGTTCAGCTGGAAGGATTCTGATCCAAAAGAGCTAATTTGGAAAAAATCTGTCATTCTGAACCAGAGTGGTGGTTTATGCTGATCGTTATTCTGAACAGTATGCATATAAAGTCTTCCTTCATGCAATTAATCCTTTGTGATGTTTTTCATGTGTCTGTGATCTATCTGCATATCATCTTTTCTTTCTCTTATGCTAGCTCAACCTTTAAGACACTGCACAAGCATTCTGAAAAATTTCCCTGAATGATGTCATCAGGGGATGGGGACCCACACTGAGTCGATTCTTTGTTTAGCTCACAAGTGGGGGGAGAGAAATGTTTAAGCATGTCTTTGCAGCCGCAGTAAATTTCTGAGCACAGCACCAGAGAGCTAAAGCCACAGTCACTTGTTAAGAGGGGTGTGGTCTGACACAGTTCATGAGGTTTTATGTCACTATAGTTTGCCCTGAGCAGAGCATGCCAAAATTCAGCATCAAACACCCTTTTTTTATTTGGATATCTTAGCACCAGTGTTGACTTGTCAGAAAGAGTTGAAAGTGAGACCTTTCTTTATTAATAATTGGATCATTCCCTATTATCTGTACTGCACGATGGCTAAGATATGTTGGCATAGTTTTTTCTTGTTGTCCATGACTGAGTTGGACACTAAAATCCTGTGACTCTAGGTTTCCACTAATAAGTCCACAACCTGCGTAGATGGCATCTAATACTCCTGGTTGATTGTTTGCTAATTATGTCTGACTGGTGGACTTCTGTTAAACTGATCAAACATCAAGTTATTCCTGAAAAAACTATTTCAATCTCTCTTGTTTGGGGGTTTGCCTTGGAAGTTAGGCAGAAAAGTCTTGTGAGGTTCTTCATCAGTCATAAATGATATGACTTTGATTAGGATTATTGGCAGGGAGAATCTGGGCCAAAATCTGCCTGATTATCTAAAAGTGCTTACCCCCCTCAATATGACTCAGTCTTGTGAAGAGGACTGTTATAATTTTATAATTGCTGTCATGGAGAGACAGAAAAATCTGTTCATTTTGTGCCCCAACATTGAGCTGTTACAGCAGGACGGCAGCAGATGCTTGTCATTTAATGGAAAAGGAAAAATCTGCTGTTATTTGATTAGTCAAGAATGTGTATAATCTAATAAAATATGTTGTCAGGCTAGGTAAATGTATTAAAACATCTTTTGTTCATTAACTTTCATAAACTGAGAAAATTCCCACACAAAACTTTTAATCATTAAAACAAAAGTATATCTCCACCTTCTCTGTATTTATTATGAGTTAGACTTTCAGACAGCTCGCTGAGCATGTGCCTTACATTTCTGTTGCTCCAACAACCAACAGATTGTCCTTTTTGTTGTCTTGTTTCTTAATTAACATTTCCTTATAACCAAATTTGTTTTTTAAATGTGAAAAACAAAAATCAGCAAATTGGCTTGACAGGTTGGCCTCATTAGCAAAGAATGTCAGAGATTCTTACACTTACATGAAACCTTCACATGCACCTGTACACTATCTGCAATTAAAAAAAGGGACACAAGACAACACTTGACTACTGGGAAGGTAAGCAAAACTGTGGGTATTTGTAAAGACCCAGAGACTCTCCATTTACTGTGTGATTCATCAGCCAGTGCCTGCAGAGCGCTCTGCATCAATATAAAGCAGCTTCCAATGACTGCTCCATATTTTTACAATCAAAGTCAACATCCTGTGTTTTGTCTGTACAGCTGACGCCTCATTATGGTTAGATCACTTAAACCATAATGTTGTCTCCAGGAAGCAGCCGACAATCCATGTTTATGTAGCCTGAAACATAAAAATTGACATTTCAAACTTTCCTGTCTCAAAAGTTACAAGACAGGATATGGCAGCAGCATATGGCCATATAAGACAGTGAGTGTGTGTGATTAGATTTAGTTCAGGTATCTTGGACTCGACTCTGTGGCTCTTTGAGAGTCTTAAAAACTGTTGATGGTTGATCCAGCTGCATATCTATTTTTTTTTTTTACCTTGAATTGGTACATTTTTCTTTTAGTTTTGCTGTCCCCTTAGCAAGAAGGTTGCTGGATCAGCTCCCTAGTAGGTTGTGGCTTTTGTTTGTGGAGTTTTCCTGTTTTTTCCCTGGTACTACAGATTCCTACAGCCCTAGAACATGCTAATTTAGTTAATTTGTGACTCCAGATTATTGAAGTCTGCAGGGATAGGCTTTAGCCCCTTGTGATGCAAACGGAATGAGAGGGATAGATAATGGATGGATGGTTCTGGTTGTTTAATGAGCATTTGACCGGCCCTCTGTTTATTTTTAATTTCATTCAAAATCATTCCCCCTGCTCCACTTCTCATGATGCAGTGAGATGTCTCGTACCAGTAAAAACAATAAAGATATTTGCTCAAACTATTTGACATCATTGGAAGCTGGTCTTGTTGCCTCAGGCTTACAGGCTGAATCACACTTCTAAAGTGACACTTCAGTTCTTTATGTTGCTTTGAATGAAGGTTTTGTTCTTATAACTTGTATGCATGTTACCTCTGAAATCTTGAGTGGGCCTTGAGAGGATGTAATGCATCTGGAATGTGTTTATTTAATTGATGTTATTAGTAAACCTAGCTTACCCACTAGTTTTAAAATAGTTATCCTAACACTTTGTGCATATGAATTTACATTTTCATGCCTTTTACTGGCAATAGCCATAGCCAAATGCAATGTGTTTAGGGTGTCTGTCAATACTTTTAACCTAATGACTTCTGTTTTACTTTTAAGTGGTCATATTTGTCTTAACTCAGATTCATTCATTTGACTTTTGTGACTGTTACAGTATGTTTACAATTGCTAATGCTAAAAACCTGCCAGTTATCACATCCTGAGCACCCAGATCCACCTCGATTCTCACTTTTTCTGAGACACCATGTTGGTGCTCTTGTCACTTTAAGACTTTTGGTCAGTTCAGGGTGGTTCAGCACAGTTTTCAACAGCTCTGCATTCTTTCTGTAGTTTATGCTTTGCTACTCTGGTCAATGGGCTTAAACTACCAACAAAACAATGGTATAATTTCACAGTTGCAGACTTATTGAGTGGTTCAGGGATGATTTATCTCTGTTGACCAACCTGGAAGTTGGTTTTTTAAACTTAAATTCTGTAAGACTTTTTACTGAAATCTGAGATTACTGCTGAAAATAACATCTGTCTCTCAAAAAAAAAAAAAAAATGAGACTTACACTTGAGACTAATGAAACTTATGCATTTTGCTCGTCACAATAATAATCTGTATGAACAAATCCGTTTTTCCTAAATGTTAAAGCTTAAAAGTAATCAGCAAGATTAAAAAGCTATTACCAAGCTACTGTGGAACCACAGCATGGTGGCTGAGCGACTACGTCCAAAGTGTAATGCCATGTTAAAAAGCCCTTGTATCATAGCCCATGGCTGTGGCTATGGTGTATCTGTTAATGATTATTTAAATGATTAGTAATGATTGAATCAGGAGCCCTGGCCATTTTTGTAGTCCTTTTTAGCAGCTCACTAGAAACCGTTGTTTTAAAAACACAATAATGCATCAAAGTCAATTGCAAAACTAAATTTTAAAATCTTACAGACATTTGTTCATCATGGACTTTATTTCAGGTATTTATCTTGTATAGGCTATTGTAAATTCCATAATTTTTAGCCTTGAGAACCAACAGATGCTAAAATACTAACTCACTACCACATTTTTGGACTCTTCCTGCACGATTCTGTTCAGGGTGGCCTGAGAAACGTGCTGTTTCAGGCAGCTACTGTAATCAGGAGGTGGGAGAAAAGTCCCTATACTGCTAAGAAGTGCTCTATCATGTAGAAGAGACATGAATAACAAACTTAAGGGCATATAAAACTCAAAACAGCATAATATAAGCTATTTTAAGTACTTATTTCTGTTCATATTAAACAATATGGGAAAAGCATGCCTTTTAATAAAACGTTTAGTATTCTTTCTTGATGGTTGTAAGGCCTCCTATGGCCCCCCCTCTCAGTGGGTCATAACCCTGCAAGGGGTCCTGACCCGCATTATTGGAACCACATAGCGCGGTACCTTATGTCTGCGTTTGCCAACTTCCAATCATACACAGTGCAGTCACACTTAAGATGGCGATTTTTGCAATAGGCTAAAAAAATACATGTCGATCATCAGAAAAGAATCCAGAATTTTTGCTTTAATTCTTACAATAATGAAAAGAAAGTCCAAACCTGTGTCTTTTGTTTGATCGTGTGGGAGAATTTGTGTGAGCTCTGAGGAGAGTGATAATAACTTGGCAGATTGTAGAACAGCAGGACATACGTCGTAAAATTATATTGTTGAAGCTCAAGGATTTGGTATCTGCCAGTGTCAATTACAGTGAACTAAATGGGCTGTGCTCACATAAAATTCTCCACCCTTGCTCCTGTCAGCCAGTAATGGGCTTGGCCAAGGATATTTGCAAAGTTTGACAGGAGAGTTTAAGTATACATGCAACAGAGTGAGCACATGCAAATCTCCGTGTTGGTTAGCCCAACTAGTCTAGGCCAAGCCCCTTATAAATCTTAACTCAATCTTCCGTTGAGCAGAGGTGGTAATCCTTTATTTATTAATAAAATCAAATTGAGCAAATGAGACTTTGGCTTGCTGTCTCGTCTATTACACTGAAACTTGATACAGTGGGATTTCTCTTAGACAAATTGAAGCCACGTCTCCGTGCACGTTGGGCATTTTATGGTAGGTTTAGCATGGAAATCTCAAAGGCTCATTAGACGTCCTCTGCCTCTGCTCGGCAGCTAAAGGGCATCTGCAATTCTTATGTGAAGTGGCAGGCTCCACTCAAATAAGACAAGAGCTATTACGAAAGTAGGCCTGGAAAAACTTTAAGAGACATGCCATCCGAGGAAGAGGAATAGCTAAATGTGCTTGCTGTATTGGGGGGGATGCCTCCAGCACCTGCAGCAGTGGAGCCTCATCTCCAGTTAAAGTGATAGGCCACATCATTACCAAGCTTCCACACCACTGTGAGGAGAAGGGCAGGCAGGTACCACCGAGGGAGAAAAAGGAGAGACATCCCTGGGATCAGCTCAGTGAGGATGCCGGGGATCAGCTACCCACATATGCAATTCAAATGTGGATTCTGGTGTGCTGCGACAGGGGCTGCGCCGGACCAGGTACATCTGTATCTCTTCCGGCTCAGTGTGGAGGAGGTGATGAGTGACAGCAGGTGGGGATGCAGCCCAATTAGAGCAAGGCTGTTGGAGGATGATGAATGGGGCCGGCTTAGAGAGCCTAGGAGAAACATAGGCCGAGGAAGGCTGGAGATGCCCGCAGCTGTCTCACTGAATGAGCATAAACACGCTGAGGGGCTCCTCCGTACAGAATAATGCAGCCAGAGAGTGCAGGCTTATGTGTGCTACCCTGTCTCTTTCACAGACTCTGACAGATACGTAGCGCACCTCCTTGACTGGCATGGCCTTGATCTAAATTTAGAGAATCATGCAGCTTGACACTGGAGCCCCCCTGTCGATTCTTATAGCAGAGGAAGTATATGCTCTGCTCTATGCAGAAAGCAGCTTTCTGTATGGGAGTGTAATGGTCATGATTGTTTGGAGGGGAGGCCATTGTGTGAATAAAAGCTGAATCCATCACCTGTTGCTCCAGGTATAATCATGCTTTAAGTGTTCTGTTCAACTACCAGGAAAATGTGAGCTTTGAATCAGTATAGGGGATGTAGCTTTACAGAGTTGTGTTTCTTCTTTTTGATGCACAGCTATGTGGTGAAATTGTTTTTGAGCCTCAAAAAGAATTTAGATTTCACGACTAAGACATTAGCATTCAAGGCAAAAAAAGTACCCACATTTCTTTATTTATTCATCTATCAATTTTCTTACATCCCATTAGTAACTCTGAAGGAATTAAATTTACCTTTACTCAGCATGTAAACATAGACAAACATTGAAAATTTATGTGACAAAGCAAAACCATAAAAAAGCCACAATGACAAAAATATGTAATACATAATAAAAGGAAATAAAACATCAGTCACAAAAAGAAAGCAATAATAACAACATTAACAGCAATAAAAAAATAAGTTAAATTAAAAACAATGAAATTAATTAAACCAATGACAATTAGGAAGTAAAACTATAAAATTACATTGAATGCAGTGATAGATAAATTTAAAGTAAGAGAAATAATAACACCACTTTACTTTAAATTACTGATAATAATGCTATTATTATTACTACTATTATTATTAGTATTATTATTATTATTATTATTATTATCTGACAATGCTCGTCAGACTATCAACGTCAGGTCTAGTGAAATAGTGAAGTAGGAGTGCCAAATGATGCTCCTCATTGAAGCTAATTAAGTAAAGTACTTGCAGAAATGTACTGTCATAAGAGGAGAGTATGTATGATTTAAAGATCATCTTTAAATTTTTCAAAAGACAGTATTATCTGCAACACATATTTATAATTTAACATGTATTTGCATTTCTTTATATAACTACTGTTTTATTTTGGGCTTTGAGGGAAAAAAAATCTCTCATTCCATCCATAAACCTCAGGTACATTACAAAATTCTCTACAGGAAACTCTGCTGGAGCTCAATGTGAAAGTCTTACACAGGAAATGTAAATCAGACCCCCAACTCGTGCTGATTGGTGGGCTCTAGCACACCTACAATCTGGGGAATTCCTCCAAACCTTTGTGAAAGAGATTAACAGAGCTTTAAAATTCAATTTCATTACTGTATGAAATAGAAGGAGACGTCTTGTAGGCCACCTGTCTCCTCCTGTCTCTGTGTCATTACCTTAATCCCTGGAATAAGCAGGGTAGGGAACTTGCTCAACACCTCCTCTGTAATGCAGGAATGGTTCAACAATGTCCTAGAAAGTAAATTAAATATCCTCCTTGTTTGTATGCTGAGAGGAAGGTTTTGGTCCTGTTAACGCAGAGAAGAACGTATATTGCAGCTCAGCAGTGGTGGAGATAAAGAGCATACATTTCACCCGCTTATTCCCTCATGAGTTACCTCGCCTTGCATCAGTTAGTGGGTGAGGGTGAACAAGTAAGACGATCGAAGAACAGATACAGTAGATTAAGACAGATAAACCACATTAGATGAGTGTAAGAGAAGAAAGGGTGAACAGAGGGGATAAAGGAGGAGAAAGAAGCCACATAACTAAAAGAAAACGAGAGAGATGTTATGATAATGTGTTGTATTGGTAAATCATTTGTCTTATTGCACCATCTGCCACATGCACCAGTGCTTATCGTAATCAATAGTAATCCATAACTTGAATGAACAAAGTCATTTGCATACTGTGTGTGGATAGACTCTGCCGTGGA
The DNA here is from genome assembly GCA_037902135.1 of Cetoscarus ocellatus. Classification (NCBI taxonomy): domain Eukaryota; kingdom Metazoa; phylum Chordata; class Actinopteri; order Labriformes; family Labridae; genus Cetoscarus; species Cetoscarus ocellatus. Next base: position 2,712,824 of record JBAMNC010001016.1, read on the forward strand.
ACAATCCCTATAGAGCATTGCTAAGAAATGAGGCAGGGCATGACTACCAACGGTCACAAAATGGTTAAATGAAATCATGCAGATGAGTGTAAAGGTAATAGTTCCACATCAGTAAGTCCTGTAAGAACACACCAAGCTTAATAGTTTCACATGATATGTGCTGTGAGGGAGTGTAAGGTTGTATCTCTTCTTTGAATTCTGCTTGGATAATGAGAGGAAAAACCTGGTCAGTGTGGAAAACAGAGGCACGGAGGGACTTGAGTACAGAAGAGGCCAGACACAGATATGTCATAAACTAAAATGACTACTAAGTAAGACCCAGAACAACCTTTGGACCAAATGATAGTTTATCTGAGCATACATTTATCAGAGAATCCAAAGTCTTAAAGAGGTCATATTTTGCCTTAAATCAGGTTCATTCATTTTTAAAGACTGCCATGTTAACAATCACTAATGTTTAAAAAAATACTAAAATAAAAAATAATAAACTTCTAGTCTTACAAATGACCTCTGTTAGTGTTGTTTTCTTTCTGTCTGAAATGCGGTTAGAGCTCCTCCCCCTTTTAGGCCCTCTTCCCCATGTGGGCCCAGTCCGCTCTGATTGGTTTACAGGTCAACTGTGTTAGTAATCAGTTTTCTGCTGCTAAACACTATGTTGTCAATGACTCTGCAATCATTCTAATGTCTCTACTTTGCACTGAGCTTGCTAATAAGAGCCAATGGGCTTTAAGAGATGACAAAACAATGGTAGGATGTCACACTGGGAGGTCTATTTTAGGGGGTCGAGGGAATGAGATGTTTAGTACAGCAACAGGTACCATAACAATGGTAAGAAGGAGACGTCTTGATGCTGGAGAGCTTTTGTCTTGTTGAAGACATGCTCCATCACACAGAGGAGATATGTTAAACACACAACTCAAAGAAGCATACAGTGGGCGCTGTAAGTAGAAAAAAATATAAATCTGTAAATGTAAGATGTACACCCTGAAAAAGAAGTTGGTGAGGTGCAAACATCCAAAACCACATGATGCAATAAGAAAACATAAACATACCCCTATTTTGCATTTTTAAATGTGTACACAAGCCAAGATGTTAAATCTGCAGAAGGCCATTTGGATGTAACCATCAAAGAAACTAAAAAATATATATATTCTAAATATAATTCATTTTACACCACCTGAAAAGATACAATACAAACTTATATGCTATGAAAGAAATGACAGTGACTTCCAAAATTTGTTAAACAGCGGTGGCTCCATTTCAAGGAAATGTTATTTGTTTAATCAGACAGAATAAAAGTATGTTGTATAAAACAGTAATGAATTGTTCTTGAAAGTTGTGATCTTAGCATTAATCAAAGTAATCAATATTTGGTCATTTTTAAAGAAGCAGCCCTCTGACATTGAAACGGTACAGTTATATGATATGATGAGATACTGATTTTCCAGGGCAAAATTAAGTTTTGGTATCCTGATGCTCTTTATGTACTTAAACTAATCATTTTCAGGTGAAAGAAACAGTGGGTTGCTTTTTGTGTCTTACTCCTAGAATGTGAAAATACTGGCCATGACAATTCATTTTTAGTATCATCAATCTTTTTCAAAATAAATTTTAACATTTGCTGATGAGAGTATCTACATTGCTGGAATTTATGTTGAAAGCCTTATCAGTGCTGTTGACGGAACATACGTGTATTAGGCTTTGTATTGAGTGGGGCAGATCATTTTTCAGGGTGGAAATAGAACTTGTTTAATAAAATTTCCTGAGACTTAGTGCTTTAGTTCTTTGAGATCACCTTTACCTATGATCAGGCGAATAACGTCTAACTACATGAAAGTAAATTTAAAAGACCTCATCTCTTCTCTTATTGATCTTAGAATGGGAGCAGAGTTTCAATCCCTCCATCTGTTATCGTAAGGATTTTCACCTTGTAGGGGTGAAGGTTGGGGTCTCAGGGCTGACAGGGATAATCCCCCCCCCCCCCCCCCCCCAAAAAAAAAAAAAAAAACCTTTGTGTTCATACACTAATCGCAGCTCCCAGCATAATTGACTGATCCAACTTTGGCTCAGGCTAATTTATGTGTGCAACACCAGGAAAGCTTACAGACAATCCTGGGGTGTCATCTGCGTGATAGATCTCTCCCCTCGCGCCCTTGTCGCTGTGTGAAGTCTCATATGTTTACATATCGAGATCTGACAGGCGGGGTGTTAAAACGCAGCCTTTGGGCATTTCTATCAAACAGTTACACCCATTTTTAAAAGCCCTGAACAAACGTGTCTTTGGGTCAAATTCTGCCGTTGATGGCCTACATCTGTGATTCTTTAATTACTGTAATAAAATTTTAATTACAAACGTGCATCAGACTGACAAATCTGCAAAGCACTGCATGTACTAAGAGGCCTGTTTATATCAGAGGTGTTTTAAGTTTCTGGGGGAATTAACAGTGAATAAATTAATTAAATGATCTTATTCTGCTTTAAGACTGATTTCTGGCTTTTAAGTCACAGATGAGCTGAACCAGCAACATGGGAATTTACATTTGAGATGAGGGAACTGAATTTCACATTAAGAGGTTCCTTCTGCAACTGCAGCAGTTGTACATACTTAGAATTTTTTAACGACTTTACTCGAGGTAAACAAAGGTCAGGGATTAGAATTCAACCCATGGTGATAAAGAGAGGAAGTGTAATTTTCTCTAATATGATTTCTTTGATTCTATTCTGTCCGTAAAACTTATGTGAAAATTACGAGTATAATGATTCCCCTACTATGGACCAATATGCATATTATGATCCTCACATCTATATTTATGAACCTTTGCTTGAAAGTCAGTAATAAGTAGACAAAGGGAGCTAAAATAAGGGATAGTTGTACAGGGCATCTGAGGAATTGATGTCATTTTAAGCATATATTTGATCATTTTTTTTAGTTATGAAAGAGCCTATAATATGCTTTTTCAAGTTTTATATGCTCCTTTGAGTGTTTCACATGTCTCCCTCACACAGCATTTGGACCTTCCCTCTACCCTTCTTTACTGCATCTGTAAACGGCTGCCTGAAATTGCTCGTTCTCCTGTAACCCTGACAAGACCCCCCAGTGCGAAGTCCTATCATTGTTTCATCTGCAGTTTAAGAGTTTAAGACAGTTGGCTTTTAGTGGCAAGCCCAGTGCAGAGCAGGAACAGTAAAGCGACTGCAGAGTTGCTGACAACATGGTGCACAGCCACATTAAATGGACCAACCTGCACCCAGTCAAAGTAGACTTGGCCTTCTTGGGGCCTAAAGTGAGAGGACAGTATGAAGACAGCTGAGTTAGTGGTGCTGGGTATATGAAGAGGGTTTTTTGAACAGTAGTGATTGTGAACATACTCTAGCAATCATCGCGAGTATGCATATGAACCAGAGCTAAGAGAAAATGGAGCCTCTTTAAAGATTACACCTGCACAAAGGATGATGTATTTTTGTAGAACGTGGAAGTGAGCATCATGCTAGGTCCCTGGACTTATCATCAATAAGATTTTTCACTGTGTTTCTGAATCATTGCTGATGATTAAGTCTGTGGTGAACAAAAATTAGGAGAGTCACTTGTTTTGTTCTTTGTGATAATCCTCATAAATTAGTATACTTTTCACATATTTTTAAGCTCAAACATAATCATCAAGAGTAAAAGGCTTAAACTACATCATCCCATTTTGACTTAGAAACAGCTACAATATCTCCAAAGGATAATGTTTTGTTGTGACCACTAGTTTAAGAATTCCCTCCTAATCAAATGACCTGATTAAGTTCTCATGGCTGTAGCAATGGTATATGTATTATTGTAAATTAAAAACCAATCAAATTATTGCACTAGGGTGCCTAGCCATTTTTATAGCCCTGTTAGTGATTTGTCAGCAACAGTCTTTTTAAACACACAACTGCACTTTAAATTGAAAAATGTGGCAGTATCAATAATAACTTTAGTTTTTCTCTTTATTTGCAAGACTTCAGAGACTTCAACAATCTTTGCACCATTCACAGAAATGTCCCGAGTGCATATGCACTCATTAACAACCAATTTGTACCATCAAACACATTTTAAGAAAAGTGTAGTGTTGTGTAATAATTCTATCTAACACAACTAGCGATCATATTTTCTTTATTATTGCTACTTGGGACTTTTTCTCCCACCCAACAATGCAGCAAAGGTCCCCCTGTCAGATTTGAAATGTAAATGTTGTGGGTCTTCCCTGGTCAAATCGTACAAACCATATACACCATTAATTGTCTTACTTTATCAAATAACACTCAGAATATACACTGATCAGGAATAACATTATGACCACCTGCCAACATGCAACAAACAGTGGTGTACTGTGTATTCTGACACCTTTCTACCAGAAACAGCATTCACTTCTTCAACAATTTGAGCAACAGTTTCTGATGGATTCAACCACACGGGCCAGTCTTCTTTTCCCCAAGTGCATTAAATAGCCTTGGACGTCCATAACCTTATTGTCTGTTCACAACTGGTCCCTCCTTGAACCACTTTTAGCTACTGACCATTGCAGACCGGGGACATCACACAAGAGCTACTTTAAAGATGCTCTGATTCAGTTGTCTTGCCAACAGTATTTGGCTCCTGTCAAACCCGCTCAAATTCTTAAGCTAGCCAAATTTTAATGCTTCAAACATAAACTTTTATGACTTGTTTATTTGTATCTAACCAACCACATTAATATCCACCAACTAAAAGGTGCCTTGACAAGAGGACAATCATTGTTATTCACTTAATTTGTCAGTGGTCATAGTGTTGTGCTTCATCGCTGTGTTTTCTTCTGTTAAACCAAATACATAAGTTTAGTAAAATAAATATCATACCAGTATTAAAGGACTATGTGTTTCCAGGGGTTGTCACCTCAAATATTGTTCTTTTGTTCTGAATTGTGTTTACACTTAATGCTAACAGTCATCTCTGTAGGACCCTCAAAGACAGAAAACAAGTTTATATTTTTCATGTTTGTTTCACTGCTTGTTTTCAATGATTCAAGAAAAAGCTGAGCTGCAGCAAAGAAAAAGATTATACAACCCACTGAGCTGTATCATTATATTGACTCATTAAAGGATAATTATCTTTGAATTGAATAGTGAAACCAGTGAAGATGCACAGCCCTGTACATGACACAAGTTTTCCACGGTTTGATATCACACACACATTTGCTATGGGTAGAGGAGTAGATTGCTGAGAGACTTTGGTTTCTGTTCGTTTCCATGCTCTCCATTATGCTCAATCTGATGTGTGTTCTGTCTTATATCAACACAGACACCAAAACACACAGAGGCCTACACACTTACATACTCGTACAGCAGGAAGCTGAAGTTATAATGCCTCTTGTTCATATCCTTGAGTGCCAACAACAGCGTTGCCCACAGATATTAAAACTGGCGTGTCAATCAGGCACACTTGAAGGGTTAAGATTTCAGCAGAGGAAATAAGTTGATAAAGTTGAGCTCATAAAACATTGAACAACTCAGATCCTGTCTTATCCTGTCCTTGACTTTTTTAATAACTAACACACTTTTATGCCTTTTTTCTGAAGAGCTTTCATCAACATGTTTCATACAGTTTCATACGGTATCCTTTATGTGGTCCATGTGTTCACAGGCACTTAATTGCTGTTGGATACTTGACACATAATTGTGGCCCACATTTCCTGGGTCAGCATGTGTCCTCCATGTCCTCCAGAAATAATATGGACATGAGTGCTGTAAACACCTGACCAACAGGCTTCGTGTAGAGGCAGAGGATCTTTGAACTGTTACACCAGATGGACTGTGTAGCATAGTTCACTAATCAATCTGGGCAACGGCCCAAAGGAAGTAGGCTGAACCTTTAAAAGTATATCCAGCAGTTGATTGGACAGTCTTTCTGGCAATCATATTATGGGCCAGTCAGATAATGTAGTAGGCCGGCCCCAATGCCACTGTGTAAAGTATTTAACCTAAACCACATCACAGAGCAAACTCTCAAAAAAAACTTGTCAAACAAAAATGTCCTTTCTAGAGAAGTGCTTTCAGTGTTATTTATTTTTCATTTAAGTAAGAAATGGGGTCCAGATCTGATAAAACTGCTCCTGAAGCTGTTAGCATATATGCTAATCCCTGTACAAGCAGTCACTTTCTGCTGTCATCTCACTAGTAAATTCCACCTCTTCCTGCTTCAAAGGACACTGATTGTGCTGTGCTGCCACATTCGTAGATTTTAGATTGGAATTTGGCAAGATGGATCTGCCTGATTACAGGTGTTGAATCAGGATGTTTCAGCTGCGCTGTGAGGCTAGATGATCTTACTCCTCACAGCAAGAATGACAACAGAATACTGTCATGACAAGCTGGTGAACAATGTCCTCAGTTCTCCACATCTGTACTTGGAAAAAAAGTCTGGAACTTAAAACTTTACCTGGTGAGGATTTTTTTAACATCAAGGTGAAAATCTTTTCAGAGACATTCATGAGGACAGTCTGTTTTCTACAGGTACCATAACTACAACTCGATGAACATAATGTTACACATGGTTCTAAGAATAAGTTTGTTTCAGTTCATTAATTGTCTAAGTTTTTCTGAGTTTTTTTTTTTTTTTTTTTTTGATTGTCGTGAAATTACATTGTAATGTGTTTTTAGTGCATTGTGCAGACAAAACATTGTTTTCTTGAGTGCATTTTTCTGTGGGGTGAGTCATCGTACTCCTCTTATTTTCTTTGTTGAGAGCTGCATTAGCGAAAAATGACAGGAAAGCAGTTTTGCATTCATATAAGCAGCAGTAATTGCTGTGACAACATTATGTCCTAAAATGTCATTGCACTGACTAAAGAGGGTTAACTGTCCTAGCATCACAGTCTCCACCATTTCAGGAGGCACAGTGGAGACTTATTTGTCTACACCAAGGCCAAAGTTGCAGAGCTAATGGGGCTAAAGATGTAGCTAATTTAAGAGCTAACCCCGTCTCTGTAACACAGCTGCCATGGGCAGACATGATCATTACCTCTTGGAGCCTGGGCAGATTGGTTTGATCCCTGTTGTTTAGTGTTTTTTTTTTTGGTGCAAGAATCTGTCTGTACTGCACAAGCATTTAAGGAGAAGGAAATTTTAACATCACATTCACAAGAATCATAAACATGTCTCCTACAAAGCCAAATTTAAATCCATGCAGTGTATGGCTTTAATTCAAATTCAAACTGCATATTATTATTATTTTTTTTTTTGTTTGAAAGAATCGCCTTTGTCAGGGCCGGGGAGAAGCCGCAGCAGAGCCGGAGTCAAGCAGGAGGGCTGCTGGCAACAGCTCAGGACTGGCAGCTGAATGTCAACCTAGGGAAACAGCTCAGATTCTCAGAGAACATCACAGTGACCACACTCAGGCCTGACATAGTCCTGGTGTCAGAAACTACAAGGCAAGTGGTCCTGCTGGAGTTGACTGTTTCCTGGGAAGACCGGATGGAGGAGGCATGGCGAGTGCCGAAGCAGGGGATGGAGGACCCAATGCAACCCCATCAAGGTCGGGTGCAAAGGATTCATATGCCAGTCTCTTGTCAGGGCACTCAAGATGCTGGGAGTGAAGGGACTGCACAGCAGAAGAGCCATCGAAAACATCACTGACGCGGCCGAGAAGGCATCCAGATGGCTGTGGATCAAGCGGGGAGATCCGTGTACCACAAAAGCTACTTAGACACAAGCCGGGGAGTGATCAACCCCGACTGGGTCACCTGGGCGAGGGTGTCTGATGTTGTTAGACCCCAAACACCCAATGAACTCAGGATACAACACTGATGATGTGTCTAAGTTGCACCAAAGTTTATATTAGAACAAAGAGCATTGTCAAATGTAGGAGTTAAATAATAATAGCAACAATGGTTATAATCTTAAAAATGATTATTTTTGCTATTTGATATAATATATTATTGACATCTTAAAGTAATAATGAAACCCACTGGGCAATCATTTCCTACACAGATATGTAGATTGACAACAGTGTTCATGAAAATAGCCAGCACAAAGGCAGATGCAAGGATACATTGTAAGCATATCTTTGGCCTTAGAAATTGACCACAGTTATTTTTATTTTTTTTTAAGTCTTAGCACTGACAAACTTTGAGTTAATACCAATGTACCTGCCTGAAGGCTTACTTGGCTCTTAAAGGGAATGAGAGCTCACACTATAATTGGTTAGGTTTATTTTTCTGCCAAAATAAATAACCAAGAGAATAAATCCGACCTATTTGCACTCTGCTTTGCATTTTATATGTGCTTTAAACTGTCAATATCTGGATGGTCATGCCCCATTTAACTTTGCATTATCCGATTCAGAAGGAGCACTTTACAACATCATAATGGGGTCCAAAGTTTTTAGTTTACTTACCACAGATGGGATTTATGATCCAAACCATCATCTCAAATATAAAAATCCTGCATTTTTTTTCCAATCATGGCCCCAAATTAGTTTGACCTCTAAAAATATTTGGCAAAACAAATTATTAATACTTAAAACCAATGTTGGGATGCACTCATTATAACACTGCAGGCTATTTAGGAAGGTCAAACCTACTAATGGTTGTTTTTGAACAAATAGTGATTTCAGCATGCCCACACTACTTTTGGGAAATGCAAATATGTAAACACTGTTCATCCATTTTTAAACACGATCTGATGCTGGCATTTGTATTTGTTTTTATGTGTCTGGTCTGTTTGTGACAAGATAAAACTGGGTCACTACCTGCTGGTGAACAGGCCGCTGTTGTTTATGGGTGTAATAAGTCGTCTACCCACTGTTTGTTTGGAAATAAAAACACGGCAAGATGTCTGCAAAAAGGCTCCTCAGATACAGAGAGGACTGTGTCAATTTGACTACATCACCTACCAGTTGTAACTCATCGCCACAGGCTCAGTTCTTCAGTGGAGGAGTACAAAACACAATTACATCAGCTCTCACTTTGAAAAATCCAAACCCTGTGCACAGCTCTGACCTGCCACAAAATTGTTGTTTGGAGAATTAAATGAATTATGAAAGTGCAGAAAAACAATTTAGTCTTGCATATCCAGCTGCCGTTCCAATAAATCACTGCCACCCAAAAAGAACTAATTTGTGTTGTTGCACTGTGAGCATGATTGATGAGCATGCTTGGGGTTGCGGTAAAGGAGACACAGCTCACCAATGCTGCACCACATCTGAAAAAAGTGTCTTTAATCCCTTCAACTAACATCCATTATTGATATTGATGTTCCCTTACTTTAACCCATCAAAACAAAAAAAAAATCCTTGCAGGTAGAAGCTAAAAGAATCTTTGTCTTTATTGTTTTTCTTCTTGTTTTTGTTCAGCACCGCAGAAACAAAGATTTGACAAACACTTCACCTTGAAATTATGTGCAGCAGCTGTCACTGTTGACTGTACAGTCTGGATTTATTCCAGCCACGCTATCACCACCCTGCTGAGCCTTCACTGTGGATGACTACAATGAAAGCTCAACTTCTCTGTTCTCCATTCATACTTCTATGCACACGAGTGAGAGGCAGGTTTTTTTTGTGGATAACACCTGCCAAAAAAAGCTTGCTTTAGCCTAAATCATGCATCCATAATGCAGTTTATAATGCAAATGAGCTGTTCTAGTTATTTACCCCTGTGCTGCAATGTGTTTTGGGTGCTCTAGAGTAGGGATGGGAATTGATATGGTTTTATAATTACCAATGCTATCATTGATTCTGCTTATCAATGAAGTTTCTTAACAATTCCTCAATCTATTCCTGATGATTTTCTGTGAGGAAAAAAAAGGTCAGCCCACATATTTTTTTTTCTGTAGCAGCAAAGTCAAACACATGACACTCCTGATATTTAAAGCTGTGCTGCATAGATAAATGTGTCTTCAAGTTGCTGCTGTTTCCACTACTGAAAGTTGTGCAGTTAGCATCATTTATTAAAAGTTAAGACACAATTTTGACCATTTCTGCCATGATTTTGACTTCTTTGCTAAATTTCTGCTGACTGCCTCTATTGAAAGCGTGATTTCCTTGATTTGCAAGCAAGCCGAAGGAAGGGATTGACTTGTGAACTGATTTAAAAAAAGTAATGACATTGATTCCGGAAAGAAGTTTGTTACACTCTTGGATGGCATGCAGTGTGAGTGGAAGAAAAAAATGCAAACAGGTTGGCTTTTTTCCAGAGCTGTCTCCCTTTTTAAATCTAACTCTGCAGACCCTACCCCCGCAGCAACTGTTCTCAATCTAAACTCCTCCTCCCACTGACCTTTCCTCTACACATACGCACCCATTGTATGATGTGTATATACTTCTGTGTAGTATATCTGTACATTTAGTCCATGTATTCATATTTATCTATATAATATGTGTACATCTGAATATTTAGTCTGTATCCATACTTATCCACCTTATAATCCTGTACAGTGGCTGATAGAACTCTATATATCTATTCTCTGTATATTTGGCTGTACCATTTGAACCATTGTCTTCAGGCTTTTGAATAACATACCTATAGTGCCTTTTTCTGTATGTACACATATAGAGATATAATCACGCACTTTCTGTATATAATGATGTCTGTAACATTGCTCTTCTAGATTTGATGCCAAGCGACTTTTCATTATTCATGTGCTTGTGTAATGAACATAAATTTGAATCCTGAATGTATTAGTCTTACCATATCAAACATAAGACAAATACAGCAAATCAATTAAACACTTTCAAAAACATCCCCTGAAAAGGAAAAAAATGAGACATTAGACCAACATATAGAACAGATGGCTAACTTCACAGCCTCACCTCTAATGTGACACACATCAATCAGACTGCTGATTTCACTCACCTTATATACTCTGCTACCTACAGCTCTGATCACAGCCTCACTGCCTGCAGGTGTGATTCATCTCACACCTGCAGACAGTTAATTACAGGAAAACAAAGTTTTCACATCCCCTTGCACAGTATTCAAAACCAAAACTAATTTAATAACCCTCTAATGTATTTCAAGTAACAAAATGTTATTATTCGTTACACAAATACTGATTCAGGTGCTAGAGGAGTGTGCACCAAACCTTACTCAGCAGCTGCATCCACCTGATTCAATGTCTGTAATCAGGCAAGTCTGTCTTGCCAAGCTCCAGTCTATGATTGTGAACAGCCCAAAGCGGTATGGCCAAGTCAAAATCCTTTAGAGCAGGAAGAGGAACGAGCTACGAGCAGGACGACAGCATGAAGTGACTGCATTTACAGAGATTAGCATAGATGCTAAAAGCTTTAGTAGCAGCTTTATCAGTTCATTATAAAATAATATAGAAGATTATTGATTAATCTCAGTGAATACGTCAACAATATCTAAACAACACATCATCTGCACATAATTAAATGCATCTCCAGATGTAGTGTAAGAAAATACTGATAAACTGATGTTTGTCAATTTTTGCTTCACACTACTCTGTATCAATATTTTATAGAGCACTATTGCAACATTTTCTGGATTAATATTTTGGTTAAACTTTCCTGTCTGTTACTTTTATGGTACCCTTTCTGTCACTGGATCTAACCAGGACTAATCAAAAGAGCTCTGGCAAGAATTATAGTATAATCGAGAACTCTATTAGACCAATGTCTTTTGGCTTGTGGTCTTTTTTTTAGGTTCATCTAGAAACACCCTGCAACCATCTCTTAAATAGGGTAGGTTTGGAATCGGGGAAAAAAAAAAAAAAGGTTAAACAGGTTTCTAAATCAAACCAGTCAGATGCAACCATGTATGGATCAACCAGAGGCAGGTCATGTGGATTGTAACCAACAAAAAACTGACAGAAAGTGAGGGCAAGCCTGACAGACATCATCCACTGGGTAGTATTTGGGTTAATGCAATAGCCATTTTAAAGTGCTATCTAGAAACAAAGATCAGCAAAGGACATAGTAAATAACCATAAGACATGGGACAAGACATCTAAAAAACTACAACACACTTGGAAACTAATGTTAACAAAAACACTACTACAAAACACCAAATCAGACAAAAAGGTTTATCCAGAATAAAACTGCATTGTTGTGCATATAACATTGTTTTGACATAAAAATCACAATCAGAAAAAATCCTGATGTATCCCCCTGCTCGTAGTTTTACAAAATATCGTGATATATTGTGATAAATCATACTGTCTTCGTTATATTGGGTTAAATATCATATCCCCAGATTCTTGCCAATACACACTCCTAATCTTCAGTGATATTCTTGGTGTTATCAGGCTTTTGAGTCTTTAAACATCTAACACTCTTGCCCAGGTGAGCCAGACAAGTTTGATCAAACCCTGACTTGCATCTTAGCAGTAATAACCCACTGATCCTCCCTCTTAATACAATCATAGAGGAGGGTTTGATAGCCCTCCTCTTTGATTCTATAATGATCCAAAGTCAGCAGAAGATTCTGCCGAGTGGCCGTCCTGCAAAACTTCTACAGCCAATCTGTATTGTCTAACAGTGAATCTTCTAGCCTTTGTTTCTGCTCTTCACCAGCTTGTAGTACTGGTGTTTCCTCTAATTTGCTTCTTTCATGCATTCCTCCCAAAGCACTGACTTTGAGCTCTGTAAGTTGTTCTGTCTCTTAGCAGAAGATAACATCTGGCCAGAGTGATGTCAACAATTGTACTGCCGGATTTTCAGTTGTTTGCCAAGGTTGACTTAAGAGGCTGCAGAAAAGAGATCCATCCTGGTTTCCATTTGGGGGCAAGGACTCTCACCAGCTGTCACAAAGGCTATCTTCTTTGCAGCACGGTGGCAGTGGATGTACTGTGAGAGAGCAACAATGTATGAAACAATGTAAATGTGAATACAGCTTCAGACACACAAGGCATTGTCTGAAATGCGGAAAGAAGGAAATTGCAGTGGCCTTGAGTCACACAGGCACAGTGGTGAGAGGGACCAGATCTGACACCACAGACATCAAATTGATATTAATATCAATGAGAAGCCTTTACCTTTTGAGTTATTGCTCCAGCGGTCAAATGCCTTCCAGGGGCGAAGCATAGCTGAGAACATGAATGTTTAACAAGACTGCTGCATAGTTCACCTCAATGAGAGCCTCCAGCTCACAGCTGAATTATTAACCAGTGCAAGCCTGGTCCAAATTCCTACTGAGATTACATACAGGGGTCCCTGCTCAGCAAAGTGTTGAGAAACAGAACAAGTTGAAATTCAAGAAATCCCTGATGTAATTACACCCTCCACAAGAGACACTGTGGTGATGGTTTCTTTTGTAGGCAAACAGGAGTGGGAACGAAAACATAGTAAGATGAGGCAGGGCCATCCAGAAACCTACTGTGTTGTGTCAGTTATTTTTTTTTATATGTTTGATTATTTTTGATAAACAGATACTTTGTTTCACTTTGTCTTAGATTTAGACAACAAGAGACAGTTCATTTTGAAAAATTTCTAACAGATAAAGGGCAAAAGCAGCAGCAGTGACAGATAATGCAGCATGCAGACAAAACTTGAGTCAAGTTCAGCTCTATGCAAATGAGCCATGATGCAATCCTATAATGGACAGCTGAGGGGGGATTTCTTTCACCTTTTGTTCTGATGCTATAAAATCTCTATTGACTTTGGGTCCTGTCAAACTAAACCTATCAATATCAAAATATAAGAACACTTACTGTAGTCCTCGCTGCACTCCCAGAAGAATGTGTCCCTGCTTATTTACAAGGATATGTCACAAAAATGAATAAATCATCGTGGGGTCATAAGGATCCCTGGCAGACTCTCTTAGAAGACAATAAAACTTTCTGCTGAATATATTAGCAAAGGAGATGCTGAATGTGGCATCTTCAGTATAATATAGCCTGGATTAGATGTATATCTTTATTTATTAGCATTTTGTTGGACCCAAAGTTATGTAATGCAGTATAATAAAACTGTGCTCTGAAAAGACAGAATAAATGTACTTATTTGGTGACGATAAGATGGAGCAATAAGATACATTCCAACATTCCACTGATATTACAGCCAATACATGTGATATGGCCAATGTGTATGGCTGATTTACTGGCTGTAAATACCAGCAGAAATTTTGATGCCAATATGAAAATAAATTTTAAGTTATTATCTGCCCACACCAATATAATGCAAAGTGTACTGTGAATTCCTTCTAATTTATAAGAGTAAAATATTAATCTACTATCACATTAAATTTTAATGAGGACAATACCATCCAACTCATTTCCAACATGCCTTTGCACCAGCTTTCAGCACGGAGTAACCACGGTTCTTGAGAGAAGTGTGTGGCTTTACATCATCTGTTCATACACATTCCCCCAGCTTAAAGGAAGCCATTGGGTCTGTCCTGGTCCTTTTTGAAACAATGGCTGAAACTAAGATGCAGAAGAGTAGAGTGACAGACAAAAGAATAGTGAAGATGCCATTATTGCTCATGGTGACTCTTTATATTAAATTTATGTTGAAAGCTATTGTAATTTTGGATGGACTGTGAAATTTCTATTTTACGGTTGAAGAGTTAAATATCATTAAATTATGTGTGTTATGTCAGTGCAAACATTTTACTGATCCTTAATGGGTTTAGAGCCTCCCCAAGCTCAGATCATAAGTTTCAAATATGTCACACACTATAGCCAATAAGAGAGAGCAGGGAAGCATCACCTACCAGATCAGATTTATAGGACTAACAATGAATCATGAGAGAGAAAAAGCTATTATGTTTTTATATTTTTATTAAAACGGTACCTTTCTATTACTTTTAGGCAAAATCAAAAACCCTAAAGAGGTCATATCATGCTTCTTGTAGTTTATATTCACTTAAGCTGATTTAACATGTCTTATTTGTTGGGAAGAGAACCTCTATAAATAAGATAAAAAAGTCTGTGGCACTAAGACCTCTCCATCTCCCCATTTTTGCAGCACCAGCAGCTACCTAAGACACCACCCCAGAATAGACCTACCAGTGTGACGTCATACCAGTGTTGTGTCAGCTTTTTATGCCCATTGGAATGAACTGTTGACAACATGGTGCTGGACAGTGCAGACCAGACACACCCCACATGAGGCAGAGAGCCTTAAAGGGGTATGAGCTCTATCAGACATGCTGAAAATACCTAACTATGGGGCTGATCTACTAAGATCCCAAATAACAAGTGCTAAATTGCATGTGCAAACAAAAAATTGCACGTGCTATTAGTGGATGTGTTACGGGTGATTTACTATGACTGCGTGCGCAATTGATAACAGGCACAAAAGTGGTGTGCTCCAGCGTGTTGAGTTCAGTGCCATGTCACCTTTGACATGATTGACGTGTTTAAAAGTCAGCACTACTTTTATTCTGATTTTTTTTTTTTATCCTTTGTAACTATCATGTTTCTTTGAATGAGGGTTTTGCATGTGCTACCGGCTGTCACCATGGAGAGTCTGGGAGAGCAGAGTTGCTGCAAACGCAAAATGAAGTTTGAAGCCATTGAGTTTGAGGCCAAATAAACACACTGGTGAACTCCAGCAGAGGCATCTCAGCGTTGCCAGAAGAAACACGATTTGGGAGGCCATCTGTGAAAAGCACACAGCTCAAAACTGGCACTGCTGGATAGACAATATGTCTCTACTGTTTTTCTTTCTGACCAGAGGTTGCGGTAACCTTCTGTCTGTCATTTTGATGGACAAGGTTGTCACTTTTCCTTCATGCCATATTTGTGTCCGTCATTTTTAATTTTCCTTTTTTGATTCCAAATAAACATGATCTAAATGACAGTATTCACATAGTTACACAGCTTCATCACCAATAACCTCTCATGTGAAGAGCAGTAAAACAGTTACACACACACAGACTGTGCAGGTACTCTTGCCTTTTTCCACATTGACTGCGTAGTGTGACGCAGTCAGCTCTGAGTGACAAATGGAGTGATTCTGCTATGAAGGGGATCTTTTTTACATTGGTTAAATGACCTCCTCCACAATGTATTAAGAGCTCAAAACAGAGAGGGTTTACTTAATGCATGAGTATAATGGCACACTCTTTTTCCAGTTCATCATGATGGCAGACAGCCTCCAAATCTTTACGTCATTCATCAAAAAATTCAGTCAATGATGAAAAATATTTGGTTAATGCGAACTCTGTTTCTTGCCACGATGGCCGCAGCGATCTATGCATAATGCTGTGCCTGTTTGCACCTGCCTTGGACATGTGTATCTCCTCTTCCCAGTATTTTGCATGTTCTGATAATCAAGTTTGCATGGTTTTTATACACGCAAACCTTTAGTAGATCAGACTCTATCAGGGGTGAGTAAGTTTCTGAACAGTTTTGATTGTGAACATGACCTTGCAGTAATCAAAAATGAATATCTGAGCCTGATTTGAGACAAAATTTGACCTCTTTAAAAAACTTGTATGCAGTGTATGATAAAAAAATATATATACTCTTTCAAAAGACAAAGTGTTAAATCTAGCAGCTACCAGATGTAATATCTGTTTTGTTGTGCTAGACAACACACAAAGACAAACACATTTTGCTTCCAAGAGACTGCCAATTTTTTTTGGTTAGTCTTTTTTCTTGAAATTTTATGTGAGCACAAGATGATTTATTTTCAAAGTTTACTTTACACCATATACCCATACATGTGACTGCTTTATAAGGCTAATAAAATTAAGTAATCAACAATCACTCTGCTTATTTCAACATATAATTCAACATGGATTATCATTTAAAGTTGTTTTGAGTGGTTAAGGGGATTTTTTTCTCTTACAGAGGTCAGTTTATCACTCTTTTAGTCTATTAGGGAGTTTGAAGTTCTTCCAAGCTGATGGTCAAAAGGTACAACATTTTAATCTAATGCACAGTGCTGATGTAGCTTGAGTTTATATTCCCCGAACTAAAACTTTTTTACTTTGTTTGTGTACCAGTTGGTAAATCAAATAACACTTGGTCACTTGTCTAACAGGAATGCTTAAAGTCTTCCATGATTGCTCTTTGTCTACAATCGCACTTTGCTTCAGATCACTTCGTCGTGTCACTGTGCATTTACGTGGCTAGCACAACTCTCATACCAGCTCACATCCCTGTCCTCAAGTGAAGGTACAGCTGGCTATGGAGACAAACAAGAACCACATCAGACGACACAGTGGAAACAAGGCTTTAGTCACAACTTTTTGACATTCACATTCTACCTGCAGCCCCTCCAGAATCACATCAGCCGTCGGATGGGTGAAATCCCTGTCCTGAATAATGAACCGAACTTGCACCATATGTAGCAGGTTATGAAGTCCAGATTAGAATAGGTGAGCCATGAGTCGGCCTGATTGGCAGCAGCATTGATAAACAGCTCCCTAATAGGCTGTGGATAGGAACATCTCATCCATGACTGACTCTGACAGCTATCCTGCTCCGCTTCAAAGCTACACATCCACTCTCCTCTCTGCAGCACCAGGCCTCATTTTCACCAACCACCTTGGAAAAAAAAATACATGGACCGCAGCCATCTCAACCCCTAAACCAACCAGGACACCCACCCTCTTACTTTCCATGGTACAATACATATAGAGTTGTGTGTTAACACCTTCACATGGTAATTGCTCGATCTGTCTGAGAGGCGCTGGTAATGAATGCAGCTTGTAACCTCTGCTGGCTTGGAAAAGCTCGGGTAGAGTGGCTTCTTTTGTGGATTTGAGAGAGGGCAGCGAGGTGATGTGGAGTGAGAGGCCGGCTCGGTACGGTATGAAATCAAATACACAGGCATGTTGTTCATAAAACCACACATGCTCTGCTTAGTACACCGCTGGAGGTGGCTCGTAGCAGGGCCTGAAATACAGTCAGCTCTCCCCAGGCGCTGGTACAAGTGAGATATGTTAGCGGCTGGCGTTCTCCATCAAACAGCAGCATATAAAGCACAGAACAGTACACCCATGTGCTATATATTGCCAAAAGGGAGAGCCAGCTACAGAAATATTCACTGTAAGGATAATACATACATTGCAGAATGTATTGTTGTCTTCACCGTTATGGTGATGTACAAGGTCTGGGTTTCAGCTCCCCAGGAAAAAATGATGTAAGTATATAGCTTGTGTCAACTTTATAATTAACTTTGTATTTATTACACAAAGGGGCTGTAAATTATCTTGACATGATCATGTGGGAAACCATAGATTTCCTCTGAGGACCTTCTGCAAGAATATGCATTTCAAAGAACTTAAAGGCAGGGGGCTCTTAATCGAAACAATAAATAGGCTTCCTGATTGTTAATACATGTCAAATAGTCTAAGTTTTGAGTTTTGAAAATAAAGACCATGAAAAGTGTTGAAATATCATATTTTTTATTTATTGGAGACTCAAATTATGCATCTGTCAAAAAAGTAATATTTCTACCCCAAAAGTCAAGTCGATCTAATAGCAAGAGCACTTTTAACAGAGAGGATCGTGTCCCAGATGCCCTTATAGCACTATGTAAGTTTGGTAGCAAGCCACAACCACCTTGAGAGGGTGGTTACTTTTGTACTGTACACTTGGCTACACAACAAGGCGACTAGCCAACATCAGAGGTAGTTTGCAGTTCTCCACACTGTGGCTCAGACTACGATATGAAAGAGGACAGCTCTGGATGAGGCTCAGAAAAGAAAGAGAAAGTGACCAATCAAGGAGCCAGGCTAGAGTAAAACTGGACAGGCTTTTACATGTTAGTAAGGGTTTCAAGAAACCACAGGCTAAAGGTGAGACACAGAGCTGGCAAAGTTGCTGTTGAATTAGCAAGTATAGCTGTCATTTTAAGCTTTCTCCCTAATTTGTTATGTCTGTTAACATGTTATCAAGTCATTTGCTCGCTAACTCATTCAGAAACATTCTCTCATGTCTGAGTCTCTTTTTTGAGCAAAACAACTTAACTTCCATCTATCAAATTAATATCTACAGCTCTGGCTAAATAAGCATATTTCTTGTAAAGAGCTTGAGAAATCTTGAGTTTGATTTTTGAAATGTGGGGAACATGATGAAAGCAGATGATGAGGGGAGACAGATAGCCCCCTGCTGCTTACTCCTTTGTGTGTGTGTTTATTTTTTTAAAACCTTTATTCAGCCAGGTAGTCCCTTGAGAATAATACCTCTGTATTAAGAGAGACATGGCCAAGGCAGCATGCTATCAGAGACAAAGAAAATGCATTATGTATGCAATTTACTGCATTTCTGCAGCCAGTCTCAAGTGGACACTCAAGAAACTGCAGTTTTTGACACTTTCTTGTTGACTTAATTTCAATACTGGAGGTAGCTGCTTGGTTGGGTCACAGCAGGGCTGGGATGGGGCTCATGGGTTTGGATTATAGCTGCGCATTATGGGAGAGGTTGGGTGATAAAACGTGCAGGCACTGGCAAAGGAGAGTTAAGGTCCATCACAAGAAAACAACATGAAAAATAGGTAAGATAAGGAAACAACATGGCAGATTGTAGTAGGGAACATCCTCAAGCAGCAGTTAATTATGTGATGCAGTGTTTCACCAACAATAAAAATACCTTTCAGTTCAGTTGGGGGTTGATCTACAAAAGACATGCACTGTTGTATCTATAAAAAATAGAATATTTCTCTTGCTTTTGAGAACTTTACAAAAATATTTCAACTACACCAAAAAAACATATGATAAACTATTTGAATTATTTGAATTTGATTTAGACATTTCTATTTTAAATTTTTATCAATAAAGTACACCTATCTATCCATCTATCTATCTATCTATCTATCTATCTATCTATGTTTAAAAAAACAACTGTCGGCTACATCTATATCAGTGCCTAAATAGAATCTTAAATGTAATTTTCTATTTTGTTTCCTCTCCAGTATATCAAATAAAAAGGAAAACAAAAGAAAATTTATACGTATCAACAGTGAATTTTGTTCATGATGCAGTGGAAATTTCATTGAATGACCATGTTACATTGTCAAAAAAAATTTAAGTGATGATAATCAATTTGAGGGTTTAGCAACAATTTCAATATTGTGAAAGTGTGATCTGTGTAAATTGTATTCAAATGCCAGGCGCTAAAACTCACAGCCTATCACTCACAATGTGCTTGTGAAAACCAAAAAGAGCATAGAAAAATGTCTACAGCCTGTTTGTCTGAACAAGAAAATACAGACAGGAATAATCTTTCCGTGCTCTACGACCCAGAGAAACACAAAGTAAATGTCAGACGTCCTCACCTGAACCAGCATTCACATCAGGGTTGACTTTTCTTTCCTGCAGATATTGGTGTTGTGTCTTTGCCTCAGACCTCGGTTTGCTTGGTTAGACCATGGCTGTCCTGCAGTCTCATGGATCATAGGGCTTCTTTTAGATTCAGGAGACTAAAGGCTGCTTTAGTCAGTGCTCTATTCTGTTTTTTATATATTTTGTCAGGTTGTGTATTTAAATAAATCTGCAGGAAATGACTGGACTTTAATATGAACAGTTTTATGGTTTCTATTTACATGCTGGTTGAATCATCCACTCGTACCTCTGCAGGTTTTGGCCTGTCTTCTAAAATCCTGAATCCTGTTGGCATTCATTGTAAAATAATGTTGTAAGGAATGTGTCTAATCTGGGGGTTGGGGAGTTATTTCAAAGCCAATGAAATTATAACATATTGTAAATTCAAACTTTTGACAGGAGTTGAACAGCATGTATCTAACATAAGCAGCGCTAACATAGCCAGTTTCAGTTTATCAGGTTACCATTAACATGACTATCCTGGTTATACAACACAGCAGCTGGGCGTGTGCAAAGAGTTACCAGAGTCAGCCTACGTACAACTTCACATGCTTTGCATTTATAAGGATAAAGCGGTAAATAATACCAACAAATTCACATTACAATTAGCTATTCATTCCTTGTGCTTGTTTACATCTGGGTAGTTGATCATCATGGTAGTCAAGTCAAATACACTGCCCGGCCAAAACAAAAGTCGCCACCTGGATTTAACTAAGCAATTAGGTACGAGCCTCCTGTTGGATAATTACTGCACGTGTGATTATCTTTCAGCTGGCAACAACTTATTTACCCCAGCTGATGCAATGAGTAGCTTCTCATTTCTTAAACAGCCATGTTGAAAGACACATCCTGTGGTCATGGAAAAGATATTAGTCTGTTTAAGAAGGGTCAAATCATTGGCATGCATCAAGCAGAAAAAAAACATCTAAAGAGACTGCAGAAACTACTAAACTTGGGTTAAGAACTGTCCAACGCATTATTAAAAACTGGAAGGATAGTGGGGAAGCATCGTCTTCAAGAAAGAAATGTGGTTGAAAAAAATCCTGCATGATCGTGATCGGTGATCACTTAAACGTTTGACCAAATCAAATAGAAGAAAAACAACAGTAGAACTCAGGGGTATGTTTAATAGTGAAAGTAAGAGCATTTCCACACGCACAATGTGAAGGGAACTCAAGGGATTGGGACTGAACAGCTGTGTAGCCTTAAGAAAACCACTAATCAGTAAGGCTTACTGGAAAAAAAGGCTTCAGTTTGCTAGGGAGCATAAAGATTGGACTCTGGAGGACTGGGAGAAGGTCATGTGGTCTGATGAGTCCAGATTTACCCTGTTCCAGAGTGATGGGTGCATCAGGGTAAGAAAAGAGGCAAGTGAAGTGATGCACCCATCATGCCTAGTGCCTACTGTACAAGCCTGTGGGGGGCAGTGCTATGATCTGTGACAAATCTTGTGACATTGCAGAAGCTTAGGCTATTGAAACAACGCCACATCAAAGCTAAAGGCAGTTCAATGAAATATTAGAGTGTGTGACCCTGTTTTTTTGTGGGGACTTTTTTTTTGGCCGGGCAGTGTATAAACCAAAGCTGCAGCCCCTGCATGTGGTAGGTGCTATGTTACAGCTGAGCCACATGAAACCAGCGTTACAGGCTTGGACTAATAAAAACACTGATAACTGACAAGAAGGTCTGGCATCAACTATCAAAGTATTGGATTTCTTTAGTCAAATAAGCATGCACAGTCCTAAAATATACAGATAGCTGTTTGCTCAAGTGGCAAACTGTCTGCTCTTGAGATTTGTACCTCAATACCAACTTCATCCTTGCTTCAAATTTTAAACAATGCAGCCCATGAAACAACACCCTCTACAAAGATTCAGTTGCCACACCAGTGACCAAATCATTGGCTGTTGCTTTCCATAGTTCTGTTATGACAGATGTATATCAGTGGGTGTTTTCTAGCTAGAGGATAAGTAAAATCTTGGCTTTCTTGATAACACATTCTAGACTCACATGATCCACAGAGTCTCTGACAGAAAGGTTTTCTCCCAGAAAGGCATTTTCATCCAGAGGACTGCAGCTCACTAGATATTTCCTCTTTCTTTAACCATTCTCTGTGAACCCAAGAGATGGTTGTGCGTAAAACCCCCAGTAGATCAGACCAGCCTGATTGGCAGAAAAAAAACATACCATGTTCAAAGTTACTTAAGTACCTTTCTTTCCCATTCTGATGCTCAATTTGACATTCAGCAGGTCGTCTTAAACATTCCTACATGCATAAATGCTTTGATCTGCTGCTATGTGTTTAGCTGATTAGCTATTTGCACTAACAGTCACTTAAATGTGTGTACTTAATTAAGTAAAAGGTGAGTGTATAAAGGGGCGGTATAATTAGATGTCATGAGTGTTAACTAGGCAGGTATACGTATTTTCTCCAAACCCTCTCAGTTGCTGTTTGGGCCCTCCATACTTTGACAAAAAAATTACCATAGGAAAAAAAAACACATCATCTTATTTTAAAGCAGTTATTTTTAGACCCAAAAGATGGTAAAACTGATCATTACTTTTAAAGATTTTCCCTTTGTTCAACTGCCTTAAACTGCTGAAGGCTTGAATAAACTTTCATTTAAGTTTGGTCCATTTTTCCCGCAGAGCCATGACTGTTAATTCCCCCCTTCATTTCTCCTAGATTGAAATCCTGTTAGAGAGGGGCTGCAGCTTATCAACAGGAAGAACAACTACCGTGATTAAAAACAATTTTAAAGTGCTTCAGGGCATGTTCTCTCTTAAAGTCTATTTGAGAAAGTGTAGACACATTCCCTTTAAACGTTACTGATATTTGTTGCAACACTTTCAAAAAGTGAACAAACAACTATTTATCTGATGAAGAAAAGAGGTCAGGAGAAGTGCATGAAGTTTGGATTTATTTTCATACATTTTTAATATATGTGGCCACTGAATCAGGCAGTGTTTGCTCCTCAGATTTTTCCTCTGGCATGCGGCTTTTTTTATTTTTCTTGCAGGATGGTTTTTTTGTGATGGACTGGGCAGGTCAGGAGCATGGAGTAAAATGAGTACACACTTTGCCAAACAGGTCTGTGCCCAAGCGGGAGCCCTTAAATCAGAGCAACCTTTGAAAAACGGTTGTTTGCTGAACCAAGAAAGCCGTGGTTACTGCAGAAAATAGAACACAAGGACTTTTTTTGTAAACTGTAACACAACACAAGCAAGAACCTGCTGCTGATGTTTCCTGTCAGACTGGCAAGGTCATTTGACAAAGGCTTACACTGGAATCATACCTCTCTGCTTTTTCAGATTGAAGTTCTCAGCTGCTGTTTTGCCAGGATGCCATTAAAGATGCATTTCTTCTTTCTCAGTCTTCAGAGCCTCATGGTTTCTGTTAAATCAGAATGTAGTCTAAATAATGGTTGGGGGGGAAAGAGGCAATTTCCATAAAGCTCACTTGTTAAAGACAAACCTTTGCCTATTTTAAGAGCTCTCATGCTGTGATTTTAATTGGGTTTCAATTAAATCGGGAGCCACAAGCGTTTTGCAAATAAAGTTAAGAGCAGCCTAAATCAGTCCTTTGCAAAGAAAGAGGAGCAAGGACATAAATAGAAGTACATTTACAGGTATTTGTGAACTTTCAGTTTTTACAGTCAGAAAATTCCGGCTGTATAAATCAGAAGTTAAAACAGAAGGCACACTATAAAGTAGGCCTTCACAATATTAGAAAAAACATGCCATGCCCGATTACATTGAGCAAATTGTGACAAAAAATTATGGATGCAACAAATTTCAATAAAATATTGTACCATATGGTGTGACACCCATGGCTCAATATGCATATGTTTTTTTGGTTTTGAGCACAAACAGCTTTCATTTGTTGTTGCTAGTTTCTCTCTGCATTTGTTCTACTGTTTTGCTTGTAAGTCAGTGCACAAAGCAGAGGAGACTCCTCCCGCAGCAAGTAGCAGTATGCTAAAGTTAAGCCAAGAAACACAAGTACTTTAGGTTTTTCAGAGGGGATCATAAACTCCAAGAGCATCAGCCAAGTACATTAAATTAAGCATAATACAGTCCCATCCTTTTCACCGTGGCTTTGAAAAAATAACTCTGGTAACTCTGCTGTAAAACTCCTAATACTCTGGCTTCTGCAGAGGGAAAATTTGTCTTCATCTGCCCCAAATGGTCACGAAAAGCACAAACAAACTTTGTCAAAGTCCTTTTGGTTAAAAACATTGTAATCTGTTTTAAGTCTTTGTTGAAGTCTGATGGGACTGCCAAAAACAAACTTTACCAGCCTTAATTAGCTTAGACATGATAAATCAATTGATTTTTTTCTTGTGCTTCACTTTAATGTGCTTTACCACATTAAAAAAGGTTATTTTAATTTACTGCCCTAAATTTAAACTGGCGTGGTGTGCTTATTGCGAAGGCTCATATTGCAATAACACTGATGTTCGATTAACTGCCCAGCCCTTATGTAAACTCAGTGGGATACCTTTTGAACAGATTTCAAAGGGGAGTTTTATTTGTCAGCTTCATACATACAGGAACAATACATTAAACATTAATATGTACATAAAAGTAAGTAGTTCTGATAATAAGAGGTGAAAAAAATGAGTGGGAAATCAAATTTGCCACACACTGGTTATCATTTAGAGCAGATTTAAGCGGGGTCCACACATAAGGCTTTTCTAAATCTGAAGAGATTTTTTTATCTGTTAGAGACCCCACACATAAAGATAGAATATCAGGCATTGAACAGTTTTGATTGTACTGTGTGTGGTGTGCTCCGATATCTCAACACAGCACACCACAAACAAAACGATTCTCTCTCACCACTGATCTAGTTTCTAGTCCTCAAAGACAGAAATCTCACGTGATCAAACGTGATCTAACAAAAACGAAGAAGAAGAAGCATAGCAACAACCATAATCATTGTCTATGGCAACAACCGGGAAACACAACACGCAACATGGGAGAGGACATACGAGAAGAAGAAATGATGGTGGTCTTTAGACTAATTTTGATGGAAAATCAGGGACTAAATAAAAGAAAAGACTGGAAAAAATCTTGGAGACAGCGTGAACATGTGAGCTGGTCCTCTGTTTCTTAGGTCCACAGAACTTTATGTTTATGTTTCAGGTCGGCTGTGCTTGTTTTTATTTACGCCTCCTTCCTTGTTCCTCAGTCAGCTTGCTTTTTGATTGGCTACATTCAGCTCCAAGTCACAATTCACGGAGTCATTCCTTGGGAATCGTCAGCTTTCCCCACCCACATGAAGATTTTTGGTCGTAAATATTGAACAAGTTTAATTTTGTCGGCCCCAACCCATTTTGGAGCCGATTATCAGGACAAATTCACTCTTAACACACCTCGGACCACAGGATAATCTTTTAGGATAATCTTGTAAGACATAAGGTAATCGGGCATCCTTGGTCGGGGAGTGGGATGTGCTGCTTGCTGTGCACTCTGGGAATCAAGTCCAAGCAGCATCAGGTGTGTATGGCTTTGAATAAGACCAGGTGGACTTATATATACTTTTGTATTGCAGTGCTTGGCACTGACTCTTTGTCTCATCCTCAGAGATTGTGAGAGTCTCTCTGTGTTTTTAGGGCAGTTATTTGGAACGTAAAAGTCTGCTTGAGCCCATTTGAATACCTATGTGAGATTTGGTGGAAATTTTCTGGTGGCTTTGAGAAAGTTGGTGAAATAATCTGGAAGTTGCAACCAGCCTCTTTGATTTTCTTGAAACATCAATCAGGTGGTTTTTGTTTCATTAAAAGGAGAGTGGCTAGTAAATCTCTCAAGTTTTGTTAGTAGTCAGCTGCTCGGTATCAGTAGTTTGTTACTTGAAAGTACAATAAAACAATATATGTATTTCTCTCTAATTTCCCCATCCCTATGTACCAATTCTAGTGGTAAGTCCTCTGCAATAACTTTTAAGAGACACAGGTCTATTTATCTCTAAAACTTGTCTCATTGTGTCAGGACTGGGGTAATGATTGTGAGACAAAAAGAAAGAGAGAGTGGTGAGTTGAGAGAGAAGTGTCTTTATTGTCTGCAATATCATGTTCAGGGCTTCTCCAGACATAGTATAAGGTGAAAATTTGTGGCTTGAGCCAGTGCTCCTCACCTGTACCAGTAACTTTTCAAGCCTGCCCATCTGTGCCTGCTGCAGGCTCTGTTCTCGCTTATAAAGAGCTAGTGGACCAATTGTATGGGGTTTAGAAGATGACAAATTATTGCAGCACAAAACAAAAAGATTGGGCATTAAACTGTGATCACAACAATCTTGAATCTGAATTTTATTCAAATTCTTGCGTTTCAACTACAGCAAATTTCATCCCATTCAAATATCCAACTTCTGTGACAAACTTGTCTGAAGCCATGGTTCATCAGCCAATCACAATGAAGAGTGAACAGTGATGAGGATCACGTCACAGACAGAGGAGGAAGTAAACAATGCTGCACGCCGGCATCGGAGCTCCTCCATATGGTTATTTTAGTGCTCAGTGACCAAATCACAGAGGGGAGACATGGGGAGAAAGGGGTGAAAGTTGCTTCAGTATTTGAACATGTGAATACCTGTACAAAATTTTGTTGCGCGAATGCATAACAGGAATATTATTTTTTTTGCGTTTGGTGTGAACACAGCTTTAGTCTTAGACCTTGAGTCTCCATCTGAGATCTGGACCTCAATGCTCTGTAGAGGATGTGTGCATGTATGTTTTGTATTTTTCCAAATACATTTCTCCAACTAATGATCTGTAAACTGACATGTAAACTGCAAAATTTTTGGTTGGTTCAATGGATCCATGCATGGGTTTATGCATTAAGTCAAATTTCTCAAAGAGCGTCAATGTCAGCTTCTATATGTTGATGTGTGAATGGGGCTATATATAGGCTGAGTCAGGTTAAACTTAAGCAAAGCAGCAAGCAAGAACATTCAGCACAGAAATATGGATGTTAATGAGAGAGAAGAGTATGAGTAAGCTGGTCTTTCTTTGTTTCTTTAATGCTTTTTACCCTAAAATTAAATCTGCAATTATAGTCCTTGGGACATCTGTACTTGCTAGATTGAAATTCCTCATTGTAAGGACCTGGTTCTGCATTTTTTCATAACTCAAAATCCAATATCATCAAAGCCTATTAATACTTCTCCAGTCCTGTGGATCTTTCAACATGACATTTTACAATATGTCAAGTCATATAATTTAAATTGGTAAAATACAGTTGGATAGCCCAACAATAAAAGTGCAGGTTCTATGCAAGCAATATTGAATAACCCGGTTTTCAATAACCAAAAATGCATGCATTTCTAAGAATTCTATACAGCAGTTAATAATAATAATAATAAATTCAATGCCTGTTTCATATGAAGAATTGACGTGATATCTCCACTTTTTAGTACTTTTCTTAACAATCTAAGATTTTCACAATAGCTAGGACATATCTCTTGGACCCTTTCATCCTTTTCTCAAAAACTCTGCAAACAAACAGGTTTTCTAGCTACAGACACAAAACTCTGATCCCTCTGGCAAAATCAAACAGTTTATGTGAGTTCAGAAACAAACACTGTTTTACCATCCTACACACAGCAGTCAAAATAAAAGACCACACACTACTAAGAATACACTGTACACAAGACTAAAGAAAACAAAAATAAAAAGACAAAGTGGTCAAAGACTGGTTCACAAAAATAGTTGTATTAATTTCCAGGCAATAGGACATGAGTTAGCATGCAGGTGAAGCCATTTACATGAAATAATGCTCTTCAAAATGTTCAAATATGCTTCAGGCAACTCTGGCTTAATTCCTCATAACTCCAAACACAAACTGAAAAAAGTGAACCACTTTGTCAGAACCCCACAAATACTTTGAAAAAAATGATCATTGCTGGAAGCCATGTTCTTCTTCCACTAAAAAAGTACAGCAAAAGCACAGCGTTGATATACTTCTGTCCTACAGAGTGTCACACCAGTGGTATCAGTTCAAAATACTGCCATCAAACATTTTGAAGGTAACAGATTTGACCTCTTCTCAACATGTTTACACAAGTGTCCCCAAGACCATGGTCAACTCCCCTCACCAGGTATTGGATTTTGGCATGCCCCTAAACCCTTTAGTTTCATCCCTCCTCAGAACAGGGTGCTTTGGTGTAAATCTTAATGAGCTCTACCTGACGATGTCCCTCTCATGAAGTAGCTGCAGCTCTAGTTTTCCAACACTGTGCTTTAATGTTTACTTTGACAGCGCAGATGGGTTCCTTTAACTGGAGATGCCTGTGGGCTCAAAAAACACCTGGCCCAGGGGTGTATCTCCCATTTGGTGGTGGTGGCTTTATGATATTACTAGACAAATATTTTCAAAGTAAATATTCAAGCACACATTTTCTTAAAGGTGGATAGAGCATCAGAGGTCAAGAGGGATTTTTCCTGTGTAAGGGGACTTTGTAGACAGGCCATGGAAACAAATGTTGTTTGGTACTAAGCAACATCTTAAGTCTGGATCAGTGGACTTGACTGCGCTATTTTGTGAATGCCAGACCACATCGGTGTAGCAGTGCAGCACTTGGTTAGACAATAAAACTCAAAGTGAAAATCAAAAGACGCAATTTTTTACATTCCTCTGATTCCTAAAAAAGAAACTGTTAAACATTGTTTGACATGATAAATATAGGTCTGAGTATTTAGTTTTGAGATGTACAATAATTCAGTGCCACATGTCATGTGGTTAAAATTGTGATAACTAGGGTTGAACAAAAGTTAAGTTTTTTTTTTTAATTATGGCTAAAAAAAAGATAAAATGATTCCCAAAAAACAGTTCAAATATTTTTAAATTTCAATAACCATGTATATCTACTACCAAGATGAATAATGATATTGTGATCTCAGTATAAATCAAAATGAGCCCCGTCATAATATTAGTTGTTATCATGCAGCCTAAGAAATTATATTTCAATAACGATTAGACTATAATAACAGTCATCACAATTATATGATTGTGATCTTGCTTTTTAAACAGTCTTCATGTTTTTTAAAGAAGTGAATCACTCAATAAATGGGTTTTTACCATCAATCATGTTGCTTAGAGAATGGAATTAAGTGTTCTGATTTTTTGCTTCTCTTTTTTAACAAACAAACTCTGCGGTAGCAAAGATTGTTTCATTTTAAAATGTGTGGTACTGAAATAATTCTACACAGCCAAAGATTGAAAGCCTTTGTTTTAAATTATATTACTTTTATATATGCTTTGCCTGTGAAAGTCATGGTCTCACACAGTTTGCATCCCTTACTATATTTCCCTCCTACTGAAACACAACTGCATCCTGTAAGTTATACCGTTGTTTGACAATGGAAACACTGAAAGATGTCACTTTTATTTAGATTGTAAAGTCTGCCATTTTGTGCTCAGCAGGGGTCACATTAACTTAATGTTTTGACTGAATTTTTTTGATGAATGAAGGAAAGATTTTGAGGCTGTCAGTCATTATGAAGGACTGAAAAAAGAGGACGATCCAGTGCGCCATCATACTCATGCAGACACACGCACAAAGTAAACCCTCTCTGATTGTGCTCTTAATACATCTTAGAGGAGGTCATTAAACCTATGTAAAAAAAAAAAAAAAAAATCCCCTTCATAGCCAGAATCACTCCATTTGTCACTCAGAACTGACTGCATCACACTCTCAATGCACTGACAGCAGGTTGAGGAGCTGTCAGTGCGTGGAGAGTGTGACACTGTCAGTGCGGAAAAAGACCGTTAAAGATAAACGCTCAGCCTGTCTGTGCGTAGCTGTAAGACTACTCTTCACATGAGAGGTTATTGGTGATGAAGTTGTGTAACTACTTGAATGCTGTCATTTAGATTATGTTTAATTGGAATTAGAATAGGAAAATTAAAATTGACGGATAAAAATATGGCATGACGGAAAAGTGACAACCTTGTCGCTCAAAATGACAGATAGCAAAAAAGGTTACCGCAACTTCTGGTGTTCAGGCACATGTCTAAACCTCTGTTTATTTGTTGTTTAAGTGAGATTAAATATAGAAAAGAGACTTGAATATTAAACTTTTATGAAAGTAGTGCAACTTTCAGTGATTCGGTAGAGAAACTAACTGCATAGTGTAATTGTGTAAACAAAATTACATCTTGCATTGTAATGCATTGAAAATTAAGAGTCTTTTCATGACATTTTGATTCAATTAAAGCACTTCTTGTTTTGAGTAATTTCTGTGTCATTCCTTTTCTCAGAGAAGGAGCAGAAATAGTTAAAATCAGTGATCGAGTCTTGTGACAAAAAAAATAGATTTAATATTTAGGCCATCTCGCCCAGCCCTAGTCTCTTTTTTAGGGTATCTAATTTTATTTACTCCCTTGTTATGTTACAGGTATGTTTTGGGTGTTTCTTGTCTTTCTTTCATTTATTTAAGAGCTGGTTGTAAACTGGAGGTGTGATAGCTGGGATTATCTTGTGATCTTGTATGCTGGTGGAAGCTCGAGAGGAAAACTACAACACCCATGATGCAGGTTTCCATGTTTTTAATGACTGGCTAACTGATCAATTGTGTGCACCTGGAGGATGCCAGGAAGTAGCTGGATGAAGATAACTCGCACACAAGGAAGACAGACAGTAAACTTGCTTCTGCATGCCAACATGGACGACTACAGCATGTCTGTGATTCATGGAGACTCTATTGCAGTCAAACTTGGTTTTGTTGCACAAGTTTGGTGTAGCGCCAATTGGACTTCACATCTTCATGTCAGGAGACAAACCCACAACCAGTCGCACTCTCCACCCGCTCTCCAACACCAACAATGATAAAAACTTGACCCCTATACACCAGACTCAGCTCATGAGAGCTGAAGATTGTGCTCTTCTGGAGATAGGCTGCATCGAAGTATAGCCTCACCTTTCAGCAGCAACAATGTAAGCATAGCTTCCCTTTTTCTTGCACCTTGTTTACAAGCCAGCTCGCAATTTGTTCTGTTTTGTTCTGTGTTTTATGTTGCAGTACAGCTGCAGCAGCTCTGGATGAAGACTTGCTGAAGCTGTGTTGTAGCAGCTATCAAACTTAGTGTTTTCTCTGATTCTGCTTCAGTCCATTGCACAGAGTGTTATTCACATTATGAGTAGTAAACAAAGATAACAGTTTTTTTTTTCTCCTTTTGACCCAGTTTTTCAGAAAATATTTTACAGGTCTGACAGTTTTAGTATTCATCGTTAATGCTGCCATAATTAAGTCATATTTTAAGATTTTTGTTTGCAAACTGTTTGAATAATACAACAACGATTTGGTCTTAAAAATGTTCTGAATAGCACACTGTGTGATCACAGATTAAATCATTTTTTCTTTTGCACATTTGCTGAATAAATCAACAGTGTTAAAATGCACCGTCTCTTGAGACGATTGTGAAAGACACCGTGTTCTTGAAAAGTAAAAGACTCGTACAAATCTTTCTCTGAATGACTTTATATTCAAAATGCTAAGTGTTCTCTGCCTCTGACTACAAAGTGATTCATAATGCATTACTGTTTCACCAGAGCACCCTGGATTCTGGAGGAGGACAGCAGTTTCATATGTGCAGAGAGGGCCCTGGTGGAGCTAATTGCAGAGAGAAGTGCCTGATGAAGCAGAAGCATCATGGATTAGGAACATGTCTGCGGTTCAGACTGAGGTAAAAAAGTGTGAAAAGTGACCTACTTTTCAAACAAGATCACCCTGGATTACCTTTGTGTCATAACCTATTTCAGACCTGTGAAGTCGTGAAGCTGAAGTTTCAACTCTCATTTAGATTATAACACAAACTTTCCCTCTACAAAGACGCCTGATTAAGTGCCTGCAAATGCCCCATAGCAAGCGTCATGTGGGGAGGATCACTGTTTCTGTCAAAGAATAATAAAAGACATTGTCATTTGTCAGCGTATTCATGTTTGAGAGCTCTCATCTCAGGTGTGCACACATTTAATCTTATTTAGCTCATCACTACACTTAGATTTACTTCATCAGTTATTCCCCAAATGTCTAACATTCATATCTGCATCCATTTGACAGCTTTGAAAGGAGAGGAAGGAAAAACTTTTTTTTTGATGCTAATGAGGATAGAGTACAAGACAGCAAAATTTCAGACTCTGGACATCCTTAAATTATTCCACTTGTGCATATTCAAGGCTAAATAGCTAAAGTAGGGCTGACATGAAAAGCGGAGATGGAGGAAAATATGAGTTGCGATGCTGATACCTTGGTGCTGCAGGCCCCGAGGCCGCCGCTCCTCTGCCTTCCAGTGGGAGGCAGATAAAGTCATCATTAGAAAAGGCTGGAACGAGAGAGAGAGAGAGAGAAATAACAGGTTTCGACTGAACTCCCCCCTCTCACTCATTCTCTTTGAACTCGCAGCCAATTTTGCATGCTCACGCAGACCTACGCCTCTAAGCCAGAAGAGTCTCGCACTTCCGACATCTAACCCCCCTGCGCTCAACTTGTGGCGCCAGCTCCCGCTCCATGCCTTGCCTCCCTGCTTTGGAGCGAGGGCCAAAGTTGAAGGAGAGAAGTTGACACACCCCGTAGCTCCAGCAATCACCTGTGGCATACACTGCTCCTTCCTCTTCTTCTTCTTCTCCTTCTTCTTGGTCTCTGCGGCCTGTGTGAACGGTTTTAGCCTGGAGACAAATGGTTTTACAACAGTGAGCGCAGCAAAGCACATTTTTGCGAAATGTGTTGAATGGCAAGTGGGAATGTATGATTTTTTTTGTTGTTTTTTTTTTTTTCCACAGTGAAACCGAGCCAACCTACCATCCACATTTTTTTTTTCAGCAAAGCTTTTAAAAGCAGAATTATTCAGGTCAATGTTTTGCCAACAGAGTCACTCTTTTGAGATGCTCAAGTTCAGAGGAAATGTAAAACATACGATAAATCAGAGCACAAATTACCAATAAACATCTCCTATACATTACTCTTCCATTGAATATCTCTTGACTTAAGTGTAATAATTGTTGAGCCTTCATCCCATCTCTGTCTCAGTCAATTTTGTGAGACTTTAATGAAATAAATTCCTTCAGTAGTTATCATGTTACTTCAAATTGTTTCTTTTTTTAAGTGTAAGATAAGAAAACACTTTGCTTATTTTGTATGCAACAAAAAAAATATATGAATTGCCTCCGCTAAGTCAGTTACGTTTTTGCATTTGTTAGTTTGTTAGTTAGTTTGTGAACATGATAACTCAAAAGGTTATGGACAGAAATTGATGACATTTTCAGAAATGTTTGTCATGGTACAAGGAACAATTGTCTTGATTTTCTGGGTGACCTGAATACAGACGCAGATCCAGGCATTGTAAGAGGATTTGTTAACAATGCCTTTCAACATAAGGCATTTTTTCACGTTTTCCCTAATAACTCAATAAATTCTCAATGGATTTTGATGATATTTTCAGGTAAAGTTGGTCATCTCACAAGGGAAAAGTGATTAGATTTTGGTAAAGATCCAAACCAGCTGTGGATCCAGGGATTCTTTTAAGGATTTGTTTACAGTGTGAGACAGGACAGATTTTTTTTTATTTAGCATTTTCTTCTTGAATCACCTCTAGTTTAACTATAAGATGAGATAATTACTTGCTTCTTTTCATGCAAATGCCAGAAATTTTAATTTAATTTTTGTGTTGCATTGGGCTACAAATTTAGGGTAAAAAGTGAATCATTCAATAAGTTACACATAAATTAATGAATTAATCATTCTTTATTATCATAGAAATGATTATTTTTAACTTATAAAGTTTTTTTATTTAAATCAAAAATGCAACCTTACGTATCTTTTCATGTGTAAAACTGACTGTGAGATTAAGATAAATGGACAAAATACACACTTTTAGTCCTTTAGTCACTGTATGGATCTTTCTGATTAAGTATTACTCCAATGCACCTGCTCAGTCAAATCAATACATATGTTAAAGGTCTGGCTTTTAGAATTTTTAAGTATTCAAATTACTATTAAAATATTTCTTAAGGTTGTATTTCTACAATGCTCAAGTGGGGCCAAACACACACCTCTGCACGATCTACTGCATTATATTAATTTAGAGGACATACTTGACACCATTTTGAACAAAAATGCCATAGATTTTCAGCCAGACAATAACCAGGACAACCAAAAGTAGCTGATGACCATGGAAACATCACAATTAAATATTTAGAGGTGTATTCATCATTTTCCATTTCAAAAACCTCAGTCACAGGGTTGAAATATGGCCATTCATGCTAAGGTGGAAAACCCTCATTTTTCTTTGTTCAGACATAGTTCAGGGGAAGTAACCTCTTACATCAACTGAAGTTACTGTAGTGTGTAGTTTTTTTGCATGCTTGTACTTTTTTGAGTGATGTTTTTAAACCAGTACTTTTACGTCTAATGAAGTATATCCATAGGGTGTGTTAAACTTACTTAATTTGTATTAGCGTTTGAGTAAAATGGGTTGAAATGAACAGCCTAACACATCACTTTGTTTTATCAACCAGTGTGATTATGATACCAAAAATGTAACTTCAGTTCTGATACACCTTTCCAATTCTCAATACTCAAACAATGCCTGAGGCTGAAGCAATACCTAACTTGTCAGAAGCAGGCAGACCCCAAAGGTAGTTCACATTTTGGATAATATTAAGTGTAAAAACATACATTCACAAGTAATTTTAAAATAAGTAGCCTAAATCATGTCATGGCACATTGTTAATCTGCATTCATGTATATTTCATTTTAAAATTGTTTGGTCAAATAGTGTGCTTATGCAAAACCAAGACTCACACAGTATGCAAAATTTACTTTTACATGTCAGTACAAAGTACCTCTGTGGTTCAATTATCAAGCTAAAATGGTTTTATACATACGTAAGTTTGCTGTGCTGATGCTGAAACTAATGACTAATTGACTCATCAAACTTCAACTGCTGTTTGTGGCACAGCAGTGTGTACCTAAATTAGTCAGTACTTTGAGTTTATTTGAAAGAAAGTATTTTTTTTATTGTAGTAGATTCAAAGAGTGCTACTTTTAATGGTACTCTTTTCACCCCTGCTGTCATTAGCCACATTCATGCTGCTGTTCATGGTATATTATCTACACTATTGTGAGGAGTAGACCACTGAGTATTTTTTAAGTTCACACATTGCTGTGTACTGTGAGGAGTGCGAGTGCACTCACAGTGGAGGAGTGACAGGGCTTCACTGGCCTCTTTGGTATGTCTCAGGTTTCTCTAAAGCTGAAAAATGGAGACTTAAGACATAAACCTACCACTTTTGGGTTTTTCTTTAATTTTGTTGGGATTTTTTTTTAATTTTTGTTGTTTTGGTTGTATTTTACTGCCTTCAACATTGTTATGTCTTCCAAACCTTCTGAGGCTACTACTTTCAATGTATTTGATGTGCAGTTGCTATGGTTACAGATGTTCCAGCCAATCTATAAAACAGTGCACTCCTGTGTAAACACTGTTTACATTTCCTTGCATATGAAAATATTCCTTCTGTGAACATCCAGAGTAAGATTTAAATGTCTGACAGTCAATATGACAGTCTGCACTTCAGTGACTCACCAACTTTCTGGTGAAAAGACAGAGGCTGGGGTGAACCACATCCAGAGCTCAGGTTATATCCTCATCCAACATAAGAACACCTCAAAGATGTGCATACTATCCGCTGTCTTTTTCTGTGCACAAAAATGACTGGAATGTGAATGATGTGTCTGTTAAATTGTGAAAAATCTGCAGATGCCATAGTGATGATCTGCCTCATCCAGAACAGGAACAAGTCAGAACACGGCCAGTTCTTTGAGTAGGGCCCTTTGGTGCAGGAGCTTATGACTTAGTGATGATAATAGACCTTTACACTTCGTTTTCATTAGGATAGTCTGCCAGAATCTCTATAGAATACTGGCTGTGCCTAAAATTCTCCACTCTACATAAACATGGTCCAACATGTGCCTCAGGTATGTTGAACGCATACAATTTTATCCTGTATCTTTTATCTTGAGGAGATTGGAGGGGTGTCGGCGGTGCTGTCTGATAGTGCACTCTTTTGGTAATCAGAGGCTTGCAGGTTCATGTCACATGGCAACGTGTCATTGGACACGAGACTTTTCCCCAAGTTGGTCCCACAGCTGTGTCAGTGGCGTGTAAATGGGTATGAAAGGGCGTGAATGAGGGGCTGTCATAGAAACTCTGAACCATCAGTGAGTAACTGAGAGAGTGAATGGGTGTGAAGATATGAACTGCGGTGTAAAGGTGCTTTGAGTCAGACTAGAAGCTCAATTCCATTTAACATTAACCATTGCAGGACAGTGTGCTTAGTTAACAGGCTGTTTCATTCAATTTAGTTGCCAGTGTTACGGTGAGTAAGTTGGTTTAGCATGCTGTGGTTCTATGTCCTGTTATTCTGCAATACATGTACTCTATACACTACCAAATTGAATTTTTCAGTTTGAAATGAAGTACTGTTTGTTTTAACAGCAGCAAACTATGGCGCTCTCACCAAGGACCTCCAAATAAACCATACTTTAGAATTATTATTGGGTTTGCAGTTTTTAAAGAATAATAATCTCAGCAGTCCTTACTGGATTAAACACCGATGATATCAGGGAGAGGGGAGGGGAGTGAGAGCTAAACTTCTGCAAAGTTTCAGCAAAATCTTTTTCACAAAGCCAAAAAAGGAGTACTGATGATGCTGCAGATGAAGCTCCTGACTTGGAAATTGAATAAATTGGGTTCAATCTAACTCACCAAGTCATGTTTTATCAGACCTTATCCATCTACGTATGCAGGAGTGTTTTTAATAATCCTGTGTTAGCAGCAGCTCAGACTGATTTTATGATATTTTTATTAACAACAAACTTCACACCAGGTTATAACTGAAGTGTCACTAAGTGTCTCTGTCACACACCCACTCTCTGTTCCCTTGTCAGTGAAAGCCCCCTCCTCTTATTATAAAGCTCTTTTAAAGATCACCTTCTTATTCTGTGAATTCTATATAAATGTGCAGTTATTATGTGCTGTAATGTACACTGATTAAACATCTTTTACTTTATTTATGTTGAAAGCCTCCAATTTCAGCATAAAGAAGGACAAGTCCAATCTGCTGTGAACTATCACTCAGCAGGGTGTTACAAACATGTTATGCATTGAAAGCTGTTAATAAAATAGGTTTTTCTCCTGTAATTATCTCTAACATAAAAAAGCCTCTTACTGTAAAACTGAATCTGTTGTAAAACTGACATGACGGTCAGTTACAAAACATATTCTTATTTTTTTTTTTATAAAAACATCCATTATGTAGAACTGCAGCACATAATGATCACTGACGTTTTGAATAAACTAAGTAGCTGCTCTTCATGATGAGATTTTCATGAATAAACCTTTATAAAAGAGACAGCAGCTATAATAAATAGAGGGCATGGCAGCCTTTAATGACTTATTTTTGATGATGGCATTGCTGGGAACGATGTCCAGCACAGGTATCATTAGTAATTCCCTGAATTGAAAGGCCATCCAAATGTTTCTGCTTCACGTAAAGCCTAGTTATAAATTTGTAGGTCTGCATTTTCAGATAACTCAAAATCTTTAATCAAAGTTGTTCCACAAAATAGATTTTACATTCAAACATTTTTGCAGACCCATGCTCTAAACAGTGTACCATCAAAAAGCTCACAAGACCAGCAGAGGTGAAAAATTCTGGTAGGATTTACATGCCAGTACAAACTGAAAATATGTGTTTACGAGGTAATAATTCTCTACAAATTATTGATTGTGAACTAATGAAATAATATTTGAACTAGTGACTCTCCACACATTGTACAATAAATACTGAAGTCTTTTCTGAGGGGGCCCAGATGGTTTTCCATTGTGTATGATCAGGGTATTTGATCAGTAACAGATTATCATGACAGTTTGGTATGTATTTAGACATTTAAATAAAACGTAAGAGGAATGTCATAGCTAAAAAATATTAGCAAATGATGATTCATGTCATTTATAGGTCCTGTTAATTAAATATTTCAATAAACGTAGTATATTCCTGGCGGGGAGATGTCGTATTTGTTGCCAAAATTAGTCTCTGTTTGTCTCAATTCTTCTACAAATATGTATCCTGATACTGAATGGCAAAAAAATATGGCATTATGAGCTTTTTCCTAAGGGCAAAAACATAGTTTATATGTAAGGCATCCATAAAAATCGGTTTCTTTTCGTTGGATAGAGGGATGCATCATCTGTTTATTTGCAGATCTACACACACCAATCATGTGCCCAAGTGGAAATGAGGGGTTAAAAGCATTGACTACAGAATGTATTGAATGAATCCGGTAGCAACAGCTGTTTGATTTTCAGAGGAGCCATTGGAAAGTTGTTCAAATCAATCTGTGTGTGCAGCCAATACATGCTGTTTCATTTGAACTTTGATCAGCCTACTGACAGACAGAGGCCAAGTAGAGGCAGCACCTTAGGTCATCTGACTAATGGTGACATTGCATATGCTTGTAGCAATGTCACTTATGTCCATAACTATCCAAAACTGGAAATCCTTGTTAAAATGAAAATTCAGGCTGCAGAAGCTGTCCATTCCCCACTCACAGTCATGTAACTTCTGGGTTTCTTGCTGCCTGTCTGGGGCGACGATCAAAGAACTGCAGGTTTTGGCACTTCTGTACAGGCTACATTATTCAGCCCCGAGTGTTGCCTCTTGATTAAAATGAATTGTACAGATCATACCTGGGATTTTGCATCTTCATCTACATATGTTGGGCTGTAATGGAACTAAAAACAGGGAAAATGAGTTTTTAACTACATTTTTCAGTAGCTCTGGGGTAGCATTGCTGTTTTTAAAATCAAATAGCTTTTAGCTTTCTGTTTTATTGATTAAGAAGAGAGATCCCATCCAAACAAGCTAAAATACCAAAGAGGAAAAGCAGCACAGCCATTGTGAGGGTCTGAAATCAAAAATTGAAGACTTTATTTCAAAGCCTCTAAAACAGAAATAAAACAGTGGTCTGATAAAGATGTTTGTTAAGAATGCCCATAATAAGATTTGAACACTCACAAATATATTTTTAGGAGCACATTTAGTTCTTTTCATAACATCATATGTATAAGTTGTACCTTTGCAACTTCATCTTGATAACTTCCTGCCTGCTTTATTTCTTTCGCCTGCCCTGACATACTCTGTGTCTGGGGATGAAGGTTGTCGAACATAAATATTATATTGAGCTTTTGCTTTACTGAAAGCAGCACAACAGCAGGAACACATCAGCAGCAGATAGATATCCATCTAAAGGGAGCCCATCAAGCATGGGCCAAAGAGATGCCACTGAATGGGTCGGTGCTGAAAGGTAGTCCTTGAGGAAGACGAATGAATGATGTATTCATCAGTTTTGTGCCTGTCTAATAGCTGTTTCAGTTTATCACATCAGATGCATGTAAACACAGACAACCTGTGGTACAAGTGGACCTTTATCCTTACGAAGAAGGATGTCAATTAGAATGAAAAACAAATGAAACCACAGTTTAGGTTTAAAATCAAATGTGTCCTCCACTGATTTAGTTTTAAACTTGTTATTCAACATCAGGTATAAAGTTGTTATTTGTGTCAGTACATATTTGCATTCAGAATGTTGCTATTGAATGTGGGGTTTTTTTCACAGTCAGTGACCTATAGCTCCTGTAATGAACATGAGAGCCCACACTTTCAGCCATATGTTCAGATGAATGTTCCTTCTTTGGTACATGTCTTTAAAAAGTACCAGGACAAAGAGGCAATATGTTGTAAACGAATGAGCAAATAGGGCAGAGAGCATGTGACAGAGTAAACACAGCAGCAGAAACAACAATAACAGTTTTCAACCAAACAGATAAACTAAGTCAACAACTTGGTCTCGCAATTTTACCAAATCCTTAAAAAAATTCTGGATCCACATCTGGAATGGGATCACCAGCAAAATCTAACCACGCCCCCCTTGTGCCATGACCAACATTCCCTGAAAATGTCATCAAAATCCGTGAACTTATTAAGTTTTACATAAAATGTGGAAAACTGCCCAATTTCACAATGTTTACAAATGCTATAAATATTTCTGGATCTGCATCCTGATTTGGATCACCACCAAAATCTTATCACTTCTTCCCTCTGCTGTGACCAACATGCCTTGGAATCATCCAAATATGTTCAGAGTCAGATTCATCAGAATCAGAAATACTTTATTAATCCCCTAGTAGAAATTCGGTTCATCAGGTTTTTAGTTATTTTTTTTTTCACCATGGAGTATACACATGCATGGTTTTATAGAGATACAAAGTTAAAAAGCCACAGCTCCAGACAGTGGTTACAGTAGCTGACACTGTTTTTGTCATCAACCCCTTTATGCTGGTAATTTTACTGAAAGCTATCAATTGCTTATTGCTAAGAGGATTTTAATTTAAATTACCTCTTCAAGAGTTTTTGTGCCTGTTGTTTATATCATACACATTAGGTTGTTCTAGACAGGCTGAACTTCCTGGTGTGCCCCCTGGAAGTTTCATCCAGAGACACATGTTGTGCAAAAAGTATCAGTCTGTCCCTGAGCTATTGTTACTAAATTATAAAATGCTACTTTTCAGTGCACACTATGCTTAATTAACTTGTACAGAGTAATGAAGTTTGTTTTAAAATGTAAAAACTGACAGTATAGACAGAGATATTGTCCAATATTAGAAAAGCCTGAGTCAATGTAATCGAAATTCACATTTTTTTAATAGCTTTACATCTGAAAAATAGATGTTTTTACAAGCAAACTACAGCTAAAATTTGACGTGTGCGTTTATGTATCTCTGAAGAAACACTCCTGGTTTTAGAATCATGCGTTGAGAGCGAGGTTTCACTCTTTTCATCCTTACCTGCTTCTCTCTTCACCTCAGGAAAGGTGTCTATGCCTATAATTACACCATAATTGCTTGAACCTGCTGTGTTTGCTGCAGAAATGTGCAAATACCTTTTTTTCTAAAGGTGTGATGATGTAACTGTGCATGTTTCATTGGAAACGAATGTAAAGAGCTTCAAATATTTAAAAGCTGTCAATTAAAAATGTCATACCCCTGAGTGCAGGATGACTCACTAAACCTTCAGTGAGTTCAAAAGAAAACTGGAGATAAAAATGGGACCTATTTCAGCACAAATTTACACTGCGCATAATTCTTTGGAACATTTTGGCCCTGGCTCTATTTATGCTATAGGTGCTCCATTTTTCACTTTACATGCTCTTTAAGAGAACAGCCTTGGCAAATATTTTAGTAGCAGTGGCTGAGTTACTGCTGACTGTTGGCAAATCTCCCCCATGAATCAGGTTAAGCTTGAAACCATGTACTTTGGAATGAAGTTACATGCCTCCACTTTGAAAAAGTCTTTGCTTAAATCAAGGCTGGAAATGTGTGGCTCACTTAATGGCTGTTGTTGTGGTGTTAGTAAGAAACAGTTCTTTATTTAGATATATAGTTCAAGACATATGATGCAGTTACTGAGATAGTTCTTGCCTCATGATAATCTGTGGTCATCATGCCAATTTTGCAGAGCTTTGTCTTCTTTTTCATAATCTCAAATTCTTCATTGTATCCTAAGTTTTGATATAACTGATATACTTCAACTGCTTGTCTTCAACAACCTTGAAGTGCAGCTGGATCCGCCAGGTTTAATGTCTGTAATCATGCAAAGTTTCAAGCTGGATTGATTGAGCTTACTCTGCAGAGCCACTGACCAATCAGCAACATTAAAAATGGAAACATTTCTTTTAGGGTTCCACAGTATTATCATGTGATGTTGTTATCTGCAGATAATTGCTTCAAAAGCTAAATTTTGGTTTTGGAATATATAAAACTACTGCAGGTATTTACTGCCAATATTTTAGCCTAATATATTAGCTTTAAGTTGAGCTGAGTTTGTTCATTTTGCATTTCAGTGTTCATTTCATATTGCAAGTAAAAGGTGCCAAAAATAAGCAGATTTTACGTGAACAGATTAGAAGATTAGAGTTTGTGGCTCTTAAAGGGGCAGAGAAAGCGTGATTATACTGCCACTGTTTAAAGATATATTTGCATATAACAGTTGTAATTTAAAAAAAAAGCTACTTTCAGTTATTTCTATATATTGGTCTCAATATTGGTATCGGCCATAACAAGTTCTGATATATCGTCATATCAGCAAAAATCCGGTATCATGCATCTCTAATTTCTTCATTAAATATAGATGAAAGAACAACAATGAAAACATTTGTGGAAGAGATATTTTTGCTTGTTTTATGGCAGGTTTGGGCAAGAGTTGGTATTACTGTCTGGCTCAGTTCATATACTTTTCTTGAGTTTTCTACATGGCAGCTGCACCCGCCCACTACCTCATCTGAGTGGCCTGTAATGAATACGATTAACAGGATGATCATTTAATCACCCACTGGATATGTTTTTGAGAGGTTCATCCTTCACCTAAAACTTCTGTTGTCCAAAAAGACTTGTGAAATATATCCTTTAGGCTTTTTAACTGGCCAGTTGGTGTGTCAGGTTACTCCTTTACACAGTGTTTGCAGAATGAAGATAATTAATTTTCAATTTGCAAAGATTAAAGAAAATATCAAGTTTTTGTTTGTTCTTTTATTCCAACAGAAATATCAATCATCTTCTCATCTCTGATAAGAGTAGTAAAGAGATACATTTATTGTGAAGTTGCAAAAATACTGTAGATAAAATAACTTTTTTAGAGATAAAATTAATAAAATTATACATTTAGAAATATAACAAAAACCATACCACAGTACTAATTGAGACTGTTTTAAGGTTGTCATAGTTATAACTTGGGTAAATAATGTCCACACAGAATGTAACCCTGGTCGTCCTGAAGAGAAAATATTTTATCTTTTTATGACTGCTTTTACATTGAGTTTAAAATTTGGACAACACATCCCCAGCTCTTCCCGTTGTACAAAAGTAAAGCTAAAATACAATAAGCAACAGGTGCTGATTTTAACACATTAGTCTCTGTAGCTGGTCTGTACCCTTACTGGAGGGCTGGTTGCAGCCCCGAAAAGACACATCAGCTGTGTAATTGTAGACATGACAGCAGTGCAATACAGCAGCATTCTGAAGCAGAGTGGCAGCAAAGTCAACAAAGAGCAACAGCAGAGGACATCCAGCAATTTGTGATCTTCCTTTTGTGGCTTGTGGCTTTTTATCCCAAAAAGAAATCAAGCTTTGTTTGAAAGATGATTGCAGGCAACATGGGAAATTGCAGCTGGAACCTGCATGAAAATTTGTCAAATAATACCTTGAATGAGGAATTGACAATTCTATAAGGCAAACAACAAACTGTGTTGTTTAGGGTTTGGTGTTAGCT
This sequence comes from Cetoscarus ocellatus, assembly GCA_037902135.1. Taxonomy (NCBI): domain Eukaryota; kingdom Metazoa; phylum Chordata; class Actinopteri; order Labriformes; family Labridae; genus Cetoscarus; species Cetoscarus ocellatus. The sequence goes on from JBAMNC010001016.1 coordinate 2,756,441, forward strand.
CCACCTCATGTTTGGCCATTCTTTATTGGTTCATTGTCAGGGAATCTAAATGCTGATTGGCTTTCACCATTAATATTTAATCATCTGTCAAGCATTCACAAACTTGGAGGTAGAATGAATGCCCTCATATCTACCAAGGCCCTGCTGAAATTACTGCAGTTTTACTTTATATCAGTTTTGGGATATGTGTGTGTATGTGTCCATATAGATTTTTACCTTGCAGTGAAAGAATTCAAAATTTCTGGGCGGTTTCTACAATACATTACAGGAAGATGAAATAATGTTGTAGTATGGTTAGATTTGCTGTTTCTCTTAGCACTGTAATTGTCAATTAACCCAGGACATTTTCACATTTATTTGAGTATAGTTGCTTTTCCTGAGGGTTGCACAGTGGTGCAGCAGTTAGTGCTTGTGTCTCACAACTCTTCTATTATTAAATGGAATAAAGGATTCACAGGCAACAGGTTTTTAACAGTGCTGGAAAATGCAAAGGATGTCTGGATGGTCCCTTATTTGTTTTTTTTTTCCATTAAAAAAATGAATAGCCCAGAAACGATTACCAGCCTGGAATCAGGAAAGTCTCCACTTGTGGATAAAGGTTTATCATTGAAAAAGGAAAATTTATGATTTGGGGTAATTTTTTAGGGCCCCTGTCAGTCATTGGCACCAGGGTAGTTTTGTCCCCTTATTGCACGCATAAATGGATGGATGGATGGATGGATAGTCTCCCTGATGTTTATAACTACTTTCTCTGAGACCTGACTTATCTTGAAATGAAATTTTACATTTTCTCTGATTTATACTGATTGTTTAGATCAGATGGATGAAAAAGTTTAATTTAAGGAAATGTGGAAATGGCATTTAACGTGAGACCAGAACTCTGATCTGAAGTGATCTTACCAAAAGCACCGATAATTTACTCTAAAATCTTTTTCTACAAAGTAAAATGCGGTTCTTGAGGTTTGTACTCCAAGTCAAAGAGAGTCTGAAATGAGTAGAGTGGTGCTTTGTGGGGACTGTGTTTGTCCTTGTAGCTAACAGGTGCAGCAAAATACATGAAAGAGCGGAGTGTGGGCCAGACGAGTAATGCTGATTACATTCTTAAGAGACAAAAAAGCCCACTGTGTGCAATGCATTTGACTTTCTCTTCTATCAAAGAGGGCCAACATCTGGGGTGGGGGGTAGAACATGCTCTCTGCAATCTCTTTCTCTCTCTCTCACACCCACCCACACGGAGAGAGCGTCTTCCTACTTTGCCAACACTGTGTGCGGTGAAAGGAAGCCTCTATTACAAATGGTTCTATTAAGTGCCCTCAATGGAGGATTTTTAAGTAGCCTTGTGGTAATGATGGCTCCTACCTTCTCTCTCTCTCTGCTTTCTCGCACTTTTCCCTTCCTCTCTGTCTTTTTCCTCGCCCCAACCGACCCCGAGAGCACTAAAACACACTTGTCTCCTCATCTCTTTTCAGCGACACAGAAAAGATGATGACTTCTCTCACTCTTATTTCAACCCTTATGCATATCTTAGGCATGAAGCATCTTTTTTTAAAAAGGGGGCCGTCACGATTTAGCCGTGCCACTTTGCATTCAACCATGCCAGCTTATGGTAGGGATGAATGCAGATCAGTGCTTTCACTTAGAGATGTTTGATACATTCAGAAAGCCCCTCGTAGAGATGATTATGGATTCTGGGAGGGGGATCTTGGGCTCTGTTTGAATATGGTGTGCTGTAAAAAAGAACAGAGGAGATCAGCCTTCATTGTCAGGCCTGACAAGATAAAGCTGACTCAAAAAGCTGATCAAACCGGGCGAGATTCTGCGTGGTGAGGCAAGGCGAGGAGTCGTGGCATAGGTGGCTGCTCTGAGGTGTAAACACAGTTCTGACATTGACGGCGACACTTCATCTTGCCCTGCAGGGGCTCAGATGGAGGCCGCATGCCACCCCCCGCCAACCAGCAACCTTGTGAGGAGGAGAGGCGTTGACCATGAAATCCTTATCTTCCTCACTTCAGCAGCAGCTGATATTGCTGCACGGTGGCACGGCTCTGAAAGCAGAGAAAGTGCTGGCCTGTTTTTATCTGTCTGCATCGGTGTTGATTTTGGCAGCTATTTTGGCTTTAAACTTAAGTCTATATGAATGAAAATGTATATTAGTTTTACCCACTGACTGTGGAAAAAAATAAACAAAGCCTCGTAACATCACCTGTCTGATTATTAAAAGAGGCTCTTGGGAACAATCAGAGGAGCCTGCCATTCTGAAAATGCCCTCTTGACCTAACTTTATATAAGCCTAACTGGGGATCCTTAAAAAAAGTTAATGGGGATGCGATGGAAAACTTAAATGAGCATGATATTAAAAATACAGCCCCAGTGAGAGGGTTGAATGAGGCATTCAAACCAGCAACAGAGGTGGCTGATTGGTTTTAGGTTACAAAATTACTACTACTACTACTACTACGACTAATAATAGTAATAATAATAACCTTTTTGGTACAGCACTTTTAAAAACCTAGGTTTACAAAGTGTTTTGACAAGCAGGCAAAAGTTACAAACAGCAAAGCACAAGAGTTAAAGTACAAAAGGAACCAATTAGAATATACCAATCAGAACCTAACACCACAGAAGCATGCCCTAGCAGTCCATGCCCAGGCACTCAACATGGTCCAAAAAACACAAATGGCCCCCAACCTACAGGGCCAGGAACACCCAACACAAACATACGTCGGCCCACACTCCCTTGGGCACCCCACGGAGGGCACAAGCCACAGGCGCAGCCCCCAAAGTCTCCAGCTCTGCAAATCAAAGGCCCCTATATTCCCCAAGCCATATCTACTGTAGCACCCAAGCCCAGATCCACCATGCTCCCTCCTTGGACCTCAAGCCCCCCCCCCACCCTCCTCATAGTTAGAACCTGTTCACAAAATATGTCAAGAGAACCCATACAATACAAGATGATTTTTGGTTACAGTGTAACTGTGACAGTTTTTTTTTTTTTTTTAAATTATATTTCTTTTCTTTGTCCATTGACAAAAAAGTGACAAAATGCATGTTTTAGGGTCATTTCTTCAAACTAATTCTGCAGCTGTGGCTTAGATTACGTTTACAGAAAGATATGTTCTCTGCACATTTCATAGGAATTTTCTAATATCTACATTAAAGTTCAGTGCTCAGTAGTAGAGCCGTTATTAAAAGCCTTATGCACTTACCAAGGACTGTTTTTTAATCATGACAGAGTGTTTTATGGTGTTAACTCAAAAAGATGAAGAGAACAGCTTCAAGACCAATTTGGAAGATGTTACTGAACCATATCAGCTTTATTGAACAATTTAAAGATTTCCTGCAATTATGTCGGAGGGTGATAATTCATTTTAACAGTGACTGTGTGGCATCGCTTTGTTACCAAATCATTTTATCATTTAACTAATTAAACAGTATATTGGGTAAAGTTTGAGGATTGCCTGTAATATGTGATTAATCTTTTGATTGAAACAGATGTCACTGTTTCATCTGGTCAAATTTAAGGGGTAGTTTTATTCTATAACAAGGGATGCATCATGTTGGATTTTTGATATGCTGATATTTTCAAACTCATTATCAGTGACAACAATATCAAAACCAATGTTTTTGTCAAGAGCACAAAACCTTCACTTTTCTAAAATTTTCCATTTAATGTTGAAAGTCTGTTTTTGTTGGAAACAAATGTGAAGCCAAAAGATAATATACATTATATATATTTAATACTTTCGATTAAAAAAAAAAGTCATTTAGTGATGATGAGGTGATCCATTGTAGTAAATTTGTAAATTCTGTCAATAGAACAGCCAATTTCAAGGATACATATGCCAATTTGTGCGGCCAAAACTGTGGGCTGTAAATATCAGCAAAAAAGCCCATATCTGCTGATACCAATAATTGACTTTTAAGACACTTATCTGCCAATACCAAAATTGTTCTGGTAATATCTTGCATCCCTGGTTTAACATCTACAAATTCATAATTAAAAATTCAACTAAAAAACAGTTTTTAAATCCTCTAAAGTAGTTAGAAATAAATGTTTGTGTATACATCTAGTAAAGTGTCTATCCAGTTGTATCTTGTGCTTTATTCGACCAAAACTGGAGGTACTTTCCTTATTTTAGTTTAAAAATTATTTCATTACACCCTGGCCTGACAGTGGAGATGGCCTCACAGTGAGTTGCTTAGAAAGTAAAATAACAACATAAAACTTAAGAGACAATATGTTTAATGTAATATTGTGAAATGATTGATTTATTCCATTTTGTTTCTTAAGTTTAATGAGCATGAGTCAGCACTATGTGTTAGCCCCCTTAAGGCATTTCACCTTATGTGTTGACACAGGATTTTCTATAACTAAAGATTTACTTTTAGCTTGTTTTGGTCTTTGTTATGGAAAAGGTAGTCATCTTTAGTTGTGTTTTTTTTTGTGTGTGTGTGACAAAATTAATGCTGGCCTGCACTGAAATAAATCAGCTGGTTTTATTTCTCTTTCTTCAAAACTGATCATTATCCTTACCCTCATTATTCCTGTGTGTGTTTTCTGAGAAATACCCCTCACCTAAGTCGCTGAGCTTTTTTATTTTCCTGTGTTAATAACTGTCGCCTTGTAATGAATGCGGTTATTAAAGGAACAGCTGTACAGAATGGTACAGGCATAAATCGGAATTTGTGCAGGAGCAGACAAACCCATTTAATAGCACAACAGATAAATACATCTTCTCTGAAATGTCACATCATGCACCCTTCACCCGTCTACACTAATTCTCTCTTTTTTTATGTGTGGTCTCTTATGAGCAGCCATGCTACTTGATTATAACATTAGAGGAGTTGCCTGCTCAGCAGTCAGAAGTATTACAGCCTCCATGACTGTAACAGCCATGTGTCTTCCTCTCGACATTTTCATCTCCTATGCAAATACAGACCCAATGGAGCCAGTAATCATTCATCAGGAAACTGTCTCCAAATGGTAACTGCTTCTGTCCTGCTCATTCATTATTCATCAGCACGGACGGGTCAGGCAGTGCGAGGCTCTACAAGCAGCACACAGAGGCACACACACTGAGTCTGCCTCATTCCTCTGTTTATCTCCCTCACTCTGAGAATTGAAATAAGGAAAAAATCCAATGTTCGCTCCTTTAGCTCTTTGCTGAGTGTCAGAAGTAAGGCTGTGCAGCTTTACTTCACTTCTCCACCTCTGGTATTGATAAAACACCTCCGCCCGCCGCTGATACTCCTGTTCATTACTGTGTTTAATGAGAAACTTCTGCATTCAGTGTGTAGCATGCACAGCGGGAGCATATTTCACAAATGAGTGGGGGGGAAATGTGTTTAGGAGGAGCTTGGGCTGAATTTTATCACAAGTATGTGACAGGCAATGTGGCATGCAAGAAACACCCTAATAAACAGGCCAATATACAAACACTGCAGCCGTATCTGTATGCTCTTTTTCTCACCAGTGTTTAATTTAAATTACACAGAAGCAGAGAAAACATCAAACCAACATGTTAACCCAGCAAAGGAAGAAAAATGAGCTTCCTCAGATGCAGCAGCAGAACGCCACTGTGTCTTTCTGGTGTCTCGTCTTGATCCCTGCAGGAATTTTCCGTCTGTGTATTAATATCCACTTCAAAGCAAACGCACTCCCCTGAATGTGTTGTGCATGCATTTAGAGGTCTATCTTCCACTGTTATGATCCCCCGCAGCAGCAGCAGCCTACATGTAAACACACCAGAGGCAAACACACAGGGACCTACTGGCTCTATCTGTCACCGTGCTAGTCAACTGTCTGCGTCTTAGTTTGATTTGTTTCCGAGCACTGGGCCCCATGTGATGGATGATTTCCACGTGCCATATTCATCAAGGCCGTCGAGCAGGTTGCTTGTCACCATTCAAATGAATGGGGAAGACTATTTGTTTAATGCTATGAAACCATACCCAGGCGAAATTTGAATTTACTTTGCTAATTGAACACATCCTGAAATATTGTATGCCTTCTGTCTTGAAGTTGGCTGATAAGCTAAATCTACAGGAGCTGACTTTTGCCCTGCAGCGACAGCTTCAGCAGAGGGATGCCAGGAGTTTGACTTTTCAGCTTTGAGGATTTTTGTGAAGTTTATAGAGCGGGCCAGGGTACATCCCCTCTAGTCTGTCATCATACTTAAGTGGAGCATTGTCTAGGCCCTGCAGCTCCCCCCAGATAAAACTGCCAGTGGTGCAATTTCCTCAAGACCCCTCAGGGCCCATAATTCTCTTTGTAGGTTGTCTGACAATTTGCTAAGCAGTTGAGACGGGGACACAGGGAGACTGAGACATGCTGTGGCTTAGAGTGTCTTCACAGAACAAGAGGCTTTGCAGACAATTCTGCAAGGTTATGGGAACCACTTAATTTTCATATTTCAAAATGTCAAAGTGAAAACTAGAACTACCCCACTATTGTTTCATGCTTCCACATTTGGGCAAAGTTTGAAAGAAATTCCTTATAGTGCAATAAATGTTGATGAGGTTATGACCTTTGTCCTTATGACCAACCAGTATTGAACATTCATTCATTCATTCATTTTCTATACTGCTTATCCCTTTAGGGGTCGCGGTGGGGCTGGAGCCTATCCCACCTGTCATTGGGCGAGAGACGGGGTACACCCTGAATCGGTCGCCAGTCAATCTCAGGGCCACATAGAGAGACAGACAACCATTCACGCTCACACTCATACCTAAGGGCAATTTAGAGTCACCAATCAACCTAATGAGCATGTTTTTGGTCTGTGGGAGGAAGCCGGAGTGCTCGGAGAGAACCCATGCATGCACGGGAAGAACATGCAAACTTCATACAGAAAGGCTCTGCCCAACCCGGGGATTGAACCAGCGACCTTCTTGCTGTGAGGCAAAAAGTGGTCATTTGGCCGTGAATTTCTTAAAAGTTATGTTAAATGTTCACAGGCAGGAGTGCGAGCCTTACAGCAATAAGGTTGCTGGTTCGAAACCCTGTGTTGGTCTAGGCTCTTCTGTGTGGAGTTTATATGTTCTACCCTCCAGGCTCTCCATCTTCCTCCCACAACCCCAAAACATGCTTGTTAGGTTAACTGGTGACTCTAAATTGCCCTTAGGTGTGGGTGAGATGTGATTGGCTGTCTCTCACTATGTGGGGTTGTGATCATCAGGCAACTCCAGGCTGTACCCTTCCTCTCACCCAATGTTAGCTGGGACAGGCTCCAGGCTCCACAACACCAAAAGGGTAAGCAGTATAGATAATGAATGGATGTACACCAGCAACAAATGATCACAGAGAAAAGTGACCTTTGAAGGATGATCTTCAAAATGTAATCAGTTCACTTTTGGCCCAGAGTTTCCATTTGTGCAAAGTTTATGGAATAGATTGTCAAGGATTGATTGTGTTAAGACATTCACAAACGGGGGATAAATATAAGGCCCCCAAACTTCAATCTTTTAGCCCAAGACCTTTAAAATCTGAAGACATCATCCTGGAGTCAAAGTGTTCACTTGTGCAGGGTTTGAAGATTACACCTGAAAGCCTTGATGAATTATTATATTAAAAGCAAGTAACTGTCATAAAGATCAATAGCACTGATCGTTGGCCCAATACCTTGAACATCTGAATAACAATTGTGACTCAGAATAAATAGAAACGAAAGAGATTTCTAAATAAATGTACCTACGAGTAGGGATGAACATAACTTCATGACTTTTTTACCTTCGGCCCACGATCTTCAAAACTTGATTAATTCATCCCCATGTTGGGGTGTAGCATTTGCACAAAGTTCATTAAATATACTTCAAAGTATAACTGACTTATTGCATTCACATCAAGTGATGAACATGAGACTCAGCAGTGTTCACTTTTGGCCTAGGATCTATAAAATTGTGGTGATTTATCCTTGACTTGTTAGAAAAACATACCTCATTTTTTTTTAAAAATGTTGCATTTGTAGAAGTGATGAACATGGGGTTTCATAATGAGTTAATTACAGCGGTGATTCTCATTTATGTTTGTTTTGTTCCTTTCCTTTGAGATCAATATTTTGTTGTGCCGCCCCTACTACATTTAATACCCATGAAGTCATTCAAAGGACAAGTTATTGTTTTTCTAAATATGTCCAAGCATGTGAATACAAATTTCTCAATTAAGAATTAGAGCATAAAATCAAAAATCACTATTTTTTTTGTCATTAAATGAGTTATAATCTAAACTCAATCAAGTCTAAAAAAGATAAAACAACAAAATGGCAGCTTATCTGCTTAACTGTTTGTTGACAGTTATATTGAAATCCAGTGTTACAATTTAAAGTTCTCACAAAATATTTTCCACATTAAACATAATTAGCCAACTAAAGCCCAAATTTTGTTACACATTGATTTGACATGAATCCCACTTTTGACTGGGGAAATAACCAATCACAGTGCAGAATTTTAGAATAGCACCTGGGGTGGTTAATTGACATTCCAGGGGGCCATGGCCACAATTTGGCTATGCCCGTCCAGACAGACCCCGCCTCCCTTTGCATGTGACCACACCCCCCTCCTTGGCCTTGATCTTCAAAATGTTATCAGTTCATCCTAGAGTCAGCATGTGCAAATATGCAAAGTTTGAAGGATAAACCTCAGAGCATCACTATCTTTACATGTTATAGAGTGTTGCAGGAATGAGTTCAACAACACTGAAGTGAGTTAACATTTTAGTACATGGGATTTCAGAATGGGCCTTTTGGATAAATGCTTGAAATAAGGCCGGACATGAACACATGCAAGTTAGATTTTAATGCTTCATTATGCAACATAAGTTGCATCACAGCCATGGGCAACATCTTGAGCAGTTCATTAGATTAAGGGGAAATTCTCAAACATGCAGTAACAAGGTGGTTGAAAATATTGCGGCTGCTTTTGAGTCGAAACACCATGTTGTAGTTCCACAATAGCCTAAAAACAGTTTCTTATGTTTAAGCCTAAAATCTCACAAAAGTCGGGTTTGTTTGTGAACTGAACCATGATTAACAATGCATAAGTTTCATGTAATTTTGTTCACCACAGACAGCAATGTTGGTCGAGGGAACCAGGGCGATGCAAACTTCCTGGTTGGCCTAAAAAATGTGTTATCCATTCACCACTCTTTTGCATTCCCAAGTAAGGGATGAACATGGGGCTCCGATCTAATCCTTTGACCAAATTACCGTTGAAATTAACAATTTCTTAGCTTCTTAGCTGACCTTTTTGCAAATAATGAAGAAAATCCAATTAAGTTGCACTATAGTTTACTACAACTACAAGCAAGTGATGAATATGAGACCTAAGGACCCTGACCTTTTACCCTCAAAAAGTGGAAGAATGAACTCTCGTCTCAAAAAGGACATTCTGCGGAGTTTGAAGGGAGTTCCTTGAAATGTTTGTGACTCACAGACTTGAAATAAAGCAATAGAAGCCTTGTTCAATGCAAACCAGCAGGAAGTTTATGAATTCAATAATCACCAAAAGGCTGTTCTTTTGGGGAGTCAATATTGGTTTAGTGGTGATTTTTAAAAGGAAATAGAAGTCCAACCAAGTTCAGTACAGTACGAGCCACTGGAGCCAGAAGGCAGAAGATGGAAAGGATTTTGAGCCCTACTCTTATTGGTGCTTTCTGGGCTACCCTGATTTAGTGCATCGCATGCATTAATCACCCTGCCAAGAGTAAAAATTGCACCAAAAGGAGGGTGTTGGCTCTGAGCTGGAATGACATACATTCAGCATACATGAGGAGCTCCCACTGTAGTGCCACTGTACACAGAGTGAGCCGAGTCCTTCGTGAATGCTTTTATGCTCCCATCCACTTGTCATGTTGCAGACACCATTATGAGGGGAAGTTTTTTTATATTTATTTTTTGGGGGTGTTTTTATCGAGCCATCTGTAACACTGCAAAACTATCAGTGTGCTGTTCACAAGGACACTAGTTACACCGAAATGCCAAATTTATGCAAAAATCTGTTGTGCTGCCTGTAAAGGACTTTATGTTTGTGGTGATTTGTGTTTGTGTGTGTTTGTGCACCGCTGAGGGGAGGGGAAGGACGGTCATAAAATCCTTTTTACTTTCATATTGGCACAATTACCCGTGGAAGTAAAATCAGACTTCCAATCTTTTTCACATCTCTCCTCAGCCCCCTACTCTAAAGCATTCACAATCAACCTGTAATTGATTGTAGGAATGAAATTGCCCGTTACGATGCAGGATAGATTTGTCTGAGGAATGGCATGAGGGAACTAAAATAACAAATGTGAAGACAGGATGAAAGACACTGCTTTAATTCACCACAACTGATTTGATAATAAAAGACAGGCCCATTTCACAGTATAGCCAATTATGTCCTCTGTGAGTTCTGCCCTCACGCCTGTCAGACTTTTATGCCTTGCAATTAAGCGTGTGGCAAATCTAAAACCTCTGTGAACACGTTATTGATGAATCTATCTTGAAAACATTTTGACATTTAGCATTATTACACAAACTATAATCATTTCAGAGCCATACATTTTATAACTTGTCAAAACATGTTAAATCTCTCTTCTAGGGATGGGGTATATCTTGAATCTCTAAGACATACTGAGTAGCACATTATATAAAATTTTGCCAGCAGGGGGCTCTAGACTTAACAAAACGACTGTCAATGAGTCAAGTGTGTAGTGAGTCACAGTTATCCCCACCTGCCGTAATTGTTTACTGTTGTTTAAATGGAGGACTCAAATGAAAACTGCAATCTGAGATGTGTATACTAAACAGAAAATCCGATTTTCCGCTTCATGGAAAAACTTTCCATAAAGAGCAAGACAATCATTTAAAAAAAAGGAATGTGACAGAAACATTGTTTTTCTGTGTTATGAAATACTCATTATGGAGCGCCGTTCTTGTGGACTAAAGTCCTTCATTTTAAAAGAGAACACTGTAGGCTGACAGAGGACACAACATATCTCCATTGTCTCCATTGAATGTCAATTGGTGGTGGTAGGGGAGTGGAGGAGAAGGTCCTGCTTACCTGTCTGGCAGCCTTGTACCTAAAGCTACATGTTCTCATGGTAGCAATAAATACACTTTTGTCACTGACACTTTGACTGGCATTGTAACCGTATGGTTGACTTTTTGCCGACATACCACCGTAAAACTCTAAAAGCCCATCTTTGTCTGTTTTTCCTTATTCACCTCTCTGAATAGTGTTTGTGACGCCAATATGTAACGACTGAGTGGTGCTACTGGACATGAATATAACTGTTTGAAAACCAGAATAAATAGGAAGTCAATTGTTGCTGCATAGCTCCTCGGAAATCCAACAGTAAGAGCATACATCAAAGTAAGAAAAAGTCTTTTCACATATTTCCAGATCCTCTAACAGTCATAATTTAGTTGAAGGAAATAAATCTGCCGATAAAAAACATATCTATGACTCCTCAGAAAACTGGGTCAACCTCTACATATCTAAATTTTGCTCTCTGTGAAGTTTCCATATATCAAAAATATTTCAAAATAAATTGATTCACATCCAGGATAACCCTTAACAGGCAAGCCAACCAGCCAGTTGACCAACATATCTGCTTCCTAATTGGGTAATCTGAAAAATAAAACCTGAAATGTTGCTAAATGAAGATGCAGGAACACACCAACAGATAATTTGTTGCAAATGTATTTCTTAGTTTGGAAGTCAAAGGGTTAAGAGCCCTGTGTCTTCTTAAAAGTAAAGAATGTCTTTGACTTTGAAAGTTAAAGGTGTTTCGGCATTTTTTTAATCATACTTTATATTGCAATTCAGTCAGGCATTGCCCAGATATAATCTGTTACATATCACCCAGCCCTAGCTACACATCACTGATGAATCTATCCTGAAAACACTTTACCTTCTGTGGTATTATGCAGATATTTTGCATTATTACACAGACTGCAATCATTTCAATGCCATACATTTTCATAACCTGTCAAAACATTTTCAAGCCCTCTTCACTTTCAAACTAAGTGCATTTTTTTTTTATCTGTGCGCTCTATCGGCAAATTTCACTACACACTACACATGAGAGAGCCTCAAGGTGACATGAAGTATGAGTCAATTCTTCATGTGTAAGAAGTAATTAATTAGGATGTCAAATGTGCAGAGCATACTAGCCTTCATTTTTCTTCTTAATTGGGGAATAATTTGGAATTTGGAGAGGCTGCGGATCTCGTGTAATGAAGATTGACACCTGTTATTCCTTCCTGTCTCCTCCAGCCTCCGCACACTGAGGTTTATTAATGGTCATGCCCTTTCTTCATAAGGTTACACACACGCTGTATGTCAGAGCTTACCTCACGGCCACAAGAGTCGTGTCTGAATAGACGGCAATGATTGTTAGTCCCCGCCCTTTAGGGCCTGCCTGTATGACAGAAAAAAGACTTCTTTCTTGTGCTTGACTGCTCATATCCCATGTAACAGCTGTCTCCGTTTGAGTGATGGCTTCATTTTGGCTCCTCCTGGAAAGTATAGCCCCCCTGAAAGTAATATCGGCTTTAACATATGTCAAAAGGTCAAATGTGTGTGTTTTCACCTTTTCACACAACACACGCAGGCTATGATCAGCCCGACCCGAAAATTAAAGCCGCTCCCTGAATGTGGAGGGAAGATTAATTGCCCTCTACAGCCTGCGTGTACTTAATCTCACGTCCTCAAAGTGTGGCTATGTGAGATTAGGTTGCACTAAGCCACTAAGCGCCTGGTGTACACACAGACGGGGGGGACATCTGTAAGTGTGCCCACACATATGTAAAACATTCAAATGCACGTAGCTGTGTGGGTGGCTGCGCCGACATACGCAGGTTGAGGCTGAACAAATGTAAACGAATGCGACACGGACACACACACAGCTGCTAAACCAACCAAATGTCAATCTTCAATCCCGAGCAATTCAGAGGAGACGTGGAGCCGTGCTGTGCTGTCACAGGACAGAGAATCTTAATCAAACCTGAGCTCTGTCACTCCACTGCTCACCTTTTTTCCCCGCACACAAAATGAAATTAAATGAGAGAAGGTAGGAGGCATGCGTGCAGAGAGAGTTGCTGGTCTGAAACAAGAGCAGCGTCTGCATTGACGGCACGTCTAAATAACCATTGTTTGTGTGTAGCAGATTGGGCAGCTTGAAAGGGTTAAGCATGAGTGGATTAAAATGCTGGCACACATCCGTTTCTATACTCTAATCCTCTTAGAGCCCACTCCTAATACGTTTTTATATCTTTCCTATCTCTCACCGAGGTGAAATATCAGATTAGTTGCTAGGCTTTGACTATATCTTATTACAACCTTATCTAACACTGAAGGGGTTGTGATCCTCCATGGAGGTGGGGGACAGCCACATGGCTTCGCTGCCTTTTGTTTGGGAAATGCAGAATTAAGGTTTTTAGAGTGGCCATGGTCATTGAGATTAGTCTCAAACAGATGATTAGTCCATTATCCCTAGATTTGCTGATGTATTACTCTTTTCCAGGTTGTCTATCTTTATATGGAATGTTTAAAAAAAAAAAAAACAGAGCTACCACCTGGCAGTTGCATGCCTCTGTGAGATAAACAACCAACAGACAGACAGCAGTTGAACATGCACAGTTGAGTCAAGCTGTGGTAATTGCTTGAAAAGGCAATTTAAATGAAGTCCAAGTATATATGCAGCAGGGAAAAATTAATGTGATTAATTGAGACCTATGTACTTCTGTCACAGTAGGGGATATGTCTCCATCTTAGCTAGCTGCTATTGACCTTCTTCCTGTAAATTGCTCAACAAGTTAGCGATCAGTGAATTGATTGTATGTTGTAAATATAAACAAATACACAGCTCTGCTCAATTCATACAATCTCTTTCTTACCTTTGGTGAAAAGTAGTAGCCTGACACGCCAGATTGATCACTCAGTATATACTATACAGAATATGTTTCATAAGTCCCCCCGGGCAACAGTCCTTACAGAGTGTTTAGGAAGGACAGACCCTTGTAAAAGCATATCCAGCAGGTGGTTGGGCAGTCGTTCCATCAGTCACATCCATTACAGACCAATCAGATAATATAGTAACAGGTACTTCTGCCATGGTGTAAAGTTCAGTAGGTGAGCCACTTCAAAGAGCAAACTGTCAACAAATCATGTTGGAAGTGGACTTAAAATATCTTTGCCTTTGCGAATGCTCTGTGTTATTTATTTTTCATTTAATAAAGAAATGCAGCCCAGACACGACAAACCTGCTACTGAAGCTGTTAGAATCTATCCTAATCTCTGAATTAGCAGTCATTTTATGCTATTGTCGCACTTGTAGCTCCCACCTCTTCCTGCTTTCAAGGACTCTGATTGGGCAATGTATCTGCTGACTCTAAAATAAACAACATCATGTGCTTTATAGGGGCCAGTTGTATCATATATATAAAAATAGAATTTTTGATCAAGGCTTTGCATGCTTAATGATGAAGAAGGACAAGTCTTAGAATATCAGTCATATACGATCACAATTCAGATGTTGCATAGAGTTACTGAAACAAATTTTCTGTGTAACACTGCCTATGATAGGAATTATTAGAATTACAATCATTGACCAAATCCAGCGTAAATCAGTGTGTGACAAAATCACAACATGTTTTTGAAGTATTAACCATGTAAGGAAGATAACATTATCTCCTATTTGCTGAGTTGTTCATGCTGAGATAAATAATGACAATAGTTGTCCAAATGAATAATATTTTCTTTTGGACGACAGCACAGCTTTTTGATTGCTTCTAATGGTGATGGAATGCTTCAGTGAAATGTAACTTTATTTGGAAAATCTAAACATATTTGTACAAAATTGTGTGTGTGTTTGTGTGTTTAGTAACATTATAAAAGAGGTATTAAAGGACCCACCTGGAGTTCAGAACAAACAATCAAATCTGCTGAGTAAATAACAAAACCTCTGCTAGTAGGTGCATACTGATTTAAAGAGGATGAGAGCTGACTCTCTGATTTCTATCACTCAGAGTTTTGCATCATATTAATAACAAAATGTAGACTGACATGCCCTTAAACTAGGGCCTGCTGTTCCTACAAGCAAGGATGAAGTTGAGACCCAGTGACCTTGACATTTGACCTGAAAAAGTTAGCAGGACTATCATATCCTTAAGTCAGGGTTGACATTTTTGACAAGATTAAGGAAACATTTTTAAATGGTCTGGAGATTTTTTTGTTTCACAAAAATTGCCTGGACTTATTCATGGGTAGACAACCTAAATACATAATGCTATGGCCCTGGCTACTGATGGGACAAAGGCAAAACAGGCATAGGTGTTGTATGTTTAAGATGTTCAAATGAAGCCCACAGTAAGACAACGAAGCACTCTTAAGGAATCATCATGTCTAGACATGTTCTTCCTGATTCTGACTTGCAATATAACTCCATTTGTGAAAACAAACACCTTATAATCAAAAACTTCTTTTCTTCTCACAGCCGAATAGATCCCATACTGCTAAAATCAATTGTCTTCTTGCCAGAGATAATGAAACACATGAAAAATCAATGGAGTGTTAAAACAGAGGTTGTTCATACAAATTCAACTATCTTCTGTCGACAGGAAGAAGTATGCTAATGCAGCACAATCGGATCATGTGCTTGGAAATGAACTTGCTCAGAAAATGTGCTTTTAGTTTAAAGCTCAATAGCTGGAGATACAGCTGGGAAGTTAAGTTCTGCAACTTGTTATTCACATCAGAGTTTATGAGCTGCACTTTTGCCCAACAAGGTCCAGATGGAGCAAAGCCTAATCAGGTCACCTTTGCAGGGAATTTGATTCAAGCTGCAAATGAAAAACAAAGCTGAGTCATTTTGTTTTTTGTTCTGAAGTACTTTGAATAAGCCTTTGCTTCCAGCAACTTTGTCAAGATAACATGCTGTTTATTAAGATGGACAGAGCTATCCGAGAATGAGGCCATATTTTCAAGCTCCACCTGCTGACTTGCTGCAGGATAGGTCATACTGTAACTCTTCAGGGATAACAGACATTACATGGGGCATTACACGGGATAAGTTAAATTAGAGCTGCTTAAGTAAAC
The DNA here is from genome assembly GCA_037902135.1 of Cetoscarus ocellatus. Classification (NCBI taxonomy): domain Eukaryota; kingdom Metazoa; phylum Chordata; class Actinopteri; order Labriformes; family Labridae; genus Cetoscarus; species Cetoscarus ocellatus. The sequence goes on from JBAMNC010001016.1 coordinate 2,772,512, forward strand.
ACATTAATAACTTGTTTTTACAACTTCTTGTATAAATCTTCTCATTTTTGATGAGTCGCTTACACACACACATTGCACATTTTCGACCTTTGGCAATGTACTTACTGAGAAATCAGGAAATGACACCACACCAACGAATAGCAGAAAAGAAAAAAGAAAGAAGAAAGAAAAAGGGTAAAATCAGCTTCAGATTCCTATCAGATGGCTCTCTTAGCAAAACCAAACTTGGTCTTAATATGAAGGCAATTTGCGTCTAAGAATGGCTCTCAAATGAATTGCCCACTCACAACTGTGAATCGGTTCTCATCGTTCACTTTAAAGAGCTGACCAAAAGACTCGACTCATCCACCAACGTTATATCCCTAGTGCAAACCACAGCAGGAAGTAGGTCAACAAAACAAAGCCTCTGTTTAGGAGTAGAAGAAGATAATACAGGATGATGATAGAGGATAACGTAACATAACGGGGTAAAAAAAAAAAAAAAATCACTTCAGGCACACAGAACCATTAAGAGTTACTGAAGAGTTTATCTGATGACTGCAGACAGAGGCAGGCTAACACTACCCATTGACTCTCAGTGTTTAAGCTAAGCTAATTAGTGGTGGGCGAACTTTGCCCCTCTCTTTCGAAAGAATGGTGTCTATCTGCTTGTCACTGACTCGAATTTAGGCAAGAAATGAAAGGAAAGAAAAAGTTGGCATATCCCTTTAAACACTGTATTGGACAAAAAATTGGCATTTTGAAGCAGCCCTCTATGTCCAAGCCATGGTTTATGATGATACTTGAATTAATTCATTCATTCATTCATTTAAATACATTTCTGAATGAATCTGATTTCTGAGAAAATAGGGATTGATTTACTCCATCAAAATGCACTTGACACTTAGAAAAATGTAGGAACAACTCAAACAGGACATTTGTGCCACTCCAAAAGCAATAAATCAGGAGTTATAAACTGACCTTATGGCAAGCCGCTCTCTCCTATTGTTTCTAAATTCTGTTGTTTCTGGCTGCTTTACCATTTAAAACAATTTAAAATAACTTTTGTCTAACTTTGAATTCCATTCAGTTAATTTAATTACTTTTAATAGCTGGTCTACTTAAAGGAATACAGAAAATACTACAGTGGGGCGTATGGAGGAAAATTGAAATTATTAAAGCATCTATTAAAATTATTTTAGAGATACGTGTGTATAAATATAAATATGAATATATATATATATATATATATATATATATATATATATATATATATATATATATATATATATATATATATATATATATATATATATATATATATATATATATGTATAGAGTGTGTATATGTATATATGATATATATTATTTAAGAATCAAGAATCTATTAAAATGATGTGTGTGTATATATGTGTGTGTGTATATATATGTATATATATATATATGTATATATATATGTATATATATATATATATATATATATATATATACACACAAAACACATGTATATCTAAAATCATTTGAACAGATTCTTAAATAATATATGTGTATATGTACATACATATAAATATATGTATACATGTATGTCTACAGTGATTTCTGAGCAGTTGGCCATTTTTCAAGATGTTTTTATTTTTATTAGCAATTATTATTATCAGAAAATGTATATAATACTAAGACTGAGTTCCCTATTGACAAATATGGCTCTTTACAGCGTTCTGAACTTGATTAGCAGAAAAGCAGGAAAGCTTCAGAGAAAATATAAGATTACCCAGTGATACAGTCTTAAAGCTAGGGTCGGTAATTTTGGAAAACTAGCATGAATTTAAATGTAGCATCCCCTTAGGACTCCGCCAAGCCCCTCCCCCCCCCCCCCCCCTGGAGCTGCTCCAAAACTACGCCCCCCACTCACATGCACGAGCATCACTGATTCGTGACCATATGACTGATTCAACTCAAAACCGGTCCTCAGCATAACTTTTAGTATTACACTACACCAAGTCATGTCTCACTCAGCGGTAAGAAAACACCAAAACATTATCATAGTAAAGTTAAAAAACAAACAAACAAGCATTACAAGTTAGTTAGTACTCACAACCCGATGTAGACTCTCGTTTTTGCCCTGGCTTTGTCCAAATTCTTTTTTGTTTCGCCTTCTCTGCCTCCATCTTTCTGCTCTTCATCTGTTTAGCAGGAGGAGTGGTAATTGGGATATAGGTAGTTTCTCTGCCATTCTCCACATAGCTGTCAAGTCTCTCATTTTGGCCAGGACAACATTCCTCTGCCTCTCCAAACTGAGCTCCGAATGGGGCAGTAATGCACCAAAATGATGGATGCCAACTGCCGTAAAACCAAAGAAGAAGAAAAAGCCTCGCAAGAACTGCCACCTGCAGTAGCCTGGGTGGCAGTTGTCGCAAGATTTAGAGCCCACAGTGGCAACAAACCAGGAAAAACAAAGTGTTTACTTTAGATTTCTTGAACACGTCTTAAATGTAAGGGATACTGGAGCTTGACTGGGGCTGTGGTCGCAGCGGTCTTCCCTTGTTTTCAAAGCCAAAACTTGACAGGTACGCATTCTCCAGCGTACTTGGATCCCTCTGAGCTCAACTCGGCTACGCGCATTGAATCAGGGTCAGTGAACGCCGGCAAAATGTACACGCAGAAGGTGGGCAGAACGGCAGTACGGGATTTGATTTGTTTAATAAACTCGGTACCAGTCGCAGTGATTGGTTGTTGTTTTCCCTGTTTTACTCCTGCTGTAGACAGCGGCTATTTTTCGTTCTCTTTTAAAAACACATCATGCATTGATTGCCATCGGACATAACGATCATTTTAACCAATATAACAAAAAGTGTATCTAAATAAAATTACCAACCCCAGCTTTAAAACTTCTCATGCAATAAAAGGAAAAAAGTACAAATATTGGCACATTTCTGTTGCTGCCTTTAATTCATTCAAACAAATGGAGAGCTCTGGAAAATATCCTCAAGTCCTTTTTCTTTACCTAACAGAGGTCTTAGATGCCACTTTGACACAGACTTTCTAAACCGTCTAGATTGTGGTAATACAGTTTTTGTCTTTGGCTTTTATGTGCCCTGAGGTTTGTGAGTGAGGTTTAACACTCTACAAGGTCATTATCTAATTCAAGTGTTTTATCACTAAACAGCCATTGGCTGCTTAAAAAAAACATCTCATGTTTGAAAGATTCTTTCTGTTATTTCATTGTTTAGTAAATCAAACTGTATATTCAATGTCTCAATTTGAAGCTGTTGGCAACAACATTTAGAGGATAAAAGCTTTTGTTTTTGAACCCTTCAAGTGTTTTTTCTTGTTTGATATTTCATACATTTATTAATCATAAAACTCAGCCTTGGTCCCATGTACAGAAAATTCCATTCACCTCCAAATCTTGATTATTTAGAAAGACTTGAGTGTGCCATGCTTTGTTTATTGCTGTTTGTTCTGTCATGTAAAATTGTGTTAATTTCTTTCAGTTAGAGTTTGATTCTCACTTGTGTGCGGGAACCTTGCTTTAATACCTCAGAGATAAATTCTTGGAGCCATGTAACATATTTGATACATACTTTTATGATACCTCTATCTAATCAATATGATCAACAAATTACTAAAAAACATCTGAATACACTCAGATAAATGATAAAAATATGCTAAATTTTATAGAAATTTAGATTTTTTTTTTTTTAGGATTTCAGTAGAAAGTGAAATGAACATTTAATCTCTAAAAAATTTAGAATTTTCTGGCTATAATTTGTGTTTGTGCAGAGTTTGAAGAAAATTTTTCAAAGCCGTCCAGAGGTTTTATATTTACTAGCAGGGAATGAATTTGAGACAAAATGACCTTGACCTTTGACCTTTAAAATCAAACCATTTCATTCCTGAGTAAAGAAGGACATTTATGAAGTTTGGAAAAAATGATCAAATTACCCTTGAGATATCGCATTCACAGAAAATAGTAACAACATAACAGCTTTGGCCCTCAAAGTCCTATCTCTAATCCTTCAGTCAGAGTGGGCATTTTTTTCAAAGTCTAAAGAAAATCCTCACCTTTGTACCCTAAACCTGGGGGGTCATCAACTACATTTGTACATGAGAAGGTTTTTCCTTGATATATGTTTTGGGGACCTAATTCAAGAAATTGTAATAATAAAAGAAAAAACAAACAATTATAATAGAAATATGTTGGTCTAATTGATGTAATGTTACTGTGGTACTTTGGATTTAAACTTGTATCGTCTCTGTCTTTGCCTGTAAAAGTAAGATCAGCTCCCAACAACCATCTTGCAGCCGCCTACATGGAGCAGTTAAGACATCTTGGCCAGTCCTTTATGGGGTTGCAATGTTTTCCATCAAATATACTTGTTCACACAGTTGAGTTTTAGCTCTGAAAAACAGATCATGAAAAACATGACGCCATTTCTGTTAAAATCATTTTATCATATTTGTTTTAGGGGACGTGTAAAAAGCTGTAAGCATTTAAAGACAAAAAATAATTTACATACATTTTCTGAAACTGATGATACTCAGGAGCACATGGAAAGCTTTGGAGGCCCTGACATGAACCCCAGGCCACCACTTGATAACCACTGCTTTGGTGCATTTGATTTAACATTCACAAGCAGAGAATGAGCATGGAACTTGCTGACCTTTGCCTTTGACCCATGAGTGCCACAATTAAATTAGTTCATCCTTGAGTCAACATGACTGTAATGCAGAGTTTGGAGAAAATCTCTACAGCTGCCCTTAAGATGTCACATTGACAAGCAAACACTGAAAATGTGACCTAATGACCTCGACCTTTGACTACCAACCTCAGAATTTTAATTAGTTTAATCTTGAGTTGTATTGGACAAAAGCACAAAATTGAGCACTCTTAGATTTTGGCTTTAAAAGCACGACATGGAAAGCCAGCATAAAACATTCAACCTCCAGCTCTGACTATTGTTGGTGTGGAAGGTCTGAAATTAAGTTTTTGTATCAACCGCCAAGCTGGTTGCAGGTAGATAAAAAATGAAAGTTGGCCAAGCATTTTCCTACCTGCCAAATTAATAAATTGTTTTTCTGTTACACATACATATGGTATGTTTCAGTGGCCTTAATTTAGTATTACATTCCTTAGATTGGATCATCTCATCAGATCAGGAAATAAACAAGTAGTAAGAAAGAAACTTTGCTCAGCTTGTATTTCTATATGAATATTTTAGTTTAAACTTTTATCCACTATGTGGCCCTCAGAGATTTGCAGGTGTTCATTTCAAACCCTGTTTGTTTTGAGGCATAAACACCTCTGTGCTATAAAGCTTCACTAAAATGAATCAGCTAAAGTTTGGTGTCTTATGACTGGATTTAGTTCACACTGAAGAATCCAAAAATATTGGCAGTGGTTTCTGAAGCAGGTCTTTCTAGTGGGAGATATTGCAACTGTCCAGAATATCACATTTCTTAGACTTTTAAAGCTTACTCTGACTGATATTTGATTCAATTTTCTTATTCCTCCGTTCATTTTAACAACAGCCTATTGAATGAACACCTCTGCCACTGAACCAGTCAACTACAAAACACTGAGTCACCCATTTAGTCTGATACAGCTCCAAACAAAGCACCTTTGATTTCTACTGTCTGCCTGCAGTGCTCATATAGTCTGCCTGCAATGCAGTGCACTTTCATATCAGCATAGAGAAGGCACCAGTGAATCCACAGCGTTATGATAGGGAAAGTCCTTCTTTATCCACCTTAAGATGATCCTGCTTCTGCAGCCCTGTTCAGAGCAGATATCAGTCAGAGCAAAAGAGGGAAGAAAGTACACGAGTTTGTACACCCTGAGGTTTGCGAAAGGCCATGATGGCTCGCCCACAAACAGCATGGGGTTGTTCCGCCTTTGTGATCAGTGAGGGACGCAGCTGAGGAGGAGCCATGGGTGGAGCAGTGACAGCAGAATAAACACATATTGATGGAGGAGTTTACTGGTGTAGCTGCACCAGGCTGGAGGAAGCCGTTTGTGGTCTCTCCTCTCAGCTGTGCAAGTTAACTCAATAAGGTGTGCAGTGGAATGAAAAATGGTGCCACATGTTTGTTTATGTTTGAGCACTGCAGAGTGCATCACTAAAGGCATGCCCTGTGGAGCTTTTTACCACTAGTGGCACCAAGGAGCAGAGTTCCCCCTGCTCTTTGTTTGTCATAGGATGCACCTCTCATACTTTGAAGTTCATATGCTACCACTTGGAAACAAAATAATAATTCAGAATAAATCAGTGTATATTTCAAATAGATAAATGGTAAAAACAAACTTTTTTTATTGATGAACTTTATTCTGATAGTGATGAAAAAGTAATGCCCAGTTATCTTCCAAAATCAATATGCTTATTAAGTCCAAATCAATCTATTCAAATGTTTAGTGTAGGGAATCAGATAGGTTATGGCCTTGCACCAATTTGTCAAGTCTTCCCCTGCTCTCTTGAGACACTTCCTTAAAACTGAAAAAAATGAGTCATATGCCCACCTTGCACCTGCCCACCTCGACTATGGAAGTACATCCTGACTCCAACTAGATAGTCAAGATTTTACAAACCCCAACTCCAGTGAAGTTGGGATGTGGTGTAAAACATAAACATAAACAGAATACAATGATTTGCAAATCCTTTTAGACTTATGTTCAATCAGATACACTACAAAGAATAGATATTAAATTTTCAAACTGAAACTTCATTGTTTTTTGCAAATAATCACTTGTTTTGAATTTGATGCCTTTCCAAAAAAGCTGGAACAGAGGCATGTTTACCACTGTGTTTCAACACCTTTCCTTCAAATAACACTGAATAAGAGTTTTGGAACTGAGGACCCTAATTGTTCAAGCTTTGTAGGTTGAATTCTCTCCCACTCTTGCTCAATGCAAACCTTCAGTTGCTCCGGGGTCTTCATTGGTCAACTGAGAGTAGTTGCACGGTTGTTGATCTGGTTTTCCACCTGAGGTGTGGCTGGTGGGCACTTTTCAGTTTGTTTATCAATGGTAGTTTGTCTCTCTTTGTATGCCCTGTAATTGGTTGACAGCTGGTCCAGGGTGTGCCCTGCCTCTGGCCTAATGTCAGCTGGGACTGATACTAGCCTCCTACAGCCCCAAAAGGGTTAAATGGTACAGGAAATGGATGATTAGTTGGATATAAGGGTCATATTTGACCACTGATTTATGCACATATGTTGGAAGCTTCTGACATGCCAAATGCACGTGTATTTCCTCAAACTTTGCTCAAATGTCCCATCTGACTCATTGATGAAATCATAAGATTCTGGGGGTCACAGGTCAAAGCCCAAGGTCATCGAGTCCTATTTGCATAATTTGCTTTTAAATGTTAAAGTTTAAGGATGCTTTGAGGAATTTTCTTTAAACCTTGCGCACATTTTCAATCCCACTCAAGGACTACTGAATATATTTAGGAAGTACAAGACTGAGTTGTAAAAAACATTTATAAACATTGTTAGAAATAAGATTTCTAAGAGCCACGCTACCACAAATTCCACCCAGTCCCATTGTCTTGACCTACCAATTTACTTTTACTGCCCAACAATTGTATACCTTGCGGAGGCATGTAACCACCAGGCCATAGTGTTTGTTATAGTTGTAACCACAAGCTGAATATATTGTTACGAAAAAAAGGCTTTGCAGGCCATGCCTTTGGTTTTGAAATAAAACCAACCATAATGAAAAACATAGAGTTGGAAAATAAAACAGAAAGTACTAGAAAAGAAGTAGCACTGCTGCCCTGAACCTTAGAAAACCTCCCTTTTTTAAATTCCACTTTACACAGCCTGTGCTCAGGTCTGCAGGAGTGAGTTTTACCTCCAGTGCTGCCATTCAGAGTTCACTTCCACAGCGCATCGATCCTGAACTACATCTTGGAAAATAGCCAGTGCCCAGGGAGCAAGAAGAAAACTGTCGAGAGGCGATTCCTGAGATGTGTCCCCCCCCTACACACACCCCCTCCCTCCCATCCCCACTTCCCTTACAGAACTGCTGACATAATCTGCATCTCTGGATTTATATGGATCTCATAAATTCAGATACATGCTTTGCTAAAACACATGAATGAGGAAGGAAGATCCCAGGTGGAATACAAACAGCAGCCGAGTCATGAAGCAGTTTCCAGGGAAGCAGAGCACTTGAGTGTGGACATCTCTCTTGGTATCTCTCCCTCTCTTCTCTCTCTGCCTCTATCTCTGGCTGCAGCGTGAGGCTAGCTATGGGGAAATTACCCATGAATGAAACAACTGTTGACACAAAGAGAATTATTTTTTTGCCCTTGCTCCACTGTACGGGCAGTGGATTATGAAATCCTGTGATCCCTCCCCAGTCCTCAGGCCCTGGTAAACATTAGCTGACACATGGGGGAAAGGAATCCCCATAGCCTCAGGGCCAGATTGCAGGCTGCCAAAATAAGCAGCACCCAGCCCCACTACAGAGTAAGAGAGATAATGAAGCCAGGAGATGCCTGAGAGAAGGCGAGGAATTATAATAAACATTCAGGTATTAAAAACCTTAGCATGCCTTCAGGATGGATTGAATAAAAAAGGGACATAGGAATCTTGTTGCCACTATTTAAGGGCTGTCTGGCACAAAACACTGAACTATAATCTTGGGACCTAAACTGAAAAGAAGTCCGGTTTTCAGTGTGGGTTTCTTTAAATGCTAGCTGTATTGCTATTATCCCTATATAATTCTTACATCAAGGGTGGGCAACTGCCTCCCTCCTGATGCTCTTGAGTCATTCATAAAACCAATAAAATGTAAACATGAAGATAGCATGAACATACTGCTAAGGAGAAATTAAACCTGTTATGAAATATTAGACCATGCAACAAGAACAATAGAGCATGAACAAAGCAGTATGTGATCACCAATATATGTTTGTTTTGTGCAAAAGGTGATCCTAAGAGGTAAGGTCACATGCTCATAATTCCCTGTTAACATTTTTAAGCACAGCTTCATCAGTTACAAATTAGGGATACTTATGTTATTGGTACAATATTTGTATTAACAGATAATTGCGATAAATGTGGTAAAACTCTCTAAAGTTTTGCATCCAGTAAGCCCACATCTGACCATTGAAAGCACTCACTGATGGCACATGCATCACAGTCTTTTAAAACATTCAACATGGCAGACTGTGATGCATGTGCCATTGGTGAGTGCTTTTATACCAGGCCCCCCATTTTATGTGACCAAAATCATAAAATTAACAAAAATAATGAATTTAAAAATGATACAATAATGAAGGTACTGTTGGAGATGCAGTATCATGGTGGTGAGTGTGAATACTTAAGCTTCTATCATTGTAAACAGTTGGACCTGAAATAGCTGTATTGAAGTTTCTAAACAGTGAAACTTGACAATTTTTCCTCTCCTTTATACAATCAGGAGGACACATTTATCTTCTGTTTGATTAAAATCAGCACCATGTCATAGGCACCTAATGTCAAGATTGTATACAGAAAGCATGTATACAGAAAGATCTGTTGTTTTTATTAAGAATGGAGCAGGGCGTCAAAAATCACCTCCCAAATATTTGCAATATTGTGTTGTTAATTCAGAATTGCCCTTGGTAAGGCCTTTCATCAAGCATTTCTAATTGCACTTGAGTTGAAACATTTGTGAAATTGTCATCAGAAAATTCTGATGCAGGCCAAATACTGTTCATTTTGATCAATTTGAAGTTATTATATTTGTATAAATGTGAGCATGCTACCATTTGTAAAGACTTAGCTCTCTGGAGGTAAGAATGAGGTAAATGTGGCCCTCTTTAACCAAAGTTTCCCATCTCAGGCTTAGACTTTCCCAAATTGACTTAACTGCATTTTAAAAAGGCCAAATCAGCTGGCAGTGCTGCTTCACAAATCTGTTTTTTATCTAAAACAGGTGCTCCAATTTTCCAAGCAAATATCATGAAAAACGAGAGAAGACTTTTGTTCTACTTTGTGTTTAAGGAGTCATAATTTGAGAAAACAAAGACACACTGTTTTGCAAAAAAAAAAGCCTTTATTAAATGGCCTTAGTGTCTGTTGTGTTTCAACTCACAGTCTTCATCAGGGCATTTTAAAGCAGGTGCCTGCAATCAGAACTAATCAGTCATGGAGGTGTAGTCAGAAAAGTGGGTGTGGCCTCAATTGATCAACTGTAACAAGAAGATACATAGTTTTTTAAACACTGCAACCAGTTGCACCAGTTTGAATTAAGACCACTTTATGTAGTCATGTAGTCCATCCAAACCTCTTCTGTAGGATGCTGACATGGGTGGTCAGGTCTGGTCAGATATAATTTTATTAATAAAATTGTCAACCAGCAGTTCCTGGAAAAAAGAAAATCTAATTTATAGATAGCAGAGGGAAATGTAGGACAATTCATAATATGATACATTATGTGCTTCATAGGTAGATGGATAGATAGATAAATACTTTACTAATCCCCTTGGGGAACTTTGGGTATCTAGTAGCAATAGCAGAGGTAATAAACAGTCTGGGTCATGAGCCACTGCCTTTGTTCAGGGTGTTGTACAGTCTGATGGCTGTGGGAACAAAGGGTCTCTTAAACCTCTCAGTCCTGCAGCGCAGTGAGGTGAGTCTCCGGCCCCGTTTACACAAAGACGTTTTCTCCAGAAACCGAAAGGTTTTTCCTTTGCGTTTTCAAAAACGATCCGCGTTCAGATGGAGACTTGAGAACCACTGAAAATGCTGTAGCGTGCATGCCAGGCCAGTAGATGGCAATGTAGGTTTGTAGAGAAACACTGGTGCTACAACAGACGTACGCTTTCCAGTGAAGACAAACTTTTCACAAACAACAATGGCGAGTGGACGCACGAAGACACAGGAGTTTTTTTTCTTGACAACAAATCTGTCTGGATATTTTTGTCTGGATAACAGGTAAGCAGCACGCATGACGCTTGGTAGATGGCCGAAGCTGTTGTCACAGCCTTCATGTGAGAGATTACTGTGCATGCGTAGCGTTTCACCCTGAAATGCTGCATCACGTCTACATGGAGCCGAAACTGATACATTTTCAAAACTTTCCTCTCTGGACCCTGGTTTCAAAAGTTTGCGGATTCAGGCGCTCCAGGCACCGTTCTCATGTAAACAGGAGGCAAAAACGCAATAAAAACGCTCCGTATTCGGCCGTTTTTATATTCGTGTAAACGGCCCCTGCTTCTGCTTCTCCCTCCCTCAGGGTGTTGAGTAGGAGTGGTTACTATAGACCAGGATAGCCTGCACTGTGTTGTGTGTACGTCTCTCCCCCACAGTCCCCAGAGTCCAGACTCCTGCTAAGCACAGAGCCAGCCTTCTTCACCAGCCTGTCCAGCCTCTTGGTCTTCCTATCAGTCCTGTTGCCACCCCAGCAGACCACAGCATAGACCAGAGCACTGGTAACCACTGACTGAATATATGCAGCATTTCACTGCATAAATTGAAATACCTGAGCCCCCTTAGGAAGAAGAACCAGCTCTGCCTCTTCCAGTACAGGGAATGTGTCCATAGGCCAGTCAAGCTTGTTGTCAAAATGCACACCTAATTACTTTTAGGTGTGCACCCCTTCAATTACCTCCCCTCTGATTGTGACTGGCTAGAGTGGGGGCTTAAACCTCCTAAAGTCAATGACCATCTCCTTGGTAATGGAGGTGAAGTTCTTAGTGCTCTAGTCACTGAAGGCCCTCGCCAGGTCCCTGTTCTCGTCTTCCTACCCATTCTTGATACACACCACAATAATCATGTCATCAGACTAATTCTGAATGTGGCAGGACTCAGACCTGTACTTAAAGTCTGCAGTGTACAGTATAAATGGGACTGGAGCCAGAAGCATCCCCTGAGAAGCCCCAGTGTTGCTCACCACTGTCACAGAAACACAGTCCCCAAGCCTGATGAACTGTGGTCGCCCCATGAGGTAGTCCATGATCCAGAAAGTGAAAGAGCGCTCAACCTCCATGTCCTCAAGCTTATTTCGGAGCAAAAGGGGCTGGATGGTGTTAAATACATAACATTGGGGAAGAGCCATTAGCTGCACAACTATAATCACAACAATTCCAATGTCAGAGATGTCAACATTTTTTATTGCAACCATTTTGTTTTGTTTAGCAGATCAGCAGCTGGATGCTACTCACCATAGTGTCTCTTTGCTTCAAAGTGATGGAATAAAGGAGACTGTTGCTCCTTTGACTATCTCACTTCACTTAAAAAAAACAGGAGTAATCTGTTTACAGTGCCGTTTCAAGCTATAACATTTACCTTTTTTTAACGTTTTGCCTTTACTCTGAACACTGAGAAGAGGAAAGTGGAGGATGTAACACCCGTTTCTATATTCTGTCTCTTAAAGTAGCATCAGAGGGATGGTGAATATGAGAGGGGAGCACGTGAAGCCAGCGCTGTGTGTGTCTGCCTGTATACAAGGGTGCTGCAAGGAGCTGAGGGCCCCAAGAAATGATAACACACTGGGCCCCACCAAGGCTACCCAGATCAACTCAGAGCAGTTGCTCCAGTCACAACTCTGTTGCAGAAAAATCCATTTTATACTAAAATTACTTCAACTTTGCATTACATTTAAATGTTTATATTACTAAACACAAAAGGGAATGTGGGATAATGCCTTGGTGTCTTTATTTGTATGACACGCATAAACATTAAAATACAGAATAAGCAGAGAGGTATAAAAGAGCTCACACTGTTAATTCCAGTAAAATAGACTCCTTTTTTATGCTATTGGCAAAATTTGTCTTGAAAAGTTATCTCAACACTCTGCAGAGACTTTCAGCAAAAATGCAAATCATCACAGTCATGTAATTTTGATTTAAGACAGCTAATTACCTTAAGTTCCACAGAAAATCTGAACTATATTTCAGTTTTTTTTTTTGTCCGTAAATGCTGGGCTAACTCTCACTAAGCAATTTTCTGTGTATTTTAAAAATCTTAAATGTTTTATTGTCTTTCTTTTTTTTTGATAAGTCTAATTTAAAGCTCAGTGACAGATTAAAACATGTACGTACCAAACATTTATTTAGCTTTTATCACAATACAGTTTGTGACTTGTATTTCAGTAGGTCATACAGACACAGACATGCTGTGGAATACAGGATCTTAGCTCCCACTCAAGAAATGTTCTAAAGGGTATCTTTCTCAGTTTAAATGTCTTCAGTTATATACTATTCAGATTTTTAAATGGAAGCTTCTCTTACATTTATAAAAATACACAACAAATATAACTTCAAGCAAAGTCACACATCAGTGGTAAAAGAATTGTTGGCGTGGCCTTGAATGGGCTTATTTTTCATAGTCCACATAAGTAAGACTAATTAAAATAAAATAAATAAACATAATTGAATGTAATTGTGATTTTATAATAAACTTAAAATATTGTGTGTTTTGTCCAAAGTCTTTATACTTTTTAGGGTCCCTGCTGGTCATAGGCCCTTAGAATCTTCCTAAATTTTCCCCCCATGTATGTGTGTGTGAAACACACACTGAATGCTCTCTCAGTAGCCCCCAATGCTGCACTGTACTGTGAATTGACATCAATATTAGACTGTCATAAAAATCAGTGTGAACATATGAACTAGGTGTAAATGATGGCAGTGCTAACTTGCAGCACATTTGTTTAAATGCATTGTAAAATGAGCTGTGTTAACTTTGATTTATAGGAGGTGCTGTACTTTAGCTGGTTGGCTAATGACTTCACCATCCAAAGCTTCCTTTTTTATTTTTTGAGCACCTGTAGTTTTAGACTGAACAAATAAAGTGCAAGCATACACAGTTTTCGAGAAATCTTCTTGCTTAATTGTTGACTGGGTTACTTCACAGAGAAAGCAACTACATTTGAAGTGCAGAGGCTTTCCCATTACCAGGGATCATTGGGACAGGGTTGGTACAGGTGCTTGAAAACCTTAGAAGTGCTTGAATTTTAATTTTGCATTTTCAAGGTTTGGAAAGTACACTTGTAATTCGCCTCAGCTGTAAGGTGCTTGAAATTTTTTAAATGTACCTTCAAAGTTCTTGAAAAGTGCATAATTTTTACCTTTCAACTAGGTGTATCAACCCTGTTGGGATTCAGTGAGTCACTTTGTACATGCACCCCTGCATATTCCGTGATGCATAAAAGTGTTAAGATTAATAACTATAAAATCCTCAACATAAGATCATGAGGTACATTTTGTGCCCCTTTTGGTTTTGTCACAGGAATCGTCACAAGAGGATGTCCACCACAGGATTCACACTTTCACATGTACTGGCTTTGTAATGGTATTTTGCCTTGCTGTTTGCAGCCATCTCTGTAATACACTTGTCTTCTTGCTGAGACCAAAAGCTAGAGACTACAGCCGGGCAAACACTATTCAATTGTCATGCAATCACCATCAGATCGCACAGTATGAGCACATAAATCATGCATGTTGGTCATTCATTGTAAATGATTCAGTCACACAATGTTAGTCGAAAGTCCTCCATGACTGATGTATAGATGGCTTGGAATTGCACAATGTATGTCTGGCTTGAGAGGCAGCTACACCATCTCGTCAGTGTACCCTGCTGTGCTTGTGTTGGATTCCACAGCAACTCCACACAGCCATGCTGTGAGGAGCTTGCCTATGTTAAGGAGATACTATCAAAGCATACTGTAGACTGTAATGGAAAACAAAGAGCCTGATACCTAAACCTCATAGTCAAGCCCTGTTGACCAAGCACCACAGAAGAAAATGCACCACTAGCAACTGTTTTTTGAGAACATGTTTGCAAACCTTTCACAGTACAACAGCAGTATTTAGTTACTCTTCATATTTCCCATTTTAAGTCCACAGATACTTGAACTGCTGTCATACATTTGTATGTAAAGTAACTATTATACATGTTTTTCAGTGACAACTTTTGAAAACATCATCTGGTAGTCACCTTGAAAAGCATTCACATCTGCTGCATCTACATTGCATATTGATGCAAAGGGAAGTTCAAGGTTTAAAGTCTTCCTATGCATGTTTTAGTCTGCAATTATTTGAAAGCATGATGCTCTGAAGAGTATAACCTGTATCCATAAAATGCACTGAAACAATGTGCTGAAAGTATACCTGCAAATCCTACTTTTCTTGATTTAAAGAAGTTCAAAGAGCAACCACTATGTTTGAATTATGATGTGATGTTTGTTTGATAAAGCAAAGCATTTAATGTTAATTTGTTGCACACATCTTGACAGTGATGACAGCAGCCATCAATCGGAGCCATCACACTTAGATTTTATTCCTCAGGATTCATTCGGTTCATGTAGTACCACTCTGTCTTCTTATTTATGATGACAGCTCAGATGAGCCTTGACCCCAGCACATAACTGAACACAAAAGCCAGAGCACACCTGAAAAACACTGAGGGCAAGGCAGAAACTTGAAGTTATTGGAAATAAATGGTTCAAATGTTTACTTTCTCCCATGACCTCTGTGGTTGCATGTTGTGTGTAATTTCTTCCTCAGCTAAAAGTCAAGTGCTCCAGTACTTACTGAAATAAACATAACTTGCTATGTTTCATTTGAAAAGTTGTGTCAAATTTTGGGCTGAGTGATGTTGGTAAAAGTGAAATTGAAGTGTTTTTCCAGCAACAATATTACTGGGATTCTTAAAGACAAATTACACCGGATAAAGTGTTTCTTCATACACCAGTTGAACTACTTTATTGTTTTTTATTCATCTTTATTCAGCATCTCAGCACAGTCAGTCTGTAGTGCAATGCCCTCATCAGTGATTGAGAGCAAGGAAGCATGAAAGCAAACATTAACATAACTTTCCTCTATTCTCAACCACAATCTACCTTATATTCTAATTTTTTTTGCTGTTTTTTTTTTTTTTTTTTGGCAAAACAGAACTCGTGCGAGGACAGCCAGCTGGGGATGTTGATGGTCGGGGTACCAACATATAATCTGTTGTTTGACTACAATTGATAAAAGATTCCAAGAAACTCTGTGTTCTCCTTTTGGAGAGAAAACAGATGCATGAAATAACCAAACAAGAAAAAAAGAGATTCTGATTTTTCTGCTATAAAATTGTAGTTATACATCAGCACTCTGAATGCTGATTCTCCTCTTTGAGTTTGTGTAATACTTTTTCTGTTGTCACTTTTTTTTGTTTCAGTCTGGAATCATGTATGCTTTTTATGGATTATTAGTTAAAGGTCTTACATTTTGCTTTTAATCTGGTTCATATATTCAATTTTGATGACTGCCATATAACATTCACAATTGTTGCTGCACAAGATCTGCTGATTCAGCTGTATTCCCAGTCTGTCTAGATGCTGTGTTGGAGCTCCTTCCCATGTGGGCCCAGTCCACTCTGATTTTCAGCTGATCTGCTCTGTGGTCGTTAGTCATTTCAGCACTGCTCTGTGCCATGTTCTCAACAACACTGAAAGTATTCTACCCTCTTTGCTCTACATCGGGCTTACCATCCCAAGGTAATGGGTTTAAACCACAGATGAAACATTGGCAGCACACTGGTAGGTCTATTCAGAGGGGCTGGGGGAATAAGTTGTTTCAATTAGCAACTGGTGTTGTGGAGAGGGGATAGCCAGAAGCCGTGAAACTGTGGACTTTTTATCTGGCTCATAGAAGTGCTCTCTCAGACATGTTAAACACACTGAAGTGCATGTAAAACCTCAAAAAGCAAGATATAGGCTCTTAAAAAAAATTAGCTGAAAGTGCCTGTGGTGTCCTACTTCTTTAAATCACCTAAGATCTGAAAATTGTCTCATCTTTTGCCAGACTGACATGACATAATGTGATTTAGGTAATACTATATACTCAGCTTTTTTTCCTAAAATTACATACAAAGACATAAAAAATGCATCATGCATAAGTTTAAAAAAGAATGACTGTACATTTAGAGACTCCATGTTTACTGCAGAGGAGGTTTATCATGTCGTAGTTTGTCTCTGTCTCATGCCTAGAAGTCTGAAAAGCATCAGAAGGCGAACCAGACTCGTCTCTCAGACCTGGGCTCAGTTCCATCAGGCTTGGGTGAAGATTACAAACTCTAATGTGTTTATTTTAAAATGTTAAGGACCTCCAACTCTCCATGGATCAAAAATCAGCATGTGATGTTAAAATACAATCTGCTAAGCCCAGACCACTCATACCACATGCACAATTAGTTCATGTGAAACAGCATGATATGCCTTTCATGTGCCATTTCCTTAATCCCACGTTGCACAGAGGGATATGAGTCTCCCGAGGAAATCAATCCGGATGTATCCCTGCGTTTTCTCGTTTGCCAATATCTGCAAAGGGAACTGCCACCTTCCTGTAGCACCTTGTGCCACCTTTAACGCCAAAGGCTTTAAAGACAGCTAATTTCCATACTAATTTCTTTCTTTTCTCCCTCCCCTCACCGTATTCAGGCCAGGCACGAGGCGAGGAGACATGTGTCGCTTGATCTAATGGCAGAGGACTAATTGCATTCTGGGATACATGCCTAGAATTCAGAATGTCCCACAAAAAAGCATGTTGTGCAGGCAGACCACATACAACATTGGGACAATTAATAACCCTCCTTCAGGGGGAGAAAATTTGGACTGTCCAGCCTCCCAAAAGACTGCACTGCTGCCTTTATTGATATCTGCGGCCAGATAGAGACAGGCCCTGCCATCCCCAGGCAGCGTGACTCCACTGGGGCTCCGCTGTGACTGGACTGTTATGAGGCCAACTCAGCCAGCCCGCTCCAATCATAGGAGCACAAACAAGCCCCTAACCACACTGAATGCTAAGCCAGATCAGTCTCGGGGGTGGTTTGTCAGGTTTTTGCAGGGATAACATAGCATGAGATTATTTTTTTTCTCTCCCTTCCTGTGTCTCTCCCTCTATTTCTCTTCCTGCATGTCTGTTATTTTGAATCTCTCTGAGGAAGAGAATGCCTTTTCGACACATGCTGACACGCACATGCACTCACATCCATACATAGTGGCATAGACACAAATACGCCTGTGTGCTTTTACACCCACGCGCTCCCTCACCTCCCATCTCCCCTCGACACAAGCAGCCAAAGCATTCGAAAGTCTCCATTTATACGGTTCAGATGTGGTTCAGCTGCGAAATTAAGATGAGGTGTTGACAAGCTAATGTTGGAATCACAAGAGCTACTAATTTGCGACCGGCCTCATGGTGCCTGTGCCATCAAATGTTGCTGCAGCCCAGTATTAAGGTGATGAAGTGTAACATTTTAAACTGGCACAATCATAGGGCAAAGTCCTCATTACCGTGAAGGCACCGGTGGCACATTATGAAAGGCAATAAACGTGACCCCCACCCTTAAGCTGCATCCATCACAGAGACAACATATGGGTGCCCGCAGGAGTGGCTGTGCCTTCCCACCCATGGTTAGCTAACAACACTGTCATGGTCAGTGTGAAAGGAAATGTCAGTCCCTTAATAAACCTTGATTTTTTTACCTGTGGGAGCTTGATGAAGTGAGACTGTAACCTCCTCTGTAAAGCACCAAGGTTTCTGTCATGCATGTAGATGTATTTAAGTAGGTGCATTTCAGCAACAAAAACAGCCGATTTATCATTTTAAAGCAGCTTTTTTTTCTGATGTCCCACTAAAGGTGCGTTCTCACCGAACGCAATATGGGTGACCTGGGCGACCACTCTCTGTGCAAAGTCAATGTACAGCCACGATGGGGTGGGGCCAAACCTCCCGCGATGCGACGGACGTGATCTGGGCGACTTGGTCGCTCTGGACGCTCAACCAGATCACATCACTCGGTCGCCAAAGTTGAAAAGTTTGAACTCTTCAGGTGACATCGCATGTAGCTGTGCCATGACAGCCAAACAGCGTTGTGTAGTTGTGTGACAACATCAGTGACAGACTGTTTTTTTCTGGATCAGAGAGTGACAATCCATGTCTGTGTGGGAACATTAAGTTGGTGAGTACATTAGTTCCACCTAGACGTGACAGCAGAGAACTCCTTTGCGAGATGCAGCTGACAGACGATGCTGCTGCAGGGCCATCAGCTGCAGTGTTTTGTGGTTGGTAGGTGAATGAAAAGGACACAGTTGGAATAATGTCAGCTAATATATCCTATTATATGATATGATATGATTGCGGTGAAACTCGAGTGGGTGTGACGTCACTGAGCAACCGAGATGGTGACCAAATGAGCTATTTATGGACAGGCAACGCAACTTAGGTGGGCGACGCAATCACAATCTTTAAGTCACGTTTGGTGTGAATGTGGCTTAAGGCACGTTTTCGGTCATACAAATAGTACACCCTTGCAGAACACTCATGATGTCACAGCATTAACTGGAAGCAAAAACATAGCAAGACTGGAGGCAGAATTGAACCTCCACTACAGGCTAACAGGAAGCAGAGGAGGATTAACCTGTTTATTAGGGCTGGACATTGTTAAGAACCTCACGATTCGATTTGATTTCGATTCTTTAGGTGGCGATTCGATTCAGTATGAAGTAGAAATTCACAAATAATTAGAGTACCTGCTGACAATTTTTGACTTTTTTTATTTTGATGCCAATGTGAACATATGTGGTACGTCACCTCATATTTTTGAGCAAACATCTGAAAATAAAAATTTGCACAGTAATAACTTATTTGTGCATATGGAGTACGAAAGTAAAAACATGACAGTTAACACTTTAATAATAAATGTCCACCTGGTCTTTTTTGTCAATAAATGTGTCAGGAATTGTCCTTTTGAATACATTTTTTCACCCTTTTTTTCCACGAGAAATAAAAGTAAACAATTCTAACAAGTATTTGTCATTATTATGATATAAATGCTTAAAACAGTTTGTCATTACAAGAAAAGAATAAAAATGGCTTTGAATTTTCAACAGGATTCTCTTCATAAACAATTGTAAATGAATATGTAGAAATTTTCTGAGATGACCAAAAATAAACTTCACCTATTTTACATACACTCAAACATTTATGTTTGACTGCAGCATTTAGTGTTCATGTTACAGCCTGTGATATTAGACCATATCCAGGCATTTTTTTTTTACTGATGGTAGTCCCTGAAGCAGTTCCTGTCCAGCTGAAGACAGAGACCTCGACATTTCTTCCTCCAATATTTCTAAAATTACTATTTATGGAATCCATAAAAAACAAACTATGATCAAAAAGACAGTAAATGACAAAAAAAAAAGACTCTAAAACACTTGGAAAATACGTTGGAAATACAGCAAAAGAATGAAAAGGAAACACTCCAGAATGATACTAATGCTGTTGTGTTTAGTATTTTACATTATTTACACAGAAAATACTGATAAACCGCCAGTAAATCACTCTCATGTTAAGCTCTCAGTCCTGTCACTCTGCAAGCATGTCTTCTTCTGTGATCAGCGACAGCTGGATAAACACCGAAAAGGTGCACAGCGCCCCCTACTGGCTAGGAGGTGAGTCGATTCAGAAAATTTGCTCATCGATATTGAATTGGGAGGGGGAATTATTGCAATGCATTGCTGAATCGAGATTTCTGTCCACCCCTACTGTTTATATGAGAGAGTAACACAAATTAACATGCATCTTGTCAGTTGATGGCATTTGGCTTGACTTGGATATAGTGGCCAGTCTTTCAGTTTAAATAGCTCTTCATTCAGTACCAAGCTCTATGTTTATGCCTTATCAGCAACAATGAAAAGAGAAACCGTCTCTAAAACACAAGCCAGCTCCTGTTTATCACATAAAAGAGTTGTAAGAGAGTTGTTTGAACGGACTCATTCTCAAATGACAAATTTCTTCTTGCTTGTGACTTTTTGCCTCAAATCAAACAACACCCCATAAGGTTTGTTTGGTTAGTAGTACATCACTGTTGCACTGGGTAGCGTGTTTGTGACAAAATGAAGGAGAAAAGCTATCAGAGAGTACTGCTAGCTTGTTGGATCAAATCTTAATCCTTCCCTCCCTTCATTTCACTGCACTGCATTTGGCATACAGGGATACTCAACAAGAGAAGGACAGATTGAAAGGAATAAACAACAGGTTGTCTCCCAGCGACAGTGGTTGTGTATAATGAGAATGCATGTACTTAGGTGCAGTCAGTTTGGTGTTTGAATGCCCAAAATGGATGTAAATCTGTATTAATGCATGCAAACAGCTTCTAGACAAGGGTTAATCGTAGCTGATCTGAAAAATGAGCCATTCTGCTCCCATACATCACTGTTAATGGTTTTATTTGGAGTTATACTCTCAGCCCTGGGGAGTATGTGACCTTGCATATCCAGAGAGACCTGCATTATCATCTGCAATTCTCAAAAGAACCCAAATCAATTTGTGAGCCAGCAGTGGCTAACCCAGCTGAAGAAATTGATTTTTTATGAGACATCCAAAAACAAAGTGTAATATTTTTTTTTATTCTATCATACTCGTAACTAGAATTAGCACCCAATTTAACCGGTGGTAATATCTTACTTTGGGTGTATTTCAAAGGATACGATCAGAAGGACCACCACCATCAACAACACATTGAATTAACAATTAGTAGCGTTTTACTGTCAAATTACTGTCAGGCAATATGGCTAACACATAAGCTAATAACTATATTTACATCCAACATTTTGGTAGTTTGGACATTTCAGCCACCTCCTGGCTTACTGCCATGCAGCATTAGCTTAAGTTAACATTAGCATTAGGGCAATATAAAGCCAAGTCACATATTATATAACCCAATTTTGTGACAAATTTATGACAAATACCTTGAAATTCCTTACCTTGGAATTCACACATTTCCCAATTCACTGAAACAAACTAGCTTTCAACCACTTCTTGGCCAACAATTGCATAAAAGTAATCTGAAATGGCGAAGGTAAAATCTTGATGGACCTAAAAGTTAATTATGCTCCATGCTAGTTAGGCAGCACTTTAGCTTAATTCTCAACTATTCTATTATGACATGTAGCAATGTTAGCCTTGAGCCACTCCTAGCTGATAAATATACTGGCTGCCATGTGCCATAATACTAATTTAAGCATTACTTGGCAGATACCAATAGGTTACGTGTAGAATTATTTTCAGTATCTGGATTTTCACTTGCCAGTCTTTTCTGCTTAACTGTAATAGTAAGGAGGTAAAATGATAAGAGGCATACATAATTAATAATAATTAATATTTAGGCATACAGTACAATTTATACAGATTTTAACCTTAAAAACAGCTTTGTAATATTATAACCTATTTGAGTGTGCTACACTAACAGTGCAGATGGACCTGCCTGATTCAATGTCTGAAATCACGCGTATCTATCTTGCCAAGCTTCAGTCTCCTATGACTTCACGGCCAAAAGCTGGACAGCCCAGTCAGGGAAGAGAGGCAGAAACTAAAGACGTGACGATAGGGGGAAGTGAATGCATATTTGAAAACATCTCCAATCTCCTTGGATGTGGCAATATCTATGGTTTCATAAGAAATGAACTTAACTTATTCTTGAAAGAGGAGCAAAGAACGTCACTGAAAGCTTTTCTTATGGGAAATCATGTTTTTGCTCTTCTCCTGACTGGGAATCACTGCTGGGAAACTGGGAGAGAATGTGGGAATCCTCCTCGGACAACGCTGGTTAGTCTAAGGTAATCATGGTTACTCAGCGATACCTGACAAAATATGCTCTTCTCAGAATCACCAGGAGATATTGGTGGATACGGTCGTTAATTAGGGGTTCATGCCACATAAAGTGGTAAATGATCCATATGTATGGTATAATTTAGTTTAAGACAACAGTCTAAGGACTAAACTGTAGTTTAAGCTAATGGCTAACAACAGGGTCTAGCTGCTACGTCATACTGTGGCTCAGTACAGATTGGTCTGTGATGAGTGTGATTGGCAAACAGATCGTCCAGTCACCAGCTGCAGTTGTTTTTGAAGGTGCTACCCTCTGAAAACATTTTCTATGGGCCCTTCTCCAGATGGACTTGTGAAATATTTCCATGGCAGATATATGGAACTGTCCGTCTGGCGTGTCAGGTTAGTCCCACACTGAGCCTGGCACAATTTAAAAATGGCTGATTTGTCAATGTCAAGTAGTAGATGGATTCTTTGTGTGTTGAGGAGGTTATTCTCCACTTTTACCCTCATTTTACAGGCCACATCCTGGTCAGGCAAGCAGGGATTTAGAGCATTAACTGAGCTAAATCAGCCCAGGCTGCTCAAAAAAAAAAGTGGATATTAGATTAGATAGACAGATTACAGAGGAGATAATAATCTCTACAATATGTTTTCCACTACTCAAATCCCCAGGTGATGAATAGACAAATCAACAACCATCGACTTGAAACTGACATATGTCACCAACTCTGAAATACCCCCAAGCATGGCCAGACATCCACAAATCCCCAGTGTGGGGTAGTGACCATGATGTTTCCCTTCATTGCTTCACTCTGAGAGGCTGAGGGAGGTGCAGTGCCACACTAATTTGTCATGACGAGAAAACAGCTGTAAACACTCTCAAGGGGGGGCGAGGAGATAAGCGCTGTGTTGAGAAGATGGTATCAGATGGCAGCAATGTCCCACCCAGGCTCAGTGCTACATTTTCAGGTGTTCTATACACCATGTTGTGCCTATTAATCAGAGCTGACATTGAATAAACACAGCAACACAAAACTAATTGACCATACGCCAGGTGAACAGAAACTTCTCTGTTCACAGATTCTGGCTTTTGCCTGTTGAAAGCCCAGGATTTGTGTGTTTTTTTATTCACAGTTTTAATGTCTTAGAGCAAGGCCTCTTGGCAAAGAATGCAGATTTTTGCACATAAGGGTAATTATCTAAAAATAACACAGCATTGTTCTCATGATTACACCTATTGTGATTTATGCTACAGCAACAGCCTTGGAAAGTAAATTATGGTGATTAAAACAGTGAAGAGTTTTGAATCCTACAGCTCTGAAACCTGAAGAAGACATGGTAACTTTCCCAGATTCTTAATTGCTAATGACATGGGGTCGTGATGGACAACATATATATATATATATATATATATATATGTGTGTGTGTGTATATGTATATATATGTATGCATGTGTATATGTATATATGTATGCATATATTGATATATATTTATATATATATGTATATATGTTTATATGTATATATATACATATATGTATATATGTTTATATGTATGTGTGTATATATATAAATGTATATATACACGTATATATATATATAAATATATATACACACACATACATATAAACATATATGTGTATATATTTATATATGTGTGAGTATATATTTATATGTGTGTATATATGTATGTATGTGTATATGTGTATATATGTACATATGTATATATATGTGTATGTATATATGTACATATACATATATATGTGTATATATGTGTAAATGTATGTATGTATATATATATATGTGTGTGTGTGTGTATATATGTATATATGTATATATATATGTATATATATGTACATATATATGTATATATATATATATATATATATATATATATATGTGTGTGTGTGTGTGTATATATGTACATATATATGTGTGTGTATATATATATATATATATATATATGTACATATATAAATGTCTATATGTATATATGTGTATATATATATATATATATATATATATATATATATATATATATATATATATTTATATATATATATATATATATATATATATATATATATATATATATATATATATATATATATATATATATATATATTTATTTATATATATATATATATATATATATATATATATATTTATTTATTTATATATGTACATATACATATACAGGTGTGTGTGTGTGTGAGGATTTTTAAAAAAACAATAATATTTAATATTTCTCTTATTTCTCACCTGTATCTTGCCTTTGGATTCATCTTTCTGTGGTCTCCATCTCACCATAATCCTCCTGCACACAGGTGCAGTTCTGAAGATGTAAAAAGTCAGAGCCACCAAACACAATGGAAAACTTACAGTCTCGTTTGCCATTTCTGCATTTCAATCTTGTTAGAACCTGTTGAATTTCTTTTTTCTTGAATGACAGACATCCTTTTAATAACTGGATGCACTAATTGCTAAGGGAACAAACCCAGATTCTACAAAGCTGCACTCAGTGAGCTGTAGCCCCAAACAGATGTTTCCTAATGCTGCCAGAAAATAATGTGTTAACAGCAAACCAGGGGTGTAAGGGGAAGTATTCTCCACTATACTACTATATGGTATGTAAACATCCCTTTCCAGCTTTCACACTTTCGTATTCCAACAAAGACTCTGTTTAAGTTGCATCTGTCATGGTCTTGTAGCTGTTGGTCCAAAGCATATCCTCTTTTCCTGCAGTTTTTTGAAGGTTTAAACATTAGACATTTTGTACAGATAAAAAAATATAAAGCCTGTGCCATCAGTCCATTATACTGTAAATGCTAGATGACAATGTTTTTTGCCTATCAACTGATTACATCAGCACTAACCCTGCCTCTTTAAGCCAGTAAGCCAGTGTCCACTAAAATACACTGATCTTATTGAATCCCCTATAGTATTATCCCAGTACTGACATTTGTACATGTATCGATACCTCTGTTATACAAGAAGTTGTGCTTGGAATCCCAAATATTCATCTATGTCTTTATTGTAACTATAAAAAATTACAGGCAACCTTCAAGACACTGTCTAAATTGCACAAAATATTAACAAAATTTAGACTGTTTGCCGGAGTTTGTTTGCAAATATTGGTAGATAAATACCTCCCTTCTTCTACTTTCTAATGAAAGATTTTTTATTTTTAAAGTAGTTCATATTTAAAACTAACAGTTTGTCCTTTTTAAGAAATATAATGTCATTGGTAATTTTTATTTTGCTAGCCTTAATTTTCTTTACAGTAGAGGTTTCCAGAATATAAAATGTTGGAATTATCGTTTTATTGGTTTCCAGTAACATGATCTTTTTGCTCTTTAAACTGCAGCCTGTAATGTTACATGTTTTTTTTATTCTGTCCAGCTGGTCACATGTTTAGATAAAAAAGTGATTGAAGTGCCTTTATTTTACTTTTACTGAAGATTTTTAAACCTCTTTCATGCAAAATAATTTCAAAATAAATGAAACAAATGGCATTTTAAACAGAATGCTATAATATATTGCTAATGTTCTGAAATTTTATTCCACTTTGAAGGGAGTACCTTAACAAACATCCATTAAGAGTTTAAATGCTGTTTATTAGAGCCATTGAAAGCAAAAGACCGAGAACACATTTGGCTGAAAACATGAGAGGACTGTACACAAAGTCTGTTAATTGCCACCTAACAGCATAAATAGCCAAAGCAATTATGCACAAATAAAACAAGCTTCTCTTCAACATGTTTCATTTCAGAAACAAATGGGTCATTGGGTTACTAATTATTAATTGTTTTAACATCAACAAACCGCATATTAAATCAAGGCGAGCTCTTGATGATCAGGAGCCGCCACCAACCATGCAACTTCAAACAGCCTCATCCAACAGTTCTTTCATTGATTTGCATTTGTATGCATCAAGGGCCACATCCATTCTAATACAAGACCATCTGCATCCATTTGCTACTTGTGTTAGGCAAAGCATGGAGAGAGCTGTGCTTCCATTAAACCTGAGGGAGGCTGTTCGAGGAAACCAAGGACTTTTCACTTGGACACATTGTGACATCCAAAAATAACAACCCACAAAGTAGTAAGCCTCATACAAAATACAGATCTGCAGCTTCAGGGAAATTATCACTCAAATGCAGATGCAGTTTCCTTTTTTATATAAGCCAATTTCCTGCAAATGTAATCACTATTTAAGGTTATTGTTAAGCCCATGGAAGGTGAAATTAATTGACTATCAATACTGTAATAAATTCCTGCAAATGCTTTTTTCATTTAATTATGAACAGTACAGCATTTTACTAATTTGCATACACAAAACTGGGAAATGCTTTAAGGTAAATCATAACCAAAGTGTACAGCGTAATCTCTCTCATTGCATAAATCCAAGAATGCTCTGCTGGATCAGTTTTACAACAAATGAGCATTAGGCTTAGAAATATGTTTATCATAGTGGCAAATTAAGCTACAACTGTAAATTTCTCATTTTTTAGCCTACTATTTCTAGTATGGTGGGCATGGTGGCACGGCAGGTAGTGCACATGCCTCACAGGAAGAAGGTTGTTGAGTTAATCCTCATGTCGGTCCGTTCCTTTCTATGTACAGTTTGCATCTTCTCCCCCGTGCATATGTTTGTCTCCAGACACTCCAGCTTTCTTCCTCAAACCAAAGACATGCTTAGTAGGTTGATTGGTGATTCTAAAATGTCCTTTGGTATGACTGTGAGTGTGAATAGTTGTCTGTCTCTCTATGTGGCCCTGCAATCATCTGGCAACTCAGTTGCAGGGTGTACCCCGCCTCTTGCCTAGTGTCAACTGGGATAGGCTACAGCCCCCCTCTGAAAAAGGGATAAGCAGCATAGATAATAGATGAATAGATATCTCTAGTAGAGCCTTAAAAGCCTGTGGAGCTCATGGAGAGGACATGTGTCTATCCAGCTAGAAAGTTTCCATTTAAGTCAACATTTAGAAATGATTCAGATTCTATCATTTCCAAAAGTCACAACATAATTTATTTAACGATATGCCTTGCTTTGAACCAGTGTTTGTCAGTGTTTAGTCTTTAAGAGCAAGATTTTCTGCATTCACAAACTGTTTACTCTTCAGTTCTCAGCATGAGCGGAAGACATGCTCCTGGGATGGTCACACAGAGATCAAACTTCACCATAACAGCTGAAAGACAGAGATATAACCTTAGTTTCATTATTGTAAACCATTTTAATATCTGACCTCTCACTTTTGTGTTGCCTGCATTTTGTCTTATTTGCACTTTTATTCAATGACAAAAATACAAAAAAAGAGACTCATTTCCCAGCAGCTGTTGTTTTTTGTAAATGACAGAAAACTGTACTCGGTAAACTCAGTTCTTTGTGTATTATTCTGATAATGCTCCTTTTACTTTTATTGGAGTAGATTTATGTGCTCCTCTGACCTGTCCTGTATTAAGATTATCAAAGTCACTGTACTTTTGTTGAACGCAATATCATTGAACTCTTCCCACCCCTACATTTATGGTACCACTGCTCTCTAGTAGATTATCAAGGAAGAGAGGGAGCCCAGAATAGGCATAAACACAAATACTTCCACTTTATTTCCACCCGCTGACTCACAGAGAAGGGTTGGGAAGGAGAAGAGGAAATGGTATTAAGTGGTATTAACACTGATTGAATGACACACAGCCAAGCTGGAGCCACTCTAACTGTTCTCTTGCAACTCAACCATGATGGGGGGTCCCAGGCCAGCGCTTCAGGGAAATTAGGATTAAAAACCGGATTAAATTAAAAGAAGCACAACAACAACCAACAGCACATCAACAACAAAGGAGAAAGTAGTTTGAGAGGAGTTCAGAAAATGCCTACTTCACTCGCGGCGGGGTTGGAGCTCGTGGGACTCTGTGAACCCTCAAATGGACAGTGTGAGTTGATACTAATTGATGTATCATGGACAGGCACAGTGTGGAATGGAGTGGAGGGCGTAACGTCATTGATGAGACGCCCCTAGATTAAGCCTGTCAGTTCCCCTTCCTTTTTATGCCCCTGGCAAGAGACGCTCAGGAGGAATCAATTTTTTTGAGAAGCTGTATGGATGAGGACTATGATAACAATAACGTCATCTTCAGCTCCAGCCAAAATAAGCATGGCCATCTTGCTTATTCTGAATCAATCCACCCCTGTCTGTCTCCCTCCCTCTCTCTCTGCAGACTTGTTCTCGCTCCTCTAAGTCTGTTTTCCCCCACGTGGGCCGGGTTCCAGTGGCGGGCAGGACATCGGGGTGTTAATGCCAGCATCTGTCAGAGCAGCTTAGATATTCATTTCCAAGCTAGTAGCAGGGACAGACTACAGACGTGTGCCATTCCTTGGCAGCAGAGAAAAAAAATGATATGAAATAAAATCAGTCATTCTCTGTGTACTTCCAACTGCACTGGTTCAAGCTTTCCAGCACAAACGCCTCAAAGAAGCTCACAACCGGTGTGAGGTTATGGAAGTCCCATGGACTTAAGTAGTCTAGCACTTCCTTTTGACGAGGAGTTTGAAGATAAACCCCTGCACATCCTAAAAACTGTATATTTTGAAATACTTTTTCTGTAGGAACAATGGTATTGTGCCATAATATTATTTTCAGTTCAATACAGCTTTAAGTTTCATCATATTTACATTGCTTTTGTGATGTTATATGGCTGTTTCTTTGCCTTTTGTTGACCTTTTCTCCTTTTTTTTTTCATAATTGTGAGCTAAATCCGCCTTAAGATAGTTCCTATATGTCCCTTTTCCTATTGACATGTTCAGCATGTGGAGTTTTTGATTAATCCAATTTAATCAATAAATAACCATTCATATACGTGCATATTTTTACTTGTATTATTACGTCAGATTTTCCTCAAGTCTCCATAGCCAGATAAGCCTTCATTTTTATAGCTGTAACAGTCTCTGTCATGTTATAGTGTTGCCATGATAGAACCTCAATGACAATATAAGACACGCTTCCCATTTTTCACTGAACACAGGATATTATATTAAAGACTGCCATATGATGAAGAGGAATCTGCTGCTGGAAGCTGCCATTCTGTTTCTGTATCTCAGTCATGTTTTGCGTTGCTTAATTGTTATAAAAAACAAAATTCCTAAGTGCTTTCTGAGTATCATTTAGCACACTGAAGGACGCTTTTTAAAAGCTTTACTCTCTTAGTTCATAAACTAATTTGTAACAAAAAATGGCTGGTTATTGCTTTATAAATACACCATATGGAGTGTTGTTTTTTATCGATCAAAGTCCTTGATTCAGTGCAACAAGTAAGCAGTGGAGGTGGGTGGAGCTGAGCCATGCCTCTCTACATATTATCCACCGAATTAGTTTTAAATGAGAGCTCCTTGGCGGCAGAATTTACAGATGTCTCATCTCAATAAACTATTAATACCTAAGCACAAACAGTACCTATATAGTACAATATATTTCAACCTGATATATAAACCAGTTACCTAACCCCGGGGTTTTGGTTTTTGAGTGTCTGTTCTGAAATTTCAGAAATGCCTCTGAGATGTCATGGACAGGAGAGGAGACACACCCACTCACTCATTTATACCCTCCTTATCAGCCATGCTGTATGTCATAATGAGATACCCAGATGTAAAACAATAGTATTTACTGCAACGACACAAGTGCATATTGTATTAACCATGTTTTAATTATGACATAGTTTATTGTGACCATAAGTAAACAACCTAAATTACACACAAGAGGTACAGCACCTGTAAATGTTATCGCCTGTGTGCTGTCTTGGTCAGCTGCTTCTTCTGAGTTTTATAATCGTTTGAGTACAAAAGAGGATTTGAATGGGGAAATAAAGGTACAAGTACTCAAATAAGACACAGCCACATTA
The DNA here is from genome assembly GCA_037902135.1 of Cetoscarus ocellatus. Classification (NCBI taxonomy): domain Eukaryota; kingdom Metazoa; phylum Chordata; class Actinopteri; order Labriformes; family Labridae; genus Cetoscarus; species Cetoscarus ocellatus. The sequence goes on from JBAMNC010001016.1 coordinate 2,802,975, forward strand.
TTTTATTACATTTTCAGGGAGTAAACTACACCACCCACAGTCAAAGAGAATCACTCAATGTCTCCAATTGGTAGATGCTAAGACTGCTGGCATACTTCTGTGGTGGACTGCTCCTACTGAAATTTACAGTCATCCATGCATAAACAAAGACTTAAACGGGAAGCTTACGGTCCATGGACCCCGTAAAGTTAAAAGTTTTTGAAAAAATATATATATATATTTGCATCTCTAGGCAAACAAACTACACTACCCACAATGTCACAGTAACAACATTAATTGTTGTGCATTTAACTTCATCTCAGATAATTTCTGAAATTAATATTTTCTTATAATAAGAGAAGCAAAGTTAGGTCTCAAGCTTCTCAGCTGTATCACCGTAAATCACTGCTCTCCTCTTTCAAATCCATCAAAGCATTACATGATACCAAATAACAACCTGATGTAAATTAAAAATGAACGATATAGCTTAAAATGGAGACAATAGCGCAGTTTCTTTTGTAAGAACTAATGGCTATTTGTACATTGAAAATCATTGCCCATTCCGAACAATCAGTATTTAATTTCTTTGCTAATTTTGACATTATTGTGTTTAAAAGTGCACATCAACTAAAACATCAACCATGTTTTTTTTTTTCTTGATTCATAGAGTGTTTGTAGTTTTAGGTAAATACTTAAATCCTCTGTGATGGTGGTCATATCAGTGAGAATGGTCTGCACCGAATTCAAGCCTGAACATAAAGTGCGGGCAGTCAGACACTCATGACCTTGACTGACTGACAGTTCAATGAATCAGCTGACTAGTAAACACATTCACACACTTCACAATCAGCTCCCCTCTTTACTCCACCTTTACCTAAATAACGGCTGTGAAAAAGATAAACACTCGTGCTGCACGGCTAATGCACCACCACGCGGGATTGGATAATTTAAGGATTTAAGCATAGGAGCAAAATCAATAAAGGACACAAAGGAACGTCAAACAGCAGGAAATATATTGAACTAGCTCATAAATGAAATGTGCCAGCCCTCACAGAGTGAAAGAAATACATAGTCGCTAAATTACTGCGCTGTAGTTTATGATCAACTCTACTGCTCCAGGCACCGCTGTTTCCTTTTTTAATGCTTGTATTCAAACATGTTTTAAACTAAGAGAAGGAAAACATCATTTAAGAGGTGTGCTTATATTGAAAAAAAGGAAAATTAGAAAATATAATAAATATAGATGTGTTTCAGTTTTGGGGATAAAAGTTTGGAATGAGCTCAGTGATGAACTAATATTATGTAAAACTCTCTGAAAGACCAGAAAAACCTTGAAGTGTAAATGAATTAATTAATACTTATAAGGTATGATGATCATACAGTATTATGATATAAAGAAGGATACCTTCTATGCTTTTTTCCTTTAATGTCAAATTTATCTTGGATTGTACAGGATAGGCAAAAATAAGCCACAAGCTTCAGTCTATACCTTTTTTAGTTATTGATAAGCTTGTGTTAAATGATTGTTTTCTATGTTTCTTCTTAACATTTATGTAACAGAAATAAAAAAAAATATTCTTTCATTCATTCATTAATGCTGCACTTAACTGCAGGACCAAGAACACCTGCAATGTTTTTAATCCTTATCTTGAACTGATGAAATGGAAATAGCACCAAAACTGTCAGGACCAAGGATGTCAGACTGAAATTTGTACAGTCACATCAAAATATGACCATTTTGACTTGAGCAAGACTGTGGTATGGGGAGGGAAAATTAAGACTTTTCAAAGATTTATCATTTTTTCAATTTTAAAATATTAAAATATTAATACTTAAGAGAATACTCTACTAGATTGAGCCCTGTATGTTGACACAGGACTGTAATTTTTTACATTCTACATATATGCACAGCTTATTTATAAAATGTGTCTGATGGCAGTAATATATATGTACCTGCTTATGCAAGTAATTTTAAGCAATTTTCTGAATATACTGACGCCATCATCTGAAGTTATATTATTTCAAGTTATTTAATAATGCTCCAATAAATGAACATTATGTCTAAAACATGTGCCCTAAGAGAAGATATGCCAATTTACTGCCCTGATAGCTACAGATAAATTTCTATTTAAAACATGACCTTAATAGAATCACAGTCAAAAACAAGTTATACAGTAAAATAGATTTATGGCCTCAAGTATTCAGATGTCTGTGAAGAGTAAAAAAAAGAATATAAATTCACAAGAACTGATACAATTTTTCAAAAATAAAGTAAAAAGAATCGATTTCATTCTTCAAATTGTGTCTCCAGTGCATTTTTTGATTAATTGATTTATTGTATAACAGGGTTGGAAATTAACACCTGCTACCAGCCAAATGCTGGTATTTTTGTTCAATGTCTGGTGAATTTGCTCAGCCTACCAGCCAATGTGCAGGCAAGTGAAAATAACAGTAATTTGTGATGAAGAAAAAAAGTGAATTATAGCATTAATTATTTACTTTAAACCCTAAACTGAAAGTTAAAAAAGTGTCAAATTACACCATAGCTATCAACAAGATGAACGACATATATCCCATTCCCACAGAGCCCCTGGTTTCAAACTTCAACAGTTTTCATCGCAGTGTCGTCCGGTTCTCTGTGAGCATGGGTTTTGGCACCAGTTCATACACCTGCCTTCAGTCAATAAGAAGCCAGCTGACCTGTCTCAGCACTGCTATGAAATAACTAGTCTCCCTGTTAAAAGTTATTGTACTGTTAAGAAGTACAGTGTGTCAGCTACTGTTCCAAAAGTGGAATGTTGCATATTACTATTTAATCATAGTTTTCTGCTTGGTCTTCTCTGTCTTTTAAGCTACAGTCATACTGTTCACAAGATCTTGACTTCTGCTCATGTCAGTATTTACTTAAGTAAACTTTGCTGAATGGTTAGACTCAGTGTCACTTCAGCATAATAGTAGCACAACTTTAGTTATTAAGATAATAAAAACAACTGGTTTCTACAAGTTCTCCTCTACCCAGTTAATACGTGACTGTATTTTGTAATAGCCATATTGGGAAAAGCCAGTTGCAAGCAGTTGCAATTTAAGTCAAATGCCAGAATCAAGCTGGTGAAAAAAAAAATAGCGGGTACATTTTTCAATCCATCGGTCCCAGTGGAAGGAGAGTGAAAAGGGTAGTTTCCAGCCCTCTTTTAGAGTTTAAACTTTAAGAGAGTTTTATTGTTTCTCAACCTCATGAATCTGTTCTGTTTTCTTTTAATGGTATAATGTAATGATTTGCTTAAGATAATCTTTAGAGATATTCTTGCAGATTGTACAAAGCAGTCAGTTAATACAAAATAGTCAAATTTCTACACTAGCCTTCGCTAACAAGTACAGCCTAACTCTGGACCAGTGAGCCTGTAACTTACAGTGTGCTTCCACCAAGCAGAACGGTTCAATTCAGTCCTGTATGGTACACGGTTGCAGGTGTGTCCACTGTCAAGTAAGGAGAAAAGTTACCCAAACTGATCGGGAATTGTTGCTTTGTGTACGACAGTGGCTAAAACAGAAACACATAACAGACCATGTTTAAATAACCAGTGAATTTAAAGTTAGCTACTTACACACTGCTTCTGCTGTAAGAAAATTTCTGCTTGAAGAAATGCTTCATGGAGTACTTTAGTGCTGGAAGTCCTCCATTGTTTGCTCTTTGTTTACAGTGCAGTGCTCTACTTCACAATGATGCTGTGTTGTGCTACTGTGATGTCACAGTTACCTAAAGTGAGGCAAAGCTGGCAGTGGAAACACAAGTGAGATCAGGGTTTACTGCAGCAAACCCGACTGAACTGTACTGAACCAAACCAGATCACTTGATAGAGCTTCATTTCCTCTTCCTACAAAAATGCACATAAAATGAAAGTGTTACCTAAGCTACCCTAAATAGGTGCATGGCTATCCTCTCTGTGGGGGGGGGGGGGGTATGTGTGAGAGGTAGATTTGTATATCACAGAGTCTTCATTCTATGGCCACCTTATTGTCCATACACCTGGAGTCATCCCTGTCCAGCTCTCGCTCACTTGTCAGTTGTTCATGTTTAGAAAGTACAACAAATACCTCTATAGCATAGTGATGCTGTCCAAAAATCACTCAGTCTTTTATTGTCTCCAGTGTCTAGTGTCCCCTGGCACCTTCCTCACCATGAGGCATACGTACACTTTAATCCACTCTTTTAGCCACAGACAAGCTAATGAGGCCAAACATCACACTCCTTAATGTATGACGTCAGTGCTTTGTTTGATCTTCTCTCAGCCGACCAATCACATCTAATGCCAAAATACTCTAACCCCAACCCCCGATGCAATAGTACAAAAGAATTATAATTATTTAAACCACTACAGTGTGAAGGTGTGGTAAAAGCAGCTGTGCAGGTGCAGAAGATGGTTGGGGCTGTGCTGGTGAGACCCTCTGTAATATCTTTTTATGAGGCCCACAATTCTTGGAGTTGCCCCTGGACGTGAGCAAACCCTTAAAAAACCATAAAAGATAAGAATAGTCTAATAAGTGCGTGAAAGAACCCAGCTACTACAACAGAAGTCTCTATTCAAAGTCTATTATGCTCAAGAAAAATACCCCTCTCTCGAACATTCACAGGCATCAAGCAGCAAAAAAAAAGAAAACACTGTCAGTGCTTTAATTGACACTATTACCATGGAGAACCTGCACCTGTTCAGCAGGCGATGCAAGCGTCTGAAACATCATCTGAGGCGAGATAGACATACCACACGTACTATCCACACTGTTGTACATACAGCCATCAGAAAGCCCCAAGGAAAAAAGACAGTCCCCTGCCACCGCCTACGGTTGTTTAGCTCTGCTGACATTAAGAATTTATGAGCTTAAAGATTCTTCCGGCGCTTTCCCTTATGCGACAGCAACATGTCTTGAAAAGTGTTCTGGAGGAGCAAACAAGTTGCTTTTGTTGATACTTTGTTGTTTGTCAAGATGCCAGTGCATTATGCAAGAGAAAGAGGAAATATTTAACAGCCACTCTTTAAGGAGACAGTTTAGCCTTCATTTATTTATTTCACAGCTGTATTATTCAGACATATCAGGGAGTTACTCAACACTTTAAAAAAGGGATGCACAGTATTAGCTTCTCCTTTAAACCTAATATGCAGATATTTCCAAGCTAATTTGGCCTATAACAACACTAGTACTGATATAAGTACTCCTTTTTTGTGAAGACTTGCATGTAGGTTTTCAGAGATGATTTAGTTATGGTGCTTTCAGTAACACACATTCACAAACATTTTTTAAAAAAATATCTTTAAGGGTAGTCAAGCCTAAAACTGAAGGACCTTTTTGCACCTGCCATACGTAAGTTCTATCAAAAGCTTTGGTGTTAAATCGCCCCAAACCCATTGTTTAAAAAACATTTCCATTCTAACCCAAGCTGCATTTTGTTTGGTTGTACCACAGAGGTCTTAAACTTGTGGTGGGTAGCAGCCATACTAAGTGAAATACTGCTGCAAATATTACATTTTTACTTCATTTGACCAGTCAGTGAAAATATTATTTGAATTCACTTATTTTTATTGTGCTGAAAAGACTAAAGTCTGGAAATAAATGTTGTAAACTGTCATAAATCGAAAATACAGTGACAAAAAGTTTATATTAATCATGTCAAAAGAACATGATATGATGATTACTAAAGCTTACAGGCTTAATCTACAGAAAGAGAAAAATAACTACGATTATACAGAGCTGTGAAATTGTTAATAGCGTGATATTTAAAGGTACTTTAGGTAGTACTTTTTTTTAAACTGGGCCTTGTTTAAAATTAGGCAGAGTTGGAGCAACCTATTGCTGCATTCTGGAAACATTTCTAGGTTTATGTAATGAGGATGAATAAACAAAACATTTCATTACCTCTGCGAAGAGGTTATGTTTTTTCCAGTGTTTGTACGCTTGTTGGATTGATGACAGGATAACTCAAAAAGTTATGGCTGGAATTTGATGAAATTATCAGGATAGGTCAGAAGTGGACCAAGGACTAATCAGTGACATTTTGGTGGTGATCTGGATCCAGGATGTTTTTTAATGATTTGGTGACATTACAAGATAGGGCAGTTTTCTACATTTTTGCAAATAACTCAATAAGTTCCCAATGGATTTTGATGACCTTTTCAGAGGATGTTAGTAGTGCCACAAGGGACAAATAATCAGATTTTGGTCGTGATGCAAATCCTGATGTGTATCCAGGATTTGATATAGTGCAGTTACTCACATTTTTGACAACAGCTCACCAGACAATGTTGGAAATGCATTGGTGATGTTTTATGCTCTTGGAGAACTTCCAATTATGTTAATAGGTCATATTGGTTATGCTTAAAACTTCACAAACATTTAAATCTCATATTTTAAGTGTTTTACATTCTGCCAATATATTGGTCATACATGTATCACCAAATATGTTCATATCTGCTGCTACAGTAGTTTCCTTTATAAGCAACTATTTGCAGAAACTGAGAAAATGCTGATAATATTGTACATGCCTGAGGCTAGTTCTTTCAATGTGTAGTACTTTGGAAGTGCTAGGAAATTTCACCAAGTTACAATTTTGATTGATTTCCCAAAAACATAAAAACAAAATTATTCAGATTAAATTATTACTGCGGGACACAGATGTGATTTTTTTCATGTGTGGTGGGTTGTAACTGCCTAACAGTACCAGTTCAGTTCGAGGCTGCAGTGTTTTCATAGAGGGTATGAGGGCAGTGCTGTTGTCTGAGACTCCCACTGCTGAGGTCGATTAATCAAGTACATCTGCATAGAAATCAGAGGAATGAATGCCAGATTGCATGTTGTAGAGAGAGACAGCTACTGTTTCAACCAAGTTTATTTTTAAGTATGTGAGCACAAAAGTTCAATATAAAGCAGGCAAAGCACAGAGAGGACAGTTATACCATATATTTATACATTTTTTTATTGTCATTGTGTATTATCATTCTGTATGAATACCATCTGGCAGACGGGTCTTTAAATGTAAATTGAATCTATTTACAAAATCCTTGATTTCAGTCTGAAAGGGGGTTCTCAAGGCTGCATTGGTTGTGCAGTAACATCGTGTTCCTGTTCATACCTCTTTTTTCTTGTGAATATTGTGTTTTATGTGATCTGCAAATTGGATAATGTAAAAAGAATGTTGCTTTGTTCTTCATTTTTTATAGATAATCCTGTTTGCCTACATGTTGATTGTGTTTGAGAGTTTTCAATTATTGAAACTATAGTCAAGGCAATATTTGCAGTACTATGAGTCTTGGACAATATCTCTTATGGAGACCATAAGGTGTATGGTAATGTAGTGTATTTTTACTCCTTTATATTGATTGATTGGTTTTTGTCAAAGCCTTAAAAATGTTAAAACGTAAGGAGTGCATTTGATATCAATAAAACAATCATAATTATGAATTTTGCCATAAAGGAGCAGTCCTATATTAAGAACATTTGCATATTTTGATATCATAAATAGTTTTATCTCCTTCCTGTAGGCTATAATAAGCCAACTGCGGCTTCTACTGTTGATCCTTATGTTATTTAACAGACTGACAGGCTTCAGCATATTTATTTATAGCTTAATTTATTGCAAAAAACTCATTTACATGTCCATATTTCACAACAGTGACCTTATTCTCCTCTCCTCGCACAGTTCAATCACTCCTTATTGATTAGCAATGATTGGATATTACTCAGATCTAACTCACCCCCAGCAGCAGCACATTTATTAACTGTGGTACACAGCAAGCTTGTAGTCCAATAAAATAAAAGGAAATTGATGTGTAGACGTGTTTCATTGTTATTCTTCCAACACTGTTATTGTTTTATATTTGCTCCGGGGTGAAAGACTTGGGATAAGAAGAAAATGGTCAAAGCTGAATCACAGAGAGGAGCGGACGCTAGGTGTCACCCTTGTGACTTTGAAATCGGCCTGCCCTCCATGAAGTGATGGCGGTGCTGTGGAGGCAGGCTGGCTGCGGATGGGAGTGTGTGTGTGTGTGTGTGTGTGTGTGTGTGAGAGAGAGAGAGAGAGAGAGAGAGGGAGCGGCTGTGACCGAGTGACACCTCTCTGAATTAGAGGAGTGTGATTTCAGGGAGAAGGGTGATGATGGAGGCGATTTGTACAGCTTTACATTCACCTTAATGCTTCACGGCGGTTTTCTTTTGCGTAGTTTTAATTTCTTAACCAGCGCGTGACCACAGTGATTTGCTCACGTCATTTTGAGTCGTATGGTGTCAATATTAGCAATTATGTGTAGCTGTTACATTGTGGCCTCTATGAACATGGTCACGACTGTTATAGCCGTTAACTCTGTTAAACCCCTTTGGTGTGTGAAAGAGTAATTCATGAAGTTAACGGTATAAAAGGCAGAGGGGGCTCTCCCTCTGCTCCCTGCTGGTCTCACTTTGGTAATAATTTCATATGAGGAATATTTAAGAATCTTAAAACAAAAACGGTATTAATATTGAAATAATGGACTTTTTAGGTCATATATAGAATACATTAGGGATGGGCAACTGGCAGCCCGAGGGCCACATGAGGCCCTCCTCTTCACTCAGTGCGCCAGTGAATCATTTTCAATTGCCAACACATTGCAAACATCGAGAAAACATTAAATATTCAGAATGTAATTTAATCTTAAATGCCAATTCAACACCAAGAATTTGAGATATTTCTATAACTTTTTTTATTCGTTGCAAGACATGAGTGACCTGTTGCGTTTAATCACTTCTTTAAACACTTTTAGCATTAGTAAATATATTAAAATAATAGATGTTAGTAAAACATACCTAATGGCAGGTAAATATGTTTATCACATTTAAAAAGCAGCTAAAACTGGTTTTATAATGGTAGTATTAATTCATTCTAATCAAACTTTGTATTGGCTTTTTTTCAATACTTTTATTTTTTAAAGCAGCAGAATAATATGGATAGTATTTTTACATGTAATTGTTTTGATAAGTTTATAATACTGGTGATCAACTTATTTAAAAGCAATGATTTATCTTAAATTGGCCCCCAGGAAGAGAGAATGACATTTATTTGGTCCTTGTGGTAAGAGAAGTTGCTCATCCCTGGCCTGTATGTTAAGCTAGCCCTAATTTTTCAAAAGACGGGAGCACCAGACCTGAAAGTGTCTCTTCACCAGTAAATACTGGACATAGAAAAGCCATCCTGTTTTAATCCAGCTTGGCTAAAATGATATTTTTTCTTTGTAGACTCAATTTCCACATGCATAATAAAATCAAAGACAGAAATATGCCAAATGTGGGTAATTTGTTGATCAGATTAGAAAAAATACTTGATCAACAAAAATACATTTTAGAAACTTTATTTTTTAGGCCTGTGGTTTTCAAGTAATGGGTTGGGACCCAAAATTAGGTCACAGAGCTGTTTTTTAAGAGCTTGCAAATATGTACCCAGAAAAAAAGAATTGTGGCACAAAATCCATGATTTAGGAGTTCTGTACTGACTTACATCCACATATTCTGTCAACCTGGCTTTGCCCTGAGTAAACAAGTTGTTATTCCTCTTAAGACTTGGACCTATTTTATTTTATAGGGATGTTTATGGTGATATTAAAAATGTACATGTTATTTGAGATGATGTACTGCTAAAATATATATATATTTATATATATATTTTTTGTCCTTCGTCTTTGTCCTTAATATGCTGCTCAATCTAAGGTCCATGCTGCAATATTTCTCACTCAGTGCCTTAAATTTTAGGGGTTGTTTATCACCTCCACCAAGAATAAAGTTTTTGCTAATGTTTGTTTGTCTGTTTGATAACAGGATAACTCACAAGTTAAAAATGGAATTTGATGACATTTTCAGGGAATTTTGGTCATGGCACAAGGACAAAGTGATTTGAATTTGGTGGTGAGCAAAACACGCACAACCAGGGATTTTTAAAGAATTTGGTAACATTGCAACATAGGGCAGTTTTTCCACATTATTGACAATAGCTCAGTGCATTCTCAGTCAATTGTCGAGACATTTCAGGAAATGTTGGTCATGGCACAAAGGAGGATTATTAGATTTCGTAGTGATCTGAATCTGGGTGTGAATCTAGATTTTTTTTCAATGATTTGTTAACAGTGCAAGATAGGGCAGTTTTCTACATTTTTGACAGTAACTCGCCCAACAATGTTGGTGGAGTAAACCTTTATTTGACAGCAAGGAGAGTTGTACAGTCAGGCAATAAAGTGGGAAAGACATGCTGAAATGAGGCAGCAGTTTAGAGTTGAAAGAGTCATTGCCAATTCAGAAACTTTTAAAGCTGCCTGAACTATTCATACTTTATTCCATCTGTTTAGCCTTTATGTAACAACTCACTCAGGCTTTTTTCATAACTATTCTAGCCTACTGATGTATAAATTAATTTATTTTTTGTTCGTTTTTCTTCAATAAAGACAAAAAACCCAACAAGGCTAGCTAAACCTTTATCATTGTGTTTTGATTTTTTCAAAGGATGGTATGCAATACACTGAAGGCCAAAGTCAAACCACTTTGACATAATGATTTTGTAAATTAAAAATGATAATGTTGACTGTTTTTCTTACAATGCGGCTCCTGCTTAATAGGATTTAGGCTTGCTTCACTTTAGCCTGACACTTGCTGGTGAGATATCCCTTCAATTAAGCTTTTTCATGTAGTGACCTATTTCTTCAGGTCCTAAACAGCCATAAAACTGATATGATCGTGACCTTATATTAACACATATTGACCAGACCATGCGCTTGACATTTTTGCTGACATAATATATGACATTTAACTCTTTGTATCCCGCTGTGTTTAGTGTAATTGATTAAGGTGCTCAGGGGGCTATATTCAGTCTGAAAACCTCACTGATCTTTTATTTTCCAGGCATCTTTGGAGAAGAAAAACGCGGGTTATTTATGTATTGATTTGGCCCATGGCGAGATTTCTTCCCAGCGTGCTGCTACATGGAAACCTATAATCTATAACGTTTGTTGGTTATTGGGGAATTGGCCCACCATGGTGCCTGCCTTGCCTGCATGCATGCTGCGGCTGCTTGAGCTGCTGCTCAGTTTAGATGTAGTGCAAACACACACGTCGGGGTATAAATGATGTAACACAACTCTCACGGTTGCAGCTTGATTATAGATCATCAGGCCCTTCTGTGCTTGACTTTGTAAAATGCAGTTGAAGATGGTGGAAAATGGAGTTTCGCTGTGCTGGGATGATAATCTTCTTTTTGAGACTTCTAGGAGATCCATGTGAAAGTCGTGATCTCTATTAGGAAGGGCACACAAAAAACCCTAAGAAAAGGAGAAATGAGGTAAAAGTTATCACTAGGATTTCCCTTGTGTCCCAACAAAGAGAAATTGATCGCCTCCTCTCTTCTCCCCCCTGCAGTACCCACATATCCCACTCAAACACCCTTGCGCATCCAACTTTTCCAAACAATCATTTTACGCACGCCCTCTCCTCTCGGCTCGTGCTCCATAATCGCCCGTTGTGTCGCCCATCTGCAGGAGAACAGGTAGTTCGGCCGTGTATCCTCGCCTGTATACTTTGCCCCTCCCACCAGCAGCTCCCAGCCCTCCTGTGTAACCCCTGATTGGCTGAGGGGATTGCGGGTCCTGAGACTGAGCGCTCGGCTCGGAGCTGCGCGTCCGCCAGTGTGCACCAGTGAAGCGAGAGGAGCGCTTGTTGAAGTCAACTTCAGACAGACAGCAGCTTTACTGGCAACGAGAAGCGATTTCTGTTTTTGTCCTTCTGCATCCACCAAGCTGGATATAGGCGTCTCTGCTTCTGCTTCGCTGCAGCCTCTAAAAAAGGCGACTCATACTGGCTCTTCCACCGTTTTTTTCCCCTGTCACTGGCTTTTGGCTACATTTTCATCGGATTGTGCATATTGAATGGACTAATTATCGGGATATGTGCTGCCTTTCCAAAGTGAGATACCAGGAAATCAATTAGTAAGTAAAAACCTTGGAGACTTGTGGAAGGGATGAGAGACTAAATCTGCTGGAAATAACAGAAAAAGGTAAACGGGACTTCACTGATGTTATGAGACATTCCTGCATTTGCACCCTTGCTCTTTAGGCAAAGATATCCGGACTTAAACTGTTGAATAATTTTGTGACTGCAGATTCTGGTCCCCTTAGTCCATCAGATGTGCTATTTTAAAGCACTAGTGGAAGAGGATTTTTTTTAATCACAGCTTGTACTGAGATGGATGCAGAATGCGTCTTAATTTCTGTGCAGCAAGGAGGAGAATCTAACACGGACTTTTGAGCCTGATCACTCCATCCGCACGGAAGATTTTTCATATTTTGTGGACTTTTGCTGCTCCAAGGAATCCTTCGTCTGTGTCTATGCAGTACGCGCGGTCACCGTCCCTTTTGCGCACTCGAATATGAACAGTTCATCATGTTTCTGCCGCTTGATAAGAGGAGCTGCACGGATCTACACGGCTAAATCAGTGTTGTGAGAAGATTCAGCATGTTTTCACAGATCAATTCCGTCCGCTGCAGCAGACCGGAGGATGTGCTGCACCCGAGAAGAGCCAAATAGGCTGAAGCACTCTTTGTAACAATTCCAGCATCCACACCATGATTTAATTTGCATACACGAAAGCCATTCGTCACCCAAATACTTTTTTCTCCTCCGGACACTTAAATGACATGATTCATTTGGAGCCTTTTTCTTCTTTTCTCTGACGCGCATTCTTGTGCGTAACAATCAAGGTTTTCATTAGATTAAAACTCAACAGGTAAAATGCAAAGTAAGGAGATGGAATTAATACAAGTGGTTGCTGTGTTCCTCGTGTTTTGGGTCGGGGCTGAGGCTGTCATCAACCTGAAGTATGGAATAAACGAGGAGATGAAGCCCGGCTCCGTGATTGGAAATGTGACAAAGGACGCGCTTAAGCAGGGATTTCAGATTGCACCGCAGCCCCCGTACTTGCGGGTAATTTCCAATTCTGAGCCGCGATGGGTGGAACTGAGTCCAGCCGGAATCCTTACAACCCAAATGAAAATAGACCGGGATGTAGTTTGCAGACAGAACCCCAAGTGCATTATTTCCCTCGAAGTGATGTCAAACTCTATGGAGATCTGTGTCATCAAAGTTGAAATTGAGGATTTGAACGATAACGCGCCCAGATTCCCAACCAGCCACATTGACATAGAGATTTCTGAGAACGCCTCCCCTGGTACCAGGTTTCCCCTAGAGGGGGCAAGCGATCCGGACTCGGGGATCTTTGGAGTGCAGTCATATTCCATCACCCCAAATGAGCTTTTCGGACTGGAAATTAAGACCAGAGGGGATGGGTCCAAAATCGCTGAGCTTGTTGTGCAAAAATCGTTAGATAGAGAGACCCAGTCCCACTATACGTATGAAATCAGCGCAGAAGATGGAGGAGACCCTCCTAAGATAGGCGCGGTCCAGTTAAATATCAAGGTGATAGACTCTAATGACAACAACCCTGTTTTTGATGAGACGGTGTATACAGTAAACGTGATGGAGAATTCCCCCATCAATACATTAGTCATAGATCTGAATGCAACTGATCCTGATGAGGGCACAAACGGAGAAGTGGTGTACTCCTTCCACAGTTACGTCACCGAGAAAACGAGGGACGCGTTTAAAATTGACCCCAGAACCGGCATCATCACCGTGAACGGGGTGTTGGATTATGAAACTACGCAAATATACGAGATCGACGTCCAGGCGAAAGATTTAGGTCCCAATTCGATCCCAGCCCACTGCAAAGTCACCGTGAACGTGATGGACACGAACGATAACCCACCTGTCATCAGTTTACTCTCCCTGAACACGGAGATGGTGGAAGTTAGCGAGAACGCGCAGCGCGGGTATGTCATCGCGCTGGTGAGGGTGTCAGATAAGGATTCTGGGGCAAACGGGAAAGTGCAGTGCAGGCTGCAGGGAAACGTGCCGTTCAGGCTGCAAGAGTACGAGAGCTTCTCCACTATACTTGTGGATGGCAGACTGGATAGAGAGCAAAAGGACACGTATAACCTCACCATCCAAGCGGAGGACAGTGGCATCCCTCCTTTACGCGCGACCAAATCTTTAGTTGTCAAAGTTACAGATGAAAATGACAACCCTCCCCACTTCCTCAAACCGCACTATCAAGAGATGGTGATGGAGAACAACCTCCCTGGCTCGTGTCTGCTGGCTGTGTCAGCAGAAGATCCAGATTTGGGCATGAATGGCACAGTTTCCTACTCCATAGTCCCCGGTGAGATTAAGCACATGGATGTAAACACATATGTCAGCATAAACCCCTCAGGCCGCATTTACTCCATGAGATCATTCGACCATGAGTACACAAGGACTTTTGATTTTAAAGTTTTGGCTAGAGACAATGGTAACCCCTCTTTATCCAGCAACGCCACTGTGCGCATTGTTGTCCTGGATGTGAACGATAACACACCTGTGATGACAAACCCGCCCCTTGTTAATGGCACAGCGGAGGTCTCCATCCCCAGAAACGCAGGGGTGGGTTACATGGTGACCCAGGTGAAAGCAGACGACTACGACGAGGGGGAGAACGGGAGGCTGACGTACACAATATCCGAGGGGGACAGGGCTTTCTTCGAGATCGACCAGGTGAACGGAGAGGTGCGCTCCACACGGATGTTCGGAGAAAACGCCAAATCCACGTATGAGATCACGGTGGTGGCGCGTGATCACGGCAAGCCCTCCCTGTCCGCCTCGGCCTACATAGTGGTGTACCTGTCCCCAGACCTGAACGCGCAGGAGACTATCGGACCTGTCAACCTGTCCCTCATCTTCATCATAGCGCTGGGCTCTATCGCTGCCATCCTCTTCGTCACCATGATCTTTGTGGCTGTGAAGTGCAAGAGGGATAACAAGGAGATCAGGACGTACAACTGCAGGTACTGACCAGATCTATGAGCGTGTGCGTGTGATATTTAGTGTGAGCGTGTGTGTTTGTGTGTGTGTGTGTGTGTGTAAATGCGTGCAATTGTGCGCGTGGTCGCCATCAGCTCTTGAATCTGCCAAACTGTCAGTGCATTGCTTTTATCATGCAGCATGTTAAGGCCTATGGGAGCCTGTTTCTGCCTGTAAACAAGGTAAAGGTGAAGACTAAGCACAGCTGAATGAAAATTTAAATTTTATGTCAAAAGATAAGCTACAAAGTTACAGTAATGAAATAGGATGCCATAATTATGAGAAAAACAGAACTATGAAGAAAACATGATGCTGTGATAGAACATCAGGAAGAATGGGAGACTTGTTCAAGACAGTGAGTCACAATAAGAAGATTAAAGAGCCAAAAATATCAAATAAAAGGGCCTGTTATTAGATGAAGGTCATAATCAAAAGTCAAATAACCAAAACTTGGTTCAAGAAACTAGATGAAAGATTAAAGAGACATAGTGATTCATATTTATGAGATAAACAGCACACATTGAAAGACTTAAACTTCCCCTTACTACCGGGAAAAAGTCAAAACAGGAGAAGAAAGTTATACTTATGTGATAAAACAGTCAAAAATTTCTGAATAAATCTCGTTAAGATAAAATTTGTCACCACAAGAAAGTGAGTCATCAGTCTGAAATAAAAGTAGAAATTATGAAAAAGTAGGTCAAAGCATTTAAACAGAATGGTTTAAATTAAAGAATAATACATTAAATCATGACATTAAACAGTCAAAGTTATGAGATCAAATTGGAATTTTGAAGTAAAAGTCACAATCATGGGATGAAAGGACATAACTTGGAGATAAAAAATTCAAATTACAAAGAAATATGTCAAAATGAAGACATGTGATTGTTAAAATTATTGAACTGTAAATCAGAATAAGTAAATTTCATAAAAACAGATATATGTGGATCAAAAAGTCAAAATAATCAGAAGTAGGTCAGAAAGAGGAGATGCAAGGACAAAATGATGAAAAGTAGGTCAAAATGAAGTGAAAATTATGAGATTGTAAATCAAAATTTAAAAGTAATTCTTAAATATTGAGTCAAAAGTGGAGGCTGAAATCCTGAAATAAAACTGTCAAAATTATTGGTGAAAAGGATTTTTTGAGAATAAATTTCTTATAGTTTAGACCTTTTGACCTCATAACCCCGACTTTAATTTGTTTTATTGCTCATGAATGTTAAGTATTATAAACATTATTTACATTTTTCATGGTGAAAATGGGCTTCCATGGAGGCCCAAATGTTAGGACTTCAGGTTTTATCCTCCTCACAATCACACGAATACACACACACACACACACTTACACACTCTGATCTGAAAGTGAATCAGTCTGCCTTAAATCAGACACATTCTGCTGAGGAGGCCCCCACTGTTCCGCATTAAAGACAACGTGATTGATTGATTTAATCCACCCATTGTAACCAATTGACTCATAAATATGACCGTTCAACTGTCATGTCCAATTTGCGGGTGTGTTGCAGGACAATTAACATCCTGCTGGTTCAATAGCAGTCCCAGACATTTATTATTTAACGTGCAACCGTGGCTGAATGGCTGTTATCAGGACTAATCTGCTGTGATTATGGACAGTCCTCTCTATCAGCCAGTCACTTTTACATCTGCTTTATTATCTACCAAGAAGAAGCAAAAAAACTGAAAGATTAAAAATCGCACCTTAAGATTTGGATCTTGGAAGATGCAAAAGTACACCTACTGAACGCATTCCTGGGGAGAAGTAGGTTATTATTTTACGGACAGTGCAAATTTTTACAATCTGTATTTTGTTCATCAATCAGATCATCAGCTCAGGCTTTGATTTCCCTGTGCCACATTACTGCTATGAATTTACATATAGATTGGATTTGAGAATTTAACCTGCAGCTATAATCATATTTTGCTCCAAACATAATTTTGTTAATTTGAAGGTAACTCAAGCTGTATTTCAAGCATGTAGCCCTGAAAAAAACTCAAAACATCCTCAAATATTGCTCTAATGCCTCTACTTTTGTACTCCATCACTGATAAATCAAGTGTTGTCCTCTCAATATTGTGACAATCATCCCTTTGAGTGCAGCTTTTGTGTAAAGCACACTTTGCCCTTCAGATGAACATTAAATGACAGAAAATTTCTTTGTAAACCCTCCATCACAACAAGCTCTTCATACCACATCCTGTTCTGAACTTGTCTGAAACATTACTTTATTTCTTCAAAAACAAAAATCCCCAATTCCAGCCCTTCTTCCCTCTGCGTGTGTGAGCCTCTTTCTCTCCGCTGGGGAGCTTTAATCAGCTCTGATGTGCTCTGCTCCTCAGTCGCCACCTCGAATTTTGAGGAGCAGTTATCTCCAATTTATTGCTTGTCCTCTGTCAGTCGGCCTGACTCTGAAGATTTCCCCTCCAAGATTTCAATTTGGGCACCAGAGTGGAGACACTACATTTTCAAATAATAAATGAAAAAGGAGATGGGAGTATTTCTTTTTTTCTTTTGCAGCTCCCCGTTTTACTTCCCTCTAAATCAGAAGTGTGGGGGCTCAGAGTAAAGGGGGATGGGAGCCTGTTTTGGAGATGGAATCTAGAAGAAAAAATGAAAAAAGACAAAGTACACTGGGGCTTCTTTACAGTGTGATTTGAAAAGCAACTGAGGATTAGAGCCGCCTTTTAGTGAGGAACAGAGAGGCCGGTGGGGGCTGGTGCAGCAGAAACGTTTGAGACAATACAATAAACAGAAAAAGACACATACCAGATATCACAATTTCAGGGATAATGACGGTTCTGTTAGAGGCTTTACTGGGGAAAAAATGATTTACTCCATGCCTGAAGGTTAAAAAAAGGCCTCTTGCAGAATTTGAAGCTATGCAGTTGGTAGAAAACATCTCAAATTATATGGAATATGTCTGCTGAAGTTTGTAGCCATCACTGTAGAGTACGGAGCACATGCTCTATGGTGGAAAACTGCGAGGCTGTGCGAAGAATGAATATTTCCCCTAGTCGGAGTTTCCTTTGATAAAACATGGCTGTGTTGCTCATTTGCCCTTATTAAAGTCAAAATACTCAGCTCAAGTTTGCAACAGCCACTGAGAGCAGCTAAATGAATCTGAATCTGCAGTTCTTCTGCACTCCGTCTCGCTACTGGGGAGCATGATAATGAAAGAAAAGCTGGAATAAGTGTGGGCTGTGTGCTTTGAATATGATTGCATATACCGGTAGTGCTGCTCAGTAGCCGTGTGTCTTTTCTTGCTTTTTTTTGCTTCTGTGGTTTTGGCATGTTTGCATTTTGCCTGCCTGTTTGTGACATGTTGATTGTTGAGCATGCAAATGCAAACTAACAAAGGATGAGGGCTCCATTGCAGGGCCGGGAGTGGGGAGTCACTTAAGTGTGCAGTTCCACTTCCGCACACGCAATGAGCCCTCGTCTGGCACCCATGGTCGAACGGCAGGCCTAGCTGGCATGGCGGCCCAGCTTTTTGACCGTGTGGACATGGGAGAGGGAAGGCAGGACACTGCTTTATTGAGTCTGTTCAGTTTCTTCTACTTGCGCAGGGTGGCGGAGTACTCCTATGGCAACCAGAAGAAGTCCAGCAAGAAGAAGAAGCTGAGCAAGAACGACATCCGCCTGGTGCCGCGCGACGTCGAGGAGACGGACAAGATGAATGTGGTGAGTTGCTCGTCTCTCACCTCCTCGCTCAACTACTTCGACTACCACCAGCAGAGCCTGCCGCTGGGCTGCAGGCGCTCCGAGAGCACCTTCCTCAACGTGGAGAACCAGAACTCGCGCAATGCCGCCCCCAACCACGGCTATCAGCACCCGTTCACTGGGCAGGGCCACCAGCAGCCAGACCTCATCATCAACGGCATGCCGCTGCCAGAGGTGAGATACAATTCGCTGTGCTCTGTCCTGAATCATTGGCTGGGCTGCTGTGGGTGTATGGGGTGACTCAGACAGGAAAGATTTGGTTTGAACCAATTCCCTCTTGGAAAATGAAGTTTTAGATGCAAAAATCAATTAATCAGATTCTAAAGGTCTTTTTACCTCTTGTGTTTATAAAATTGTCCCACTGTAACAGCACCTGACCTCAATCCTTGACCGCTATGCTCTGAGTGTAGGTTACACAGCTAGGGGAGAGCTGGCTCGGAAAATTGATTTCTATCACTATATATGGAGTTTCATATTCAAAAAGCAACCAATCAGCAAGACCTTTTTGACTAATTTTATGGAGTTATATTAATAGAATATCAGTCAGCATACTTGTCCTCAGTCCTTGAGTTTGGCTGCTTTCTACAGAGATGTTCTAACATGGATATGAGCATTATTAGCTGTGTTAGTATCAACCTCCCATTTCAATGAGTGTGTTGGAGCTTGATGTCATCAGTGTGCTCTTTTTTGATCTATACAATATACTAATGAAATCAGAGGTAGAACTTTTAGTTTGAAAACAGACTCCCATCACTAAATGTAAGGTTTTAGATGCAGGGGGGTAAGCTCTGAAACAGTCCCATTTGTTGCTATATTTATGCATATACTGCTTGCAATACTGATACCAATATCAGTATTATTATCGTTATCGGTATAGACCTCTTTGTACAATAAATGTACTTGTGGCCAATGCCAATTACAAAATCAATACATGAACATTTTGTGAATACAGTTTAATTGTTGTATGTGTGTTGGCTGATTGTAAATCAATACAGAGATCTAACACAGTAAGTAAGTACCAGCCTTGAAATCTGTTCTGTTACAACCTGGACATAGCAAACAGAAACAGTGCTTTGCCATTGGGAAGAATAGTGTTAGTCAATTTTAGGAAGGCCTGTCTTTACAATTAAGAAATTAGAGGCTGAAAATTTCGTTAGAAAGTTTACTCCTTTGACTAAAAATGATGTTTTACATGCAAAAAGGAATCACTCAGCTTTATAGAGGTCTCTTATTTGCTCATTTTTCTACAGATGTTGCAAAATCAATGTCAGTATTGGTATTGGATATGGTATCTGCACTGACATCAGCCTCACAACAAAATAATGATATGAGAGATTGATGCTAATCATGATATAACTATGGGGTTTTTTGTGTTCACTATTCAATAGCTGCATTTGTGTTCGCTAATTTGTAGATAATGTGATACGCAAAATTGATAGGGATGCTCTGATACCACTTTTGTTTGAGTATGAATACATATATTTGGGCTCTCACAAAACAGAGTACAATTATGCCTACTTGACAACATCACAGTTCATAAAGTGATGTAAGAAATTTGGATTATCTGCAGCAGATGATTGCACTTTGTTATTTTCAATTCTATTAAAATATAAACAGACACAACCCCAGTGGTGCTAATTACTCAACAAAGTGAATGTCACCAGCATATTTTGTTAGCTAACTTTTCTGAGCATTAGGTATTTTTTTTGTAAATAAATGCCTTCTAAAATATGGCAAAGAGGCAAATATGTTAAAAGATTAAAAATACTGTTCCTGTGATGTTTTACAAGTATGATTTTAAGTACTTGGACTTGGTATCTGCACTGGCATTGGTATCTGTGCATCTCGAACTATTCAGTAACTGCTCCTTGAAATCCTTGATTTTAATGAAATGTGAAGCAACATACATGCAGAGAATTGTTGAATTTAACAGACAATTATGTTGTGCCACATTAGCATTAAGGATAACTCAGCTTTAGAAAGGCCTCCAATACCAAAAGTACTATGCTGATCATGGTTTCAATTTGTTATTTTATTGATTCTAAAAATGTAATATTTTAATTTCTTCTTGACTGATGTTCAGTTAATTCAACAGTATGCCATTGTGATTTAGTAACTACCCCATGAATCCATTTATTGAGATAAATTGTGACGTAAATATAACCAACAACTGTGCTGTACCACAGGGAAGTTTAATGTTGGTGAACTGTAGGACATTTCAACAATGATTTGGTCCCTTTTTTTAATCCTTCTAGTGACCTAGAAAAAGTGGTTTGTAAATGCTTGAGTCGAGGTATCAGAGAAGGACATTGTATCAGAACATCTTGAGAAATTTAATCAATAGCTCTCTCTGAATGAGATCTAAGGATTCAATGGCCCACCTTTCCTCATGTCTCAAGGTCTAGAGACATTTTTCATCCCATTGTGCCAGTGATTAGAGTTGCAGTGAATCTGTCTGTTATTGACAGAGCACTGAGCTATTAGAAATGGCACGTGTGACGCCGTGTTGCCCCGTCTGAGCCGAATCTTTCCAGGCATTTCAAAAGGGCTGAGACACTGACGCTGACCTGTGACTCGGACGGAGCGCTTTGCCAAGCAGAATTTGGAGGCCTGACAGAGTGGATTATGTGGCTTCACTCTCACTGGTTGTTTTCTTTTTCCCCATTTTTTTTTTCGTGTGCTGAGCTTTTGGAAAAAAAAAAAAAAAAAAAAGAAAAGGAACAGGAGTGCGAGCACCTGCCAAATGTATTGACCCAGCTAATCAGCTCCACCACATAACAGTCATTTCAGGTGCTCGCAGAAAGAATAATCATTGCTTAAATGCTTTATCCATCGTGTTGTTCATTTGACTGCAGTGTTAGCGCATGGCTGCTCTGCACAGCCAGCCATCGAAATTTCCCCTGACATACCAAGCATGGCTCCAGCAGAGCAGTGAAGGCCGAGGCTGAACATCAGGCTGACAGAGTGTATATGCAGACCAGCTGATCTTTAGTTTATAGATTTCTTCATGTATGAACTGCTCTATCGGATTGTTTGGCCAACCTCTCTCCCTCTCCCTTCACTTCTCCTTGATCCCATGGGAGAGGGAGAGTGGGCATTTATGTTTGACTGTGTTTGTGCAAGAATGTGCTCGCTTCTATACAGACAGCAGCAAATAAGCTCGGGCTTCTTGCACACACACACGCTTGTAATTGATGACTCCAATCTCTGTTTGACATTCAGCGAGAAGACGGTGGGGGTGGTTTGAGAGTGTGGGGGTCTTAAAACAAGAAACACAAGACGGATATTGATGTATTGACTGAGTGATCCAGTGAGATCCAGGCACCCATGGATCCTGAGGGGTCAATGAGACCTACTTACAGGCATGCTGATTTAGTGGACCCGTCTGAGCTGCTTCTGACCTCAAGTGTGTGTATGTGTAAATAACACAGGTGGAAAGAATAAGGGGAGGATAGGAGGAGGGGAGAGGGGTGGCGGCTGTCCTGTGGTGTTATCCGGTCAGTGGAGAGGCAGAGGTGGGGGGATTCAGCGGGCACATGCAGTGACCCGTATGCTGTGATTGTATTTGCTGGTAGGTAGCGCCGTGCAGGTCAACATCACCCTTTTCCCTGCCAAAAAAGAGAGAGAATCTGAGATAGAGAGAGTGATGGGGGAAAGAGTGGGGTCTGGCGGCTCAGAAAGAAATCAACGGCGGCTGTGAAAAAGCTCCAGCAGCATCCTGTCTCTGTGGCTTAAACATCCAATAAAAGCCCATTTGCCGCAGGATTAGGAGAGCCTTTATTTGTTTCAGCTAATGAAAAAGTGGAGAGGGAGACAAATGGGGTCGAAGATTGATTCTGATGATTCCATATGCAAAGCTGGGAGCTGCGTGAGGGCAGATAGAGAGATAAGTAGGGGGATGAAGTGAGCGAGAAAGCAAGCGAGGGCAAATGAGTCTCAGTGCCAGGTGTCTGAGCCCCCGACCACGTTCTCTCATCTTCTTAGAGCCAGTTGATTGGCTTTGATAGAGGCCGGGCCTGCTTAGCATGCAGCACTCACTGCGCTCCGCCTTGCACATGATGTTGACAAACATCTCTTTGACCCTGGTTTTTGCATATCCTCCCCCTGAATGTATGTGTGTGTGATGGAAAACTGAGTGAGTGGTAGACGTATTTCAAGTAAGAACGGGAAATACAGACCAAAGAATACAACGATAATTGTGATATCAAGGACCCAAAAATAGGCCTAACAGACACAGTTCCATCCCCTTTTCTGGATTTTGCCAAAGTGTTAGGGCAACTTCAGTTTTTGTTGTCAAAAGCAATATAAATATAATTTTAGGCTGCAATCAGGGTCAAAGGGCTCCGCATGTTGAGGGTTTCACATTAATCTGACAATTGAGAATTATCAGTAATGTGAGAAACCTGTTTGGTGCATTTACATATACTTTCATAATGGGTTATCAGAAAAAAATTGTATAAATGATTGTCACTAGTTGGATTTCATTCACAGTCAGCATAACGGAGTTAAAGTCAAGAGAGTGATCATGGTAGGCAAGAGGCAGAGGTGGTCTAAAGTGTGACTTACTTACATACGCAATATGATGCTAACTGTGCAATGGTCCACGTCTGTGGATGTGTGAATTTAAGTATGATTCAAGTAAAATCAGAGTTTACTGTACTAAACTATGCTAAAACTGAACTAAGTAGAACCTGACAATTCACAATTTGCTTTGTAGTAAGCTAGTCTAAGTGATTTCCAAGCTTTATTTCCCCCCATTTATACAGGGTGTACAGGATATTCATGTTGACCATTTCATCCATTTCATATGATTGAATTAATTATTTGTTTTAGCTTAACTGCCTTTTGGGATGGCCATTTCTTTTTTCTTGTTCTTCTGCTTATGTTCCGATTACTCTGCTTTTTACAGATGTGCAAACAGAATGAATGAAGCCTGCTGATTAAGTATGCATTCACCATATAAGATCATTTCTTTGAGGCAAAGTGTGCTTATGTAACTTTTCATGATCTGCTAATGTCCTCTATAGGATAAAGAATCTAAAATCATGCCGTTTACATGGTTGCTTGAGAAATCAGGTAATTTCAGAAGTCAGATATGCTCAGTTTCTTAGTGTGCATGTAAACACACTTGTTATTGTCTCTCTTCCTCATTGTAATATTTTTTCCTCCTGAAGCCCTACAGTATATACAAACATTGCTCTTAAATAAGCAATGTATTCAGTTTAATTACAATGCCATTTATAGCTCAAACAAACAGCAGTGCAATGACTGATAATTGCTTTGTTACGATGAGCAAGCTCGGGCTTGAAACCACTTGACTCCACAAGTCCTCAGCTCACATCCCATTGACTGGTGAGGACACATAAGTGGCTGCACTGTTGTGATTACTCAGGCTGCTTTTGTCCCCCCTTCCCGAAAAAATGCTTCTCATCCTAAGGGCAGCCTCATAATTATCCATGATTCATTTATTTAGCGGAAGAGCTTTTTTTGTTTTTTCATACAGCAGCACAGTGATGCTCTCTGTTTGTTTTGCTAACTCGTGGGTTAAAATGATCACAAGATTCAGAGTGGATTGGGGCAGTGTTAATATTGGCACCTATTCTGGATAAACTGTCGCTCTTTAGACTATATTGTTCATGAATTTTATGTTAGCTTTTAGCTGTTTTTGCTCATTTAGGTTTAAGTCTTGTTTTAGTTGACAAAAACTCAGACTTTTGGTCAAGTTTCAATCAACATAGTCTTGACATTTTTGTCATTACACTTAAGCCATGTCCTCATGCAGGCGGTTATGTTTGAAATGTAGCTTTTACTGTGCATTTTGGCTTTTGTTTGGATGCAGTGGTGTTAATCACTGCACACACACACATTTTGTAAAACTCCTGCCAGGGTGGAGATTTTCTGAAACTCTGTTCACAGCTTCCCATGTAGACAGATAAAGCAACATCTCGGGCTTGAAACTTCAATCTGTGTGCTGGTTTCTCCTATTTTTGATAATTAGATGTTGACTCCTCTAACAAAACTTCTCAAACCTTTGTACACTGCTTAAAAAACAAACACGTTTCTCTTGAAAATAAATGAAATACCATGGGTGATGACTGATGCTCAGCCCATTTTAGCATGACAGTTTCGTCTTGTCTCGTCTGTAGACAAATGGATACATTTTGTCAGAGTTTTTATTACCATATATATATTTTAATAGGGACAGGTGCACAGCATTATCAGTTTGATATCAGTAACTACAGATTATAACTTTAAACACTGATTATCTGTATTGCAAGATACAGAAAATTTCTGCTTATGTTTTTTTTTTTTAAGATTGGAATACTTGCCAGAAATATTAGCCGTTTTCCCATGCTTATATATCCCATATATCCCAGGTCAGCAGAATATCTGAATTTACCACTATGTTTACATTATAATAGTTGAATTCTTACATTGAAAAACAATACACTATTTAGTAGCAAATCAAATGTTTTTCTTGTTTCACGCCTGTATTTAACACAAATATACTGTCACAATGACAGAAGCAGGACAATACTAGTATTTTTTAAATTTCAGTATTCAGTATTGTGAGAATGAGTTTTTAAATACTGGTTTCTAAGATATTGTTGTGCATCTTTTATTTTAATCAAGTTAGTTTCATGGAAAGAAAGGCTGTTGTTGATCATTTCTATTCACATTTTTTATTGACAAAATTACCTTTAATTTGTGGGTCAAATTAGCTGATTGCTAATGGAACAAAAGAGGATGTGCATCTCTCTGATTGATGCAGAGTTCTCCTGCTTTGTTAGTTTATGTCGGCCAGTGAAGCATCCCGCTTATGTCAGCTGGAGTCGAGCATCTCCTGCTTCAGTTGTACACACACACACACACACACACACACAACTACAGCAGACTCCGCCAAGATAACAGTGACAGGTCTCCCCAAAGGCCTCATACCTGCTATTGCATTGTGTATATTGTAGCCTCCCCGGTGAGGATTGTGTAGTGGCATATACCTCTGCGAACATGGCTGTCCGATGTTTTGAAAAGCATCAGCTGTGAGATGTTTGTTAGACCTGCCCATGGTTGCACTAATATGAACGCTCACAGGAGAATAGAGCTGTCTTCCATGGCTTAATTATAGAGAATCACTTGGTGGGGGGAGACAATTATACAGTAAAGGAATGGCCTTTGGCTAGAATATGTTTTTGAATTTGTAATGTGTGCTAAGGCTTTGCGCACCTGTGATTCCAGATAATGAGTAGAGCAGAAAAAAATAAAGGATTTGACTTTATTGATCCGCCTTGCTCAGGTAGGAGATGGTCAATTTTTCTTTTAAACAGGGAATAAATGAATGAGAAAAAGGTGATTGATGAATTAGAAAAAAGGGCAGGCAGAGAATGGGCTGCGTAGGGTAAATGTTTGTAAGTTAAAGCTCCTGTGGGGAGTTTTAAGCTGATTTTCTTAAGTGCAAAGAAATAAATGAGCAGTTGAACTGACATAAACGTCAGTCTGCCAAGCATTTTTGGTATCTGCTGACATTAGCCCAGAGAGCTACATATAAGCATCAGCTGATAGGAAAAAAAAGCCAAATTAACAGCCAAAATATCAAATATTTTGAATGTATCCAAATGTTTCCCCTTTTTAAAAATGTATTAATACATTTGAAAAGGACAATACAGTTTGATTTATTTAAGTGACAGGGTCATTTGCTTTAGCACTAACTAACTACCACCATTTGAGAAACAGGTCAGTAATAGTATGAAAGATGCAGTCTTTACAAAAATATGCTTACAATGGTCTGGGATAAAATGAGTTTTGAAATATCAGCATTAAGAGTACAGGCAAACATCCAATATGGTGCATCCTTACCTGTTACGACCTATGTCACAAGTGGTATTATGGCAATAACTTGAGGCAAAACAAAGCAAAACTGGAGGCAAACATGAATCCCTACCAGAGGGCAGCAGGTAGTACGGGAGGCTGAAAAACTGTTTTCTTGTTGCCCTTTTGGGTGCCAAAGTAGAGGGAAATTATCCAAAGCTGAAATTCGCTTTGTCACATTTCAAGTAACACTGAGTCCTGGAGAGTAAATGGCCTCACATATTCAGAGAGACCTGCATTATCTTTCACCATGGCCAAAAACAACTTGCTTGCCATTGCTAGCTAACTTGCCTGAATGATTGTTTTGCCTCAAGCTATGTCAAACCCACAAAAAAAACCTTTCTGTTGACACACACAAAGAGGGTCTACAAGGAATAACAATCAAAGGAGAAAAAAAATCTTCCACTGAAGTCAGCCTGTTGGTTCTGCTTAAGTCCAAGAACATTATTCACCTTGTCATACTTAGCATTGTGGTACATTTGTATGAGTTTCACAA